>OU911089.1:3705000-4905000 GCA_918358865.1 Melinaea marsaeus rileyi
AAAGTACATTATATCTAAAACTAATCTGTATATAAAATGACGTTAATTACTATTGTTAGACTGCATATATATATATATGTTAGGCCCGAAGACCGAAAACGCTCAGTGGACGGAAAAAACGGCCACATCGCGTTCTGGCTGTTTTCAAATGCGCAGAACGCGTTTTGGCTGCTATTAAACGCTCGCAACGCGTTCTGGTAATTGTCGAACGGCCATAACGCGTTTTGTCATCCGTCAAGCGCTCAGAACGCGATCTTAATGCTTGCCACTCTCTACCTGCGTACAATAAGATTAATTTTATACTTATAAAACAAATGAATCTTGATTATTGTTCCACGCATTTTACTTCTTGTGCAGTACGGAATAAACTTAAATTTATGATCTTTTGGTTAATTATCAATTACACAGGCACACAAAAAAAAAAAGTCATGAACCAGAGGGGAGGGGTGAGGGGGTAAGGGGTGATTAGGGGGTGATAGTGGTCATGAATTTATTTTTAGTTATCATTTTCGGTTCCAGTATCCCAAAAAACCTAGAAATACACATCTATCTTGATTTTATAGAAAAATTTAAATTTTCAGCCCCTGTAAGGGATGTTAGGGGGAGATAGTGGTCATGAATTTATTTTTAGTTATCATTTTCGGTTTCAACATTCCAAAAAACGTAGAAATACACATCTATCTTGACTTTATAGAAAAATTTAAATTTTCACCCCTTAAGAGGTAGTAAGGGGGTGCTAGCGGGAAAACTGGCATTTAAAATTAATTTTTATTGTCATATTCGGTTTCAGCGATCCCAAAAACTTAAGAATAATGGGGTCTCCCCTCTGGTTCATGACTTTTTTTTTTTGTGTGCCTGTGTTATTGTTCTTTAGTTCTTGGAAGAAATTTACACTACATATACACTTATATTGCAGAGTATATAAAATATGAATGAATGAAAAATTGAATAGGAAAAGTTATTAAAAACCTTTTGTTATTTTGGGATTTTTTCAACTAATTTTGAACAATAGAGGCCTACCGTTATTGGCAATAGTTATAAATTTTATTCTATGATCCTCTGTAATTAGTATGATCTTTTCAGCAAATTCAGAACAATGCACGTACCGATGAGTACATACAAACTTTTGTTTCAATTATTTCCAAAATGATAATATTGTCTGGGGATATTTTTTCGACAATATTCCAATTTAATTACATCCAATGACACCAAGGGGGGTATTGCTTTTGAGTATATAACAACGAACTTGAGTTCATGAAAAATCTGTACAATTCTCGTCAGTGCAAAGACAAGATCAGTTTGTCGTTGACCAAGCAACTTATTAAACTCAATTGAAAAGTTTAACTTTCGTTGATGTAATAAAAAACATACGTCCTTTGTATTTATTTGTAGTCATAGAAGATTCAATTATTTAAAATTAAGTGAAAAGATCATAAATATAAGTATATTTTGTACCTCGAAATAACTTATGTGTGTAGAATAATAATCAAAATTAATTTGTTTTATAAGTACAAAATGAATCTTATTGTACGCAGATAGAGAGTGGAACATAATACGACTCAAACATTAAGATCGCGTTCTGAGCGCTTGACGAATGTCAAAACGCGTTCTGGCCGTTCGACAATTACCAGAACGCGTTGCGAGCGTTTAATAGCAGCCAAAACGCGTTCTGTGCATTTGAAGACAGCCAGAACGCGTTGTGGCCGTTTTTTCCGTCCACTGAGCGTTTTCGGTCTTTGGGCCTAACATATATATATATATATATATATATATATATATATATATATTAATAATATAGTTTTGTCCTCTATTCTATGAGAGATTTTATATGACTGATCGTTCTTTTTAAATGTTAGTATCTTTTGCAACATACAAATACACATATCGACAGACACACAAAATCACAATTCTACAGTATTATGTGCTGCAAATTGTTAGAAAATATATGTTTTAATTAAAAACATTTTAAATACAATTTCATCAACAAATCCAGTAAAATTGCACTGTTACTGGAAAATTATTGACGTAAGTAAATAGCAGTTTTATAAATTTATTTTGAGATGTATATGAATTACCTAATTAATTAATTAGGACTTTAATTAAAAACTTTAAATAATTAAAAATTAATCATTACCTGCTATATTTGATTTACTGAAACTTGAGCTTTTTCTAATTTTACGTTAAAAACTATTATTTAACGTATCAATTTATCTTTTCGTCACTTCAGGGGAAGTCATTAACATTATTTACAACGAGGAATATTTTAATCTCAACATTTTTAAGTTGTAATGTTTTCATATCAGTATTTTGGAGACTTATTTTAGAAAACATAGTAAAGGTTTTTAATTTACATTATATTTTCAATATTATGTATGAGTTATTTGTTCAATTGAACTAATATAAACTATACTTAAAATTTGCAATATAAATTTTCAGGTTACCGAAATGTAGTACAAATTTAAATAGGATTATGGAACTTTGCAGCCGTTTATTGCACGAAGGCTGAAATTTTTACAAATTTACGTGACTAAGAAAGTGTCGTTACTCAATCAGTATGTTGTGAAATCAAAAGTTTTAAAATTAAATTTGTTTTCATTTATTAAAAATCATAAACACATTTTATGTGAAAGACAATATATATTATTTAGAATCAGATTCATTCTACAAAATTATTACTATATCGGAATAAATCTTTACATTGACAATGTATTCGTATTCACCTGTGAGCTTTAAAAACATAGTTCTTTAAAGATAATCAAATTTAGAAACAATCTTAAATTTAAGACAATTTCCTTAAATTATAAGAACTACAAGAATCTTCTTAGTTAATAAATACTAAACGAGTATTAATATATACATAAAAAGTTATTTCTGTCAAATCAACATTAAAGACGTTCGCTTAATTATTATATATAATTTTACGAAAATTAAATGTGACTAACATATTTATAACATTTTTTTTATTATTGTCTTCTATTTAAAGCGCGTTGGCTAATTGTGTATATTATTCTTAATTATAATAGTAAAAGAATAAAATCTTCATCTCTTTTATCCTTAAATGAAAAGTTCTCTTAAGTATAAAATATTTACTACTAGCAGACCCGGTCACGCGTTGCTGTGACTATTGTTTTTGATATATTACATTGTAGTGAACTATTTAAGGGGTAACCTTCAGAGTACATCTTTCATGAAAACCATAATGTTTTCTTACAGTCGATATTAAGCAAAAAACAAAACAAAATAATTATAATTATTTTTAAAATTTTATCCAAATTTATAACACTATTTGTATATTACAAAGTTTTTAGTAAATAACTTGGAACACTAAACTTACGAATGAGGTAGGTAGGGTAGATACCTCATTCGTAATTACTCAATTCAGTCAATAGATACCGCCATCTTTCAGAATTGTTAGGAGGTAACTGCAAAATAATAAACAAAAAATTTTGCAATAAAATAATATGGCGACTATGAATTGAGTTGAAACTTATACTATCTTTTAAGTTAGGTCAACTGTACGTGGTGTGTAAATTTATTAAAATCGGTTAAGTAGTTAAGGAGTCCATCGTGGACAAACAACGTGACACGTGATTTATATATATTAAGCATTCTGGTGGATTTTTTTTTATCATTTAATATTTTAAATAATATGATAGAAAAATCCTAAAATTATCCTTTTTTTAATATGTTACTTTATAATTTTAATAAGATGTTCATAATTAAAAATATTTGGTGGTTTTACTAATCCATATAATATAAGTTAAACTCAAAACATTTAAATTTTAAAAGATAAATCATGATAAATGAAAAAAATACATTTTTATAATAAATACAACAATTTTTATACAACTCGGCAGACTTCGTTCTGTCAAATAGATTTGGAATGTGGCAGTTTATATTTCGACCTTAAGATGTTTTTACTCTGCTGACCCTCACATATAGCCCTATCATTAACATAAGGTTCAAACCTGATTGAAAAATAATCTAAAGGGATAGTGGGAACGTAAAGGTGACAAATATTTACAAAGTGGGTGCTTCAATGACAAAACGTGGAGAAATTTAATTATTTATTACTATTATTATTAACATAGGGTTAATAACCGATGAAATAAAGAAAAATGAAATAAAACGTATATAAGTATTTTCAGTAATTGATCGGGGAATCACTGGCAATGTTTGACGAAAATCTCCTGCTAATAAAATCATTGCACCACCAAATAGGTTATGATTGCTCCATAGATCTTGTAAGGTTCTATTTAAAGCCTCCAAAGATTTTTTAAGTGCCATAGTGCATTCATCCCAAACAATCAATTCACATTGCTGAAAAACCTTTGCCATTGCAGAGTTCTTCGAAATGTTGCAGGTTGGAGTTTCGTTGCTTTGCATGTTTAATGGCAATTTTAGTGCTGAATGAGCTGTTGTACCACCTTCAAGCAAAGTTGCTGCGATTCCCGATGAAGCGAGTGCAAGTGCAATTTCATTTTGTGAGCGAATTGTTGCTAATATCAATGAAATCAAAAAAGTTTTTCCTGTACCACCAGGTGCATCTAAGAAGTAAATCCCTCCTCTTTTATCATTTATTACTTTTATAAGTGTATCAAATACATACCCTGTTGTTTATTGAACAGTGGAAGGTTTGTTTGAATTAATTCTTTTAAAGTGTTGAGATCATATAGTTTTTCTCGGTGCAACTCTTGGTTAAAAGCATTATGCATTGGACGATCAGGCGCGGCCAGACCTAATTGAAATAATAGTTTGTTTGACATCATCAAGCACATGTCCTCAATTGAAATCAATACTTCATTGTAAATTTCTCCGCTTATTTGTATATTTGGATTTCCCCTTCTAATCCGTATTTGAAACAAAATATCATCATACATATTATCTTTGTACTTGATCCACAGATCCTTTGGGTTTTTATGGGAAGCATGTTGATATGATTATAGAAAACAATGTTCGTATTTCATGAGCTTGTGATGATATTACAGCATCATTGAGAGTTTGGTCCCAATGAGCATCATTTTCTAGCAATCGCAAACATTGGCAAGCTTCTCTGTATGATCCACACAAATCACCATTAACAGTTCGTACATGTTGGAACGATGTTGGGCCACGTACATTGACTAATTAATAGCAGTCGTAAATAAAAACATTCATCATTGCTTGGATGTACTGAATGAATTCGACCAATCACATCGGTAGAATATACATCTGGGTATCCTGTAACTGGTTTTCCTTGTTTCCATCGTATAAATCTCCTTGAGGATTGATTCCAAGTATAATATTTTGGCATTTCAGAATATAACAATGTTTGAGCAAAAGCATCGTTTTGGCATGTCTCAAAAAAACTGGTTAATGTAGTAGATGGTGGCTGTACAGCTCTATCTACTGCGTTTTGTGCTGTAAAATATACTGTTTGTCCATTTTCTAAATGCACAGCTAAATGAACAACAGTAGGGTGTCTCTCATGAATAGGAAAAGAAAATATTCGCCAAACTGCTTCATTACTACTAACATAGCGACCCATTTGGTATTGGGTAACTTCATCAATGGAATTCTCTGCATTAATACCAATCACAGCCATATCACTCCCTTTGGTTACTTATTTGCAAATGTATTTAATAGATTTTACTGAATGGCAAGATTCAACGTGGATGTGTGCTTTGAAGGTCTTTGATAAAATGGGTGAATATGAAACAATCCAGCGATTATCTATTTCAATATCTTGTTGATTTAATTTGACAATTGTTGATCTTCCATTTTCTGCTGTCGATCGGCGACGATACAAAGGATAACCGTCAATACCAGTGATTGTTTCAGATATTAATGTCCGTGGATATCGTTTTGAACATTTACCATCCACCATACATGGTAAATTTTGATTAAGAGTTCCACAGGGACCATGTACCATGTTTTTGATAACTACCTCATGCAATCCAGGACCTACTTCTACATTAGGGATTTCAGCTGATATTACTGCATCAACTTCATTTGACTTTATCTTTTCAACTAACCAAATCAAAATATGTGCATGTGGCAATCCCCGTTTCTGCCACTCCACAGAATGCATCCAGCGGCGTGTCTCTCCAAACACATAATGTTTCACAATGAAATCCATTAAAGATTTCAACTTTTGTATAAAGACTCTGGCTGTGTCTATTTCTATCCAGTGTGGATTGCATGTAAATGTGATTAACAAATCTGCTGTACCATAATGAGAAACATATGACATGGCATTTTGAGCATATTCATGCATATGTCGAGGGCTTACGATGTATGTTGCTGGAAGAATAGTTATTCGACTAAGATTCTGTGCATTACCATCAGTATTAATCGCATCTCGAAGGTGAATATACTCTTCAGATCTGAGTTTCGTCTGATTCAACCTGATGAATGTTAATCTCTCCGTTTCAATTTTAACATACATGTCTACAACATACTTGTGATATAATCGCCGACGTTTGAATATGTGATTGTCATCATTAGGCGGTAGGAATAATAGTTCAATGAACTGACTTTTTTGTTGGTTTTAGAACCTGAAAATAGATTTTTGTTCTCATAACATTGAAAATAAAAAAAAAATAATATAGTGACTGATAATATATCTCCTTGCTAAACTAATATTTTTTATTACCTGTAATGGGATTTATCATCTTGTTTGAAAAATCATAGCCATCTTCACCTTGCCAAAATATAACAATAGGATATTGCAATGCGTCATATGAGCGGTGTGTTTCCTTTATACGTTGTAATTGATCATTCCGACGATGTAAAACAATATCAAGGGATTCCAAGTTTTCTCCAACTACAACGATGGCAACTTCATCAATAGTTGGTGCATTAAAACGTCTTGCATGTTGGCCAACAGGTGTTTTATTAGCTCTGATTACAATTTTGTGATTATCAGATGGCATCAGATCCAGTGCAGTTTTAAACAATATAATCAATTGATTGTACTCATGAAATAAAGTTTGTAATTGTTCTACAATAGACCTCTTTACTGAATTGTTATTTGAACAACGCATATCAATTTCTTGTGGTAAATTGCCAATGAAATAAATTTGCAGAAATTTGTAATTGCTATCTGATACTGGTAACAGTGAACCTGCGCTATGATATAGTTGGCCTTGTATCTGTAAATTAAAAAAAATGATTTTTGTCAAATATAAACAATATTTGTTCGTAAAAAGTATATCTGTCTCCTAATTTGAATCCCTAATTTATAATTGATATGCTTAGGTATGTCAATATGTAATAATTAGTTGTAACTAATATCCATCATCAAATAATTATATTGTGTTTCAAAATAATAAAAGTATTGCTAATACTGAATCACCTAATAATATTATGACTAAGTAATATATTTCTTGGGGATTAAGGAACTGAAGGTTAATGACACACCTTTACTTAATTAACAGGAAATTTTGTTGAAATAATGATTAACTTCTATAATACCTACCTTAAAATTTGGCATGAAATTTTCCCGAACTACGTTTGTTGCCCCAAATGACGTCATTTGAAAGCAATTGTTATATTGTTGGATATTTAACAAAAAGTGTATGGAATCTGATTCTATTTCTGAAACCAATGAGTACAATGGCTCTGGTGGTAGATCCAATGGTATCAATTTCACTTTCCCATTTGCGCAACACAATCCATTGGCTTCATTTGCCTTACAATGAGAGCAAACCAAGTTCATAGATTCAATAGTAACACATTGGTGGTTACTGTAGTCAATTGACAAATGATAATTGAAAGCAGCTCGATTCAAACTTTCGGGATTATTGGTTGAATCTCTCGCTCTCGCTGCCCGCGTTCGTGATAAACGAATTCTTTCACGTTCTTTTCGGTCGTCACGTTCTTGTGCATTATGATAAGATCGGTAATTAGTTTGGTTTGTAGCAGTTCGGGTTCTTCTACCTAAATTACTTCGTCTTATAGGAGGCATATAGAAAATACTCACCTAAATTATGTCACATGCAATAATTATTAATCACAGGTATTAAAACACTTTGCACAAAACACGATATAAAACAATCAAAATTAATTATTAAATATTATAAACGCTTTTTAACGCAGTTTGTTTGACAGGTGCAATGACGTGAAAACTGATGACAATTTATGTCGCATTCCAAAACTAAAACAAAAGAAAGAATATTCCAAGGCCAATCAAATCTATAGCTCTTAAATTTTTTGACTTTTCAATTTGGTCGGGTTCACGATATTATCACTTTTGCGTGTACCTGCACATACATATATTTGATTGAATTTGAACTTTGTGGAGAGACAATAAAGCGCGAATTGACTCTTCGACGTTAGCCACATACCTAAATTGTTTAGATAACAATGAGTGCTTGTAATTTAATATAAACTTTATTGAATAACAATATATTTCAAATTGGCTCTACATTTAGTTATTTATTCTATATTTAAAATATTTGTATAGGAAAAAGAAAAGGGCTCTTTTAGGGTTTTCCTGGAAATTATTCGAATTTTTCTTGCCGTAAGAACCATCCTTGGGCTTCAAGGAATATTTTAAAAAAAGAATTGTTAAGATTGGTCCATGCGTTGTTGAGTTGTGCGCTTACCAACACATTTTGCGATTCATTTTTATATAATAGATGACATCTCCTGGTATTGGTGTCGCCTAAATTGAAAAATGTCTCGTAAGGCTTTAAGTATAGGATATATACTACGAGTATGACATCTCCTGGTATTGGTGTCGCCTAAATTGCAAAATGTCTCTGTTTGTGTCGCCATTATCTCGCTCCCTGTCTTAATGATTTCCCGTTTTTCCTTTTAGTGGAGAGCATCGGAAAGCAGCTGCACAGATTACTTAGGATATTATATTATACTGCTTTTACAACATTAAGATTCCTAATAAATATATTGTAAGACGTTTTTAATAAATATAATTTATTAAAAAACTATAGACTATGTTGGATTCTTTAAAATAGATTTAATATTTTTTTATAACACTTTGTATAATATTAAAGTTTTAGTTTAAAGTATTCATTGAATTCGTAATGCAATATGAAGAGCTCGTGGTATACAATTTTCAATTGCCTATTAATATATTAACATTATTATATCAATAAAATGGTTATAGCAATTCTTGCTATAGGAAATATCTTTGATCCGACGGATCACAGCATCATCACGTTATGCACAGCTCAGTTTAGACTCAGACAGAACAAATAAACATTTTTCTCAATTACTACTCTCAGTGGCCGAGTCAAATACTCAATATTACTTACACATTACAGATTCCGGGAGATGGTTTCAAGGGACCCTTCTAACGTTATTACTTCACTGAGACGTAAAATCTTATGGGGTAATTATTTTTTAAATTTTATATGTAGGTCATGTGAGTTTCAAATTTAAGTAAAAGTTTAACTTAAATTCTTTGATTTTTTTTATTATATATAATGTAAATACAAAAAATATGTAATGTAATCAATGTTATTTTTAACGTAGTCGTCATTAAAAATATATAAACTATATTTAGTTAATTTACATAAGATCAAGTTAATGTAATTTAAAGGTGATTCAAAGACTTTTAAAGTGTATAAAAATGATTTCGGTTTTTGATCTTTAAAAAAATGCATCAAGTAATTTTCCATCCGCACTAAAAAAAAATATAAAATATTTTAGATTTTTGTCATTTTAATTTCACTGCTGAGCGTTGTGAAGGCGAAAATAGCGAGATCAAAAGGAAAAATGTTATAACAATATTTGATGTCATTGAATAAATTGACGCCAAAACTTTCAAACTCTCTGGAACTTTATTAATATGGCTGATGGCAATTTAGCGGAACAATTTTAATACTCGCGTATTATGATATTATAAGGGAACGAGACATTTTATTGATATGTTTTATATAATATTATAAGGTGTAGTAGGTTTTTGTGCTTCCAATATTTAATAAAAAACTCACTACATATATTACAAGTGATTTTTAATTAATACTGAGATAATATTGTCTTATAGCATTCGTATGTTAAGCAAGATCAGATCTATTTTTAACTTTAAGTATGAATATTTAAATATATCTATAAACATGCTTATCCACGTAAATGTTTCTACTCGTATATTCCCTTATCTGTAATCCTTCATACCCGCTGGGATACCGTCCCGCACCACGGAGATATCCAGAGATTGCAGGTGTCGACCCTGTCTTTGTTGACGTTATGTTCTATAGAAATTTATTGAAAGTGGGAAGTTACCTTTTTAATAAATCATCACTAACATGTAATCAATCAAACTTATTAATCTTATCATGACCTCTGTAGAATAAAAATACTTAGATATTTTTTCAAATATACTATTTGGGAAACTTAAACTATATATTTATCAAACTTGTATTTTTATAGGTAAAGTACTTAATAAAACAGTGCAGACACACTTAGCATTCACTAAGCTAAAACAAATTACGCAACGTAGTAGTCGCCGAGCCAGTCATTTAGTTTTACCTAAGACAAGGACCAAACTTGGAAAAAATCGATAGTATTTGAGGGGGCACAGTTCTATAATAAAATACCATCTCACATAAAACAGCTACCCTCATTTAATGCATTTAAAACACAATTAGCGCGACATATAATCGCAAATAAATTTTAATTATAAGTACTATTATAAACTGCCAACCTAATCTAATGAATGCATTGAGTGAGAGTACCTGGCTTACATTTTATATTGAATCGTGATGATACGAACGAAAATTGTACCTAATTATAATAATCTGTAAAATGTTGTTCTCATGTAAGTGACTTTATGTCTTTTTTGAGAAATAAAATCTTTAAACCTAAACCTAAACATTTATTTTTCAATCGTATTAAAAGTTATTTAATTTTTTAATTTTAATCAAATAATGTATCCAAAATTACCTAAATAAGTGTTCGCAATTTTATACTTTCTTTAATCTATACATATAAATAAAATTGAAGTTTCTTTTTTTGTAATTCCCTATTAAAAGCTTTTTACTAAATGCGTTGGAAGTATATATAGTAATAACAAAAAAAAAACATTTTTTTTCTAGTTGTCTGTCCGTCTGTTTATTCCGGCTAATCTGTGAAACGACTGGATCGATTTTAATAAGATTTTCGTTGGCGAATAGCCGATATTATAAGGAATAATTTAGACTACTTTTATTAAAAAATATATACAGTCTTCTCGAACTAAGTCGTGCATACAGCTAGTTTTAAATAAATATAGAATAAGGAATAATACCTTGCTTTATGTTACATTATGTCTATATATCATTTAATCAGGCTAACAGAAAGTAATGAAAGGCTTTATTGAAAAAATATTTTATATCAAAATATTTTTTTGGCAATAGATCAAAAGAAAGGAATGGATAAAATAAACCACAATACAATCATGATGATAACTAAATATGTATTACATCAGGCGTCACTCAGACTGATTATTTTATTATACTAGGGTCAAACTGAAAGTTCTTAGAAAATCAAAAACTAAGCATTCTAGCAAGTTATTAGTTTTATTGTAACTTTTCAAAATAGCGTCCAGTTATATCAATACATCGCTGCATTCGATGGAACCATTGAGAAAAGCACCTTGCCCACTCGGCCATAGAGGTCTCTTCGACGGCGTTTTGAAACGCAGCCACTGCTTCTTCGGCGTCTATAAAACGTTTTCCTCGAAGTTTTTCTTTTATTTTCGGAAATAAATAAAAATCGCAGGGTGCGAGGTCGGGGCTATACGGCGGGTGACCCAGTAATTCCACGTCTGAGGTCACCAAATAGTCGATCGTTTGCCTGGCGGTGTGCGACGAGGCATTGTCGTGATGAAGGAGGATCCTGTTGCGAGGTCGTTTCTCTCGAACTTTTTCCAAGACAAGTGGCAAACAATTGTTAGTATACCACTCTGCATTAACCGTTTTCTGATCCTTTAAGACTACTGTCGCGTAATGACCTGTCTTTCCGAAGAACGAGGCCACCATCTTTTTTTCAACACTTCGACCTCTCTTCACTTTAGTTGGCAACTCTTCGGAAGGAAACACCCACTGAGCAGACTGTCTTTTGGTTTCCGGATCATAACAGTAAATCCAGCTTTCGTTACCCGTTAGTATGTCGAACACAGCATTTGAGTCACCTCCGTTAAATTTTTGGATCATTTCTCGGCACCAATCAACACGGTGGAGTTTTCGAGCCTCGGTCAAATTATGCGGTATCCAGCGGGCACAAAGCTTCCTGACCGCTAAATGTTCATGGAGGATTTTGTGCACTTGACTCATACCTATGCCTAGACTTGTCCGAATCTGCTGATAGGTCACTCTTTTGTCAGTCTCTATCATACGCCGCACAACACTGATGTTATCTTCAGTCGTCGCTGTAGAAGGCCGTCCCTCACGCAAATCATCGGTGAGATTAGTTCGACCACGTTTGAATTCATTAAACCAGTTGTAAACTGTGGCACGAGATGGGGCTTCATCGTGAAAAGCCAATCGAAGTCTATCATAACTTTCTTGTTGACTTAAATGACATCGAAAGTCATAAAAAATCATTGCACGAAAATTTTCTCGGCTTAAATTCATTCTGACGTGCACAGACAATTTTCAATTTGCCGCCAAATCGTAAAACAAATGACAAATGAATGAAATGTACACTCAATAATATTGGTAAAGAGTTCTATTTTCAAAATTTAAACTATTTTTTTTAATATAATGCTTTTAAGTGGCCAGTTCTAAAAACTTTCAGTTTGGCCCTCGTACCTCTGCTTACTCTATCCTTGTTTGTTATGGTAAATATATGTATGGTATTTACCTGTTGCCGAGGTTATGCTTTTTTTATGTGTATAAAAATAACATAAACAGGACGTTATTTATTGGTCGAAAAATGGTTTTAAGTTATAAACAAAAAGTTGTTTTAATTTTTTAATCTTTTTTTTTTTGAAAAAATGTTACATTATATTTTTATTAAAATGTTACATATATTGTTTTACCTATTTCTTCTAGTTGTGTGATAAAATGGTGTTATTGAATATTCAGACTGGGCTTTTATCTGGTTTACAAACAGTCCATTGTTTATAGCGACTTTGCTACTATACATCTGATGTTTGCATGAATAAGATATCTTGACTTTTCAAAATATGCAACTCATCAAAATCACTTGAATTTTATACTGGGGTTCCGATGAATCATCCAAGCAGTGGTTATACATGTTCAATACGATGTTGATGATCAACAAATAATTGATTATCTGATCTTAAATATTAATTGATAGTGCTTACCTTCATATAGTGTAATTATTATTTATCATTGACTGCAGCTGCGTTTAATATGTGATATCTAAACTTGTGTTAAAGAATGGACTGACACAAAATCACATATAAGTAATGTGACTTATATATTGTGTTCTTTGCTATTTGTTTTGTATGTTAATATATTTAGTATAAAAATAGTCCTACGTACATAGTCCGAATAATCTTATTGAAAAATCTTTAACAGAACGTCCCAGTTACAAACATTCTACTAAATTCTGACTTCTTTAATAAATTTTACATAAACTACTATAGCTTAGGTCGAAATGGTTTTCTCTTTATAACAATTTATAACGTAATTTTTTTTTTCAAAGTCAAATAGATATTTCATTATAAAGAAGTATTTTTTGTATTTCATTAATAAAAGTTAAGTACTCTCAATTATAACGCAAGTTACTGTTGTTAGTTATACAATAATCAATTTCTTAATTCATTTTACGTGTCTAAAACTTACTTGATTTGTTGATTTTGTTATCATTAAACCCCGTTAATTTGTCAGTGGTTTATAGTACAATATTTTAAATGGGACATTGTGATTACACTATGAGCTAAAGCCGCTGGGATCAGAATGTTGTACAAATCCGACATTGTTTATAGATATAAACAATGTTGAATTTGTACAACATTGATTTAATTTCTGAATCAAACAATATGTTAGGCTATTTGTATTAAAATAACGTGTATATAACTAATCTTCAATAAAGCAACATAATTGTAACGGACTCTAATTTTGGAATCAAATTATATTGTTATAATCTATGTTTTGCAAAATGTTCACATACTTTATATATCATCATATGATGTAGATAAATGAAACGAAAGTCAATAGCTTTGCAACTTTGTAAATAAGGTTAATCAGTACGTATATGCAAGTTTAATAAATTATTACTATCGTTTACGATGAGGCTTTCATTGATGATACGTATATACGTATGTGATATTCCGAAACTGATCATCCTATCAACTCCTTGGCATGTAATTGTATTAAGAGTTAAATAGAACATGATGTATATGAGTCTTGTTTGTTTAAGTATTTCTGAACAAACAAGACTTGCGTAATTTTATTTAAATTTGTATTATTATTAAATTAGCTAACTAAACTAAACAAGAACTAAAATTTTATTCAACTACTCTTCATATATGACTGAATTATATTAATTTTCATCACTTTCTGTAGTAAAAATAAGGAACATTTTGTATAAATTTACAATTCTACACAAAGTCTTAACTACATAACAGCAGAAGATAAATTGCTTATGTCTATATTGCAAATAAATAAAAACAAAAGTGTGCTGTGACAAAATAAAGTGTAGTAAAATTGCAGATTAATTTATGATTAAATTTGATATATAATTTTATTTATTATAGCGATAGCGTGGTTTTACAGTTTATTGTAAATATACTTATATTACTTCTTCAGACAAAATATACTCAACTTAAACTACTACACTTAATCTACTCAACGTAAATAAACCAAAAACCTAAATCATATTCAAAACTAAAGAAACAATGCCAATATGGAGCATCATACAATTTTTGCGTATTTATCTTTCCTTTTTCCTTGAAACATACAGAAGATAATATTATTTAAGAGAACCACCAAGAAGAAAATTAAAAAACCTATGGTTGACCGGTGGTATGGGATTAGCTCTGCAGCTTTTATATAGTCGAAAATTAAATATCTGCATTTACCTGAAGCATATACATTACATAAAAACTATATACTATTTAAATAAACGAATACTTTGTGAATAATAGTATTAAGATGCTAAACGGGAGTCAAGTTATTTTGATAAAATAAGTTTCCTACAATTTCATTAAAACGAAGTTTCAAAGAGAATAATTCAATTTAAATACCTTAAAATATCTAAGACTCGCTTAATATTATTATGATAAATAATGTATGTAGTAAGTTTAATTTAATTATTATGACAGAGAAGGGTTCATATTTGAGAAATGAAAGAGAAAAGAGTAAAGGAGAAATTACTGGATACCGTTATTTTTCATGATTGTAGGAACAATTTTTGGTATCTGACATATGATCTGACATAAGAAAAATAAACAACGTTTGTTTATAATAATTTAGAAATATGTTTTCTTTACCTCCGTCAAACAATTTATATAATCAAGTTATTGCCAATATATGTTTATATATAACTTATGAGCTGCAAATGTGTGTGGATTCGGTAATTACCTGCGATATATATTTTTTATACTTACTAAAATAATATTATGCTGTTTATCGACGATAAGACCTCATTAGCATTATTCTTGATTTTTTATTTTTTATAGTTTGTACGTTTGTATGGAGTCTTATCAATTTACATATTCATTTTATTATGTTTTACTTAATCTTTTTATTAAAATCGCAAATTATAAGTTTATTAACAAATGTGCTAAAGGGATAGGATCGTAAAATAAAATAGGTAGATAAAAATCATTTTTGGAGGCTATGAGCTATATAATAAGAACAGTTCCAACAAAACTTCAGTATATAGTGCCACTAATACTTTTAAAATAATATAGACAACCATTTTTTTAGAAAGTATATGAAATCATAAGAAAATAAAATAAAATAAATCACAATAGAAAGGTAGGTTTATTTTTACATACTAATATTGTATTATTCACTTTTGTATAACATTATTAAATAGATAGTCGAAATTTGTCTCTAAGGATGTATGAATGTCTGCTTAAATATACGGATAAAATTTTAATTTTCTCTAACTAAACATTGAAATGTCTATTACTAATGTGTTCAAAGTTTTTTCATTGCTGATAGTTAGATAGCTGTGCTTTAAAAGCAAGTACGAAAGATATATAAAAATCATTTAGAAATTGTTAAAAGGATAATCTTTTTTGTTAAAAAACTTTAGAATCAGTCTTTACCGATTCTAAGGTTTTTAAAGAATTATAGATATTACAAAAAAGATGATATAACTGATGTTATAAACTTTTGACTCATTCTTACGTTTATTATGTACCAAACGTTTTCTTGGCATCAATTCCGACCCTTTATGTGAAAATGTTAACATTGCTCACAGATTCATAAATTGTGTGAAAGACAGCGTGCATCCTTGACATTGTGCACCCACTCATCTCTGGGAATATTCCTTGGAGTTAATATATCTAAGATATTTTTATGTGTTTTATTTTTAACAATAACTCAAAATTCAGTAAATATTTATAAAATTTGTAAAATTCAAGTTTCAAATACTAAATCAATCAAATCTAATTAAAACAATTCGAATACGTAAAATAAACAGATGACTGAGGCACGTGTATGTGACGTCACTGTTATGTTGTATATAATACTATTTATTACATTTTTATATGTAAACAGGACATGTAACAAAGATCTTACTTTATATAATGTCATGTAAGAGATAGAAGTGGTATAATATTTAATCTACGGAAATGTTGTTGATATTACTTCAAACGAACAATGTTTAAAAATAAATTATTACATAAATAATTATTGTATATAAAATCTTTAAAACGATCAAATTAAAATTTTATTAGTATAGTAGTAGTATTTTAGTAGTATGTAGTAGCAGTAATAGTAGTAGTAGTAGTAGTGTTCGTTTTAATATCTCGGTATTTATTTAAAAAATCTAAATGTTATTTTACTGAATAGCTATTATAATAATTTGTATACATAATATTACATTAAATTATTGGGTACCGTTCTGATGTCCATTTGCTGATGAGTTTATACTACACCTGGCTGCAATTAATTTAATATAATTATGGAAGTAACCTATGAGTGTGAAGAACACTCAATGTGTCTCATTGAATAAAGTAAATAAAAAATAATACAATATTTGGAAATGAAACTTCAATCAAATACCATAAAAAAATAAACTAATACCTAGAGCAAACAGGTAGGTCTAGAGAGTTTTAGTACTCTGGAAGATTCTGCTCGTTTCTGACCAACAATGATAATTGGCAACATGTAGTCTAATCTAATAAATAAGTCATACATAATACAGATAGACCATACATACCATCATGTATAATTTTTTACTCATGGACTACAATATAAAGTGAGCTAACTAACAAATATTTAATTTCTGATTATAACAGAGTAAGGATATGAAGTAATAGCCGCACCGATTATATTTTCATATGAATATTTAGTTGGTACTACGTAATCCTCTTGTAATGATATCGGCAAAACTGCAGAAACTGTGGAGTCGCTCGTTTGGTGCAGCCATTATCTCGCTTTATGTTTTAATGACCGTCATTTTTTATTGTTAATGGAACGTTTTATATTATATGTATTATTACATACATATTCAACTTTCATTATATAATATTTTGTAATGTAGGTAATGCAATAATATCACTGTTGGTAGTAAATAAAAATATTTAAATTTCATTACTTCTACTACTTTTCATAAATCGTTTTCCCTTAAAGGATAAGATGTAAATCTAACAACAAAGTTTTGTATTAAAAAAATATAACAAATAGTAACGAATTTTTATATTAAATAGTTCCAAATATTTATATTTATTTATTTATTTATTTTACCTTCACGCCATATCCCTTGCGGGGTAGCCAGAGACGACGGAGCGCCAAACGCTACGATCTCTGCATACCTCTTTCGCCTCGGCCACAGACATCAACTGCTTCATACATGCCCTCCGGGGGGTCCTCATGCTTTTTACGTGAAATAAAGTTTTTATATATAATATAAAAATAAGGAAACTAGAAACTCAAGAACCCAAATCAAGTCAAAGAGAATCTGTTATAAAAAATAGGCTCATGTCAAAAATCATATAGAAAGAGAATAAAAAACCAAAATTCAATGACAATGATAACTAAATATGTATTACATTAGGGATCACTCAGTCTGATTATTTTATTATACAATTTAATTAGGTTTATTTTTTAATCGTGGTTTATCTGCATTAAGTAGGTTATGGTTATAAAAATATCACCAACTGTAATATATGAGTAGACATTTATTTGTTGGACAAAAAATAAACATAACATCTAAAGAAAAAAAGGATTTCTTTAAATTATTAAATTTTATAGTCTTAAAAGATATTTTTTAGAAAAATTTACTTAATATCATAAAGCTACTTTATTTTATTTCTCATATTCGGTCCTTCTCACATTACTTATACCCTTAGAACCAGTCAATATTTAAAACGAATTTTTTATACCAAATGACGTGTGGGTAACAAGGTTATTATGTATACATTATTTTTACTTTTCAAAATATAAACAAATACTATAAGGTTATGGTTTAACAAATAAGAAGATTCCTTTAGTAGAAAATTGTTGTTCAATATTGACTCAGAAATATATATGCACTAGAGGTGCGTTAATGTTTATCGAAATATTGCCTTTGAATGAGTCTTGAAGCTATAATACTTGTTATAAAATAGAAAATTATATATGTTATTAACATGTCACGCTTAAGATATAATATCATCTTGTTCAAATATTCTTTATTGGCTTGTTAATAAATACTACCGATACTGCCACAGTATGGTTGAATAACATGGTAGGACACGTTTGAGTTGTGTATCGCCAACTACGTTCTCAATGTAGTCCTAGATTTGATGTCTAACAATATAGTTATAGTTATCTTTTGTTATTGAAATCCCATAATATTTAATATACGTAGTCATAACAGACTATTAATCTAAAAAATTGCGTGTAAATAATATCTAAAATATTCAGTTCCATTATTATTTATAACAGAGAAAGAGTTATCGAAAAATACTTTTTTGGCATTGGTTTTATTAATGTCTGCCAAATCAGTTCTCACAATTCTTCATATCGCTGTCTCATTATCAATGAGTACATGTTATAGAAATGAGAATAGTTGCGTCATCGGATTTCAGCTATGATAAATTAATATTGGATCGAAATTATTGATAACAGATGCACAATAATCACGATAGATCATTTAGTACAGGGACTTTGGCAATAGGTGTTATCAATTTTTGAACCAAATACTCATAAAAATATATTTACAAGTTTGTTATTTTTATTACTTTTTTTATTTTTTTATTTCACTATCATATATATAAAAAAAACTATAACATAATGGACTGGATAAAATATGTTCGTTCTTATTTATATTCCATGTAAAATATTTTAAATGAATGCGAGCATTTAGTAAATCTCCTAACTCAGTATTTTTAGAGATATCTTTGTAAAATAATAGACATTCTTTGTCATGTTTGTTGTTAGTAAACCTTTTTAATTTATTACAGGCTTAGTAAACAGTTTTACAACGGACTTCGTGATTACGTCATGAGGCTAACAATGCCGCTGGGATTAGAAAGTTATAGGAATTTCACTTTGTTTACGTCTGAGCGACTATTACCAGGAGTACCCAGAGTTAGATTCAGTTTCAATTTTAATCTTGTAGGTGGATCTGGCAGCTGAAGTGATCATCTGATTATATATTATAGACTAAACAACATTAATATTTGAATAACTGCATATTACAAATGGAATATATGAGTAATTAATTTATGTAGAAGGCATGAAATTGGCATATTGCTGGTATCAATACTGAAATGAGTACTCAAACCTGTAACTGTAATAACTAAGATCTATTATTATTTATTTATTTATTTATTTATTTAGCTTCACGCCATATCTCTTGCGGGGTAGCCAGAGACGATGGAGCGCCAAACGCTACGAATAACGAATGCGGCGTTGGTGATCGCCGACCAACACGCCATGTTCCGAACGGCGGGAGGTGGAGGACGGAGCTACAAATAACTAAGATGATTAACTGATAATATGGTAAAATGAAATCCCACCCTCGTTAGAAATACAAAGTGCTTCAAAAATAATAATTGTTGTGTGGCTTCGTCTCCCCTCACCTTTAATATTTATTATAAACTAATTACAAACACAAATTATATTATAATAATTTAACTTGTTTGATATTATTGACACACACACAGATGACATACATGACACGCACACATTTAAATACCCACGACCGTCTTGATTACGTAAACTTAGAAGGATATACAACAGAGGTACACAGTGTTAATTTTATTATTTACACTGCAATACTTAGGTTACATGAATTGAAATGTTAAAGAAATATTTAATATTCATAGTTAATTTTATTTGAAATATACAGATGAGGTATTCAAAATATAAAGCTAAACAATAAACAATTATTGAAACTTGAATTCATTAAGATAAATAAAATCTGTGTTGTTGAAAATTGTTTCAATATAAAGAGTCTTTGTCTTTTAATAAAAATAAATTTCATATAGGTATAAAAGCTATACAAACAAAAACATCTCTAAGGTTCAAGTAAACTTTATGATTACTCGTACAATTATAGTTCATTCTCGGTGTAAATATATAAATATCTCTAATTCTTGTGTTGAACATCGGTTCACTGTTTACTAGAACTGTCTCTAATATATTGCTTGTGAGTGGTAGTTTTGTATTGTTTTCCTAATACGAATAATAATCAGCTTTAACTCTATATAAATAAAGACGATATTGATACAGATTACGTGTTAACTGAACTTTGCTGAATCAATGCGTTTTTATTTCAAATGAAGCCAAAGAAGTTAGTAAATAATGAAGTAAGACGTCTATTGCATTGCATTATATTTGATTACAAATATGGAATTCTGCAGTGTTTTGGAATATTTTGCTAAAACAAATATAATTAATAATAAATTATTTTTCAAATAATATGCCAAAACCAAATGCAAACATATTTTAATTACAGTTGCAAAACCACTGTGTATATATAAACCGTTTGTTGATCTCAGTACGAGGTCCTATTCAATATTTCCTGGTTTTTGACTTGGAAACTATTCATACACTAAATATAATATTCAAAAATAAATTCAATATATAATACGCTCATATATATATCATAGAAGACTATAAAGTTACCAAGCACTCTTCATAATATATATTACGGATTTTCTTCGCAGAAAAATTAAGAGTGCTTGTCAATTTGGCGCAGAGAGAACAGTGTGATTAGCCGCTGCGTCAGAGTTTGCAAACCACAAACATTATTTATTACATCAAAGATTTTATCTGGGGTTTAGCTTACATTTTTATAGCAGACATTTTTCAGGGTACAATATTGCCACTTCTCGGACCGGCCTTAATATAAAAAACATGTTGATATATCGCACTATTGTGATATAAAAGTCTCATTAGAATTTGTTTAATAACTTACAAAGTCTCTTAACACTTTTAGACATTTCTTCAAAACAGGTCGTTTATTTGTTTATTTATTCATTACATTATTTCGTTTTAAAATGCTTAATTATTTATTTGTTAATATGCATTCGGAATATTTAAAGCTTTAGAACTATTCTTAACATACAGCTAAAACTGCTAAAAACACAAACTATCATTGTGGTTGTTTCTTTGAACTTAAAAAAAAATTAATAACATAACTTTTTAAAAATATATTAATTCCTGTTCTGTTAGTTGTTATAATATTATAAGAATCAGAAGTGGCAAACACTTAAAAAAATAACGAATTGAACAAAGATTACAATTTATTAATATTTAACAAAATTATAAAATTAACTAAGTAATCGAATTAACAATAATCATCAAGTCCCAACCAAAATAACAACGTAACGATTACTCTTTTTAAAACACAATAGCAAAATGAAATAAAAATGGCTTACGTGACCACTGCCACACACACTTTTACACTAACACCGAAATAACACAATGAATACGTCCGTTTGACCCAAGAACAAGATGGTAATTGACCGTCAATATGGTTGACGCACTGTATTTATAACTTTTTTCTGAGGGTATATTCTTTTATTCTCTTATACGGCCTCTCCTGACCGCATGTCGTCCTCGGCATGTTCCCCTTGGGAGATACTGCTGGAGCCTGCCAAAAAAAGCTCTGGGTCTTTCACCTCTACATCCAGCGGAGGCATCGAAAGACCTGAGGTAGTCTTGTTATGATCAGTGTGCTCGCCTGAAATCATAAACAAACTTTATTCACCAGCACAATTTGCTTTTGCCTTTCATTCTGTCGTCATTCATTTAATTCATACATCACCAACGATACTATCACTCACGCATTTGGTTCTAATTTAATTATTAAACAAGATTGAGACGTCTCTTAATACAAACCAAGTCCAGGACTTTACATGTAACAACATTTCAGTAACTTCAATACATATAGGTTCAGCTTGCATCGTTGGGCGACGAACGCCATAATATTGCAACCAACGCTAAGGTACGGCGACGAACGCCAAGCACATAGGCCTGAGTGTCTAAGCACACGATACCTTTTCACAAAAGGCGACGGACGCCAAGGTACGGCGACGAACGCCAAGCACATAGGCCTGAGTGTCTAAGCACACGATACCTTTCCACAAAAGGCGACGGACGCCAAGGTACGGCGACGAACGCCAAGCACATAGGCCTGAGTGTCTAAGCACACGATACCTTTTCACAAAAGGCAACGGACGCCAAGGCACGGCGACGAACGCCAAGCACATAGGCCTGAGTGTCTAAGCACACGATACCTTTTCACAAAAGGCGACGGACGCCAAGGTACGGCGACGAACGCCAAGCACATATGCCTGAGTGTCTAAGCACACGATACCTTTTCACAAAAGGCGAAGGACGCCAAGGTACAACAACGAACGCCAGGCCCTGAACCTGTGTGTCTATGCACATATACCTTAAACAAGGATTAAATATCTCACCCTCAAAGAATGCAGCACACGTATCGGGGCACCACTCGCCCCACCACGGGACCATATGTTGGGCCGCAGCTTGAGTTGTCTTTCCATAGCTACCGCTCAGCAGCCGTAGAGCATAGCGTCCACTGAGTAGTACTTTTATTACCATGTAGGGTCCTCGCATACCGGGATCAAGCTTTCCAGTAACCTGTGAGAACTTGATTACAAAGACTAGGTCGTTTATGTTAAACTGACGAGTTGTGTGCCGATGCCGATTAGTTATCTCATCTTGTCGATTCTGATTGTCCTTCAACAGTTGGCAAGCTGTACCCCTGGTCAGCTCCCTCAAAGCTTCACGATTGGGTGCCGGGTCTTCAACAGCTAGATCACGATTAGGGCACGGATAATCGGCGTAGTAGCTTCCGTGCCGATGAGGAGGTTTAAACTTGTAGCTGATGATGAACTTGTAGCCATTAGACTTAGGACCTAATGCATCTACACGTACCGTATGAAATGTGGTATCCGGCTTTTCCCACGAGGTCATGTTTTGGAGTGGAGCTCGTGGGACTCTCTTTTGAGAGATACAAACTAAACAGTGGCCTATGTATTAGCAAACAAACTTTCTGAGCCCTGGGAACCTAAAGTGTCTTAATATGAGATCAAGAGTTTTCTCTACGCCGATATGCCCGTGTTCATCATGAAAAACTCGCAAAAGAGATAGACGGTGCTCTTTGTGGATGTAACATAAAAGTCGTCATTTTGTACCGAATAACGACTAGAGTCTAAGTTACCATCGCGAATCTGATCGATGAGATCTCGAGTTTCATTATCAGCCAGTTGAGCAATTTGGGTCCAATTACGAAGTCTAACAACATGGTTTACAGTAACTACTGGATTAGTCAAGCAAGTAATAGGAACTATTTTTGAAGCGTAATCTTTTATATAACGCCTAAAATAACCTGCTACACCGAGAAGCTGTCGGACTTGTCTGATATTTTCCGGAGGATTCGTATTAGCTAAAGCCTCTACCTTTCTCGGACTCGGCCTAACCTGATCTTGACTTATAATTTTACCCAAGTACCCACTCTACCTCAACTACAAGAAAAGAGCATTTTTTAAGATAGATAGAGAACCCAGCGGACGTCAATGTTTTTTAAAACTCTTCTAAGTAGCCCTATTCCCTCGATCGAACCGTCACGTTTTTTAACTAAAATTATCGGGCTTGCGTATTCTGATTTTGAACGCCTAATCTAGCCTTTACTTAAGAGGTTGTTAGTGATCTCGCGGACATTAAGTTTTTCTTAATAAGAAAGCTTGTACGGTCGGTAGAAGCAGTGCCCAATGGTAAAAACTCCGAGTAATCGTTAATTACCGACATTAATTTGGCCAACTCATCACCCTTAACACGTGTGTTTATTTTACAATTGTCACTTAACTGGGCCGAATGTATTCTAGAGTGAGAGGAGTCGGTATGCGTTAGATATTGCTCGTCTTTTGTTCGAACATATTTTATTCCATCCCGATTGAGAACATCTGTGCCTATTATAATATACGCATTGATAAACGGAGACGGGACTACTACTAACTCTACTTCGATGGATACATTGTTAAACTCTACCGTAAGTGTTACGTAACTTGTGGAAACTATTTCTTTTTCACTTATTCCTTTCAAAATGCAATGCCTAGAAATTGGCTGACAACAAAAGTATTTGAGTACCCTTAAAGAAATTAGAGACACGTTCAGAGCGCCACTATCAATCAGTACATCAACAGGAATCCCATCTATGACAGCAGTGATAACGTCTTGTCCCTGAGAATAAGTGGACTAAGCAGAACACAGATTGACTTTCTCTGCATTTCTTGATTCCGATCGTGCCTTAGCAAAGCATTCAGCCTCTGTATGTCCTGGTTTCTTACAAAATTTACAAGAAATAACCAAGGCTGATTGCGACCTCGAAGGCGTGCTCGACTTTGAAAAATTACAGTTGCGACTGACATGTCCCCGCCTGTTACAATTGTAACACTTAGGTCCTTCGTTAGTACTATGCTTTGAACTAGGTTGGGTACGCTCTTTTTTAAATACGCCAACATTATCACGCTTGAATACCGGCTTCGTATAAATCGACAGAAACGATACGATACTATCCGGAGTAAGGTTCGCATTGGCAGCCGCTGCTCGGACCTGTGGGCTATCAATTCCTCGTATAACTATAAGAGTTATTAACTCATCGCTTAAGCCTGAAACTATACGTAAACGTAATAGTGTACGACGAGCATACTCCGCAAACGTTGGGTACCTATCAGATGTGGTGCGCATAGCCTCGAAAAGAATGTTCGCGTAATCTAATTTATTCGGGCAAAGATTCTTAAATTCGCGTTTAAAGTTAGACCACGTCCTGTCCGAGGTGACCCATTCACTTAACCAAACCTTAGCGTCTCCTTTTAAACAAGAAGCTACTCGCGACAAGCACTCATGATCGTTCCATTTATTTGTGTCTCTAGCGCGATCCACTTCCGTACACCACGCCTCTATATTATGAATCGATGGATCAAAGTTTGACACATAATAATGTTGTGAATTAGAAGGTTGCATGGTTTGAAACGCCTGCATTAATGCTTGTGCAAAAGTAGATGCCTCAGAGCACTGCGCTCCCGAATCCGACAAAGGTGTCACCTGTGGTGCGTTCGGTTTCGGTGGAACTCGGTCTCGGTCTCGCCTACAGGATAACCGGCGCTTAGGCGATCGCGATCTTTCATGAAACCGACTCCGATATTCTCGACTACGACAAACACTGTGTGACCGACTTCTAGATCTATCACGCGAGCAATGCACAGATTCGTTACGTGAACGGCACCGGATCTCATTACGCACGCCACGCACTGTTCTGTCGACCGACCGACGAACTTCGCGATCCCGAGAATCTGCCCGATCGCGGACACGCAAGCCATCGTTCAATTCACATCTATGATCACTCGAGTCACGTCGTGAGACACCACCGTATCGATTTCGAGACCTACTCCTTGAATTGCGCCTACTTTGAGATATTCGTATCTCGGGAACCCGCGACCTGTCTCGAGTGTGGTGTGGACCACCATCACACAAACTATTACTACTCATTACGTTAGAGCAAAACAACAAGTCAAAACAAAAGTTAGTCAAACAAAGAAACAAGTAATCGTTACGATTAATCACTTAAAAAAAAAAAAATACAAAGTGACGGTAGAAAAGAAAAAAAAACTGTTAATAACTAAGTCTTGTTTTCAGTGGGCGAACTAGTCCTTTATCCCACTTCTGATATAAGAATCAGAAGTGGCAAACACTTAAAAAAATAACGAATTGAACAAAGATTACAATTTATTAATATTTAACAAAATTATAAAATTAACTAAGTAATCGAATTAACAATAATCATCAAGTCCCAACCAAAATAACAACGTAACGATTACTCTTTTTAAAACACAATAGCAAAATGAAATAAAAATGGCTTACGTGACCACTGCCACACACACTTTTACACTAACACCGAAATAACACAATGAATACGTCCGTTTGACCCAAGAACAAGATGGTAATTGACCGTCAATATGGTTGACGCACTGTATTTATAACTTTTTTCTGAGGGTATATTCTTTTATTCTCTTATAATATATACAATACCGCAAATAGGAATAGGAGATATGAGATACATATATATATGATATCGCTGTTGCATTGATATTTTATTTATCCAGGGAAGATAATTGCACTGATCCCATGATCCTATCTGACATCTTCTCAACTAACTTGTCAAAAAACTTTAAAAAATTCTTAAATTAGGATATCCTAATTTAAGAATTTTTTTAATTATATAATTGGTAAATGATTCCAATATACAGGTCGTCTGTACATATATATAGGAAATACATTGCATACTTTGAACATTAATATTGATCGGTGTTTTGTATAAATAATAACGATATTTAATATGAATATTTTTAATTTGATCCCAAAGGAAATATTTATTAAAATAAAAAATATATTTTAATATAGAGTCCTTTACTTTTATTTTAATTATCTTATCCCTTGGAATCATTTCAGTGAAAATATTTGGCTCAGAATTCAAACCATATTACAATAAAAGATCCAGATGTTGAAGTAAATTAGGAATTAAATGGTGGATGAAATAAAAATGGATAATTTTGAGATCTCCCTAAAAAAATATTAGAAAATTTTCGGAAAGCGATAAGGTCGCTCTTTGTACTTTTTTATTTTGGCTTTCTAATATTATTCATTGTATGATAATAACAAACTGAATATAGAAGACTGACATTAGGAATCAATAATTGATTATTTTAGAATGGAGCTAAGTAAGGGCTAAATCAACAATAAATAATTTATATTAATCATAATCAAAGCTGATCGAACACTATCTGTTTGAAAATTATGTGTAAACCTTTATTTTATTCAAGTATTTTATTATAAAATTTCTGATAAAGTTATTTAAAATTTTAATGAAGTAATATTCAGGTATGTAAACGTCGTACTCGCTGCTCGCTCATTTATATTCATTACAGTAAATACAATATATACGATGAAATTTTTTGAAAAAAGAGCTTTATTTGTCCGTTTATAAGTATTTGTATAACTTATATCTTATATAAGTGAACATTAAATAAGGTCACGCGTGTATCTTGCCGAAGAAAATATAAATAAAATAGTAATTAGTAAATAAATATTAATTATTCGAACTATTTTTGGTAGATAAAACACTTTAATATTCCGTTTTAAGTAAAAGTCTTACGAATATGTACATCTGAAAAGAATAGGATTCGCACACTTTAGTACAAAGGTATGTTTGTGTTGTGAACTTGCCAATGTATTAATAGTTTTTTTCGGGTGTCCGAACATAATGTCGATTCATTGATTTCCTTTTATTTTTAGTAATTTTTAATTACATATTGTTCATTTGAACATCTGACACTTTTTTTTATATATGTACGTACATACGTGTATAGTACATATATATATATAATTGATTATTAGTGTTAATATTGATAAAATGTAAATGTAATTATATATGACATAATGGCGATTATTACATATTTATTGAACCCATAACATTTTACTTATAATAATGTCTGAACATAACTATTCAAATCGAGTTTTTTTTTATATTTCTCACTAATTATATATAATATAGTCGTCTAATTTAATTTAGCTTACTTTTGACGACTTTTATTATTGTAATTTTGTTTATAATGTACCTTGGAAAGTTTGGGTCTTACTAATCGCTTAATGAAATTAAACAAATGGGCGTTAGTCCAGTTTTTGAGTTTATATTTGAGTTATCAAATAAAAACTAAAAATATGTAAGTTTGTAATTGAATAACTTTCAATAAATTAGTTATATTTAAATATTACTTTGATATTTTGTAATGACTTCTTTGATTCAATAGAGATTATATAATGTGTTATACGAAACATTTTTATAATTGAATTGTAAATCTTCTATGATAATACATCGTTCAATAATGTGTGTGACTAACTAATTAAAACACATTTTTTTGCCAAAATTCGTTTTTATTCGTCAACATAGTCCCCTTTTAGGGAGATACAATCATTCCAACGCTTTTCCAATCTTTCAAAACCGTCTTTGTAGAACGATTTTTCTTTGCCTTCAAAATAGGCTTCAACTTCAGCGATGACTTCCTCATTTGAGCCAATTCTCTTACCACAGAGCATCCTTTTGAGATTTGCGAAGAGCCAGTAATCGCTGGGGACCAGATCTGGAGAATACGGTGGGTGCGGCAGCAATTCGTAGCCCAATTCATGCATTTTTGCCATCGTTTTCATCGACTTGTGACACGGTGCGTTGTCTTGGTGAAACAGCACTTTTTTCTTCTTCAAATGGGGCCGCTTTTCAGCGATTTCATCCTTCAAACGCTCCAACAAGGCTATATAATAATCGCGGTTGATGGTCTGACCCTTTTCGAGGTTATCAACGAATATTATACCGCGAGCATCCCAAAATACAGAGCCCATAACCTTGCCAGCCGATATTTGTGCCTTTGGACGCTTTGGCGGCTTTCATCGGTTGCATGCCACTCAGCAGACTGCCGATTGGACTCCGGAGTGTAATGGTGGATCCATGTTTCATCCATTGTGATGTACCGATGCAAAAACTCCGATTTATTACGCTTAAAAATGTCCAAACAAGCCTTTGAATCATCGATTCGTTGTTGTTTTTCCTCCGGTGTGAGCAAACGCGGCACCCATTTGGAAAACACCTTTTTCATACCCAAATGTTCGTGTATTATGGTGTGTACACTGCCTGCTGATATCTTTAGGATGTCAGCTATCTCGAGCAACTTCACTTTGCGATCGCCCATAATAATTTTCAGTGTTTTTTCAACGTTTTCCGGAATAACAGCGTCATTTGGCCGTCCAGTAGATGGAATGTCATCGGTGTCTGTACTACCACGTTTGAATTCGGCATACCAATAACAAATGGTTTTTTTTGATGGAACAGAGTCCGAATAATGTTTTTCAAGCCATTCCTGTCATTGAACAGTATTTTTTTTCATTAAAAAGCAATGATAAATCAACACACGAAATTGCTTTGAATTCATTTTTTGTGAAAACTCAAAAGTAGCGTCACTTAAAGCACTGTAACTTGTAAACTAATGGTCGGATTGACATATAATTTTGACAGTTAACCTAAAAAGATTCATACTTTCGAAAAAAAAAATTGATTTGGTATTAGTGGAGCCATCTATGTGTCAGTCACACACATTATTGAACGAAATGTTATATATTTCATTTAAAACCATTATTCTTTTTATGTTTAGTAGCTTTCAGATTTCACCTGAACTATTGTATGAATAATGACATATGAGTGTTTCGTGTATTTGCCTACATAATGTCCGTTAACTTTAAATAAAGTAATCTTGTCCGCCATTAAAAGAATGTTGAAGTAAATAAATGTTGATATAAAAAGAATATATTCTCGGATTACTTTGCCATTAGTTTGTAGTGATACATGTTATCTTGACAATATTAACATTTTTACTCTTGGTTTAATAATAATACAAGGGCTACACTAAAAGTTTTTATGGTTTATTGAGGCTTTAAAACTTACTTTGAACTGTTATACCTAAATGAAATCTCTCTTCTCTTATCATCTCAAATCATCTTAAATAATACTGTGTAAAAAACTTAAATAAAATTTAGACATTAAGTAGCAAATATGCTTTAAAATAAAGGTCTTGCGGCAGTAATACTATAAAAAAATACTGATGAGTAAACGAATCTTATAGAGTATATAGAGAAATATAACTGACTATTAGCAGAAATGTAGAAGTTATTAATATGAGGCACTAGTTGTGTGAAAAAAACAAAAAAAAATTAAAAGGTTTCTTTTTAAAATATTTACGAGTAAGTATCATACTGTGAAGCATTCCAAAAGCATTAAACAAAAACGAGGTTTAAAATATATTATACTTGTAAGACTTGGTTGTACTAAATTTAAGAAAATCTTTGATGTAATGAAATCTTTCCCTTTTTTTATATTCTGATAAAAAATAACAAATGATTTAAAGATTTATATGATTAATTATGTGACCAAAATACACAGCTAAATATTCACAGGGCATTTATAAACAATCTTCAACATTATCTTTATAATGAATGACAGTAATCCGCTTAAGAGCCTCAGGTGAATAGAATGGTATTTTGAAATAAATGTGACATTTAATAGAACTTCTAAAAGAAAAATAAATAATTTTGATGCTGTTTACATTTAATAAAGCGTTTTATTTAGAGTTCATGAGTTAGTTCGATTTCGTAACTTGACTTAACTCGTGATGATATAAAATAATTTCCACCCTTTCTTTTTTGTCCAGATCCACATTAAGGATAACATGAGGGTCTCCAATGTCAATTGTATAGGTCCGACATTATATACATATCGACAGTTAGACAATTTTCGTGGTTGTAGACCACAAAAATTGTCTAACTGCCGATAATCAGCCGATCATCTGATCTTTATCGATTGAAGTAAATGAAAGTTCTATTTAATAACATATACTAAATTATATGATATTAGTGAAATGTATTGTAAAATCTGTGTAACTTTAAGCATGTAGTCTAACACTTAACCTTTGCACTGTTAAAAATTTGTGTAACCAGCATCTTAGGTTACTTTTTATGCCGAAAAAAACAGCGTCCTTATATTAGTACATAGATGTATTACAGATTCTTTAAATTACTATGTATTTTTGTAAACTTTTTCAAAAAAACTTTGTAAATTTATCTGTAAAATTTTACTTTTTATACCAGTGCATGAATGTTTAATTTTAATATGTTCTGGAGAGATCTTCGGCGTCGTAAAAAATACAATGCTTCTATAAATGTTTAATGACGCAGTTTGAAAATAATGTCGACAGAAGAGGGCTAATTCACATAAAATCTTTGGAACAACTCATTTCACAGCAATCATTACAATACAATATAAAATATAAAACTTTACTGTTAACAGTCTGAGTAAATAGATGAATAGGTCTGAAATAATCAAAAGGAATAAATTGTTATTAATATAAATTAAATATCTTATATTATTTATCATCCTACAAGTTTTTATTATTACTACAAAATTATTTTACTATTGAACGCAACTAACGAAAACAATTATATGTGTACTAGTTGCACCCTGACTCGCTTAGCAGTGGCAGTTTGGTAGAATGGGTGAGAAATAGTAGTCGTTAGGTAGTATTGTCTTTTTCAAAAACAGCAAAGGAAAAGAAAACAAAAACGATAGAATGTCCAAAGCGTTCGAAATTCAAAATTATTGTCCCACATTACAAATACGTTCCATTTTTAAATTCTGCGTGTGAATGCCACGAGTAAGAGGGACATTAAATCTATTACAATTACAATAAAGATAAGATAAATAGTCACATATTCTAATTTTAATGATGTTCTTCTGTGATTAATTATCTGTTGGTAGCTAATTCTAAAGACTCTAATAGTGTGAGATTGTGTACTGTGTTATAAATTAGCTGTTGCCAGCTTGAGGATGCTTTGGATTCCTCGAAATATAATACTCTTTCATTATCTAAATAAGAATTAGATTCAGTATTATTTTTTAGTCTTAGACTATATAAATTGATAGCTTACATTTTTTAATAGCTTTTAATTTCATTTAAAAGTAGCTGTCATTCGTTTCAGATACTTAGATGCTACCTTCATGGTTATTTTGATACATACTAGATGACCATGTGGTCATATTGATATATTTAGATTATATTAAAATGTGGTCAATTAATAATGTGTATTTGTTTTCAAAGACATTCAGTTATTTAGTTTTAAAACTACTAAATTAATTATTTCCGTTAATAATAAATTCAGAATTTACCAATACTTCTGCGTGGTGTAGTAACAGTATTCGGTTATTTATTATTTAGAATTCATGACCTTAATAATTCTTTCTATCGGAAGTATTACCGATATTCCTGTTTTAATTATCACCCGGTGAGTGTGTTTGTAAAGAGTGTTCTTAATATTGCTCACAAGGCGTTGATACTTTTAATAATTCATGTGTATCATTGCAGGATTTATTAATTATTATGGATTTACCTTAATTCCTATTGCCGGCGTTTAATAGTTCATTTGTTAATGCATATGTATTTGTCCTGTTTCGACAATTGGAGGCGACATAGGTTATAGAATTGCTTGTGAGGCCTTTTTCTTCTAAAAGAGGTTTTTTTATATAAGGGTGATATATTTGACACTAATAGATCTTTATCACGTGCATTCGTGTAACTTCGGGACGTCGACCGTAATGTTCTGCTTCTTGATCTGTTGTTGTAACTGTAGCTGCATGTGTATATGTCTTCACCTGTCCATTGTCAGTGACGCCCACGATTTGAGAGATCGTAGTATTAAGGATAAATTGGATATTTGATTCAAAACACAAACACTTAATTGGAATATGTTATATATATTTATTAATACTTAATAAGTAAATTGTTTACAAAGGTATTTAGCTGCCTTGTATTAGGAATGAAAATGCAGTGATTCAATAAAGTGCAGTCAACACAGCTGTTCAAATATCTCTTCGACGTCCTTGTTGCTATTTAATTAGAGCTGACTGTTGTTCACATTAGACACAGCACAAAACAACGATACAGTAGACATATAATACAGATAGTGATAGCAAACAGTAAACCAACGTTCGACACAAGAATTAAAAATATTTATCTACTTGAACTTAACTTAACTTAAATTGTAACTTGTAAAGTTAAGTTTATAGTGTTTAAATAAATAAGTTATTATAATTAGTAAAAACAAGTTGTTTGTCTCGATCTCTACACAATTGTAAGTTATACTGGTAGTGATCGGTTCTGTACAGTCATTGGTTTACAAAACATGGAGTTCTGTGCTATTGGAAAATTAAATATCGCTCATAAAATTATTTTATTTATCAGGAGTTAGTGTTAACACGTATTTAAAGATCTATATAATATAGATTGTTGTTACACTACTTTAACTATTGTTACAGAACAAAAACAAGAAAATTCTGTATGTAATGAAAATCGACTGCATCAAAATAGCACTTACAATTATGTAACTGCATGTTTTAGGCCACATCATGTAGGCCTGATATAGGTAATGCCCAATGTATACTGTAGATTTATTTTATTAGTTAAACCCTTCAGTTTATTTTAGCTATATTGAGCGCTTTAGAAGATTATATTTGTTTGTATAACCTGTGTTGAATCAAGGAGGTTTTTTTCTTTTAACACGAGGACGTCAACTTTACTACACGACTTGTTTTCTTACCATTAGGGATGTATCGTATTTCTTTATCTAAGTATTAGCGCAGAAAGTAGAAATATCTTTAAGACATTAGTAAAAATATATAATAGAAATATCTATTTCTATTATATAAGTTCTCTTCATATAAAAAATCCATATTCATATTTATTACAAAGGTAGTATGTACTTGTTTTTCGTATATAAATTGATGATATAACAAAACCTGCTTTTTTATAATCCCATATATTGTTTTATAATGCGAAAGAAATATATATTTATATAACAAATATTCTTGAGTAATATTGATAATGTATATTAGTTATCCAATGGATATTGTAACTGTTGGCAGTACAGTAATTGTTTTGTTATTAATATATATACAGTTAGAAAAAAAAACCATGAAAATTAAAAAAAATAACATAATAAATAAAAATGTGAGTTAATAAGTCGTAACTTGATCAAATGGACTGTAAGAGATGGTTTTATAACTTGTTGTTACGTACATTTATTAAAAATATATTAAAATGAAAAACTACTTTGATGGTGACTGACAACAGTTTCACTTTTTAAATTGTATTGTGATAGTGATACAGTCACTATCACTATCACAGTAAAAAGAAGCGCTAGTTAAGGTGCGTAGTCATCAGAATGGTGATGAAGCGGTCGGTTCCTCTAGACCGAAGCGATATATCACGCGGAGAGTTAAGTGTGATATGTTTGTTTCAAAAGTAATATATTATTATAATTATTTGATAGCTCCGTGTTACAATATTAATATTTTTGATTATATAAAGAGAAATTATTTCATATAAACTCTCCACTTTCTTTGCCTTAAATTTTTTTTCGCTATCCAGATCGTTCATTGTCTCTAATTCAAAATCTCCACTCCAAACGCGCAAACCATTTCAAAGACGTTTAACCAGATAAAGCGTGTTCACCATAAACTTCTATTAAAATCCGATGACTTTACGCAGCTCTTTTATGCATATTAAAATAATGTTCAAAAACTTCCGCAAAAACATTTTATTTGACATAAATCTTGACATTTTTAAATAGTTAGAAATTGTTGTTGTTGATTTTAACAATTGAGAATAAGATGCACCATAAAAAAAAAAAAAAATGACAGTTTATTTACGATACATTTATATATGCATGAAAAGAACAGAATTCTGTAATAACCACGTCATGCATTATTAACCGCTACGAATTAATACTTATTGTATAAATTGGCTGCAATATAGTAAAAAATATGAAGTAAATGGAAGAAAAAGTGAAATTTGTCACTTATACATTTAAAGCTTGGCTCTCTTTATTTGCAGACATGTTTTTTATTTTTGTTTCAGTTATAAATTTAGCTCTTTTTGTATCTTGAAAAAATATTTTTGTTTTTCGAATTAAACTTTCATGATAGAATAGTTATAAATATGCAATAATTATAATACTATGGATATTTTGACAATGTATTCTTAAACGATTGAATTTAAATCGCAAGAAAATCACCATATTCTCAACAAACTGACCCAGATAAATAATTCAAACGTTTAAAGAGAAAACATAAATGTTATATCTCAATAATTACTTAAACATTTAAATTATTTAATAACTAACTATTATAAAGTTAGTTTTTCTACAATTCTATATAATTATATTATTGAAACTAAAAACTCTAACCAATGTTCATTTAAATTATAAAAACGGAAAAGATACTAGTGAATATAAATGATCATTTCAGGCATGTCACAAGTTTATGAATACGAAATTTAGAATGAAACAATTGTAATGAGTCGCTGATGGATCCATTATCACATTGAGTTTGGTGAATTATATTGTGAGTATTATACAGTCATTTGGATACATATTTTGTTAATTAGTTAGAGTTACTAGAAAAAAAGTTAATATTATTATATTTAATTTTAGTTACTGGATACCGCTAGTAATGTAAAATATTAAAAGAGTAAAAGTTTTTGTAAAGAAAAACAGTTCTAGTCTCAAAACTGAAATTTAAGAACTATATTTAAACTCCAACAGATTTTGTATTCGGTTTCAGTATTTTGTTGTTTTCTTTATCTTAAGTATACTATAAAATATACTAAAAAGATATAGTGTTTAACAGAATTACATTATTTCAAGTATGCTTTACACTACGATAAAAAAAATATATAGTGCTTACGAGAAAAATAGAAATATAAGATTTTTAAAACTATTCAAACCTTTTTGTGTATACAAAGATAAGAAGCATAACTGACTGCATATTTTTCATATTTAAATATATCTATAAACAAGTTAGCAATGTTAGGTTTATATATAACAATATTATTAAAAATTGATTGATTGATTGATAATATTGAAATATAATTTTATTAAAAATTGTATTAAAAAAAACATAACGTTTTTCACGTTATATTTGTTAAAGAAAAAGAAACCACTCACCTGCTAGCTGCTCCACTATGTGGTTAAAATAATGACAACTATAATTAATAATTTTATAAAATTTTGATTTTGAATTTGAATTTAAGTTTAATTATTTTTTATATAAGAACGAGGTCCGGTTTAATATTTATCGAAGTATATATTTTACTTTAAGAGCGTAGAGTGAAGTCGTTCACTTTTCTCGACGCTGCTAAAGGTAAATATAATTGGTTCTATTTTGCAGAATATTATTGAATGGTAAGTAGGAAAGGTCACATCTAACAATCTCATATTATGTATTTTTATTTTTATTACATATTTTACTTATTTAAAAAAAAAACAAACTATAGTCCGGTATTAATAATAATATATTAAGAGTACGACATCAACAGTTCCAGTGTTTGTTTCACTGCTTTATATATAATATTGATAAAGGTGATCATAATTGAATATTAGTTATAATGTGCTAAATAAACAGTTTCATAGTTGTACATCAACAGATTATAACATCAGCAGGAGTTTGATGACATTCAATAATTTTATTAATTGTATCTCATTACTTATACAATTAGTTATTAAGTACATACTCGATTAAACCATGTTTGTATAGTTTACTGTGAAAGCAATTAACTCCAGTTAGGTAAAGAGAACCTTTAGTTAAAATTAATGGTTTTGATGATTATATGAGTATAATTTCATCATCATCATCAGCTTACATCCAAATAATATCGAGCATAGTTATACGTTATGTATGTATAGTTGACTTATATATGAATCATTGTTTTATTTTATTTTCATTGAATTATGACGCAACAATTATTATTGTAATATTTTGTATTGAGCAAAAATATTACCTATTTCATAGTTTTGGTCTGACAATATTTTTTGTCATTCATAACAAGTCAATTCAATTTTTTGATAACAAAGATGTCTCAAAACTTTACACTAATACTAAAAAATATTTTTTTTCAGTGTCTTTTGTTAAGTAATAACGTTGATTACAAAAGGTTTATAAATTTATAAGCTCCTGTGCACAATTTTAAGTGTACAAGAATAAATAATTATATATATCAAGGTTACCACATAACAAATCATAGGATATCTGCAATACAACAGACATAATACCGGGATCTAAATATAAAAAATCCGTGCCCGCAGGGGGACACGTGTGGGTAGACCTCGTGTGTAACTCGTTTAAAATATAACTCACTACCTAAGAATAATATATGATGCCGTTATTTATATCAAAAATTTTCAAGCAAAAAGCGGTTTTAATTTTTTTTCTCGGAAAAGGTATCTTTTTTGGAAATACTTTTGGTATTTAAATTTAGAGTAAAAAATAACCTTTCTATTAAAAATAATTGCGAGGAGAGAATGTTTACCAGAAAAAAGTTGTCATGGTTTTACCTACCTAAAATTTACAAGCTAAAAGTGGTTTTCATTTTTTTTCTCAGAAACGGTACCTTTTACGGAAAAACTTTTGATACCTAAATTTAGAGTAAAAAATAACCTTTCTATTAAAAATACTTGTGATGCAAGAATGTTTACCAGAAAAAAGTTATGATTTTTTTTCCAAAACTTTTCGGTTTTTTTACCCCCACCCCTAAGTTATTGAAGTTAGGTTTTCAGTTTATGTACATTAGTTATAGGTATTTATCAAAGACATCATATAATATGAACGCGATTGATCTCCTTTGTATAGGGACAAAGTTATGGTCGAAAAACTGAAATCAGAAAAAGTGAGGCCCTAGCGCCCCCTGTGACCGGATTTCTCTGGTTAACGAACTTGACCTTTATTTTTGGACGGTTGATTTTTGTGCAAAGTTTGAAAGCGATCCGAGCGAAACTGCGGCCGCTATCGTGCTGACAAAAGTCGAATCTGGACGCACGCACGCATATATATATATATATATATATAAACTTTTTGACCAATGGTCATTTCGGACTCAGTCGGTCATAAGAAGACCTCCTGTGAAGAAATTTTTCCAAAATTCGAAAGTAGGGGACAAATGAATGGGCAGACCGAATTCTTCGCGGTCTACCCAAAAAATCCGTGCCCGCAAGGGGACACGCGTGGGTAGACCTCGTGTGTAACTCATTTAAAATATAACTCACTACCTAAGAATAATACATGATGCCGTTGTTTACATTAAAAATTTTCAAGCAAAAAGCGGTTTTAATTTTTTTTCTCGGAAAAGGTATCTTTTTTGGAAATACTTTTGGTACTTAAATTTAGAGTAAGAAATAACCTTTCTATTAAAAATATTTGCGAGGAGGGAATGTTTACCAGAAAAAAGTTGCCGTGGTTTTACCTATCTAAAATTTACAAGCTAAAAGTGGTTTTTATTTTTTTCTCGGTAACGGTACCTTTTACGGAAAAACTTTTGGTACTTAAATTTAGAGTAAAAAATAACCTTTCTATTAAAAATACTTGTGATGCAAGAATGTTTACCAGAAAAAAGTTATGATTTTTTTTCCAAAAATTTTCGGTTTTTTTACCCCCACCCCTAAGTTATTGAAGTTAGGTTTTCGGTTTATCTACATTAGTTATAGGTATTTATCAAAGACATCATATAATATGAACGCGATTGATCTCCTTTGTATAGGGACATAGTTATGGTCGAAAAACTGAAATCAGAAAAAGTGAGGCCCTAGCGCCCCCTGTGACCGGATTTCTCTGGTTAACGAACTTGACCTTCATTTTTGGATGGTTGATTTTCTTGCAAAGTTTGAAAGCGATCCGAGCGAAACTGCAGCCGCTATCGTGCTGACAAAAATCGAATCTCGAAAAACCGAAAAAGTTGAATCGCATGCACGCATATATATATATATATAAACTTTTTGACCAATGGTCATTTCGGACTCAGGCGGTCATAAGAAGACCTCCTATGAAGAAATTTTTCCAAAATTCGAAAGTAGGGGACAACTGAATGGGCAGACCGAATTCTTCGAGGTCTACCCAAAAAATGTATCAGTATAGCATTGAGGTTTAGGATAAATGTTTTTTTGTTAATCTTAGTTCCTTATATTTGACAAATAGATAACCTACTTCAAATCTCTTGACAGATCATATTATAAAGATATTTTTTGACTGGTATAGTAGGAGGATACTATTATATTAAATACCACATTTTACAGTGTCACTAAAAAGGAAAAGCATCTTGATAAAAGTTAAATTTTATCCCGCGGTGTAAACACCGAGCACGCATAAGTCTTTATGCACATATTTTAATTAAATGACAAGGAGAATAATTTAATTTATTCCTGTGAATAAAAAATGAGAGGCTCGAGACAAGAGTTTATATATTTTTCTCGCTTCATTTGTTTAGAAAGTTTTGTAAAGGAATTTAAAATGCAAATGATGTTGTAATATTTAATTTTAGATCAAAAGAATGTTATGCAAAGATATTATAAATAAATGCACAATGTATATAATATATAAAACTAAGAAAAATTTAATTCTTGGATCAGAATAACGAAAGTTTAAATAATGACAAATTATATCCGCACACTATTAATATTTTTCTCTTGACAGTTAACGTGGTCTGCACTTTTCATGGTTTTCACGATGCTTCAAATTATTTATTATTTAATTCCTTAAGTTGGTAGTTGATTAAATAAATATATTGTATGTTATTGTAGAGCATCTAGGATTTATAAGTATTGTAGAAAAGACAAGTTTTCCATATAATAACAATTTAAATTTATAATCTTTACAGACCTTTCCAAACTAATGATAGGCATTTGAACCACAAATATGGATTTAGTAAAGATGTCAGTATCTATTGTATCAAAACACGTGACATCCTAGTAAGGCCTGTGAAATCGAGGTCATCCATCATCCTGGCGCGTTGCCACCCGAGGGTGTGGTATACCCGGCCCAAATTCTTACTTCAAAGACGTAAATAGTGTTTGATTGATGAAATGTAGAGCGGAGTCAGTAAACTGACACTTTCACGGCAAGACAAAAAGTTTGATTTGATCTATAATTACAATTATACAAAACATGTTTCATTTAGGTTTTCACGAGCTACAATTTAGATTAAACTATTTTAAAGAATTTAAATGCTTCCTAAATCTGTGGCCGGGAAAAGTAAACTGTTAGAAGTTGATGACTAATTAAGTGACTCGTTGTTAAACACAGTCACTACATTTCGTCTTCCGGTAGACACGATTACTACAAAGCATTTGAAACGTCGGTTTAAATATTCAGCAACAGTTTAACAATAGAATGGAAATGAAGTGGTTTGACATGGTTTCATTTCACACGGTTTCACATAGCAAAGTAAGAGATATTTTTACACTGTTCCATATTGTGCATTGTGACATCATATTAAAAATTAAAATTAAAAAAAAGATATTACAAATAAATAAAACTCCCTTAGGAAAATACAATTTTGGCAACACTTCAATGGTAACTATATGTACTCGTATATTTATCGTATATTTATCGTATATTTTATCGTATATTTATCGTATATTTATCGTAAGCTTTTCCATTCGGTTAAGCTTTATATAGAGCAGTGTTTAAGCATTCGTTGTGCTTTATTGGTATTCATTGAGTGAATTTTATAATTCAATGAATATTTACATCTGAGACGGGTATGATAATCAACAAACAAGTTTTATTTCTCTAGTTGTTAATAGTTATTTTTCTTAAGATTTAAAGATATGAACAATAATCTAGTAAATTATTGCTTAATCGACCTGGCATGATAAGTATAGTGTTTATCTTCATCTATACAAAGTAGCTGCATTAAATTATTGGTAAGTACATTAAATATGAAATACAAAACAATAATTAGTTTGGGCACACTTACATAGTCCCATTATCTTATCGAAACTGTTCCTGTGTATACAAAAAGATTAAAGGTAGGTAACAGACATATAAAAAAAAATAGTCTAAGTTATAAGGATAACCAAACTTCTTATTCCTTTTTTTAAATTGTATATTAATTGCCCTAAATGTGAGCCAATTTGTTTTATCTTAGAAGCCAAACTCTCAACTCAGTATTTTTTTATTTATGTGGATATTCATTTATAAAATGACTTATATATGTTACTTAGATTTTAGTTATACAATTATATATTTTTTGTGCATTTTTAAACTATTTAGAAATACAACTTATGAACTTTAGTATTACATTTTTTTGTTAAACAACCTTTTTTCATATTTGCTTAGTAATCCGTAAATTAGTTAGTGGATCGCAGTAAAACGTTTAACGATTGACTTCATGATCATACTACGAGGTTAACGATGTCGCTGGATCAAATTGTACACACAATCGGGATTGTTTATGTATGAGCTACATTTGTTAGGAGTAGTTTGTTTTATTTATTTCAATCTTATATCCGTCAATATATAAGTATAAAATAAATTACATTAATTAACTCTTATTTTAGTGTAGAATTTAACATCATTTCTATAAATGTTTATGCAAGATTAAATATAATTTCTATAAGCCATATAGAGAACCAAATCAGGAGTCAAAAGTTTAACAACTTTGGCTTGAATACAGAAATTTAATACATTTAATATAATACAATGTTGAAAAACAAAGAAATGACGATACGTATTTTTTATCAGCTTCTGGGTGTGTCACCTCTTGTCATATTTAGAACTCAATAAGACGACAGAGTAATTGGACTTATTTGTTCAAGTAATGCTGAACAATCGTATGTTTCATAAATACGATGCAACTTACTGTTTGTTGTTCTAATTTATGATTTTACTTTATTGGTTTACTTATTTTTATATGTTTTATAACATATTTTGTTAGAATAAACATATTATGTTGCATATTATGTATTGTTAGTTTTCAAATAATTTATATACCTATATATCTAATATCACAGACTTGCAGAACGAGTCCATTAAAAATATGCTAATGATGGATTCTGAGATGAAAGTCAGTGACTAAAATATTTCATTACAGTATGTAGACTTTACCAACATTTTATGGAACTGTGCCAGTAACAAAGTTTCTAACATACTATGCATTTGATATTTTTTATTAATTTTTAAACTTTTATAAAGTGTTGACAATCCAACAAAACAAACTTTAAAAAACTTATAGTAACAGGTTCTTTTTTGTATCATCACTTTGCTTATGCTTATTAAAAAAATATGTTGCTCCATTCCATTCCAATAAATATAATTCATTTCTACAATCAAATATTATGCCGAGTTATTGAGAAATTAGGGATTTGATTTAATTTAATTTGTTACTGGCAAAAATATTGATCTGACCTTGTCGATGAATTTTTCATTCAACAATCGTTTCAAATTTATGGACTTAATATGGCTAAACATATTTGTAGAAAATTATAAATACTATAATACACTTTTTTTTAACCACTTCCAGCACTCACTTGTGAAGTTTTTAAATTAAGAGAGACTTAAACTTGTACGTAAGCATTGAAGTTGTTCCCAATCCTCTTTTGGTTTAAAGTATCTTACAGTTAGAAACGTCGCTTTTAAAATACTTTTTACATTCAACTACAGTCTTTAAAAAATGAACAACTAAAACGCCTCCATTGAAAGTTTTTAAGTGAATTCTGTTAGCTCCCGCAATATCTAGCGGATAAAGTCATAAATAGTATCTGCACGCTACAGTAAATTTAACTTACAAATATTGAAGAATTAATATAAATCGTAACCAATAATAAATTTTAATATTTCGTTATTTGAATGAGCCAATTTATTCACAGCAAGCTCAGTCGGCGGCAACTTTATACCGTGTGGTATTCAGTAAGTTGTCGGAAGTCAGAGAAATAATGTGCTACTTAAGAAGTAAAAGCTACCACATACATGGAAATAGACAAAAAACATAAAAAAACATTTAAACCCAAATAAAAATAATGGCAATATGGAGCGTAAAACCTTTATGTATTTATTTTTCTCACTTCGTAACGACATACACAAGATAACTTTATTTAACGTGATTGGACTATTGATTTTAAAGATTTCTTTAAGACTGAGGGTTATAAATGTTAAATAAAATTATACTCATTTTTATAGAACTGTGAAGGAAAAACAAATAAATGTTTTAACAGGGCTTAGTTAATCAATTAAGGATGGAGTGAAGTACTTATTCTCAGTTGTGGCAACGATTGCTAAACTCGATTCTCGTTTATCACAAATACTCGTATGATACGAATATCAGGTCTTGGAAATTTGTATCTGTTTCTGTAAAAGTGTAACTGAACCGATATAAAACGAATGACCTCATAGAGTAGCCATTGTAGTTGTAGTTATAACAACTTTTGTTTCGTTATAGCGTAACTATGCTCATGACAATTGCAAGCGCGGACAATATGATAATGTATGAGAGAAAGGTACGTAATATCTAAAAATTTTAATTTTAACCAAAAGGTATTAATAATACATTTTAATTAATTATTTGGTCTCGTGTAAAAATTATTATCTAGAAGTCAGATAACATTTAGATAAAAATCTAATTTAACGTATTTGCCTACAGTATTAAAAACCCTTGAATTGAGTAATTGGGCGGTAAATAACTTTCAGGTGTTATTTTCCGTGAGAGCAACAATTGAATACAAAGTAACCTCAGATGAAGGTTGTCTGTTATTTACGAGTTGAGTTTCAACTACCTTAAAATACTATTCTGTAGGTAATTCGTTAGGCAACTTTATGGTTCGCTGTAATAGTTGAAGTGTGTATGCTATATTTTTAATGTTATGATTATTTTAATAATAAAGAATATCATTATTTAGATAATAATTGAATCTGTATTGAATTTATATTTTTCAGGACCATTAATGAAAGGAAAACACAGTAGTGTCACCAAAATATAATATGATACCGGACAACCGTAATTGAGGAACGCTAGCTGTATATTTTGTCTACAATCGGTAATTATATCAATGTGTTTTAATAATGCTAAAAGTATTATTATAAGATAAAACTTTTCGAACACTTAAACCAAAATAATGAAAAAATATTTTAATATTAGAACGAATTTTTAAATATAACACATTATAAATTTGTCGCCTAATTTTCATGTTGAGAGATAATATTCGGTGAAAACTGGTAAAGGCATCTTTAGTTTAATTAATGACCAGTGGACCGTTAGAATTCTACAGAGTGTAAAGATATGAAATAAAAAATTATATTACTACAAATAATTATGGCATGTGATATTTTTGTACCGGATTTAGAAGTGGTATAAAATATATATTCATAATAATTCAGAAATACGAAATAATCTTTTAACTTCCATCAAAACCAAAGACTTTCACAATAAATTACCAAGCTTCATAGCTTTATTTTAACCCTTCTTATATTTCGTAATAAGTAAGTATTCATATTAATGCTAAAACCACTTGAAGGATTTTGTTCGTGTATTTAATAAAATAGGAAAAATATTCTTCCTTGAATTTTAGCTTCAAATTAATAAAGTTTTTATAAAACAGCGCACTTCTCCAGCAATTATAAAAGTATTTTGTATTCATGTTGAGACATAAGAAACTTGGCAAAGCATCCTCACATAAATGAATTTTTAGAACTTAGTAGTGATCGAGAAATAATAACTGTATAACATATATTTTTCTTTGTACAGATATTTTTTGTTATGTGACTTGGAATATCGAGACGGGCAAGTCAAGGACAAGAACAAAAGAAGTAAATAAGTTGATTATTATTTACCTTCATATTATATGTATACTATGAACTATAAATAAAAATAATTTCTCTGAGGGTTATGAACTTCTTATATTTGATCGAATAAATTTGTGTTGCAGCGACCACTATATACCTTTTATCGCTTCTAAGACCTGCATTCATTGATTGTTTGTTTTCGTATTTATACATCTGAATAATGAATTAACAACATTATTTAAAATTAGCATATTTCTACAGTTACTTAATAACAAAAAATTAAATTTACTGAAATATGAAAATTTGTACTTAAAAATATAAAGAATATATGAATCAAACAATAAACGGAAGTTTTAACTACTATGACATTTTAAATATATTGAAAAATTTGGTACTCAAAAAATGAATTATATTTCATAATACTGCTACATATTGATGTAATACGGAAATAGCTTTCCAAAACTTGTGCAGGTGTACAATTTCCTACGAAGTTACCATCGTAATTAAAATCATGACAAAATTGTTTTAAAATTACTATGAAAGACAAATGTCTATGGACATTAAGTTAAAACTACAAAAAAAAACAAAATAATACGGAAATCATATTTAATTTCTATAAAGATGACAGAAAAATGAACATACATTGTTGATCTTAAAATAATTTCATAGCAATTTTCACGAGCCAATTCTTTTAGATATCATAACTGTGGGTTACGATTTCCGGATATTTGTATAACTTCAAAAGTTATTAAATAAAACATACCCACATAAATGACTTACGTGTATTTTTTGTAAGAGAAGTAAAAATAAGAAAATAAATTATTAATAAGGTTTATTTTTAAAATGAATAAACAATGTCTGAAAATATAGTAACAATTATATTGTGATTAATTAATCGAAAAACACTTGTAATATTATGCATTGATAAATTCAAGAAGACTGTTTGATGAACTTTTAAATATAGAATGTCTTTAATTTACAGTCTGCCTTCCCGGTCCTGGGAGACTGACATCGCGTCTTCAAATTAAGATTCACCTGAATCTTTAATCACTTTTAAGTCTCCCACGCGGGAATACTGTTTGCTTTAAACGAATTTGTTATATAATATCTTATTTTGTTTGAATCGCTCTATTAATCTTATTCAATGATTTTAAAACACACTACTCGTATTATTTATGTCTAATATAAATAACACGTACAGCTTTTCTCTGAAAGTACAAGGCAGTGTTATAGCACATTTGTGGCGAAATGTTATTACACATTACACCTTATTTTTGCAAATAAATTATAAAGTGCGTAAGAAACAGGAATTATGCGGATAATGAGACCGAATATACAAATAAAATATTAAATACCTTTTTTTATTTCCCCATATTTCACTAAATTTCCCTAGTCAATTCAATTGTTAAATTAATTCAATTGTTAATTGTCAAAGTCAATTGTATTGCTTTTAAGCTTTAGCTAAGCTTCATAATACAGATCTTATTATCATAATAGAAGAAGGAGTCAACGATGATTTAAATCAAGATGATTAACTTAAAAATTTACCTAAAAATAATTAAACAAAGTTTTTTAAGTTTTCAATACAAAAAATAACCAATATAGCGTAAATTAACTATATACTGTGTAACTATTTCTGATATGTTGACAAATAGCCAATAACTCTTAACAGTGCTATCAATTAGTTAATTAATTATAAGTAATAATAAAACATGTTTAAAATAACACATAATTAAAGTTAAAGGGGTGTCAGAACTACAATGTCTATGAATCCACTAATATTATAAATTCTATATAGCGTTGAATATTGCTTTCAAATTAGAGAATCGGTTCTATTGATTACTTGCCACAAACGTACAGAGACTAAACAGATTGACTTCAAAAAGTCTTTTTTTTAAAGTTTTAATTGTTACTAAAGACCCTCAGTGATAATTTTGTCCCAAATATTTTCTTTACACAAAGAACGATCACTAAGATCGCTGTATGTATTCAGAAAATCTGATTTCTAATATGTATGATTTTTTTTTATGATTTACACATATACCAATTCTATAAACCTCATTTACGTTGAAACCGAGAAGTCGCTTCAAAAACAAGGATAATAATATATTATTTAAGAATGGCAAGTGCTAAAATGGTTAGTTCCGGAAGATAATAATAATTACTACGTATGTTAAGCAAGCATAGCCAGGGCAAACCTATATAACAAGCACTAAGTCAATCTCCCACGGTAAAGTGCAAAATATTAAATGATGACTTTGCGCCTCTTGTTAAATGAAGCCGATACCACTCGCGTTACCACGATCGATGGGAAACGAGCTTGAAGCTACTAGCACTCAATAGTGCCAGTGGTTTCTATGTATTCTTAGGTAACATAATAAGTAATCAAATATAAAAGTGTTTTTTTCTGATATTATTTAAATAATATTGTTTCTTAATTAAAAAAATACGAGATATTTAGTAGGACTCTCCAACTCGCGATATATTTTTAAAGCAGTTGCATGTGTTATGTTCACGAGCAGACTGAAGTGAAGACAACAGTGTTATAAAATGTGCCAACCATGTCAGTCTAAAAGCGTGTTGCACAATTATATTCTTCTTGAGTGCTATCAGAAAATTTACTGAAAGTTCTACATTTTACAAAAATACATTATATTAGTCATGCTTTCTTAAATTTAAATAAACATAAAAAAAAGAAATTGTAGAATTCTTGTTCTGCCAGAGATTGATTTAGTACTTTCAATATATATTGATTTAATACTTATAACAATGAAATCAAAAGTGTATTTTACCAGGTTAAAAACAAATGTGTCCGAAAAACTAGCTTTAACATGCGTGATGCGATTGATTGAAGAACCAAAAGTGTCAGGAACAAATGTTTGTTTATTGTCTGGAAGAGAAGGAAGACTATGAAAAATACATTTCACGAGCAAACGTTGCCTGTGATTTTCTGACAAGTTTCTTTTTCCTTTTCTAACGGAACTATTATTATGGTATTACAGAAATATATAACATCACAAAATATCATATCACGAGCTATTTTACGAGTATATTTTCTTCACAGTTGCTTTGGTAACGTTCCCATATTTTGAAAAGTTGTTTTTCTTTAAAAATTAAAGAAATAATAATACTATTTTATTCCTGTTATATATGTGTTCCTTTACTGTAGAAATTAGATTCGTCGTATGTGAAATAGTATGGAGATGGTACCATAACGCTCTCGGGATTCCTTGAATAGGAGAATCAGAAGCCATCCTCCATCCTTCCTTTTCCTTCTATACCAGTAAATCCTCCTCTGTCTGTTCATTTAACAACACGAAACATAAAAAAGAGAGAATAGTGAAATAGAATATCTTTAGGTTGCTTATCATTTTAAACAATAAAATTCAATTTGTAACTATAAAAGGAAATATAGGAAGGAATATTTCGCTGACAGCGGCTTTGTATGCACAGTTTAATATAAAGTGTTTTAAATTTTTTACTTGTGTTACCAAATTTACCTTTACTTAACTTAACCAAAGAGATCCAACCTAATTCCGGGAATTACTATAAAATATTTTTTAAATACCTTCAATATTTATTGCAATCAATTATAAATTTTGATTTTATAATGCAAATAATTATGTAACTTTAGTTCTTAAATAAATTTACTTATATGTTCAATTTATATAATAAATAATAATCATGACACGAGTCTGAGTTAGTAACACCAACAGACAATTGATAAAGAAACAAAAATAATCTTTACATACGAGTATCTACTGAATGCTGAAAACTTAATAAATGATTCATCCTTAATATCTGTGACAGTGGTTCAAAAATATTTGCAGTTTATCAATAATATTTTTCTAAATATACTTACATTGTTTTATACATGTTTTAGGTAGATACCATAGATGAATCTACCTATTGCAATCGATGCGATGACGGGACCCAGACCCCAGAGTAGGGGCGCTACGCCGTTTATGAATTGGAGATTGAGAATCCGTCGAAAAAAAAAAATTATATATCCCTCTATATATATATGTATATATGATCCATCAGTCCAAATTCATCGTAGGCAAAATTTGACTTCACAGGTCGATAGGATAAATTAGTAGGACAAACGTACCATCTCGTTTTTTTGGAAAACCTGAAAGGGGGGGCTGGGAGGGGGGGTGAAAGTGCAAACCTTTGGGACACGCTACAGGTCGCAAATATTGACGGATGATTTTCAAACTCGGCATACACATTCTTAAGGACAAAATGAAGGTTAAGTTCTTGAACGGGGGAAATCGGTCTAGGGGTTGAGGAACTGGGGGGGTTGAAAGTTAAAAACCGAAAAAATTCACAGAAGAAGGTAAAATTTGGTCGTCGGAAAAATCTTAGAAAATTAACAAATTAAAAGAGGAAACTTTTTTGTCCGAAAAGTTTTTTGATGCGACCCCTCGTTTAGGAGATAGGAGTGATGGGTGGTTCCCCGCTCACCCAATATATGCAGAGTGACCCGTCATAAGACTCGTAATGACCAGTAGAATACTGCTGGCTAGTTTTTCTTTGTCGATCCGACCGACGGGAATCTACCTTACACGATCGACCCTGTCGAACGAGGTATTTCATCGGTTTTTGATGACTTTGTAGTTAGTTTGACAAAAAATGTTATGAATTTTAAAATATATAATGCGGCCTCATTCTTCAATTTTATGAACCACAATTTTCTACAGTGCAGCAAAGAACTTTCAACAGAAGAGTAATTCCAATGCGGATATTACATTTTTTAGCGACTGTCGTCGTCTCACTCATAGTAATGAAGCCTAATTTCCTGTCGTTACATAATGTAATTTCCTTTAGTATCCAAGCTTTGTAATCATATAACAGTCTTCTATTTTAATTGGTTTCGTCCTGGATATATTATAATTAAAACAAATTATAGCAAATTATATTGAATGTTAGGAATCGCGGCAAAATGAGTAGATGAGAGATATAGTGAGTGGAACTTGGAAATAATAAAAACTTATTTTAATTATTTAATAATAAACATAAAATTAGAAACAAGATTAATCAAATTGTATTTAAATACTTCAAGTAGCAGCAGAAAAATATATTTGTGATCATCAAGAATATTGAATTCTACGAAGTATTTAAAAATGTGGGATAAGTTAAAATTTATTTAATAAAAAAAAACTAGATAACTACTAAAGTTTCTTTATAATATACCAGACAGTTTTTGGTGTTTATTGATTATAATTATTATATAATTCTAAACTTTGAAATAAATGGAAATAAAAACACTATCTCAAACAATATGTTGCATTATTTTTAAAGTTAAACAAGATTTTTTTTATTATAATAATTTGATTTTTATTATATAAGTTATAAATAATTTATTTTTGTATTCAGTCAAACAATTTATAATACTTAAATAAAATAATTAAAATTAGCGTTCCTACATAAATAAATGTAATAATTTTTATAAATGAAATAATAATAATAATGAAATTTGTACTAACATAGTTGTAAGTTTTTAATGTTACTAACAAGTGGACAAAGTCTTAAATAAATAAAATTATTATTATTATTATTATTATAAAGCATTTTTTATTATTGAAAGTTCTACTTGCTTATTTAACGTAGTTTTTAAAATTATTTAAGTAGTCTTGGAATACTAATAAATGTTTGATATTGCCTATATACATGTTAGCTATAAATAAGTATAAAAATCAAATCAACTGTCAAATAGTTCTTTAATTTCAAATATTAACGTTGTTTTATGAACTATGAAGGTAATATAGAATCAATACTTATCCAATGTATCATCGGACCAAACCGCAGCGGATACGAGATTTATAACTTTTACTATTATGTACCAGATTAGTTCGGGCAGCTTCGTTTATACAACTTCGAATTGAGGTCAGCAATAAAGTAAATCTATGGCAATATAATACTATTAAAACAGTTTATTACAACTTTGTGTATTTACTTGTTTACGATTTACGATTAACAAACAATCAACCCTAATTTTCAGATGACTTTTTCTTTTGGATTTATAGTAAATAAGAGTTGCAGTTTATGGTATTAAAGACCTATTGTTTGCGTCTAGATGTATCACAAGACATTTTTTTTCCTCGTTAAAAATACAAGAATATAATTAAAACACATATTTTTACAAATTATAATAGCAACTATACGGGATGCAACGAAGAGTAGAATTTAGATATCATATTCTTTTTACACATAGAGTTGTTACAATTTTTGTGAAGTATTTAGATTTTTTTTATTTAAACTATAAATATGGTATTTCCTAAACTCGTCGTAGGTTTGATCCTTGATTGCATCGAGCATACACAAGAATAGATCTAATGTACCCACGTTGCGTGTTTCTGAATCGGTATTGTTCCTATTATAAGATAATAACTTTTACATAATAATAAGCATCAGGAAAATTAGGCAACAATTTTTATGCAAAATGTATGTAATTACTCAATTTCTCGACATGAGGCCTTATGAACTAGTAATACTCTTCGTTATTCACTTTGTTTATCAGCTTTGAAGCCTACCATCCCGTGTTACTGTTATTACACAGTAACAGTACTATTATTACAAAATACGATGACAGAATCAAATTAATTAGGAAATTAAATAATAAATATTTATATAATAGACCTTCTAAAGACAAGCTCTCAACATCTATTTCATAAAGAAAATGTCACCTAAAGTGAAATGATTTTAATCTATTTCTTAGCAGTAGCCAGCGACTGCAATGACATTACAATCTATTGAAAAGGAGATAAAAGAGATTTCAGTTTCTAAGAACAACATACGTAATATATATCATATTCTTTATTTATTATACACTTCAATTATTCAAAAAAATTAAGTTAGCTAATATTTTAAACCAAAATAATAAATAAATGTATATTTTGTTTAAAATCTTTGTTTAAATTCTTTAAGTTCCACAGTGCCGAAGCTTTTTGGATATTTTGTTATGAAATCCTATTGAAAGGTGTTTCAAATAGGTCAATGAAAATTTATTGGCAATTTAAGTCATAATAACTTTTTGCAGTTTTTAAACACTTTCGAAGATAAGTAATTATAAACTTTTATTTTTATTGTCGTGCTGTCAACATCGTACTCACGTTTTAAATAAGCTTTTAAAAATGTTTAATAGCTTAAATCTGTTTTGTAATTTACAATAACATATGACCGCAGTGACCACTATTATAACAAAATAAAGGTACCAGTGTAGAAGCAGTGTATTTTAGTAAAAAGTGTAAAATACGATCCAACAAAGAAAGTTAGTTTGAAATACGTTTAAACAAATAACAAGATTATTATTTAAAAAAAGAGAAGTGATTTCAAGAAAACCTAATCTGAAACCAAATAACAACCATTTATGTTGACAATAAAAACCATAAAAAAAGGAATCACTATAAATAGTACGAGAATCGATGACATTGAACTAACAACAAGATATCATTAGTAGTTAAATAATACTGAAGTGCGTGGACGAAGAAATATTATAGTGTCTTTTTATTTATTTATTATTACTTTTTTCTTAAAAAAATAAATTAACTAATTAATTAAAATCACAAAAGCTAAGTGTCAAGTATTTAGCTTATCACATTTTCTTATGCAACGTGTCAGAGTGCCACCTACTGGAAACTGTATTAACTATCTCCAAACATTTAGTAAAGAGGCGAGATTCGATTCTTTAGAAGGATTATTCAAATAGATATAGTGATGGGCCTTGCCAACAAACCACACCCACTTACAATTCCTATTCCTTGGGATGGACCACAACCTACCCTACTAATACCCCGAAATGTGAGACCATTGACAACTGGCAAACTATATACTTATTACTATTTAGTCTTTTTAGTACCATCTAGAATTAATTCTTGTGAAACGTGTTTATCTATTATATAAAAATGAATCGCAAAATGTGTTTGTAAGCGCATAACTCAACAACGCATGGACCAATCTTAACAATTCTTTTTTTAAAATGTTCCTTAAAGCCCAAGGATGGTTCTGACGGCGAGAAAAATTCGAATAATTTCCAGGAAAACCCTAAAAGAGCCCTTTTCTTTTTCCTATACAAATATTTTCTAACTAAATGTAGAGTCAATTTAAACTGTATTGCTATTCAATAAAGTTCATATTAAATTACAAGCATTCATTATTGTCTAAACAATGTAGGTGTGTTGCTAACGTCGAAGAGTCAATTCGCGCTTTATTGTCGCTGCACAAAGTTCAAATTCAATCAAATGTGCGTTCACGCAAAAGTGATAAAATCGTGACCCGACCAAATTGAAAAGTCAAAAAATGTAAGAGCTATGGATTTGATTGGCCTTGGAATATTCTTTCTTTTGTTTTAGTTTCGGAATGCGACATAAATTGTCATCAGTTTTCACGTCATTGCATCTGTCAAACAAATCGCGTTAAAAAGCCTATATAATATTTAATAATTAATTTTAATTGTTTTATATCGTGTTTTGTGCAAAGTGTTTTAATACCTGTGATTAATAATTATTGCATGTGACATTATTTAGGTAAGTATATTCGATATGCCTTCTATAAGACGAAGTAATTTAGGTAGAAGAACCCGAAATGCTACAAACCAAACTAATTACCGATCTTATCGTACTGCACCAGAACGTGACGGCGGAAATAAATGTGAAAGAATTAGTATATCGAGAATGCGGGCAGCGAGGGCGAGAGATTCAACTAATAATCGTGAAAGTTTGAATCGAGCTGCTTTCAATTACGATTTGTCAATTGACTACAGTAACCACCAATGTATTACTATTGGATCTATGAACTTGGTTTGCTCTCATTGTAAGGCATTTAAATACAAAAATGATGCCAATGGATTGTGTTTCGCAAATGGGAAAGTGAAATTGATACCATTGGATCCACCACCAGAGTCATTGTACTCATTGGTTTCAGGAATAGAACCAGATTCCATACACTTTTTGTCAAATATCCAACAATATAATAATTGCTTTCAAATGACGTCATTTGGGGCAACAAACGTAGTTCGGGAAAATTTCATGCCAACTTTTAAGGTATGTATTATAGCAGTTATCATTATTATTTTAATGAACAAAATTTCCTGTTAACTAAGTAAATATGTGTCATTAACCTTCAGTTCCCTAGACCCCAACACATATATTACTTAGTCATAATATTATTTGGTGATTCAGTATTAGCAACACTTTAATTATTTTGAAACACAATATAAATATTTGATGATGGATATTAGTTACAAATAATTATTACATATTGACATACCTAAGCATATCAATTATTATTTGGTGATTCAAATTAGGAGACAGATATATTTTTTAGGAACAAATATTATTTATATTTGGCAAAAATCATTTTTTTTATTTACAGATACAAGGAAAAATATATCATAGAGCAGGTTCACTGTTACCAGTGTCAGATAGCAAATAGAAATTCCTGCAAATTTATTTCATGGGCAATTCATCACAAGAAAAATATATGAGTTTTGAAGATGGCTATGATTTCTCAAACAAGATGATAAATCCCATTACAGGTAATAAAAAATATTAGTTTAGCTATGGAGATATATTATCAGTTACTATATTACCTATTATTTTTTTTATTTTCAATGTTATGAAAACAAAAATCTATTTTCAGGTTCTGAAACCAACAAAAAAGTCAGTTCAATGAACTATTATTCATACCGCCTAATGATTCGTGAAAATGAAGACATACTCAAATGTCGGCGATTATATCACAAGTATGTTATAGACATGTATGTTAAAATTGAAACGGAGAGATTAACAGTCATCAGGTTGAATCAGACCAAACTCAGATCTGAAGAGTATATTCACCTTCGAGATGCGATTAACTACTACTACTGACTATTCTTCTAGCACCATACATCGGAAGCCCTCTACATATGCATGAATATGCTCAAGATGCCATGTCATATGTTCGTCATTATGGTACAGCAGATTTGTTCATCACATGCAATCTACACTGGATAGAAATCAAGCAGGAGTTATTCCCTGGGCAATCACCCATGGATCGTCATGATATTACAGCCAGAGTCTTTAGACAAAGTTGAAATCTTTAATAGATTTCATTGTGAAACATTATATGTTTGGAGAGACACACTACTGGATGCATTCTGTGAAGTGGCACAAACGGGGATTGCCACGTGCACACATTTTGATTTGGTTAGTTAAAAAGATAAGGCCAAATGAAGTTGATGCAGTAATATCAGCTGAAATCCCTAATGTAGAAGTAAATCCTGGATATGTAGTTATCAAAAACATGATTCATGGTCCCTGTGGAACTCTTAATCAAAATTCACCGTGTATGGTGGATGGTAAATGTTCAAAGCGATATCCACGGACATTAATATCTGAAACAATTAGTGGTAATGACGGTTATCCTTTGTATCGTCGCCGATCGACAGCAGACAATGGAAGATCAACAATTGTCAAATTAAATCAACAAGATATTGAAATAGGTAATTGCTGGATTGTTCCATATTCACCCATTTTATCAAAGACCTTCAAAGCGCACATCAACGTTGAATCTTGCAATTCATTAAAATCTATTAAATACATTTGCAAATACGTAACCAAAAGGAGTGATATGACTGTGATTGGTATTAATGCAGAGAATTCCAATGATGAAGTTATCCAATACCAAATGGGTTACCAAATGGCTATGTTAGTAGTAATGAAGCAGTTTGGCGAATATTTTCTTTTCCAATTCATGAGAGACACCCTACTGACGTTCATTTAGCTGTGCATTTAGAAAATGGACAAAGAGTGTATTTTACAGCACAGAACGCAGTAGAAATAGCTGTACAGCCACCATCTACTACATTAAACAGTTTTTTTAGACATGCCAAAACGATGCTTTTGCTCAAACATTGTTATATTCTGAAATACCAAAATATTATACTTGGAATCAATCCTCAAGGAGATTTATACGAAGGAAACAAAGAAAACCAGTTTCAGGATACCCAGATGTATATTCTACCGAAGCGATTGGTCGAATTTATACAGTACATCCAAGCAACGATGAATGTTTTTATTTACGACTGCTATTAGTCAATGTACGTGGCCCAACATCATTCCAACATGTACAAACTGTTGGTGGTGATTTGTGTGGATCATACAGAGAAGCTTGCCAACGTTTGCGATTGCTAGAAAATGATGCTCATTGGGATCAAACTCTCAATGATGCTGTAATATCATCACAAGCTCATCAAATACGAACATTGTTTTCTATAATCATATCTACATGCTTCCCATCAAACCCAAAGGATTTGTGGATCAAGTACAAAGATAATATGTGTGATGATATTTTGGATCAAATACGGATTAGAAGGGGAAATTCAAATATACAAATAAGCGAAGAAATTTACAATGAAGTATTGATTTCAATTGAGGACATGTGCTTGATGATGTCAAACAAACTATTATTTAAATTAGGCCTGGCCGCGCCCAATCCTCCAATGCATGATGCTTTAAGCCAAGAGTTGCACCGAGAAAAACTGCATGATCTCAACACTGACAGAATTAATTCAAACAAATCTTCCACTATTGAATGAACAACAGAAGTATGTATTTGATACACTTATGAAAGTAATAAATGTTAAAAGAGGAGGGATTTATTTCTTAGATGCACCTGGTGGTACAGGAAAAACTTTTTTGATTTCATTGATATTAGCAAGAATTCGCTCACAAAACAAAAATGCACTTGCACTCGCTTCATCGGGAATCGCAGCAACTTTGCTTGAAGGTGGTAGAACAGCTCATTCAGCACTAAAATTGCCATTAAACATGCAAAGCAACGAAACTCCAACCTACAACATTTCGAAGAACTCTGCAATGGCAAAGGTTTTGCAGCAATGTGAATTGATTGTTTGGGATGAACGCACGATGGCACATAAAAAATCTATGGAGGCTTTAGGTTCTATACCTTACAAGATCTACGGAGCAATCATAACCCATTTGGTGGTGCAATGATTTTATTAGCAGGAGATTTTCGTCAAACATTGCCAGTGATTCCACGATCAACGCCAGCTGATGAACTTACTGCATGTTTAAAGTCCTCCAATTTGTGGAAGCATGTGTAGGTATTACACTTATGCAAGAATATGCGTGTCAAGTTGCAAAATGACCAATCTGGAGACATATTCTCTAAACAACTCATTGACATTGGTAATGGCAAATTTCTTATAGACACTGACTGGTTGCATTAAGTTTCCTCAAAGTTTTTGTCAGTTAACTTGATCAAAAGATCTTCTTATTCAAAAGGTGTTTCCAGATGTTGCTCAAAATTACAGAAACCATGAATGGTTAAGCGAACGGGCTATATTGGCTGCAAAAAACAGATGTAAATGAATTAAATTTCAAAATTCAAGACCAAATTACAGGTGAATTGAGGATATATAAATCAGTTGATTCGGCTACTAACCAAGATGATGTCGTCAACTATCCGCCTGAATTTTTAAACTCGCTGGATTTACCAGGATTGCCACCTCACAATCTTCAATTAAAGGTTGGATCGGTAGTTATTATGTTGAGAAATATCAACCAACCGCGTCTTTGCAACGGCACACGGTTAGCGATAAAAATTTTTGAACAACGTGATAGAAGCAACTATACTGAAAGGAAAGTATAAAGGAGAAGACGTTTTGATACCACGCATCCCAATGATTCCGACTGATGTACCATTTGAATTTAAACGACTAAAGTTTTCAGTACGGCTTGCTTTTGCTATGAGTCATAATAAGTCCCAGGTGCAATCATTAGGTGTTTGTGGTATTAATCTAGAAAACCCATGCTTCTCACATGGTCAACTGTATGTTGCCTGTTCCCGTGTTGGATAACCATCAGATTTGTTTGTATATTCACCAGGTAATCAAACAAAAAACATGTGTATCATAAAGCACTACAATAAAAATCAAACAGATATTTGTTAATAATTGTGATTCACTTGATTTACAACAAAGCGATTACTGAAAATAATTATATACGTTTTATTTCATTATTCTTTATTTCATCCCTATGTTAATAATAATAGTAATAAATAATTAATTATCTCCATTTTTTGTCATTGAAGCACCCACTTTATAAATATTTGTCACCTTTAGGTTCCCACTATTTTCAATCAGGTTTGAACCTCAAGTTTCCCTCTTAGTTTGAAGCCCTCTGGCAGACATCCCAGTCGGGGTTTTTAGTGGGTCTCAAAAGGGTGGCCAAAGTTCGTTTAAGTAAGTGGAAGATATTCTTAGGTCACCCGAGCTGACCTTTTTCTTTAATTCTCCAGAACAGAACTGTCACCATGATGATAGGGCGATATGTGAGAGTCAGCAGAGTAGAAACGTCTTAAGGTCGAAATATAAACTGCCACTTTCCAATTCTATTTCACAGAACGAAGTCTGCCGAGTTGTATAAAAATTGTTGTATTTATTATAAAAATCAATTTTTTTCATTTTTCATGATTTATCTTTTAAAAAATATGTTTTGATTTTAACTTTTATTATATGCATTAGTAAAACCACCAAATATTTTTAATTATGAACTACTATAACTATATACAACTATATACAACTATATACAACTATATACAACTATATGCAACTATATACAACTATATACTACTAAACTACTTAACTGATTGTAATAAATTTACACACCACGTACGTTTTCAACTCAATTCATAGTCGCAATATTATTTTATTGCAAATTATTTGTTTATTATTTTGCAGTTAGCTCCTAATAATTCTAAAAGATGGTGGTATCTATTGACTGGATTGAGTAATTACGAATGAGGTATCTGCCCTACCTACCTCATTCGTAAGTTTAGTGTTCCAAGCTATTTACTAAAAACTTTGTAATATACAAATAGTGTTATAAACTTGGATAAAATTAAAAAAATAATTATAATTATTTTGTTTTCATTTTTGCTTAATATCGACTGTAAGAAAACATTATGGTTTTCATGACAGATGTACTCTGAACGTTACCCCTTTTACTATAGTAATACATCAAAAATAATACGAGTAGTCACAGCAACGCGTGACCGGGTCTGCTAGTTTATTAATAAAATGCATAATTTTTATTACGTACTTAAATAGTTTTATTTCTTTTAAGGTAATTTTATTTCAATGGTCCTACTTCGCCATTTCTGGTGTTCCAGTACTTATTATTTATTAAATATACTAAGACTCATTATTGATGATGATTGATGATTACACATTCAAATGAACAAATTTTTAATGTCTTGTCATGAATTTAATTTAATTTTTATTACTACCGACCGAATTGTTTGACCTGATATTGTTACTTCCGGCTAAATTGTATGCTCGGAAACTAGGAGATCGTTGGAAGCAGATGACTAATTAACTAACTCACTGACAGACATCTACATCTCGTATTTACGTGAACAGGATTGCTGAAAAGTATTCGAAACGTCGAGTTAAAATGACAGGCAACACTTGGTTCAACAATAACTTAGGAGGAATAAAATAATAAAGTAATCAATATTAATCTTTCAACCTAATCATTATAATCATATCAGCTATAATAAATTTATTTATTAAAACATATTTGTGCTAAAGGTTAAAATAGAAATATATAATATTTTTACGATCTTTAAAAAGAATGCAAGTAATTTTCCCCGTATATCTTTAAAAACGGACACTAAATAAGAAGGATTTTATTTCCGATTTTTTTCATTTTAATATCACCGCTAAGCACTGTAAATGTGAAAAGAGACGACGAGAAAAGATCAGACGCCATGACCTTCAAACTCTCTGCAACTTTACTAATTTGTTGATGAAACTGAACTTCACTAATAGGGTATGACAATATGTCGAAACAAACTTCATGTTCGCGAATTATGATATTATAATCAAACGACAGATTTGATTATTCTGAATATTTAAATTTACAATATTAATGCAGGCCGTTACACGCACTTTTGAATCGTCAATTATTAAAATAATAAAGGTAACCATTGGCTCGGAATGCTGCTCTGCTGAGAAGAGCCGACGAGAAATTCAACAGTTGCTCTATTTAAAAGAAATTTACCAATCTTAGATGATAATATCAACCCTGCAATTGAGTCAACAATTTAAGTCCCACACATTTAGATCCTTTAAGAACGCTCCTCTAAAAAAAAGGAAGATCTAAGATATCTTTTGGAAATTTATTATATATGCGTATACTCAAACCCATGAAGGATTTGTTACCTTTTTGAAGACGACAGCATTTTAGGGTTACGAGTTTGTTTTTATTACTCGTATTTATCGTGTTTCTGCCAATGTTTTTTATATAACTATATAAATTTTGGCGTATAAATCATATATTATTATAAATGTATTGAGAAGCGACTGTAAGAACGCCTATTTCTTTAAATACATCTCTCAGGGAATCTCTAGCTTTTAAGTTATAAATAGCCTGCACAACACAATTTTGTAAAATAAATATAGAATTAATTTCGTCAGCACTGCCCCTTAATAAAATACCATAAGATAAAATACTTTGAAAATAACGAATATAAATAATTACAATTATAGTAGGTTTTCCATTCTTTTATAAAAGCTCAAGCTACTTCTAAGTATAATATATGATATATATGATATAATATAAATAATAAATGATTTTTATTGAATAGAAAGTTAATATCATATAAATAATATTCTAAACAAGATCAGATCATGACCTTCGTGTATTTTTCTCATACATTCGGTTTGGAAAACTTAGTCACTTATATTTAACTCGCGTTAAAATGTTTTTTGACTTTATAAAAATTTGTGAAAATTATTTTCAAAATAATTTAGGCATGTTTTAGCCATTTACACTTAATTATTTAATATTACGTTATTGTTATAATTATTAAAATATTCTGCTTTCATTTTTTATCAAAATATATTTTTGGCAATAGATCAAAAGAAAGGCAGTGGTTAAAATAAGCCACAATTCAATCATGATGATAACTAAATATATATTACATCAGGCGTCACTCAGACTGATTATTTTATTATACGTCTGCTCATTCTTTCCTTGTTTGTTATGAAGGTTACGATGTTAAAAGGAAAGATTTCTTTATGTATATAAAAAATAACACAAACACAATGTTATTTATTAGCCGAAAAAGGATTAAAAATATAAATAGAAAAATGATATTTTTCCCATTTCCCATCGTGCTACTGAAACTTCATACAGGACTTTTATGTAGTTGAGAAGGTGTCAATAGTGCATAACAAACTTTACTACCTAGTGTCTCTACACCTCAGCCACATTCTGTATGTTAACTGCTGTAGGCATGAAAAAGATATTTTGAGTTCTCAGCAAGAAGCAATTCACCCAAACCATCCCTTTATAGATTATATGTTGTAGTGGTTTTTCAAACGAATCATTCCCGCAGTGATTAACATTTTCTTAGTACCTTGATTATGTTCTTAGATTGGTTTTTATGTTTCAAAAAATATACATATGTTATACTTATATATATGATATTGATGATTAACAAATAGTTATTGATTATCCGGTCTTGATTAATAGGTGAGAATGTTTACCTTCACGTGGTGTCAATCTTTATCATGGCCTAAGCTACCTTCAATAGGTGATATTTATTTTTGTGCCAAATAAATGTACTCGTACACATGGTTTGTACACACTATGGTTTGTAACACATGGTTTATACATCGTAAAATAAAGTATGTTCTTAAATTTAATTTTGTTATAATAATAAAGCCAAACATTCAATTAATACAACGTACTTAGTCTTCATAATTTCTTGACAATGGCTCTTGAATAGTATAATTATATTGTAGTAGTAAATCACTAAAACTATTATTCTATCGATTATTTAACAAAAGCTAGTTATTTTTTGTTAGTTGTATCTAATTTAGACAACTTCAGCAAGATTAATTAATATATTTAAGAACTTATCTTCCTTTTCAAAATTCTTAATTCTCATCCTTAGGGTTATGTTTTGGGAACAAATGACTTCTATTTTAATGTAGTCAAAAGCGTTTCGATACAAATTAAAGGAAAGCATGTGTTTATGTTTTCGTTTTACCTATTTGATTTGATAGTAGAATAAAGGTTTTGTTATCAATTCATTTAGAAAAAGCAATTTGACTCTTAAACATATTGATAAACTATTATTACATTAGATTTATAAATGTTCAAGCATAAACGATACTAAAGCCTAAAATTTTTTTTTTCATAGTTAAATAATATAAAAAATTTAACATTATATGTTTATATAAACTTTAAAAAACTCTCTGTCTTTTAAAGGATTCCAAACACCCTGTATATTTTACAGGAATAAAAATAATCGTTGTAATCCACAACCAGTATACTTAATATAGTAAATAAAATATCCAGGAAGATATATTTCCTTATTATTAAATAAATCCCTCTTAAAACTAAAACCTATCTGATAGTTTTTGGAGAGAAAATATTAGTAAACTTATTTGTGACTATATTGTGCATAGTAAATGTTAAAAAATTTTAGAGATTCAGAAACAAATGAATGCCTGTTATTGTTATAATTAATAGATACAGTAAAATAATATTTAAAATATATTATACACAGCTTGGCAAATATATATTTTTAATGTTAAACAATATAATATTAATAATACTAAACTATTAAGGAAACATCTTTATCTGTTTTTGTCATATCCTTGTAGATTTAACTTTTAATATTTGACTATAATTATTTTATGTTATATAACCTGAAACATTTTTGATAGGTTTATATGAGCTAATATAGTTATTAAAATTTATTTATTCCTATAATTAAACATTCTAATCAAAAAGAAAAACATCAGTTACCTTAGTATAAATATTCTTGGCAATTATTCAACTCTTTTAGCAGTAACACATGCAGTAATTTATCCAGCAACAGGAATAAAATGCAGCATGAAAGAGGAATAAAAAAAATAAAAATAAACTCTTTAAACCTTAAAATAAAAATTAAAAGGCAAGTAACAGTATGTAATGTGAATAATTAATTCCATATAATACTTTAATACCAATAAATTCATAATTATTCAAAATTGGTATTAATCATTTACTGTTAATAAAATAGGCGAGCAATGTATATTTTTAGAGATAGTAACAACAACAGTATCTTTAAAGAGTTACTTTTCAAAATCCTTTGCAAAAACTGGATGAATGTATTATCCTCCACTAATGGTGTCTGGCACAGAGCCAAGTCCTACATCAACGCCAGCCTAATATGAAGTTAGTTCATTTATCATATATGTTTAGAATAAAGACCTATTGTTTTGTAAAATAAACAATGTATTGTTTACTTGTAATCTCAAACTTAAGAGAGAAATTTATTTTTAGAGGTATTTAATAAATTATATTATTATTGTTTGATTCAATCAACGTTATTTTAATTTAATGACAATTGAACAGGTTTTTTAAGAATAATTTATAAGTGATTTACTCAAAAAGTTCATTTTACTCCATGTTTTTATTTAAGAAGATGACAGAAACATGGACATTTGTTTATCTTACAATATTTTCTTAACTATTTTTATGACCAAACCCTTTCAGATACATACAAACAAACAAACCATCGTGACTTGTATTATTTCGCTGTACTAAGTTTGAGTTTGTTATCAAATAAAATATATCCAACATATCAGAAGTAACAAGAGTGCAGTATTTTGAAACGGAAACTAAATGTTAAAAACGTTCAAGTAAAACATTTTTACATTGAATTTTTAAGGCACGCTATCCAAAATAATAATTATATTAACAAGGTATTGGACAATTATAAGAAATAATACACAATACTGTCGTACACAACTAAAATGAAAAAAAAAACACTAGTTTAATTATATATTCATATAAAAACTTAATACATATAGATTAATACATATTCAATATGCGATGTCAAATCAGGTTAATCTAATGAACATCAGAATTTATATGTTAACCATCTTAAGCTCATTGACATAAAAAAAAGAAGAAATGTTTTTTTTTTATTGTCGGACCTCTTGATATGAAGTGAACCTCTGTGGTATAAAGTCTAGATTCACGAGTCCTGACAGTGGTGATGATTTTGCATTTCATATTTATAATAACAACCTGGTATATGAACTTTTTAAATATTGCCATATCTAACGTGCTATTAAGGACAATAAATATTGTAACGATTTATCGCAATGAAATTGGTATAAAAAATAATACCATATTATTAAAAAAACTTTTTTTTGTTACATACTAAGATATATCAAGTTCATTTTTTATGAAATTGATATGCAACACTGTAGATATCAATTAGATCCTTCGATCTAATTGTCAATTATAGATCACATCATGAATTCATGAATAACAATTCTTAGGTCATAATTAGAAATATATCACTCACTGAATCACTTCATCATTACGTTTAATGGATCATTAAATTATATTTGGCTTTTTATAATTAAAATTATATTTTTAGGACATTAAAATGATATTAAACATTAAAATGATTTCTATTTTAAGACATTTTTTTATATACGGTACGGAACCAGTTTTCTTGAATCATCTCATAGATTTAATGTTATACTAAATTAAATTCCCTGATTTTAGAAAATCTTTATCTTTCTAAAGAAATGTCACGAATATAGGAACTTTTAAAATAAATAAAGTTTAAAAAAACTTTTTATGAGGGTTATTAAATTTAGCAACAATTATTATTATTATTACTAATATAGTACAGCAGCCCTGTTAATAAATTTGAAAACTGTTTAATTAACTTTCTAAACGTAGGCTATCATAAGCCCTTCTCCTCAGAAGGGCTTATTTCGATAAGTTTGATATCTTAATAGCCACTCCTATTATGTGGTATGGGTTCAAAATGGAAAAGATATAAATAAATAAATAAAAAACTATTTAACCTTATCTGACTTTCAAATCCCGAGTTTACATAAATCTTAGCTCACTTTTAAATCCCCCACAGGAATGCTAATTTTACAATTAACTTGTAAAGCTTGTCTCGTTTACAAAATATTTGATAACTCCTAATAAAATTAAACTAACTAATAAAACTTCAGGTTTAAAAAAAAATCATCTAACAGTATAAAACTAAGTGCAAGCTGTTCATAAAAATAGTACAGTTTATAATACGGATAATAAAATACATAATCGTACATAGTAGTGTAACATGCACCACGTGCGATCCGGGTTTTTTATCCACATACGAGTATGTAATACTGCGGACATATTCTACATTATAGATTTATATTTCATTGTCGCTGACCACATCCCTATCACTTGTTATATTGTACATTTATATTCAGAAATACATTTGTGTTCTACTTTCAACCTTCCCATACTAATATAAACAGTTGTTTTTTTGTGTTCTACACTTATCTCTGCAACTGTTGAATGTGATCTAATTATATAGATAATGCTACTTATTAAGTAAGTATTTTTTATTTCTCGGTATCTCCAGAAATTTCATCAACAATGATCACATAATTATTATTATCGTCGACGTCACCTCGCAACAGCTGATATCTTTTATTTTATTGAAGATGCAATTAAGGGTATTTTGACGCTAAATATATTTGAATACACTTTCGGATTTTTATAATTCAATTTTCCATTTAATATACTTTAAAAAAATATATTTAGAAAAGACAATATTAATTTTAAGATATACATAAAAAAATATCACGGATTTTTATTCATAATATTTAAACTAAACTTCAATTCCCTGGAGTAATAAAAAGGGTAATATGAATAATATTTGTTTTCAATGACGTATTTTTTATCTTGGTAAATACAATTGTAACATGATACTATATGGGTGTCATGTTCAGAATACATGAAAGATAGACGTATAGATGAATACTATTTTTATTTTTAGGAATCAGAAAATATAAGTTTTGGATAAGTGCTAGATGTAAAAAAAACAAGGGAGACTCTGAATAAAATATATTTATTAGTTTGTAAGTTTAATCAGTATTCTGATATAAGTAATAATGTATTGTGTTACCTTAGCCTTGTTGTATACATTCTGTTTTTTTTTTTAATTTTTAAAACGTAAGATAAAAATAAATAAGACTTTATGATGTTTAAAATCTATTATTAAATAATGAAAAACAACTGAACTGAATTATCTAAAAGTCGAAAATAATTTTTAAATAGACATAAAAATAAATAACCGTCTTTTGCTACAGAATACGTTTTCATTCTTGTTAGTTGTTTTATGCTAGTGATATTAATATTAAAGTACAAACGTAAATGCATTGCACTGTGATTTAGACCATGATGATTAAGGAAGTAGGTAAACGTAAAGCGAATTTAGAATTCTATTCTTTACCGAATTTTATTCAGAAGTATACTGAAACTGAAAGAAGAAAGTCACATTTTACAAGACTGGTTAACGAATCGAGTTTAATAAAATTGACAACTGAGTGTCTTCCTCTTAGGATTTTTATTCGCAAATGCAATTTTATATTCCAACTATTGACATCGACTTTAAAGAATTCTTGAATGCTGGTGACAATTAAATAAAATATCAAAATGTCCATGTTAAATAGTTTTTTAATTTTAACTCGTAAAAAATATATTATTAATTCTATATTATCATAATTATAATAAATTCAATAATAAATGTATCTAAATAGATTAACCTTCATATTAGGTCTTTCATTATTACGGTTTAAACTCTGATAGACGACATATAAAGCCTTGTGTAAACCAATGGTCTTGATCAAACTATGTATTCAAATTATATATCATATTCTATTTAGATTCTACAAGCAGATATTTCATTATACATGACGTGTATGTGACTCCATGTTTTAATAGAGGAAAGCGTCATTAATATATATATATCTCATTTAATTATTTTGTTATAACAATAGTCAAAGAAAACTATTTAATAACTATTTAATGAGCTCAGCTACAGCTCAGCTCATAAGCTCATCTTTAAAAAAAATTAACATTAAGCTGAAATGTATTTGAGCTTAATATTAAAGTCGTAATTCACATAAATACAATAAGAGTATTTAAAACGAACGAAACGAATTTAATTAAAAACTACATTAAATACGATCTACTTTTCTATTAAATGATTTTATGACAGTGTGAATCAAAAGAGTCAATACTTAATTTCAGTTTGATTATTAATAAACTACTTAATTATCTTTACTTCGTCATGCTTCGCAGTTGCAGAATTTAGTTGCATTGATAAGAAATTGTCGTCATCAGCTAGTATTGCATCTGTTTCAAAAGCAACAAAACAAAATCGGTAATGCATTCTAAATGTTGAAATTACAAAATTATTGTCCACATTGAAAATACGTCCTTTGTTTAAACTTTTAGTCTGAACGCCTCGTGTAACATGGAACTATGTATTGTGTCATATACGATTATAAAAAGTAAATAAAGAAAAGATAAAATAAAATAATATAGATAAATAACAACCATCTCTGAAAAGGATACGATAATATCCAGTTATTTTTGAGTTTTTGAAGCGTACACAAAGCAACAGAACATTTTTATATTTAGTTGATAAAATTTTGATCTCATCTTCCCACACAGTATTTATGTAAAACATCGTAACCTCAACATTGAAATAAAAAAAGAATAATGCGAGGTAAATTAGAATAGTTGGTTAAAGACTAAACCATAGTTTAAACATTTATCAAATAATAGAAGCATTACATAATCAGTGTCAAATATCTTATTCGTTGGTGACGCCATATTGAGATTATTAAAACTATTCCGTCATATTGATATCATCATATTAGAAAAGTTTGAGAGTTTTGGAGGTTTTCTCGTCAAATATTTTTTATATCACTTTTCTTTTCAACTTGCCCTCTTCACTTTATGAAGCTTTAGGTGAAATTAAAAGGAAAAAATCTAATATGGTTTTATATTTCTCACTTACACAGTTTATTAAAAGCAGCGAAAAGATTAATTGCCTTTTCTTTATTGTTAAGAAAACTATTACATTATCTTTAAACTACTTTGCACCTCTAAATAACAATTAAAGTTTTTTAAATATGTTAATTACTTAAGGGTCAGTAATATATTTCTAAAGGTAATGGTGTTGCAACTGAACCTACCTTTGTTTTGGATCTGTAGTATGATTGCGAGTAGTAAGATATAAGAATTATATGTAAAGTATATAAGATAACTGTAACAGAATATAATATAATAGATACAGAATATGACTTAATTGAATACTATAAGGCTGGTTCAAAATTTTATTAAGCTGTGAAGTCAATTGTAAATTGTCATATTATCATGTTAAAGAAACATTAATTCGATATCTAATTAATTATAAGAACATATTAAAAATGATTATAAATTACTATATATGATTACAGTAAGACATTAAACACTTTTAATTAAAATGCAAATCTTTTTAAAAGTTCCCAGTGGAATCTTATTTAAAGTGTATTTCATAATTCATTTTAAAATATTTTATTATAAAACGCTTTAAATAAAATTATACCATGAATACTAAATAAATTACAAGTATAATTGTTTGTTAGTTGTCAACGATGTCCCGGTCCCGGGGTATTAAAGTAACGGTCAATCCCAGGGAATGCAAACTGTAGACTGTGGTTGGTTGGATCGTTTTAAGTTCACAATCAAATATTTAATGGATAATGGACTGCATCGCCTATTTTGTCTTTCTCTCCAAGTTACGGGGCAAAATCTGTACTGTATTAAAAAAATAGATTTATTTTACGTCTTCGATATCTGACACATTAATATATAATTTATTTACATTATTACAATGGAATAAAACAGTTGGTAAATTTTCATAAAGCTTGGTGTTGGCTTAATATTATAGTCACTACAAACAGCACAAAAATCAAAGTTTATACAACACAGATTAAGTAACAATTAAGTGAATATTTGAAGTAATCTTTTCCAACGTCGAGAAATTGAAAACATTCCTTACCTTATTTTTAAAATAAATATTCTATCGTTAGATGTTCCTACTACATTATTATAGTAGTGAAATATATAGTACTTAAAAAAACTACAAACGAACTATCATTAATAATATAATATATTTTTGGTGTTCGGTTTTGGTATTTTGTTTTGTGTTATTAACATTAAGTATTGAATTTATAATATGTACGAAGTCTTCAGAAGTATTTCAGCCGAAACATTAAATTCCGTGAACGATTATTTATATCTTTTCAGTCTCAATGCAGATGCAGGGGTCATAATTACGTCTATTCTAGGTAATTTTCACTGAAACTAGGTCTGAGTTCGGCACGTCTTTGATGTAACAATTTACATCGAGTGAACTATACACTCAAGTAATGGGTGATCACACACTCAATTTTCTCACATACATTTTTTGGAGACATAAGAAAGTCCTATTAATAATGTTATTATGATTTTATATTGACTTGACTTTAATAATAGGCGTTGTATAATTGTATCTATAAGTAAAGAAAATAGAGTTAAGTCATAACGCAGAACGATTATCATCAAACGTATTTAATATAAATTATGAATTGTATTGTAATTTGCAAGTTGGTTGTCTTGATCCCTCGGTGTAATAGTAAAAGATTTCTAGCGACCGCTTCTGTATAGCCATTGGTTAGATTATTATAGAAAATAGGTATCGCATTCAAAATTGGTTCTATTTATTAAGAGTTAATATTAATAACTATTTAAAGAACTATATAATATAAATTATTTTCATACTATTTATGTTATGTTTACAAACAAAAAAACATGAAAATTATGTATATAAAGAACATAGGCACATGTTAAATGAAAATAGTACTAACTATTGTGTGTCTTAATTATGTAGGGCTTCTGACATAGCTAATGCTCTCGACTCTAAGATTTATTTAATTAGTTTAATTATTCAGTTTATATTTGACCTTTCAAAATTATATATTTTTGTATAACTTGTGATGAAACAAGGATGTTTATTCTTTGTTGGATATAAATAAAGATAAGCACGTATGAAAAATAAAAAATCTTCAACATCACTTATTTATTTACTCTTAAAACAAATAATATTACATAAACAACCAAGAAAAAGTAATACATCAAAAAAACAAATAATATGAGTTATTAGGTCGTGCAACAAGCTGATCGAATGGAATGTGAAACGTTGTTTATAGATAGCAGGGAATAATTTTATAATAAATATATTAATAAATACATTTATGATCTGACCACAGTACTCGTATATAGTAGCTCAAGCAACAACGCGTATTCATCAAGTATGGTGACGCAGCGGTTGGTTCAGAGACCGAAGCGATTTATCACGAGGAGAGTGAGGTGATATGTTTGTATCAAAAGCAATATATTACGTTGCCGACACATAATTTATGTTTGTTCGTACAATATGGTACACATTTTGTCTTAACCAATTTACCTTGGAAAGAGTTACCAATGATAATAACCTAATGAATTTATGGTAATATTATTACAAAATATTATATTATGTTTTAAATTAACTTCAATATCTACAAAATTAAATAAACGCGGATGCGAAACCATTTTGCCTTTATTTATTTACAATTGGTTGATTTGAATAAAACACTTTGAATCTCACAATATCTCACAATCGGATTTTAAAATTGTAATTGCTTTCAATTTAATATTAAATTTATTTTAAAAGACTAAAACATCGACTATCATCAATAGGGATAATAAGATCTTTAAATATAATAAATAATATATTTCTTTATTCGTTTTTTTCAATAATGATTTGATTTATTAAGTTCAATATTTCTTTAGATGCGTGCTGGCGCTGTTAAGATAGTTGGTCAGTCGATATAAAAGTAACTTCTTAGTGTTATGTAATAGATTCTATCTAAATAGTTTTTTTACTTATATTACCCAAAAAGCCAAGAGTGCACAATTCAAATATGAAATTGACAAATCTTTTATTAATATTTTCAAACTTTTGTATTAGATGGAAGTATCTATTGATCGTATTTTTCTTTACAAAAGAATATTTTTCAGTAAACCCTATGAATTTAAAAATTTCAGCATGCATAGGCTTTTGGTTTTAATAGGTAATAAAGTAATGTAATAGTAATAGAGGTAAATAAATCAAATGATAAATTTATTTCATCTGACATACCATAAGTGATGATTTAAATATTAAAATATTATTGGTTTGTGGAAGGTTTAATTCCATTTATATGGATTTTATTATTTGTAATATATACAACAAAATCTAAACACATATGTTGGTTTTCAATTCTTATATTCATAGTTAACACAAATCCTTATTTGTATCTAAAGGGGTGCATAGCGTCAATAAAAATAAAACTAATTTAATATAGTACAGATATCCTTTACAAGGGATTTAGTAATAGGAATGGTAAAACAAATTGTTTAAACTTGAAAGTGCCGTTTTTCTTCATATTTTTTTTACCCCGCACCGATAAGACCACAGAGATGTGTACAAATAGTCCTATTTCTCACATCCATTTTTATTCAAATTGCTTTAGGGTTTACCGAATACATTTATAGTACTAAATTATGTAAAAAGTTTAAAAAGAATTACAAAGAACAAGTGATTACATCTCTCAATCCATTCTTATAAGTTATTTATTAATACTTAAATACTTATTATATATTTTGAAGAAATCTTTAAAAGATTATATTCAAATCGGAAGAAAATCAACATAATATCTTTTCAACAAACTGACCCGGATAAATAATTCAAATGTTTTCAAAAGTGTACATAGAAAACAAATAATATAACTAATCTCTATTATTACGATAACATGAAGAAAATGATGTTGTTAAAGTTATGGATTGATTTTATATTCAATGTATGAATTCACATTCTTTCAATTTATGTCTTTGATACACCAACATAAAGTAAGTATATGTTACCCATTTGGTAGCACAGGTGGTTTTGCTATTATTGCAGGTCAGCGTCGCATGCTGGAGAAAAAAAAATATTAGGAGGCAGCAGTCTGTATGTCAACTACACGTAATACTATGTACTACTAAAATTAGTTCATTTGACGCTGATAAGGAAATATATAGTGTTACCGTCTCACAGTGCATATATAATAGTAACAAATTTAATTCAGAATTTTTAGTATTAAAATGAAATACAAATGTGTTACTTCCTTAATAACAATACTCTTTTAAATATATCTTAATATTAAAATAATTAACATCTGCAAAACAAACGTTCAGTACTTATGAACAACTTTTATCACATGTGATACCATTATGGATTCTCAAAAAACGTAGTGTTTTAGTGCGATACTAGAACGAATCAAAATCCTCAGTTATATTAAAAGGTAGCTGTACCCACGACCTCGTTAGAAAGATGTTTTTCAAAACGAAAGCTATCTGCCAATGAAAGTTCTGTTAAAATCGGTCCATCCATTTCAGAGATTAGTCGAAATAAACAGACAGACAGACAGAGAAAAATGTATACATGAATTTTATGTAAGTACCGTTTATATTTTGATATGCATTTAGTGAAAAGCTGTTATTATGTAATTACAAACAGACACTTCAATTTTATCTATATGTATAGAAATGGATGCTGTGTTTATTCGAAACATGTGTTGGATCCTCCACATGTTAGTACCATAAATCTTACAGGATATCTCTATATGGTAATGTGTAAAGCCTAGATTTCATATACAGACCCTTGGACCTATCCTTATTACACTAGCTTTCAGCTGTCATTTTCTCTATTTATCCCGCGTACAAGCGTGCTTGAGTTATCAGTACTTAGTACTTATATATAACCTGGATATAATTTTAACAAATGTTTTTTTTTTTCATTTTGATATTTTAAAGTGAATTCAACTGTATGTTACTAACCGGGAAAACACTAGCATTATTTTTAGTTATTTACAGTAAACAAAATAAATCTATAGTTTTATATAATTTTAAATCATATTACTTAAAATGAGTTTCACTAAAGTTCGCTATTTTTCCTATACTGAAGCACTTGCTGGTCATTACCATAAAGATTTACATAGATTTCTTTCAATTTAAAGTACGATTTTTCAACCATTACAACGCTAATGCCTTGTTGAACAAAAAACTATTTTAGAATAAGTAGGTTTTTCTTTTTCTTTTTGATTTTCTAGATTTATAAGTTTTAACATTGTGTAATCTGAATCAAGGTAAAAATTTTATATACAACTATTTTTGATACATAAACAATAAAATGTTTTATTATCATAATAAAATAAGGTACTCTTAATTTCTTATATTTTATTAAGTAGTGCTATTTTGCTGAACGAAACGTGATAAAATTTAGACGTCCACTAACACAGTGACTTAGTCCTTGTACTGGTGTGAAGTCCTTGAAGACCTTTTTACTTGATATACCAAGCTACTCGTAAGTAGTTCGAAGTAAATATATTTATGATTTCTATAATCTCTTTGATAAAGTAAAATTATAGAAAGTCAAATTAATAATAATTAACAGTAACATGCATTAATAATTTAAAATTTTGATATTCAATCACTATCAATAGCAATTTATATGAAGAGACAAAATATTCAGAAAATAGTAAAATCGCAGTTAAACAGTAGTGTATATTACACCTTATATCTTCCATATTTCACGTCTAATTATTAACTATTACAATATAAAAAATGTAATGTATAAAAATGTATATTTTGTTCCATATTTTACCAAATAGTTTGAAATACCGTCCAATTACTTTGAATACGCTTGAACTTATTATTTATATTTCAAGTATGACGAAACAGTGTTATTCAAAAATATTCAGTAAGACAGAAGTGTGCTCTTAAAATATATGTGTATAAAAATATTCTGTTGGTTTATGTACGCCTCAAAAACTCAAAAATTTTACTACACAGATTGATTTCTAGTTTAGCACGACACACATCCCGTTTCAAAGATGATTGTTATCTATCTATCTTATCTTATTTTGTCTTATCTAAATCTATATTTTTATAATAGTAATCGATTCAATGCACATTCCCACTTACACGAGGCGTTCAGACGAAGAGTTTAAAAATGGAACGTATTGTGTACGAACGTATTGTATCGCTAAAAATGTAATAGCAATAATAATTCTGTTGAGAGCTCTTTGATGCTCTGTAGAAAATTACGGCTTCTATGGTAATATTTTTTTTAAAACAGCGTGAAAGTCAATAAGTTATCTTTTTATTTGCCCTCATCAAAGTGTATTTATAATTTTAAGCGTATAACAAATTTTGATGGCTTCTTAGAATAAATGGACATAAAAAGTAAGAAAAATTATTTAATTTACAAAATCATAAAAGTTTTGTCATTTTTCCTAAGAAGTTGTAAAGAAATGACGAAAATTAATGTGAGAAAAGAGCGATGGATATTAGGAGTATCTTATTTAAAAAAGTGAAAATATCTTTGACTCAGTTTAATGATTGTTAAGGAGAAATCATTAAATTACTTTATAGGACTCTGCAAGTACCTAAACAACTTTGCAGTGTCACTTTGTTGTCTGTGCGTAGCGCGCAATTAAAAAATCTAATAATTATAAGCTCAGTTTCGCACCGCACAAGACCAACGCGATGCTCCTCACTAAGAAACTTAAGTACACTCCCCCGATCCTACATATGGCAGGAACAAAATTGAAACTAGTCACCGAGTTAAAACTCCTAGGGGTAATAATAGATAGGCAACTGACTTTCAAATCACACGTTGCGGCACAATGTCGGAAAGCTATGGGCATTTATAAACAACTAGCGCGTGTGGCAAAGGTCACTTGGGGGCTTAACTCGGAGATAATAAGAACCATCTACATTGCGGTTATTGAGCTCATAATAACATACGGCTCCAGCGCATGGTCCCATGCTAAAGACCTGAACATGGTGCAGCATCAATTATCCATGCTCCAAAGGGGATTCGCGCAAAAAATATGTAGATCTTACCGCACGGTCTCATGTACCTCAGTACTCATCTTATCCGGACTGCTACCATTGGATATCAGGATCCAAGAGCAGGCTAACCTTCATAGAACCAAAAGGGGTAAATTAACAGCCTATCTCCCTCCCAACCTGCGTCTCGATATAGACACGAGCTTTAAAGAGTTCCGACACCCATCCCTGTCGGAAGCCATAGACTACGACCTTCTAGAAGACAGTAGCTTGGAGCTCCAAGACTCCCGCCACATTTCCGGCCCTCAAATCTACACGGACGGCAGCAAGACAGAAGGGAAAGTAGGAGCAGCCTTCACCTGGTGGGAGAAAGGAAAAGAGAAGAAAAGTTCAGTCTTTAGTCTGCATCCCTCGTGTACGGTGTTTCAGTCTGAGCTGTACGCCCTATACAGGGCTATCCAAGAGATCAAAAACAACAATGATCCTCAAGCCACTGTATTGAGTGACTCAAGATCATCACTCGATTTGTTAAGGAACCCTAAAACAACAAATCCCTTAGCAAGGGCGATACAGCAGAACATCAAGGACATTAGGACCCAAGGACGAGAGGTTAAACTGACATGGCTTCGAGCACACATAGGTACGGTTGGCAACGAAAGAGTTGATGAACTCGCCAAAAGCGCTACGCTAATTGACAGTAAATATGATTATGCTGAGATACCAGTAGCTTACGTTAAGAAGACTATCCGTGAAGAATCTGTACAAAAGTGGCAGGACAGATATACAACATCCAGCACAGGAAAAATCACAAAGGAGTTCCTACCAGATGTCGCCACAGCTTTTCGTATTACAAGGAAAACCAAGTGGAATCCTATACACGTGCAAATCCTGACGGGCCACGGAGGCATAGCAAAATATGTACACCTATTTAAATTAAAAGACTCTCCGGGCTGTGAGTGTGACTCGTCCACCGAAGAGACAGTATGGCACATAATACTAGACTGTCCGCGTTTTTCGTCAGCTCGATCGGACCTGGAAATTCAACTCCACACCAAACTGGAGAAAATCGGCATAAAAACCCTCATGGCCGATGATCAAAGACGCCCAGTTCTCTTAGATTTTCTAGAAGAAATTTTACTGGTTGCCATGAGAAGAAATGGCAGTAAAATCGCTTTAAGGAAAAGACCTCTGGAAAACAAGAGTCTTATCAAACTCACACCAAAAACACCTATCAAACCTACAGGGATACAAAAGTCGAACCTACAACGCTTTTTGGATAATGGACAACCTAGTACACCAGGGCTTCGGACTAAACCAGTAGCTCTATAGAGTCCCCTTACACAAATGCATGTAAGATGCTCGATCACCTGAGCACACTAGGAGCTGAAAATATTAACACTAGTCCAAAAACAATAAGCGTTGACGCTATGCGAGTTGGCTATGACAAAGGAACTGTAGCAAATCTCATAGGATCTATAAATGCTTCAAGGTACCACGACGTGGTTGTATATGAAGACCGCGGAGAAGACCTACCGTTCCTTAAAATAAGAAAAACACCAAATAGGACTATGACCCCCGAAAACACCTGGGGCGAACCAAGGAACCAGATCCTACAAAGCAGCGCCGCACGCCTTCAAGAGAAAATTGCCATCGAAATTCCATCCAACAAAATAACACAGGACAAATCAAAAAAATCCGTTCCCGCAGGGGGACACGCGTGGGTAGACCTCGTGTGTAACTCGTTTAAAATATAACTCACTACCTAAGAATAAGACATGCTGCCGTTGTTTACATCAAAAATTTTCAAGCAAAAAGCGGTTTTTATTTTTTTTCTCGGAAAAGGTTTCTTTTTTGGAAATACTTTTGGTACTAAAATTTAGTGTAAAAAATAACCTTTCTATTAAAAATATTTGTGATGTAAGAATGTTTACCAGAAAAAAGTTATGAATTTTTTTCCAAAAATTTTCGGTTTTTTTACCCCCACCCCTAAATTATTGAAGTTAGGTTTTCGGTTTATCTACATTAGTTATAGGTATTCATCAAAGACATCATATAATATGAACGCGATTGATCTTCTCTATATAGGGAAAAAGTTATGGTCGAAAAACTGAAATCAGAAAAAGTGAAGCCCTAGCGCCCCCTGTGTCCGGATCTCTCTGGTTAACGAACTTGACCTTCATTTTTGGATGGTTGATTTTTGTGCAAAGTTTGAAAGCGATCCGAGCGAAACTGCGGCCGCTATCGTGCTGACAAAAGTCGAATCTGGACGCACGCACGCATATATACATATATATATATATATATATATAAACTTTTTGACCAATGGTCATTTCGGACTCAGGGGGTCATAAGAAGACCTCCTGTGAAGAAATTTTTTCAAAATTCGAAAGTCGGGTACAAATGAATGGGTAGACCGAATTCTTCGAGGTCTACCCAAAACTAAGAAAGGATTTAATAAGATGATTACAATACTTAAACCCAAGCAAAAATATCATAAAAAGAACAGAACTAGAGCCGACATGGGACAAACAAGTGCACCCGATTTACCATCCGCCAGTGGTGCCAACGGACATATGCGAAACGCGTTTCTTGAGTACACAGCATCTATAAGGGAAACAATCAAAACTAACCTTGCGATCTGTGAAAAGATCAGGCGGACCTTCGAACTAGAAAACGAAGGTCTTCTTAGAGTATTACTCAAGGAAGAAAAAGCCGCCATTTTCAACAACACTACATCTGAATATGTACGGGGTAAAACACCTAAAATTCCCCACATGGCGGCTTACAGCGTTAAAAATGGATTCGTTAAAATAGCTGAAACCCCCAAAGGAGTAACTGGACCGCCCAAGTATTTAACACCCGCTGAAGACTCAATACTTGTAGTAGCCCGCTGCACAGAGGTCTCGCTGGAAGATAACATCCTCCAAATGGCTACAGCCGTAGACGATTCAGCAAGACCCTGGGAAGACTGGGAAGCACCAATTTTCCACTGGATCAATGGCGTTCCTGGATGTGGAAAATCGACTTGGGTAGTAAACAACTTCGTATTTGAAAGTGACTTGATAGCAACAACGACGACTGAGGCAGCATTAGAGCTCAGGAATAAACTCGCCCTCAGTTGTCCAAAGGACGGGAAGACCAAAGTCCGAACGATCGCTTCAATATTAATAACTTATCGTTGACGAGGCCTTGATGAACCATTTCGGAGCGATCGTTATAGCGGCCCGACTAACAGAGGCCAAAGCAGTCACACTAATCGGAGACACAAACCAGATTCCTTATATAGACCGGCTAAATCTGTTCCATATGAAATATAATAGCCCATACCTCGTGACGTCTATCAGTCAAGAGCTCTTAAGAACCTACCGATGTCCCCTGGACGTAAGCTATGCTCTAAACGAGGTATACAACGGCATGCATATACTCAGCCCATTCATTGAAATATTGTGTTTGAAACACTTATATTTTATTAATATGTTTGCCAGCGTCCGGGTCAGAGATGATATGTGATCACCGTCACCTACGAACTCTTGTAACATCTGAGGATACGAAAGATAATTGCCTCGGAGGAGGGAATATTTTGAAGGTGTACACGTACAGATCTAGGAACAGAGCTGAAAGAAGTTCACTCCATGTCTTAGTGGTATGTGAAAGAGAGTTCTTTGAAAACCGCAAAGAAGTTCACCACGTTTCCAGGTGCTACAGATGGTAAAATAATATGAAGTATCGAAATATCTCAAATTGAGTAACCTAATTTTTTTTATTTTGTGCTACTTCTTCAGAAGCAACGTAAAAGTGTACTCCAAAGAATATTAAAGGACATTAAAAGTGTAATACAAATTCATTCAAAATGTTATCATATAAATAGGTTCTATGTTTAATTACATTATTATATTTAATATATTTTTTACTGAATATATTTAAACTAAATTTATATTTGTTATATAAATCGCGTTACCGAAATTTAATCCGCATTCAAATTGAGTTAATTAACTCGTACCACTTAAATTATTCATAATTTATTGGATAAACTTTATTCGATTAAAATTATTATTCAAAATATTTAATTGGTAATATTATATCAAATATATGTATTTTATTTGTACAAATAAACAATAAATTTTTTATAAGACCCTCGTCTTACAAAGAATGTATTACCTCAATATAAATCTTTGCTGTCTCCTTTCTAACAATGACTGACAGACATAAAAATGTATTCACCGAGACTTTTGAACACTCATAGTTTATTATATTACAGATTTTGTATTACTTGTTTATTTTTTAGTAAAAAATATGTTATATTTTTTAAACTTCCTTTTACATATTCATATTCATATTTATTTGGTAATATTTTTGGTTTACAAAGTTCTTAAAACTATTTCCAAAAATATAAATTTGCCGGTTAGAGCGTCCCAAATGAGTCGTCAAAAATATTATTTATACAATACTATATTAATTAACATTCTCTGATAACACGTTAATAACTGTATCAATTGAAATATTCAAATCATTATAATTAAACTAAAATGTCAAAAATGTAAAAAAATAAATAAATAAAAAAATTAAGTAAAATACCGAAATCATAATAGTAAATTTAAAATATGAGTGTCATTAAAATATTTGTATGTCAATATTATTCAAATTATCCTTTAAATATTCGTCATACCTTTAATAAACCTAGATATATTACTTTGACATTAAATTATTGTCATCTTAAAATAATACAGGTCATTAAACAAGTATTGAGCTGGATTTAAATGTAATGTTGTCTAAAAATTTATCACAATAATATTGTTCAGAATGAAACTCTATTTTACTTTGCAACAAAATGGTTTTCTAATTTTTTAATTAGGATATAAATAAACTCATCTGATATCTTTATTTATAACCATATTTTCTTTTGGTAATAAAAATCAATAAATATACAATATATATTATGTAAACAAAAATGGTATAACATTATTTAGTATTTTATTTGTAACATTAATTTAAAGTAAGTATTTCTAAAATTTCACAACGTTCATTACATCAATACAAATAAGTAAAATAAACAGATGACAGATACGTGTTTATGTATGCTTAATTATGTGACGTCATTGTTACGTTGTTATACTATTTATTATGTCGAAAGTATTCAAACAACACATATAACAAAATTAATTTATATAATGTAATTTAAGAGATAGAAGTGATATAATATTCATGCTACGGAAAAGATATCGACATTCCTTCAAACGAACTACGTTTAAAAAAAAATTATGCCAAATAATTATTAGAATAAAAATCTTTAAGACTATGTCCAATTGCTGATGAGTTTATACTACACCCGGCTGCAATATAATTTAATATAATTATGTAAGTAGCCTTTAAGTGTGAAGAATAGTAACACACAGGAACACAGGGACTAAACTAAATAATATCGGTAAAACTGCAAAAGCTTTAGTGTCGTTCGTTTTGTGCACATTTAACTCGCTTTATGTTTTAATGACCTCCGTTTTTATTGTTAATGGAACGCATCATGCTGATTGGTTGGACACAATTTATACTATTTTAACATTGCATTATATTTATTGTACATCGGTTACAAAACTTGTTCTTTAGTACCAATATTCTATTAAAATTGCACCTCTTTTCTCTGGAAAAAAAAGCGCAAGTAAATAAGGATTTTTCTTCGTCAGCTTTAAAAAGCAATTTATTTTTAGTTATCTAAAGCAGTTTCACGGTTTTGGACAGATCAGTTTCTATTTAGCAAAAACAAGAAATTAATCATAATAACTACTTACATTGGCGAAGAAAATTATATAATAGTATTTACACATTGTATATTCAACAACATGGTTTTAACCGATCTCTTATTTCTGTTTTGAAGACACAGACACAGGCTGATAACACATTGCAATAAATATTTTGTTTTTAACTTATAACAGTATGTATTATTTTATATTATGCATTAGTCAAGTTTGTCATGTAATGAAAATATTATTAATAATATCATCAGACTTACTAATTTATCCTTACTCCAAACACAAATAGGATTTACTGCAAAAGCGTACAGAATGTGGCGTATTAAAGCTTTACTTTCAGCAGAGATATCGAGGTCACCGATTACCCTGGCAGATCGAGGGTGTAGTTTACCCGATGTAAATTCTTACTCCAAAGACGTACAGAACAGATATCAGGTTCCGTAGAAAGATATCTAGAATAGACATTATTATTACTCCCGCGGGCGTGTATATTGAAGCAGTACATAAGTAATCGTATGGGAAAATTGTTTTGGCAGGAGTATTAATTTATGTCTTTGAACCTTTTATAAGTTTGGTACTTAAATGTTATTAACACATAAAAGAAAAAAAAATCTATATTGTTTATGATATTTTAGCTATTGCTTGTATTATTTTAAACTTCATCACTGCTACTGCTTTTCAGAAATCTTGTTCCCTTGGAAGATAAGCTATAAATCGAACAACAATGTCTTGAATCTAAAAATATAATAATTAGTACCGAGTTCGTATAATAAATAGTTAAAAATAAAGTTGTTTTTTTAGAGAAATAAAAATGATGAAACCAGATACTCAAACCAAACCATGTCCAAGACAATCTGTTTTTAAAAAAATACATTTTTGGCAAAAAATCAAATAAAAAGGGAATAAATAACATAAACTGCAATTCAATGACGATGATATCTAAATATGTATTACTTTTATGATTATCTTTTATTTTTCGTATATGTTAGGTCGGTTGTGATTATAAAAGTAAATATTATTAATACTTCTACATATCAATATATAATAATAATAAGAATAAGATGAACATCTCTGCAGTTGCATTTTTTTATAAGGGAATAATATTGTCTCGCCAACTACGTTCTCAATTTATTCCTGGATTTGATATCTATTAAAATAGTTATATACATCTTTCATTATTAAATATCCTACAACGTTTACTATACATAGTCATAACAGACCATTGATCTAAAAAAATGTTGGTAAATAATATCTAAAATATTCCGTTCCATTATAAGTTATAACATAGACAGAGTTTTTGATAAATACTTTTCTGGCATTGGTTTTATTAATGTCTGCAGAGTCAGACCGGAATTCAACAATGACAAATTGATATTAGATCGAAATTATTGATAACGGATGCACAATAATCACTTATGGTAGATCATTTAGTACAGAAACTTTGGCAATAGATGTTATCTATTTTTATAACAAATAATTATTAATTTAATAAAATATTTAAAATAATTTAATTTAAAATAACATTCAAAAAAATAAAAGTAGTTTTAAAAGTTTATTATTTTAAGTACATTTATAAATAATTATAGCACTATTATTTATAAAAAAACAATTATTACACAATGGACTAGACCATAAACGTAAATTTTTCTTAAATATCATACGTAAATGATTTTAAATGAAAGCGAGTTTTTAGTAAATCTCCCCACTTAGTATTTTTAGAATTATTTAGATATTTTGTCAAGTTTGTTGTTAGTAAGCCCCGTTAATTTGTTGTGGTTTAGTTTTGCGATGGACTTCTTGAATACGTCATGAGGTTAACGATGCCGCTGGGACTAGAAAGTTATAGGAATTTCACTTGTCTGATATAAACATGTATATAATGTATGTTAAATTATAAGTATGTAATATAATAACTGTATGTAATGAACAAATTGTATTCGAAACTCAATTAAGACGAAAGATACATGTGTGTTGTTTGTTCAACGACTTCTGAACAATCCTATATTTCGTCACCACGATCGTTTATTATGTAATCGTATATAAGTATATTTGTGTTTTATTTAAGAAGTTGTTATATTCTAAATGTAAAATAATAATTTATGAAAAAAGGAGGTGCAATTCACTTTTACAATAACATTTTCTTAGATAAAAATCTAAGGTACCTTAATGATAGTTGACTGAAGGACAAATGTTAAGCGTAGTAAAGAGTTTTTCCTAAGGCCTACGTTCCCAGTAGTCCTAAAAACTACGTTCCCAGTAGATAGGCCCATACTGCTAATTTTCCGTATGTATGTATTTGAGTATGTTTGTTCCTGCGTATTTTTCATCCTATCGTCACGAAAATTGACAGGCGTGTTCTTTGAATTATTTGAATTATTATGTCGAGCCGTTTTTTTATTGGGCGAAAAAATCTAAAATGGCGGCGTTTTTTAGTTTTGTTTTTGGCGTAGCAGGACCAATTTTCATCCGATCCCTTAAAAATTGGTGATCATGTTCTTTGAAATATTTATTCCTTTTTTGTATGTCCATTTTTCTTACTGGGAGAATAAATCCAAAATTGCGGTGATTTGTTTTTTTGTTTTGGCGTCGCAGGCGTATTTTTCATGCAATCGTCACATAAAAATTGGGAGGTGTGTTTTTTGAATTATTTAAATTTTTATGTCAAGCAATTTTTTTGCTTGGGCGAAAAATTTCAAAATGGCGGATTTCAGATACGTAACACAAAATCGGCCTTTGCGGCAGCTAGCAGGCGGAAATTTCGTCTAAGTATTCTTTGCCGAAATCTAAGGTGTTTTTTTGTTTTTGAAAATCCGATATGGCGGCCATAGCGAATTATCAAAAATTTTAAAGTTAAATAACTCCATTGTTATTTGGTGGTGTTACTTATGTACCTACATACATACATAGGTATACTTATTCCTTTTTTGAAAAGGCACTTAAAAAGCACACTGTAGGTAGGTACCTACCACAATTCATCCAACATTGTCACATCCCCTAACGTACTGAGGTCTACTGTTTACAGAACGACTATTTTATATCAAATATTAAAAAATATATCTGTAATTAATCAAGTACACTCTATTGATAAATCTTTGACTGTAAGGAAAAATGTTCAATTAACTAAAAGAAAAAATGTGCTGTGAGAAAATAAAATACTATAAGGTTGCAGATGAAACTTTTAACAACATCATTAGTGACGAGAGCTGGAAAATGGACCATGTTCATAAAATGAATTTTAATGCAAGAAATAAGTTTCGCTCTTCCGTGATAAATTGAATTACAATTTATAAAGTTGTTAAGATTAAATCCGTCGTTTTAAAAGAAATTCAATATTTTTATATATATTTTTAGAGGTTGTTTCAGTCACCCTAAACATATTTTAAGTCACTGTGGAAAGGTGAATTATAACCACTGGACCCCCTATCTTATTGAACTCGATTTGTTACTCTCTCTTATAATATTTTTTTCCATTTTACTCCTCGCATTTAAACATGAAGACAACGGAATGCATTTGTTCCGGTGAACCTTATTACCGACTTCAATAACGATAATCAATGACTATGTCATTTGAGAGATTTCATAGCCAAGTAGTAAACATCGAAAGTCATTATTTATTAAAAATCCTGACATTTGCAAATCTTCACTATTTCATTATATTCCTTAATTGCTTCAATATTTTGTTTATCTGAAATAATATTCTTAATATCTTCTATCTCTTAAGTTGATATTTAAAATCTCTCTCTTTTTAGTTGTTCTGAAGCTCTCAGTGTAATCGAGTACATATATACTTCACCGCTGGACCTGAAATTCCATCCAATTTACTTCTAATCTATGCGATGTCTTTGTTTCCTCAACGACTCGGCGCTGCTATATCCGTTCATAACCTGGGATGATTTATTGTTATGGATTAAGGGATATTCATATAAGTAACCCCAAGCTACATTTTAATAGTGAATATACGAATTAACAGAATTATGATACTGTAGTTATATATTTAGATACTGTATTATCAAGATAGGTGAAGGTCAATAAACTTTTTTAGTTTATATTTAAAATCTAAAACATATAGTAATTTAATTTATGGTTTGAATTTATAATTCATACAATTGAATAGCCTTAATCCAAATATTATATTCACATGACTATTCTTAAGTATCAAGTATAGTACAAGTAATATTTGTATTATAGACAATAATGTCATAATTAATTGAATTCTTTAGAAAAGTCAAAAAGTTTTTTCAGATAAAAAAAACACTATTCTCATATCGCTTAACGTTAGCTAAAGCTGAACCCATTGTAAAATCTTCTATGATATATATTTTATACAAGACAATTATTCTTGTTATATTTAGTAGCTTTCAGGTTTCATCTGAAGTATTGTATAAACAATGACATATGAGTTGGGTTTCGTGTATTTCCTTACATAATATCCCTTCGTCTTTAAGTGAAGTGCTCTTGTGTTGTATAAGACGGTTGAAGTAAGGAAATGTTGATATTAAAAGAATATAAACCTAGTCTTGGGTTGCTTTGCCATTACTTTGTGATACATTTTATCTTTGTTATTAATATTAACATTGCTGCTCTTGGTTTAATAATAATATAAGGGCAACACTAAAAGGTTTATGGCTTATTGAGCATTTAAACCATAGTTTTAACTATTATATCTATATGAATTTTATTAATAAATCTAAAATAAAATGGTTTATAAAAACTAATATGTTTATAAAAATTAAAAAAAGGACATGCAGCAGTCTTGCTACAAAAAATATGATTAAATGCGTCTTATTGAATATATATAAAGAAATATAATTGACTGTCGGCAGAAATGTAGGAATCGTGAATTCGACGTACAAGTTGTGAGAAATAAATAAAAAGGATGCTATGGAAAAAAAGTAAAGGTAAAGAATACTTAAAAGGTGTTATACATGTAAGACTTAAAGTTAAAGTTGTTAAATTACTCTTTGGATTATCTATTATATAAAAATGAATCGCAAAATGTGTTTGTAAGCGCATAACTCAACAACGCATGGACCAATCTTAACAATTCTTTTTTTAAAATGTTCCCTAAAGCCCAAGGATGGTTCTGATGGCGAGAAAAATTCGAATAATTTCCAGGAAAACCCTAAAAGAGCCCTTTTCTTTTTCCTATACAAATATTTTCTAACTAAATGTAGAGTCAATTTAAACTGTATTGCTATTCAATAAAGTTCATATTAAATTACAAGCATTCATTATTGTCTAAACAATGTAGGTGTGTTGCTAACGTCGAAGAGTCAATTCGCGCTTTATTGTCGCTGCACAAAGTTCAAATTCAATCAAATGTGCGTTCACGCAAAAGTGATAAAATCGTGACCCGACCAAATTGAAAAGTCAAAAAATGTAAGAGCTATGGATTTGATTGGCCTTGGAATATTCTTTCTTTTGTTTTAGTTTCGGAATGCGACATAAATTGTCATCAGTTTTCACGTCATTGCATCTGTCAAACAAATCGCGTTAAAAAGCCTATATAATATTTAATAATTAATTTTAATTGTTTTATATCGTGTTTTGTGCAAAGTGTTTTAATACCTGTGATTAATAATTATTGCATGTGACATTATTTAGGTATATTCGATATGCCTTCTATAAGACGAAGTAATTTAGGTAGAAGAACCCGAAATGCTACAAACCAAACTAATTACCGATCTTATCATACTGCACAAGAACGTGACGGCGGAAATAAATGTGAAAGAATTTGTATATCGAGAATGCGGGCAGCGAGGGCGAGAGATTCATTCATTCAATCGCGAAAGTTTGAATCGAGCTGCTTTAAATTACGATTTGTCAATTGACTACAGTAACCACCAATGTGTACTATTGGATCTATGAACTTGGTTCGCTCTCATTGTAAGGCATTTAAATACAAAAATGATGCCAATGGATTGTGTTTCGCAAATGGGAAAGTGAAATTGATACCATTGGATCCACCACCAGAGTCATTGTACTCATTGGTTTCAGGAATAGAACCAGATTCCATACACTTTTTGTCAAATATCCAACAATATAATAATTGCTTTCAAATGACGTCATTTGGGGCAACAAACGTAGTTCGGGAAAATTTCATGCCAACTTTTAAGGTATGTATTATAGCAGTTATCATTATTATTTTAATGAACAAAATTTCCTGTTAACTAAGTAAATATGTGTCATTAACCTTCAGTTCCCTAGACCCCAACACATTTATTACTTAGTCATAATATTATTTGATGATTCAGTATTAGCAACACTTTTATTATTTTGAAACACAATATAAATATTTGATGATGGATATTAGTTACAAATAATTATTACATATTGACATACCTAAGCATATCAATTATTATTTGGTGATTCAAATTAGGAGACAGATATATTTTTTAGGAACAAATATTATTTATATTTGGCAAAAATCATTTTTTTTATTTACAGATACAAGGAAAAATATATCATAGAGCAGGTTCACTGTCACCAGTGTCAGATAGCAAATAGAAATTCCTGCAAATTTGAACCACAAGAAATTGATATGCGTTGTTTACATAACAATTCACTAAAGAGGTTTATTGTAGAACAATTATAAACTTTATTTCATGAGTACAATCAATTGATTATGTTGTTTAAAACTGCACTGGATCTGATGCCATCTGATAATGACAAAATTACGGAATGATCAATTACAACGTATAAATGAAACACCCCGCTCATATGACGCACTGCAATATCTCATTATATTTTGGCAAGGTGAAGATGGCTATGATTTCTCAAACAAGATGATAAATCCCATTACAGGTAATAAAAAATATTAGTTTAGCTATGGAGATATATTATCAGTTACTATATTACCTATAATTTTTTTTATTTTCAATGTTATGAAAACAAAAATCTATTTTCAGGTTCTGAAACCAACAAAAAAGTCAGTTCAATGAACTACTATTCATACCGCCTAATGATTCGTGAAAATGAAGACACACTCAAATGTCGGCGATTATATCACAAGTATGTTATAGACATGTATGTTAAAATTGAAACGGAGAGATTAACAGTCATCAGGTTGAATCAGACCAAACTCAGATCTGAAGAGTATATTCACCTTCGAGATGCGATTAACTACTACTACTGACTATTCTTCTAGCACCATACATCGGAAGCCCTCTACATATGCATGAATATGCTCAAGATGCCATGTCATATGTTCGTCATTATGGTACAGCAGATTTGTTCATCACATTTACATGCAATCTACACTGGATAGAAATCAAGCAGGAGTTATTCCCTGGGCAATCACCCATTGATCGTCATGATATTACAGCCAGAGTCTTTAGACAAAGTTGAAATCTTTAATAGATTTCATTGTGAAACATTATATGTTTGGAGAGACACACTACTGGATGCATTCTGTGAAGTGGCACAAACGGGGATTGCCACGTGCACACATTTTGATTTGGTTAGTTGAAAAGATAAGGCCAAATGAAGTTGATGCAGTAATATCAGCTGAAATCCCTAATGTAGAAGTAGATCCTGGATATGTAGTTATCAAAAACATGATTCATGGTCCCTGTGGAACTCTTAATCAAAATTCACCGTGTATGGTGGATGGTAAATGTTCAAAGCGATATCCACGGACATTAATATCTGAAACAATTAGCGGTAATGACGGTTATCCTTTGTATCGTCGCCGATCGACAGCAGACAATAGAAGATCAACAATTGTCAAATTAAATCAACAAGATATTGAAATAGGTAATTGCTGGATTGTTCCATATTCACCCATTTTATCAAAGACCTTCAAAGCGCATATCAACGTTGAATCTTGCAATTCATTAAAATCTATTAAATACATTTGCAAATACGTAACCAAAAGGAGTGATATGACTGTGATTGGTATTAATGCAGAGAATTCCAATGATGAAGTTATCCAATACCTAATGGGTCGCTATGTTAGTAGTAATGAAGCAGTTTGGCGAATATTTTCTTTTCCAATTCATGAGAGACACCCTACTGACGTTCATTTAGCTGTGCATTTAGAAAATGGACAAAGAGTGTATTTTACAACACAGAACCCAGTAGAAAGAGCTGTACAGCCACCATCTACTACATTAAACAGTTTTTTTTAGACATGCCAAAACAATGCTTTTGCTCAAACATTGTTATATTCTGAAATACCAAAATATTATACTTGGAATCAATCCTCAAGGAGATTTATACGAAGGAAACAAGGAAAACCAGTTCCAGGTTACCCAGATGTATATTCTACCGATGCGATTGGTCGAATTTATACAGTACATCCAAGCAACGATGAATGTTTTTATTTACGACTGCTATTAGTCAATGTACGTGGCCCAACATCATTCCAACATGTACGAACTGTTGGTGGTGATTTGTGTGGATCATACAGAGAAGCTTGCCAACGTTTGCGATTGCTAGAAAATGATGCTCATTGGGATCAAACTCTCAATGATGCTGTAATATCGTCACAAGCTCATCAAATACGAACATTGTTTTCTATAATCATATCTACATGCTTCCCATCAAACCCAAAGGATTTGTGGATCAAGTACAAAGATAATATATATGTGTGATGATATTTTGGATCAAATACGGATTAGAAGGGGAAATTCAAATATACAAATAAGCGAAGAAATTTACAATTAAGTATTGATTTCAATTGAGGACATGTGCTTGATGATGTCAAACAAACTATTATTTAAATTAGACTGGCCGCGCCCAATCCTCCAATGCATGATGCTTTTAGCCAAGAGTTGCACCGAGAAAAACTGTATGATCTCAACACTGAAAGAATTAATTCAAACAAATCTTCCACTATTGAATGAACAACAGAAGTATGTATTTGATACACTTATGAAAGTAGTAAATGTTAAAAGAGGAGGGATTTACTTCTTAGATGCACCTGGTGGTACAGGAAAAACTTTTTTGATTTCATTGATATTAGCAAGAATTCGCTCACAAAACAAAAATGCACTTGCACTCGCTTCGTCGGGAATCGCAGCAACTTTGCTTGAAGGTGGTAGAACAGCTCATTCAGCACTAAAATTGCCATTAAACATGCAAAGCAACGAAACTCCAACCTACAACATTTCGAAGAACTCTGCAATGGCAAAGATTTTGCAGCAATGTGAATTGATTGTTTGGGATGACCGCACGATGGCATATAAAAAATCTATGGAGGCTTTAGGTTCTATATCTTACAAGATCTACGGAGCAATCATAAACCATTTGGTGGTGCAATGATTATATTAGCAGGAGATTTTCGTCAAACATTGCCAGTGATTCCACGATCAACGCCAGCTGATGAACTTACTGCATGTTTAAAGTCCTCCAATTTGTGGAAGCATGTGTAGGTATTACACTTATGCAAGAATATGCGTGTCAAGTTGCAAAATGTCCAATCTGGAGACATATTCTCTAAACAACTCATTGACATTGGTAATGGCAAATTTCTTATAGGCACTGACTGGTTGCATTAAGTTTCCTCAAAGTTTTTGTCAGTTAACTTGATCAAAAGATCTTCTTATTCAAAAGGTGTTTCCAGATGTTGCTCAAAATTACAGAAACCATGAATGGTTAAGCGAACGGGCTATATTGGCTGCAAAAAACAGATGTAAATGAATTAAATTTCAAAATTCAAGAACAAATTACAGGTGAATTGAGGATATATAAATCAGTTGATTCGGCTACTAACCAAGATGATGTCGTCAACTATCCGCCTGAATTTTTAAACTCGCTGGATTTACCAGGATTGCCACCTCACAATCTTCAATTAAAGGTTGGATCGGTAGTTATAATGTTAAGAAATATCAACCAACCGCGTCTTTGCAACGGCACACGGTTAGCGATAAAAATTTTTGAACAACGTGATAGAAGTAACTATACTGAAAGGAAAGTATAAAGGAGAAGACGTTTTGATACCACGCATCCCAATGATTCCGACTGATGTACCATTTGAATTTAAACGACTACAGTTTTCAGTGCGGCTTGCTTTTGCTATGAGTCATAATAGGTCCCAGGTGCAATCATTAGGTGTTTGTGGTATTAATCTAGAAAACCCATGCTTTTCACATGGTCAAGTGTATGTTGCCTGTTCCCGTGTTGGATAACCATCAGATTTGTTTGTATATTCACCAGGTAATCAAACAAAAAACATGTGTATCATAAAGCACTACAATAAAAATCAAACAGATATTTGTTAATAATTGTGATTCACTTGATTTACAACAAAGCGATTACTGAAAATAATTATATACGTTTTATTTCATTATTCTTTATTTCATCCCTATGTTAATAATAATAGTAATAAATAATTAATTATCTCCATTTTTTGTCATTGAAGCACCCACTTTATAAATATTTGTCACCTTTAGGTTCCCACTATTTTCAATCAGGTTTGAACCTTAAGTTTCCCTCTTAGTTTGAAGCCCTCTGGCAGACATCCCAGTCGGGGTTTTTAGTGGGTCTCAAAAGGGTGGCCAAAGTTCGTTTAAGTAAGTGGAAGATATTCTTAGGTCACCCGAGCTCACCTTTTTCTGTAATTCTCCTGAACAGAACCGTCACCATGATGATAGGGCGATATGTGAGAGTCAGCAGAGTAGAAACGTCTTAAGGTCGAAATATAAACTGCCACTTTCCAATTCTATTTCACAGAACGAAGTCTGCCGAGTTGTATAAAAATTGTTGTATTTATTATAAAAATCTATTTTTTTCATTTTTCATGATTTATCTTTTAAAATTTATGTTTTAGAGTTTAACTTTTATTATATGCATTAGTAAAACCACCAAATATTTTTAATTATGAACTACTATAACTATATACAACTATATACAACTATATGCAACTATATACTACTAAACTACTTAACTGATTTTAATAAATTTACACACCACGTACGTTTTCAACTCAATTCATAGTCGCAATATTATTTTATTGCAAATTATTTGTTTATTATTTTGCAGTTAGCTCCTAATAATTCTAAAAGATGGTGGTATCTATTGACTGGATTGAGTAATTACGAATGAGGTATCTGCCCTACCTACCTCATTCGTAAGTTTAGTGTTCCAAGCTATTTACTAAAAACTTTGTAATATACAAATAGTGTTATAAACTTGGATAAAATTAAAAAAATAATTATAATTATTTTGTTTTGATTTTTGCTTAATATCGACTGTAAGAAAACATTATGGTTTTCATGACAGATGTACTCTGAACGTTACCCCTTAAATAGTTTACTATAATGTAATACATCAAAAATAATACGAGTAGTCACAGCAACGCGTGACCGGGTCTGCTAGTACTAAATATAAAAATCTTTGATCTAAAAAAATCAAATACATTTCCAATATATATATATTTTTTTATATTACGTGGGTAACACAGGAGAAGAAAGTAAGAAAGATGAATGCTGTGGAGATGCGATCTCTTCGCAGAATATGCGGAGTCAGTCTAGCTGACCGAATCCGCAATGAAGAGATCCGCAGAATGACAGGTACTAGCGAATATGTCACGGTGAGAATGAAGAAGAACGTGCTCAGGTGGTTTAGGAACGTCGAAAGAATGGGTGATGAGAGAATGGTAAAAAAGATTTATAAAGGAAAAGTGAGCGGTAAGAGAGACAGGGGGAGGCCTCGAGTGCCCTTCGAAAACACAGTATCTATGATGCTGGAGGAAGGTCACGTAAAAAGCTTGAGGACTCCCGGAGAGCATATATGAAATAGGTATGCAGGGACAGTAGCGTTTAGCGGCGCTCCGTCGTCTCTGGCTACCGCGTACCGTGAATATAAATAAATAATAATAAATATATGTTTATATATTTGCGATAAAAAATAACAAATGATTTAAAGATTTATACGATTAATTATTTACCCACACCCTAAACATTCACAGCGCACTTAATAACATTATTCAACATCAACTTTATAATAAATGACAGTAATCCGCTTAAGAGCCTCAGGTGAATAGAATCGTATTTTGAAATAAATGTGACATTCACACACACAATAACTTGCACATTTTGGTTGCATGGGTGAGAAATAGTTGTCATTTGCTAGTATTGTTTGTTTCAATAACAACTAAACAAAAACAACTAATTCGATAAAAGTGTTCTAAAATTGCGAAGGCCATCATTGTTTTCTCGCATTGCAAATGTTTTCCATTTTTAAACTGTTTAAGAATACCTCGTGTGAGAGGGAAATGTGCATTGAATCGATTACAATAATATACAATTTATAAGATAAAATAAGATGAGACAGATACATAACAACAACTTCAATATATGTAATTGAATCAAAAAACATTGACTTTGACATAATAGTGCAACATGCCGGACTAAATTATTGACCTTTATATATATAAAATTTCAAAATAAAACTTAATATATTATATACTTTGTTTTAAATTTATCAAATAACCTTTATAAAGAAAGTTTTAAGCAAAAACTTAAAATAGAATCAACACGATATTGAAAATGTAATGGTTTAATCAAAACACAAGTTTATTATAAATTCACGATCTCGATATACAAATAACAGATTCCAATTTTGTAGCACGTCTTCAATACGAAGAAGTGCTTCACAAAATTTGTAATATGCTTGTAATACAATTTTTTATTTATAGGATATCGTGTCTTTAAGTCTATATTTTGTACCTGTATTATTCAATAAATATCGAAAATGACTGCATGTTACATTATTCCGTATTTTGAAAGTTACAATCCGAATCATGTTTCTGATTACAAAAACAAAAACAATTAAAATTTTTAAACATAACACTATTGAAAGTAAGTAAAACTGCAGTTTAAAATAATAATATAGCCTATTATAAAATATACGAATTACTACTTTATAGAAAAGAAAGGCGCGCGTGAAGCCGATTACAAATAAAAAAATATAATCTGACTAATGGAGAGAAATAATTTGGTTTAGATTAAATAAAAACTGCACCCTAGAATTTTTGAACTATTATGTAAGTACTTTATTCTAAACAATAAATTTTATGATATTTTTTATACATTTATTTTCCTATGCGAATCAATTGTATATCTTACTAGGGACAGAAGGTATGCAGTCATGGGTTTAGTGTTATCATCGCAAGAGACGGAAAATCTGTAGTTTGTATTACATTTATAATACAAATCAGAAGCTGGACTAGTATACAAAGTGGAACTGACACAAAGAAACTGACCTCGACTCTAAACAGTTTGCAGACCATACTGTCCCATCTGGGTATTGGTCCCATAACCTTTGATTCAACAATCTCAGAGACTAACAATAAAGAACAAGCAATTCATTGCCTTTAATAGCTTTACTTAATCAATAGCTATAATGCTTCTTTGTTTTTAAAAAATTAAAGCATATTTTAGAAAATTATAAAATTATACAAAGGTTAGATTTCTAAGCAATGTTTATCGAGTAACAAGTTTAGTAACAAAAAAAAAAGTTTTTCTGTGTCACTGCATGAAATAAGAGAAAATAACAGTAACCTTAGTGGCCTTATTCATATGAAGTAGATTGTATTTGCATATTTTTCCTATTTTATAATGTTTTTTGTTTGTTTGTTTGTTTGGCAATGTTCCGAACACATTCACATTTTTTGTGCTTGTTTACGTTTGTGAATAAAAATGTTCGTGTTTTTTTTCGTCGCAAAATTCATATTAGGAGTTTTGTGTCAGTGGATTCGCTTTCGTCACTCGGTATTTACTTCGTTGAGAAGTTTTTGTTTTGATTATTAAACTACAATACTTAAATATATACCTACTCTCTATTTTTTTCCTTTGATTCTTTTTCAAAGTACTATATGTAACATATAAAAGAAAATTATATATTGCAATAATTTATATCTTCTACTTTTTACAAAGTTACTTTTACACTAAAACATTTCGATCAGTATCAATCACGGTTACGATTATTATTTGTTAAAACGGTAAAATATATTGCATTGGTATAACACCGTTAGTTATTATTCACAATTTAGTATTGAGGGGAAAAATTTTCTAGAAGATGACAATTATCTGGTTAAGAGTCGTAGGTAAATAAAATCGTATTTTGCAATAAATGACTGAAGCAGTTTTAATAACTATAAAATATTATATTATGTTTGATTACAATTCAGAAAGTTCCTATTAAATTAAATTAGTTGATTAGATTCACATTCAATCTCAAATGTGACATGACCCGTGCTTTGATTCCTGTATCGATAGCGACATATTAAAAACAGGTTTCGCCACTCGTTTATAGTGGACAATTACATGTCAATTTTCAACTAGAATGGAATGCACCGAATGCATGCCTCAATACGTTGTTTCAATAATATTCTTTAACGATAAAATGTTAATGTTAAATGTGTCGATTATAATTACAAAAATATATACATAATATATAAAAAGCAAAAGGAAAAAAACAAATATAAAACGATCGAACCATCGCATTGGGTTAAAAAAAACCGTACTTAATGGATGTAAATCTTTATGAAATAAGTTGCTTTATCTATAGTCACTGGTACTTTACTATTCGACAATAATGAAGTCACAAAATAGAAGCACTTTTATGTGGTATGTTATTATATATTATAGGAGGAATTGAGAGGGTATTGTTCACCAGGTGGCATGTTATCACCGTTTTCCAGGACCTCTTGAAACACCAAAGGAAAAAAAAGTCGTGGCCGGCCCTCGAGAAATAAGTAAACACTTTTTTGAAGGTACCTACCCTTATCGTAACAGAATCAGAAATACTGCGAAAATAGATTGCATATTTTATTAAGTACATGGAAAAAAGTTCCTGGAGAATGAACGACACTGCGAAAAATTTCACCAATAAAGATTGTGGTGTTTCTATATGACAGCTGGTGACGGTTTGGCGGTGGTAAAAATTTTCAACAATAAATTACGTTTTATTTCTTTACTATAATATTATTTATATGAACATTATTATATATTAAAATATTTACTTGATGTGTACAAAAGAATATTTATATAAATACGCCGATTTGAAATATCTATAACATAAATTTATCTTATTTTAAAATTGCATGCTGGAAAATAAGTTTACTGTTTGTTTTGCAACATGTTCTGTCTTTCAAGTAATTACTTATTTACAAGCTCAATAAGACTAAGTTCTGTCACTTGTTAGTTCTTACAGTAGCACTACTGCACTAGTGTGTGGTAGATACCTAGAGATTGCAGATTCGCACAAATTTAAGGAAGTACAGTAAGTAGTACAAAAACAAATTTATACAATAATATCAAATAAAATATTTATAAATTGAATTACATTATGTAAAATAAATAATGAAAAAAAAATTAATTCCAAAATACGTCTCAAATAAATACACTGTATAATGTTTGCTTTTTATATAACTATAACTATTAATATTCAAATAGTTGGTTTCCGAGTTTCTATACAAAATTTTTACAGCGAGTCATTTAAATTCCTTACTATAAAACTTTAGGACATTTCGTTAGATATCTTTAAGTTATTGTAGATCTAATAATGAAGATATGTCATAAATCCTCCCAGATAATAAGTATAATGATTGTCAGTTATGCGGAAATTCACAATTTTCTAGCTCTCACTGTCGCATTTAAAACGCTGTTTAAATTCGTGACAATTTTGACTTGAAATCTTAAATTACTCTAATTATTACTATCATACTACTTTGAATTTAATGATAATATAATCTATCGAATTGATATTTTTAGGTGAGATAATTTTAAGAATATATACTTTATCCTATAAACTGATTTCATAAGGTGCATAAATAAACAAACACCAATTGATAAATTTAAAAAAAATAATAATCTTTCTTGGAAATTGACTATCATTTCGTGATATACCGAAAATAATTAACATTTTTTATCGAATTGACTGTGATGGTTCTAGTTGTTTGTACATAGCCCCCCTGTATACTAAAGTTTATGAAACAACATAAAAAAAACCCGGTAAGTGTGTTATGTGACTCGCCCTGTCTAAGAAGAACTCTAGGATCACGGTGCGTTTGAAAACCTCATATCCTTATTTTAAGTTGTAGAGTATCTTTACAGAAGACCTAATTTCGATAAGTTTGGTATTAAAATAGGCCTTCCTGTCGCTCCAATTTGACGTACACAAGTAATCACTGGTATTGAATCATGAAGTGGAAGAGATATAATTAAATAAATAAATAACTTCTTTTATTCACATAAAGATGGTGAATTTTCCAGAACTTTATAAATCACTATTATGGGAACATCTCCCACGATTTTACCACAACCGTCAATTTTATACTACGGCTAGTTGAATTAAGCTTATACGCGTGTTCTATATACATAAGAAATATAAAAGACGTGTTATACGATTAATAAATAAATTTGAATAGTGTCCCGCTTCTGTTAGAATAATTTTCTTCAAGGATAGGGTTAAGCAGGAAATTCTGTAGGGTTATTTAATTACGAAGTTAATCCCGAAATATATGACGACCTCTGCAATGATCACACACTACATCTGAGTGTTATAACGCTGTTCTACAAGATGACTGTCGTTAAATATTTCATTACATCGCCCGAGGATGCATGTAATATAATTTGTCTTTTCTTATTTGTTTTGGGAACTTGTAGAACTACTTTTTTGCCTTGACCTACTTTTATAACGTTAAATCGTAAATAAACATTGCTTTGCGAACACAACATTTTATATTATTAATATATTATAATAACATTAAATTTTAAGATACACCAGATACATAACATGGTTGTAGTAAAAAACAATCATTACTAATTATTATTCTAATAAGTTCATATTATGATAGTAATCGAAACACAAAAATATTAACAAACTTAAAAACTATAAAACCGTTTGGCTGTTCTTTAATAGGTTGCATTTATAAATTAACTAATAGATATTACTGCAGATCTCTATGTTACCATTACATTGCAAGTCTACCAAATTTCTTGATTGCTAAGTTGAGCACACATTTAGTCGATTAAAGATTAGAGTTTCTCTAATTAGTTTCTCTAGTTCCTTGCATTGTCTAAATCCGCTTGTGTCACAAGAAGGATACAATTTCCTGTGGCATAAAAGGTTTTGCTACTAATATATATTGATTTTAACCGGAGCATGGTTAAATATATCTAAATATCTAAAAATATTAGTAATTTACCGCTGTTTGACAATGGATAATTATCTAATTAGATTATTTTAAACTAAGAACACGAAAACTTTTATAAGTCGTATATACAACATACTTATTTAATACAATAAATAATTTGACGCCTGATAAAGCTATGAAAAGCGCGCCCTGCTTTAAGTATCAAGCGAAACATACTAATAGCGTCAGGGTATCATTTTCATTATTTCTACAACTTATTCTGATCCAAGAAATAGATTCTTCTTAGTTTAATGTTCTATATAAATCGTGGATTTATTTGTGATTTGTTTACATAACATTGTTCTGTGTCAATATTAAATGTTATAACGTCATTTTCATTATAAAGGTTTCTTTCTAAACAAATGAAGCAAAAAAATATGTTAGTGTTTGCCTCAGCTTCTCATGTTTTATTCGTAGGAATAAATTAAATTATTCTCCTCGTCATTTAATTAAAATATTTGCATAAAGAGTTACGCGTACTCGGTGTTTACACCGCGGGATAAAATTTTAACTTTTGTTACGATACATTTCTTTTTCAGTAACATTATAAAATATATAGTATTTGGTATAATCGTATCCAAATAATGTGCCAATAAAAATGTGCCTTAACAATATGATCTATTAAGAGATGTGATGTATTTCTATATATTGATCAAACATTAAGAACTAAGATTATCAAAAAACATTCCTCGTGAACCTCAATGCTACATATGCAAACATTATATCTGTTTCCTAACAAAAGGTTCTTTATATTTTTATCCAGGTATTATGTGTGTTGGTAGGTAATCTTTATATAAATAGTTATTCATCATTAAATCGGAGTTACGTTAGTAATTGTATAATAATTCACTAACTAATATATAACACTATAATTGCCAGCTATTTAATGTGCTCCCACCACCCCCTAACTTCAACAATAAACCATGTAACATCATATAAAATGTATTTCTACTTCTAATTATAGCCCAAACCATTTCTTTTTTTTTCCGTAAAAATAACAATTATCCGTAGTAAGAAGTATCTTAAATGTTTACTCAAACAATAAGCTATAAGCACAGCCAATAACATAAACGCTTGTTTACAATTTTTTGCGTAATTTGGAAAATAACAACATTTTCTGTAAGTCTTTGAATCGAGTAACCAAGTGTAAATTATTTTTTTAAATTTACACTTGGTTACTCGATTCAAAGAAAAGTTAAAAGGTATACCTTACCTTCCATACTTTGCAACAAGACCCAACATTGTAAATCTGACCAATTCACAAACAAGTTAAACCTCTGCAAAAGTCATTAAAAGTGGAGAGCTCGTTGAGCGGCAAACAATATTAATAGCATCCGGAAATAGTTTTATTGGTACTCTTTGGTTATAACAATTGTTTTTAAAGCTCTAATCAAATTCTAAAACTCTACTTTCTAAATTCAATAAATACCAATAAATAATTATATTAACTTAGTTCATTTTAACGATTTAAAAACAAGGTATAAATAACAATTTTAAATATTGTGCTAATTTAAGATATAAGTCTGAAGAAACAGTTTCTAAGATATTGTAGTTTACTTTTTATTTTTACTATTTACTTTATATTATTATACCTTTAAAAATATAATAACATATGTTTATATTGTCCACGTGATTCGCTAGTTTGAGTTTTTATTTTAAAAAATGCTTAAAGAGTGTCTTATATGTGCTGTGTTTATTCCACGTGATGCAATTTGATCATAATATTTGTAAGCAGCATCGCTATGACGTAATATTTGTGACAAATTTAAAATAACTAGTATTGGAAATATAAAATACTATTCGAAAGTTTAAAAGTGGGTTTGAATATTCTATATACATGTTACCCATGTTATAATTATATAGTATAGTTTGAACAAACTAGATCCATTTAATGCCACAACCTTCTATCAGAAACTAATCCGAAGAGTTCCAAATTATAACGGAATATACTCACTATACATAATTCTAGTTAATGCCTCACAAAGCCGACTACGCTTAGCTCGATATAGCTTAGATGATTATATTGTGACATCTAATGGAAAATTATATCAAATAATAAACTACATTAATATTATTATACGTGGCAATGTTTTAATCTGTTAAATAATTTATTAATTATTAAATAATTGCTAACAGCATTAATTGTTTAATAAAACTTTTTTGATATACCTAATATACCTAGTAATAACAATTGTTCTAAGTAAATGTGAATTCTTAAATCTAATTAATAAAATAATAATAAATTTTAACACATGTTTATATAGTTTTACATGAATTAAATAGTAAGGTAAGGTAGAGCCTAGCTGTAGTTATCTGACTGCAGCTCGTATTGGGCTGGCTCGACCGGGGAAGGACCACCATCTCACAGAAGACCGACGTGTAGTAACCAAATTCATTTGGTTATGTTTCGTCGGTGAGTGAAAGAATCCGGAAGCCCAACCCCCACGCCAAACATGAAAGCGATGCCTAGAAGAAAAATACCCCAGGAGGGTACCGGCTTTGATGTAGCCGGGGACCCCCTCCCCGAGCAAAATCGGGGAAATGATTCTCGGATTTTGCTCGGGCTGCCCGTCGTATCTGGGGCGGGCAAAGTATCGCCTTTTGTGTTTCTTGAGGGCAAACGACGAGTCAACGCAGCGGCACCCCGACCCACTCTAAATGTGGACTTTTGCAACATCCGGGGACTTCATTCCAACTTGAACGCCGTCCACTATCATCTAGAGACGGCGCAGCCGACCTTGTTGTTTCTGACGGAGACGCAGATATCTCAACCTAGCGACACAGCGTACCTATCATACCCCGGGTATAAACTAGAACATCATTTTATACCACACGCCGGGGTATCGCCGTGTTCGTAAGGGAGGATATCTGCTACCGTCGCCTTCAGTTTTTTGAAGGACCTGTCGGGACCTGTCTGTACTCTGGCTGCGCGTGGACATGGACGACCATGTCAGAGTCTTCGCGTGCCTCTACAGGTCCCATAGTGGTAATGCAGAAACGGATCAACTCTTAAGCCATGTTCAGGCGAAGATTGACGATCTGCTTTCACAGACTCCCTCCGCCGAAGTCGTAGTCCTCGGGGACTTCAACGCGCACCATGCTGATTGGCTAAGGTCACGTGCCACCGACTACGCGGGGAGATCTGTGTTTGACTTTGCTCTGGCAAATGGACTGTCCTGATTGGTAAAGACGCACACTCGTCTACCGGACGTGGACAGCCATATGCCCTCTTTGTTGGATCTTCTGCTGACTACACATCCCGGAAAGTACCAAATCACTGTCGAGGCTCCCTTAGGGTCCTCTGATCATTGCTTGGTACGGTGTGTAGTGCCCATTGAACGCCCAGCTCGCACAAGACCTGCGACTCGACGCGTTTGACACTACAAGTCAGCGGATTGGGATGGAATGCGGTCCTTTTTTGCATCCTACCCATGGGGGCCGATTTGTTTCCCTTCCAATGATCCTAGTGACTGCGCTGCGGCTGTAGCTGATGTGATACTTCAGGGCATGGAACTATTTGTACCAAGCTCTGTGGTACCACTTGGTGGCAGATCGCGGCCTTGGTTTGATGCGTCTGTCAGGGCTGCAGCAGTTGGCAAACGGCAGGCTTATCAAGCTTGGGCTACTGCGTTAGTCACTAAGGATCCGAACTCTAGAGTTCTGAAGAGGAAATATAATCGTGCCTCCAGATTTTTCAGTTCTGGGCGCTTTCCAAAGCCAGTCTGGGAAACTTCTGTCAGCCCTCCATATCGCCATTGTACACTGGGAAGGACTCTTTGGCCCACACGGCAAAAGAGAAAGCCGATCTCTTGGGATCTCTTTTTGCCTCAAACTCGACTTTGAACGACCAGGGGAAGGCACCGCCTGTCATCCCACGTTGTACGAGCTTAATGCCGGAAGTAGTTTTTCGGCAAAAACTCATCCGAAAAGCCCTCCTTTCCTTGGAAGTTCATAAGTCGAGTGGGCCAGATGGTATTTCTCCAGTTGTGCTACGAACATGTGCCCCTGAGTTGACACCAGTGCTAGCGCCTCTATTTCGGTACTCCTACTTGAAAGGCGTAGTCCCGGTCTCATGGAAGCGTGCCCTTGTCCATCCGATCCCTAAAAAAGGTGATAGCTCGAACCCAGCTAACTACAGGCCTATCGCCATTACCTCTCTGCTCTCCAAAGTAATGGAGAGCATTATCAATAAACAGCTCCTAACCTACCTCGAGGATCACCAGTTGGTCAATGACCGGCAATATGGCTTTCGCCATGTTCGCCATCGGTTGGTGATCTTCTGTTGTATCTTACACACCGTTGGGCAGCTGTTATTGAAAGCAAGGGAGAGGGTCTGGCAGTTAGTCTGGATATGGCGAAAGCCTTCGATCGTGTATAGCACAAGGGGCTTCTTTCGAAGCTACCTTCCTATGGGCTTCCCGAGAGTTTATGCAAGTGGATCACCAGCTTCCTCACTGGGCGGAGCATACAGGTCGTTCTCGACGGTTTTTGCTCGGACCCCAAGCCCGTGAACGCTGGTGTACCCCAAGGCTGCGTGCTATCCCCAACTCTGTTCCTCCTGCACATCAATGATATGTTGGATATCTCCAACATACATTGTTATGCGGATGACAGCACTGGGGATGCGGTATATTCCGGCCGTGCAGGTCTCTCTCGGGAAAACGTCGACGAGTGCCGAAAGAAACTTGTGTCTTCTATAGAGACTTCCTTGGGGATGATTTTTGAGTGGGGTGAACTGAACCACGTTCAGTTCAATCCCCTAAAGACACAAGTTTGCGCGTTTACCACTAAAAAAACCCCATTTGTCGTATCACCGCTCTTCGAGAGCACTCCCCTCATTGCCTCGCCAAGTATCAAGTCTCGACATTTCCAGCGATTGTCAGTTTCGTGGTCATCTGGAGAGCAAGGCCAAGTTGGCCTCGAAGAAATTGGGAGTGATTAATAGAGCGAGGCAGTACTTCAGTCCTGGCCAAAGACTTGCGCTCTATAAGGCGCAGGTCCGGCCACACATGGAGTACTGTTCTCATCTCTGGTCCGGATCACCTCAATATCAGCTTCTACCATTTGACCGCGTACAACGGAGAGCCGCTCGGATTGTCGGGGACCCGGTGCTCTGCGAACGGCTGGACTCTTTGGCATTGCGTAGAGACGTGGCTTCTTTGTGCGTCTTCTACCGCATTTACAACGGGAAGTGTTCCGAAGAACTATTTTATCTGATGCCTGCCGCCGAATTTCATCACCGCACAGCGCGCCATCGCCTCCAATATCATCCTTACCACCTGGATGCGTGGCGATCCTCTACTGTGCGGTTCTCAAGGACATTTTTTCCACGTTCCACTCGCTTGTGGAATGAACTCCCTTCGGCGGTATTTCCAGATCGGTACGATATGGGTACCTTCAAAAAAGGCGTCTACTCCTACCTACAAGGCCGGCAACACTCTTGTAAATCCTCGGATGTTGCAAGAGTTCATGGGCGGCGGTGATCACAAGTCATCTGTGACCCGCCAGCTCGTTTGCCCTCCTCTTCCATAAAAAAAAAAAAAAAAAAAAAAAATAGTTATATAAACAATGACACTATTGCATTACCCATATTATAACATATAATATCATAAAAATTCATTATTTAGTCAATAATTTTGTACATACGAGTATAATACAATACATGCAGGAATCTATCTATCAATATTATTACTACTACTGGTGCTGAAAATTATATAGATATGCCTAATGGATATCGCTGAATCTTTAGATTTATATAAAAAATATTAAACTCTTTAATACTTTTGATTCACTACATTTTTACTTCTTTAGAGCATAAACATTATAACATTTTTAAACTGGATTTAATCTAATAAAAATTTTGAATACAATAAATTTTATTTAATTGCAATTATTTGATAAATTATGGAATGAATTATAAATATAAGCGAGGCAATATCTTTTCCAATACCACCTTCGAATATAAACATTCAAAAATAGTATTAATTGATGTAGTGAGGTTTTCAGAAGGTTACATTACGTATATATAGTATGAGTTAATTCAACAACTAAATACAATATCTTGTACAGTTTAAGTTAGTATTTCGTTAGTTAGTAGTTGTTTTAGACTCAATAAAGTAATGTTATGGGAAAGGAACAAAAATATATCATATTTGTTTATTATTTTACTAAAGAAAGCTTCGTATGTACAGGAATAAATCTTATATTTAAAATCTGAATTTCCTGGCCTCTCATATCCGTAAGTAGTCTTAAGCACTTTATTCATAAATATAATAAATTAACATCATTATTCAATATTTTATTTTCATGAAATCACGACATTGCGTGATATGAACATCTTATACTTTTTATATTCAATATATTCATTAGAATTGTAATAAATATTTTCAGATATATTAATTACTAAAAAGGCAATGTTCTAAATATATATATATATATATATATATATATATATATATATATATATATATATTATTTCTGTGATCAGTGCAATATATACTCGTATATATCACATTTTAATATTACAATTAACATAGAGAATGCTTATTTATTTATGTAATATTTCTTATAGATAGGATAGTTAGTTTTCTATTTGTAATATAATTATTATTCATCATATGATTCCCACTTTAATTTATAAATATAACGCAACCGCAAGAGCCCTTCAGAGAGTAAATCAAAGGTGCATTGAATTTATGAAGTTATTGAATGCAAGGTTTTAGAATTGCAATGAAATATTCTTCACAAACGTTGTGTATAAATATTACAATATTTTTACTGCTGCTTTAGGTATATTAAATACAATATGCAAATACATTAAGATGTAATATATATATAAACATATAAAAAGACAGACAATGCACAGAATGCTACTTATATCCCTATATTGCTGTATAGAAACAGTTATTTCTATTTGATATATAACATAATTTAAGAATTTTATTTTTTAAACAAAATCTGATTGTACCCCTAATCGACTGATATATTTACCAAGGTATTTTTTTATATTTTTTTAAAGTTAAAAACTCGGGATTACATATTATTTAAAATATTATGAGTGTTATAATTTTTGAAATGTGGAGTATTATCGTGTCGCTAATTAACTGCATATACTCGATTTTGGTATGTATATGTTGGCATTTCAGTAGTAGTAGTATTTATTCATTTTATTTTTAGTTTTGTTACCGAAGTCCAAACAATTATAAAAAAGGAGATATAACCTTCCTTTCCTACGAGTACTTCATTCGTTTTGCCGAATAAATTATTGTTATTGTACTCTTAGATATTAATAGATTGCAATTTATTATTAACTACGAATAGCTGCATTCTAGCTATCGAGTTAAAAATATGTTCCTTTCATATCTAACATAATGCTATTGTAAAGTTATAAGTGATGTCTATTATTGCTTCTGCGGGTTTGTTTTACGCAGACAATTTAATTAAATAATTTCTTATCTTTTTACAATGAATATGATAATTTCAATCTAATTAATAGATCCAATCTGATTTACAATTTCAATTATTTCTATACGACTAATGTATATATATTTTTAAGAGCACTTATGTATAGAAAGCGAAAACTTGTTATTAAGTACGTATATGTTTGTGTCTATGTAGTAGTGAACACATTAATGCTTTCCGAATGTAAGATTTCGAATGTAAGAGAAGTTGAAGTTATAAATTACACATAGAAGTATTAATATAACACCGAAAATAACTAATATTATTTTCTAAAGTCTATTAGGAATTATATTTAATAAATAATAAAAATGAATAATGACATATAAATAATATACGTTGTTATTAATCAATACCTACATGTTGAGACATTTCTTAAATAGTCAGATAGCTATTAATATTAAGAGGTGGGTCATTAATAGGAGGTAACCAGAGAACTGAATATGTATCCAGTAACTAACAAACTCAACAAGACTTTTATACAGAATTCGAAATTCAATACAGAGTGATTAAATTATAGAACTCTGAACAATAATTGCAGCATAAATGTTCTGGGTTATAAATAATTTTTGCTACGATACCTTTGCTACTATAGAACCAGGTGTATCCTCAACGTCTACTTACGTTTCGTTCGTGAAATATACACGCAGATATTTTTAAAAATGGAAAGTTAAATAAATAACGGTTGGATGCCGTCCATGAGTTGGGAAACCAGAGATATGGCAAACAGCTTCATTGGCGCTGATGTACGTCAATTTGCTATAGCATCATTTCATCGTTGTTATTCACTGAAGGAGCAGTCACAATGGTATTTTAACTCGAAATACCACCATATCAATGCCTTTATTCACATATTTGCAAATATATTTGTTGCTCTTCACTGAACTGCAGAACTCAACGTTATCCTGACCACGTCTCATCATCAACCTTCAAACTGCCGTTCTTGTTTGTTTTGGCTCCTGTAATAATATATTCATAAATATTAGTTAACAGTAGCTAGCTTTCATGAATTAAGGTTAATAAATAAGTTTTGTCCAGTTCATAAAAATATAGTAACTGTTGCGCGATCTCTCTGTTTAATATTTATGCAATATCCGTCTTGTTCCTTCCAGAACATCGGTGGATATTGGAGAGCGTCATATAAACGGTATGTATCAGCAATGAACTGGACATTATTATTTTTTTCTACGAATCAAGATTTCTCGTGTGATGTACCATCGCCAATCATGATTCCAGCAATGTCATCAACGACAGGTGCATTAAATCTGCAAATGTGTTCTCCAGCAGGTGTTTTATTAAGGTTTTTGACAATAGTGTGATTTATACTTTGTAATTTATCAATGTGTGATTTGTACACTTTCAACAATTCATAGTACTCATTGAATTGATCGTCCTGCTCGGTGACGATGCACCTTGCAAAAAGTGAATGAAGTTTATTGTAGCTACAACGTGCTTGGGCATGGGTATGCCTGCATCCTCACCGCCCATAAAGTAAATTTGTAAAAAAAGTTGTGGTTCGATTGACATTGGCAACAATGAACCCGCTTTGTGATAATGATTTGATTTTAAATGTTGAGTGAAAATGTTGTAGAGCATTTACAGCGCTTTTCTTCATTATTTCTGTTGCTCCAAACGATGTCATTTGGAAACAAGAATTGAATGTTCGAATTTATTTCAAGAACAGGTTAGAATGTGGATCCGTACCGGTAAGTAAACTGGTCAATGTTTCAGAAGGTGTTTCAATTGCTGGTAGTTGCACCTTTGCTGTCGCAACACATCCCGACTGTCTTGTATAAATAATTTTTATGAAACTAACTAATTCAAGCCTTTTGGTCATTTTAGTAGTATAATGGTTTGTTAAATAAAAGTACCCTGACATTTATGTATTTCTATAATTTGTTTTTAATTATTGTCATAATTAAACCGTTTAATATCTTAAAAGATCGTATTACTTGTAGGTGTTATAATATTAACAGTAACATGCGATGATTTGATGTCATGTTTAATAATATTACGTAAATAAAATGATATTATTAATAAGTATATATAAGGTTATAAACTTACAACATGTGTTATTTAAATCACCGATAATTTTATATACTTTTGCCAAATTTAGTTTTAAAATCTAACAGAAGATGTCACTGTTATGACAGAACCTATATGAAATGATAAGGAGTTATATAACAAACCGTAATAATTTTGTTTTATAAGTATATACAATATGAAATCTTTTTAAATCTATAGAATCAGAGACGAAGCCATTAAAAGGTATTTTCCAAAAAAGAATATTTTATATGAATGTGAAAAGCTATGTGTCTCATATTAAATCTTTTAACATCTAGAAAAGTGAAAGAAGTAAAGCACGGGGTGGATTAGACAAGCTGAACTTGACACGTGGAAAAGTTTTAGACTTTATTAAATGGATCTTATTTTAAATTAGTTTTCAAATTAAATATTGAAAATATTAGGGAAATTTAACATTTTGAGGTCATACAATGTATTATATTATAAATAAAATACAATTAATAATTTATGAATATGTTACTAATATAAAGTACTCTTATTTCAATTTTATTGTTTATTTATTTTATTAGGATTACGGCAAGTTTAATCCAATTTCATACTACTAATTCAGTGAGTTCTAACATTGTTTTAGAAGTGAAACTTCTTTGGAATCGTTGTGATTTGAAACTCGATGTAACGAAAATCCGTTCTGATAAAAACGAACACATAAACGTATAGCCTTGAGTAGACAAGAGAACGAGATAAAATATTTTCTTATCATATCGATATATGACAAATAATTCAATAGGTATTTTTGAATATTCTTTTAGTTTTCCTTTGTCTCATTATTTAAAATAAAGTAGTTTTTTTTTTTTTAATATTATTATCAATGAAGAATATATTAATGTGAATATTATTCTTACCATAATATGATATGGTAAGACGCAAGTCTCCATTGAGTTGACGTATGAAAGCAGAACGGGTAAGAAACCAAAATATTGATAGCGAGTAAATAATGATAATAATATATTGATAGACGTAAAAGAACGGTAACTGATTATAGCTAATATGAAATTATACTAAAACTCAAGATAGGCGGATAATACCTTTTGTAACCCGGGATTATCAGTAGTTCTTAACTAATATTAGTTTTACTTCTCAACAATTAATTATTTAAGGAAGCCTTACATTCTGGTAAAAATAACAAAGTATATACAATTGGAAAAACATTATATATAAAGTCGTATTCTTAACAAACTATCGTTTTTTGAAATTCCACTTTATGCTTTTGTTTTTCTTTTATTTTATTTCAATATTTTGTTTTTTGTTTGGACAGTCAACTCATTTAAACTTGATTATCTACTGCGCATAAACATAATATATTAATAAATATTATACATTAACGTATTTTGTGTTTGTATGTTATTTATCTGTCAAATAACTACTAAGTAAACTTAATTAATACCACCCATACTATTAATACTTCCTGAACTAGCTGTACGTATTGTTTATCCTAAATTTGACCGCAAACTTAATACTTGGATTTGTAACTTTAGCGACAGGCTTACGCAGATTATTATTAACATATTTACAATAACAAACAATATTTTAACAAATAAATCAATCTCTGTAAGAAACGAAGGTTCCGGACTTCATCAGAGCCGAAGACTGAAGATCTTAAGCCACTGGATTATAATTTATGGTCAGTTTTAGAGAGTGCTCTTATGGCTTGCTCTAAACACCATGATAATTTGGAGTCCCTTAAACAATGCATATGATCAGCAGTGAAGAGTTTTCCTGCTGCTATTGATAACGCTTAAGAGATGTTTAGCAGCTAACAGAGACAACATAGAACAAGCTTTATATATTTTTAATGATTTTATACTATTGTATTAAACTAACACACTGTAACAGTAAATAACATAAAAACCTTAAAAAAAATATTACATTACATGTTGATTATAATATAATAAATAGGTCTGTTTCAAACACATACATTAAATTTTATCCTTATTTCAAAATTGCATGTGTGAAAGTTTATAATAAACATTATTTATAATAAACCCTTATAACGAGTAACGGTCCTTTGACAACAAATTATAAGCTGAATAAGATGAAACTGTGTGACTTGTTGATCCTAACTTCAGCGATACTTGCTGTTCGTTATTAAAATTAAACTTGGTTAACACTCTTTTTTGAGAATTATTAATATTTTTTATAATATAACAATATATAATACAAAATAATAAAGTACGAGACACTATTTATGAAGATGAAACAATAAATAATAATATACATATGTATAATATACAATTAATAAATAAGAAATAAGAGTGTCCTTTATAGCATTTTGATAAGTCTCAGTTTTGATGTAATAGAATTCTCCTTTATTAAATATATACATGTTTAACTTACAATATTTATTTCGATGCCCTTCGACTAGTTTTCATATTTTATTATTTTACAAGCTATTCTAAATATAAAAATATAAAACTTTCATTAGTTTCATTCAGTTTTCCTATATTTATTTAAAATAAATAAATACGCAGATAAAATATACAGTTTGAAATATAAAAAACAATTAATTATGACTTTAACCATTTTTATATAGTAAAGAAACAAAAAGTTTCGTATGATTTCAAACCCAAATATTTATTTTTAATTCTTTAACTTTTAAGTTCAAATTTAGTATACCTTACCTGAAATAATATAATTTTATATTCTAATGTATTCAATAGAGACTCTCAATCAATTAAACATAACAGAGAAATCTATCTAAAATAATAACTATATTCAGAAAGAGAATAAATCTCTTAGAGTTTGAAACTGATTATGTTTCATAGTAACTAAATTATAGTAATAAGAAGAAATGTATTTTGTTCACAAAGAAATATTCACTTATTTTGATCTAGTAAACTATTATTATTCCATAAAAATATTCCCTATTTTCAGTAAGTCATTTTTACATTTATAAGGGTATTTATTACATCATTTCTAGTAACTCTATTTAATAAATAAAAAATATATATTCAAATAAATATGTATAAAGCTTACCTCAGAATTCATCGAATTTAACGAATCTTTTAGCGACGCATTTTGTTTGTTCGGTGCAAAATTTCCTATTTCTAAATTCATGGAATTGCCAAATTGCTGTTTTTTTTCTATAATATCTATATTATTGTATTAGAATACGATTGCAATTATTTCTAATTGAATTAACAAGACATGGAGAGCAATTGGAAATGCAATAAAGCTCTGTACATTCAAAAATACTCATAACATAATAATATTGATTGTATAAAACTTAGCATTTATCAAATTCGTATATAAATAATAAATAAATTATTAACAAATTACCATATATATATTATGTACTATCAAATTCACTATGATTTTTTTTATAAAATTAAAGAATAGATAAGCTGACTTTGAATTTAAATGGTTACCGACGCCTATTAACTACACCTGCAAATAAAAAAAAATTGCTGTTTAAAGTTAAGAGTTATGCCACACTCGTTAATCCCATTTAATTGCAAATAGTTTAGTGAAGTGCCCAGATTCTTGTCACATGAGGATGTGCAGTTTGTTCATTTATCTTGTGTCGATGGTTCATGGTTCATAAAGCCTTTACTTCATGCTTTTAGTGGTGTATCAAGGATGTGAGTAGGATAGGGTGAATTTATATATTGCGATATATTTACAACACAAATACGTAACATATATATATATGTTATATATGTTTATATATATAACTTATGTCAATTATCCCGAAAACATGCAGAAAAATGTATATATGTGTATTCTTTTTTTACATATTTGAATACATGAATTATTTATTTGCGTCAGGATACTGAGAAATGCTATTCTGTATAGTTTCTTCCGATTTAAATTTAATTGTTTAAATAAATATTTTTTAAATATTAATACTAACATAAGTATAAAATAATAAAAAAAATAATAAAAGTAGTCATTCATAATGGTTCTGGAGGGTATGAGTAGATTTTATTTTCAAAACAAAAAAGGTATTAGACTTTAAAATAAGGTCAATCTATTTTGCTATTTACTAATAAAAGCATGACAGTTTAAAAGAGTAATAGTAATTTAAGAGGCCTTCTGAAATCGAATTTAAATTTTAAACATTATAGCTTTTTAAAGAGCCATATCCTAAACAGATTAATAAACCAAAATATTAAGGTATAATAATACATACAACTACCCTTATCCTTAATTTTATGATATGAAATAAAATAAAATGAATTGAAGGTTAGTGTTTTACAAACATATTTTTATTTTACCAGCGATCAGTAAAGTATTTATCTGGAGAATAAAGGATGGAAAGGCAAAAGTAAGTTAATGAAGTGTCCCTAAATATATTTAACAATAAGTTATAATTTTCCCTTATTTCAATATTTAAATCTTGGACACCAATAAAAAATTTGTAATATTTTTACTTAATATTAAATATGTATTATCGCAATATTTGATAGCTTTAGAAGTCAAGAAAATTAGTTTCATTACACTGAGATGAGGACAGTTGCTAGGAATGTAATATCCAAGTTGCTTCTCCTCTGACCGCACATAAATTTGGTCATTCACTATTTATATTAGTTTTTCTCAACTCATTACAAGGAATTGATTTTTTAGCATTTCAATGTATACAATTTGAAAATAATCAATCGATTATTATAATCGATTATTATAATACACGTAATCACGTGTTTCTTTTTATAGAAACTTTAAAATAATGCCGAATACAGTTTAGTTTTAAATAAGACAATATTGTTAATATTGCAAATAAAAAAAATGTTTATAATACAAATGAAATGATATAAAATCTTTATAATTATAAATTAGTACATAAATTGAGATTGCCTTCCAACTAAATATAATTAATTTGCCTTCATGTTAATTTATATTATTTATAACTTTAACTGTAGGTATTCTAAAACAAAAAGTCACTTTAATCAAAACCGTAGTGAGAAATAGGGCTATTTGTACACATCTCTCTGCGGGCTTATCACTGTGTTGTGTAAAACATTATTTGTGAAAATAATGATACTTTGAAATGTTCACAATTTGCTTTACCGTTCCTTAAACCCTCGAAAATAATATTATGTAGCTACTCGCTTGTTACAAGACACTTAAAAATATAAAGATATTATCTTCTTTACAAAAATATACATATCATTATAGTCAATATTTCTGTTAACATCAAACATAGTAAGTTGGGATATACTGAACACATAATTATTGAATCGACAGTCAGTGGGCCTTTTATCTGTAGGAGTATATTATAATAAATATATAAGACATGATATATATGTACCAAGACCTTACTGTCTTAATTTATTACATAATTATCATTATTTTGATCTTATTGAACTGGAATTAATATTAAATTGAAAGCAATCACAATTTTATAATCCGATTGTAAGATATTCCGAGATTCAAAGTGTTTTATTCAAATCAACCAATTGTAAATTAATAAGGAGGAAATGGATTTTCTTCCGTATTTATTTAATTTCTTTTATCACTTTTCAGACTTAAATCTCTGAAAAACAATTTAAATAAGAATTAAAAAACAACTTTTTTATTCTAAATAAACACTTAAAATTATTCCTAATGTAATCAAATACTTATAGAAATTATAATAAAATGTGTATAGAAAAAATCTTAAAGATTAAATAGATTGAACAGGTTTAGAATAATTATATAATATTTAAACTATAAACATACGTTTTAAAAAACGACATTTATAAATATATTGTGTTATATATATATATATATATATATATATATATATATATATTTATATTTATACTTACTAACAAGACGTTTGAGGAGTATTATTTTCATATGATATATTTATTATTATTTATTTATCTTCACGTCATATCCCTTGCGGGGTAGCAAGAAACGGCGTAGCGCTAAACGCTCTTGCGTACCCCTGCATACCTCTTTCGCCTCGGCCACAGACATCAACCTCTTCATATACTTTCTACCGTCATAGATATCAGTTTATCTGTCATGCTTATATGTGAGACATTTTTATAGAGAAATAAGTCAATATAACAAATCTAAAGTTTATTATCTGCAATAACACATATAAATTAAAAGTGAAAAAAAGAAATAACGAAAAAAAGTTATGCTAAAGAGAAACCAACATTGGTCAGAAATGATATCCCGCTGAATAAAGTAAGATACAACGGTCTGTAACAGAAAAGATAATATTAGTTTTTCACCGAATTCGCTTTCAGCTACGATACGTTTTTATTATTTCAATGGATTCTTTTAAATTTATTTAAGTATACAGACTTTACAATGCTCGAGTTATTTAATGTATTTTATAACAAAATAAGATCTAAATAATTTATATTTAAATTAAGCAAAAATATTTCAATTTATTTTCATACCTTATATTATAAATGTGGTCCTAAAGAATGGCTTCTATCGTTATTAATAACATCATTTTGGCGTTATTGTTTACAATTTACAAGTTTTGGTGTATTTTGGGCAAAATATTTATCTATATTATATTTTCTTCTGAGAAAATCTATTACTAAGAGAGAAATGTCGCGTCACTTTGGGAAAGTTGATTAAGAGTCGATCAACTAGGTAACCAACCTCTCGGGTTTTTTATTGCTTGACTAACTTGATAAAGTGAATGGAAAATCGAAGTCATATTGACAGTTTTCTTTGATTATTGTATAGAGCCGAGAAAAATTGTTTGCCGAGAATATTATTTGAGCGTTGTTTTATTTGCGCGAAGCTATTCATCTGAAACGGCCGGACTGATGGGCGAACAACTCTTGGTATCTTCAGCACGATAATGCAGCATGTCATACTGCATTGGTTCTTCTCGACTTTTTTGCCAAAAACTCGACTCATATCGTTCCGCAACCACCGTATTCGCCTGATTTGACTCCGTGTCAAGCAAAATCAAAAGGCCAATGCGCGGACGCTGTCTTCATACGATTTAGGAGATAAAAACCGAATCATAAATTGGCAAAAGTGTGTTTTGTCGGACGAGTATTACTTTGAAAATAATGACATTGATTTATAAGAATACAAAAAGGATTTACATTTTATAAACAAATTCACCTCACTTTTTAATCACAGTAATATGTAATGAAAAATATAATAACGTTCTGAGTTTTTATTAGAAACAATATTTGAAACTGATGCTAAACTGATCTGACAAATAAAAGAAGAGCACATTTTTTAACAAAATATTTAACAACTAAAAGAAGAAAATAGTTGTTGTGTGAATTTTACGAATTTTCTATTAATGATATATATATTAAGTGAATTACTATCCATTCGCGACCACGAACGCTTTAAATGCAAAAAATAATACAGCTCTAAATGAACAACCATTACTTTTTATTTGTAAACAAATATCGTTTTGAAAAATATGGCATTTTGGTTTACCGGATTGCAATTCTACAATTTTTAAAAGTTATTCTGGTGTTTGATAATAATTGTTCTGGAACATGTTGTAAACAGTCATTGAATTGTTATCAAATCTTTATGAAATATATTTTTAAAAACCAATTATTTCGATTATTGAGAAGCTTAGAATCCAAATGAAGATAAAACGACATTCACCGGAAAACTTACGCAGTAATAATTATATTGAGCTCATTATTATTAAACAAGGGTATTTTAATTATGTTTCCTTAATCATCGTCCAAATTATAATAAGTTATAAGAATGGATAATCTGGACAAGTTTATTTATATTTATAAAATTAATATTTTTATAGGTTTTAGGTTATTCATTATAAAATAAACAATATTTTTTCATGTTGCTCCAGAAATTATAAATATAAGGTTTATTACAAGTCCGTGTAGTAATTTTGTTAAATCACAAACAGACTTATTTCCTTGAAAAGAGAGAAAAATGCATTTAAAAACACTCTAGAAAAAATCTTGGGTTCTTAAAAATACTAACGTTATTATATATAGTAGCGCAATTTTCTGCGGTGAAGCAAAGGACTCTCGACAGAGGAGACTAACTCGGATATCATATTACAGTTTTAGCGACTCATTTCACGGTGGATTTAGTTTTTACAAAATTTGTTGAGTGCACTGATCCAAAGTGTATTTATACTAGGGAAGGGTAATGTCAACGGATAAACTATTACAAGATCACGTACGAATAATACATTAGATAACTAGTTATGGTTATAAATACCCAATTTTCATAAATAATATTAATAACTGTATATCTGTATTATATTACACTTTTAATAAGACTGTACTTTTTGCGTATCACAGACACAAATATAATTATTACAGCAGTTGTATTCATTAATTTAAGATTTCAAGCGTTTGGAATTCTCTTATCTACTTAATTATCGATATACCTATTTTTATGTCACACCTCAACAAATTTGTGACTTGCATATTTGTATATATATGTATAAGTATCATCACGAATCTTCTCTTGAGGGGAGGCCAGAGACAAAAAATCCCGTAGTTGCACTAGTCGTGCGTATCTCTATCGTTTATTTGAGATACATCCATTTCATGCATTCTCTGGTACACATTGATCATAACAATCACTAACTTTAATAACTTACTCATTCATTATGTATATAAATACTTGTTAGGAATGTTATGAGAAAAGGTAAATTAAATACATACTTTTTTACAATACGCTCACGACACTTATATATTTTATTATTTAAATAATCAGTTAGCTTGAACCTTGCAAGCTTTAACGCCTTTATTCACAATTACAGACAGGCATGTGAAACAGAACGAGGTAAATTGCAAGACGGATTTTTTTTTCGACTTTAGTACTTATCCTTACTTAAAATATACATTAACTAATTTTTAGAATCCATTTATTCGTGATATGTGTTATTCTCAAGTTTAAACTATATTACTTTTAAAAGTTTCATCTAAACCCTTTTAATTGATTTTGGACAAAACAGTAACAAACCTTCACCCATCATACGTACAAATTTCCTTATTAGTATTTAAACATTTAAAAGTACTAGCGTATACTACTCGTGAACTATACAATATATAATGAAAAATGCTTAATAGAACAAAACAATAATATAAATGTTACTCTGATCCGGATTGGTATATTTACAAGATCCGATACAATAACTACGAGTACATATGGTATTCAAAGTCTATTATAGGTAACTTAATGTTTATAAGAAACTTATTTTGACCTTCAATAAAAATCCATAATTAGCCATTCAGTATCTAAGAAAAGATTAACTATGAAATAATGTGTAAAACGTCTAATAGGTTTTGTGCACACATGAATTTAGTGTTACGGTCATTAAAATCTTGTCGGTGGTTTTAATGGTGCTCTTTTTTAATCGAAAATGGAATACGCTGGTGCTCCGGATACTGAAAGAGTGCGCTTTAAATTATTTTTATTTACGTTTGTGTCATCTTTAGATTAACAGTCATAATGTTACGTTAGTTGAATATATTTAACTGTTTTAACCTAATTTTTATTCTTAACATACCTCATACATTAATAAAAAATACTTATCCAATCTATTATCGGGTCTAAACGCAGCAGTTACGAGGTTTCTAACTTTTACCATGATATGCAAGATTAGTTCGGCCAGCTTACAAATTTATAGAACTTCGAATTCATTTCAGACGTGCAAATTATGACATATTATTCAATTATGTTTCAATTATATTTTCCAATGAAAAAATATTAGCAATTTAAGTCCTAATTACTCCTTGTAATTGTATAGTCTCTAAATCATTGATTACTTCAGTACCCATCATACAAGTATAAATCTTGAATTATATTTAATTCATGTCATTGCTTTACCTACACTGAAATTAACAAAATCGTTATAGTTTAAATGCAGCACATGTTCTGCTTCACAATAGTGCTGTACAGTTCCCTTTTAACAGAGGAACTGGAAGTTCCAACTTTCATTACATTTGTTCAGTTAGTCAGTGATTGGTGAAATATTATACAACAGTATTATGGCCTTTGATGAATTGCTATGGCTCGGAATGCTAGGCTGCAAGACAAATGCATAATTCCAAAATACGAACATGGACATAAATATGTGATGTAACGGGAATGGAAAGAAAAGGAAAGGACAAGAGTATTTTACTTATAAATATGAATCATTAAAAAAGGAGGACAAAGAAGAACACGTGGATGAAGTGCTAGAAAAATTATATGTCAAAGAAGCAAGTTTTCATTCAGATGACATATAACGAGACTGAATGAATAAATGATTAAATTGACGTATTTTTTATAATTATAATTTAAATTCCTTTCTAAATATCCATATATATAATTCAAAGTCAATTTATTTATTTCTTGGGTAATCCAACAGTGCATACATAATTTTAAAGTTACAATAAATATTTTTTTCATAAAATAGGACCAAAAAAGGATTACACTATTTAACAATACTATGAAAAGAAAAATAAAAATAAAAACAGTGTTTAAGTTTAAGCAACTAACACTATACTAACATATAATTGTCATATTATTAATATGAAATTACATTACATGAAGTCATGTAATTATGGTTAGAGGTAACATTTATTAATTGAATTAGTTAAGCCAGTGTTGGATTATCAGAATAAATATAAATTAGCTGTAGGCAACGTAATGTATTGCTTTCAAAACAACCACCGAGCTTTAACCATGACACATCGCATGAACAAACCGCTGTGTCACCAAGCTTGATGAATAAGCGTCTTTAATCGCACTAAGATTTACTGTCATAGTGATATAATTCTCTGATTGTATATTTAGGTACAAAAATATTTATTATAAAGTTATTGCTGGCTATCCATTTTCATATTTTTTTCTCTGCAGTTGGTATAACTAGCATGTTTTCCTGTTATACAGTTATAACTTTCTTGATCGAGCTGTCTAAAGTTATGTGTGTCATGGCCATAGCACACTTTAGACGTCGAGCAGAAAAAAAGTAACTTAAATATTTAATTACTGAATAGATTTTTTTTTCCGAAGAACATAAAAAGATAAAAATCCGTGCCCGCAGGGGGACACGCATGGGTACACCCCGTGTAACTCGTTTAGAATATAACTCACTACCTAAGAATAATACATGATGCCGTTGTTTACATCAAAAATTTTCAAACAAAAAGCGGTTTTAATTTTTTTTCTCGGAAAAGGTATCTTTTTTGGAAATACTTTTGCTACTTAAATTTAGAGTAAAAAATAACCTTTCTATTAAAAATATTTACGAGGAGGGAATGTTTACCAGAAAAAAGTTGTCGTGGTTTTACCTACCTAAAATTAACAAGCTAAAAGTGGTTTTAATTTTTTTTCTCGGAAACGGTACCTTTTACGGAAAAACTTTTGGTACTTAAATTTAGAGTAAAAAATAACCTTTCTATTAAAAATACTTGTGATGTAAGAATGTTTACCAGAAAAAAATTATGAATTTTTTTCCAAAAATTTTCGGTTTTTTTACCCCCACCCCTAAGTTATTGAAGTTAGGTTTTCAGTTTATCTACATTAGTTATAGTTCATCAAAGACATCATATAATATGAACGCGATTGATTTTCTTTGTATAGGGAAAAAGTTATGGTCGAAAAACTGAAATCAGAAAAAGTGAGGCCCTAGCGCCCCCTGTAGCCGGATTTCTTTGGTTAACGAACTTGACCTTCATTTTTGGATGGTTGATTTTTGTGCAAAGTTTGAAAGCGATCCGAGCGAAACTGCGGCCGCTATCGTGCTGACAAAAGTCGAATCTGGATGCACGCACGCATATATATATATATATATAAACTTTTTGACCAATGGTCATTTCGGACGCAGGGGGTCATAAGAAGACCTCCTGTGAAGAATTTTTTCCAAAATTCGAAAGTCGGGTACAAATGAATGGGCAGACCGAATTCTTCGAGGTCTACCCAAAAAATAAAAATTTAAATATATTTCTTCAAGTTGGCATTTACCCATACTTTGGAATCATCAACTATTACAATAAAGAAAGTTAGTGTAGTCAGTCAGTGAGTAAGCTACCACCGACTCAGAATGCTGCTCTGCTGAGAAAAACCGGCCAGAAACTAAACAGTTGCTCATTTAAAACAAATTTAACAATATCAGATATATTAATTCGAATATTAATAATGAATATGAGTCAAAAACCCAAGTTCCAAAATTTCGACCTATTAAAAATACTTGAATGTTATAGTACGATATATTTAATGATACACTTTTGATTTTTGATTTAGAAGTAAGAAAAGCAAGGTCTAGGTATTTTACGTATGAAATAAATATTGAAGTAACATTTATAGCTTTATATTTTTGTCCAACTACAGGGAATGATAAAAATACTCACGTTAGCTAGATAGAACATAATTAGTTTTCTAACATACAGTGAAAATATTCTAAGATTATGTTTAATGAGATGGAATAATGTTGTGTACTACTAATTATTACTAACATATTATTACTAACTGGTGTAATAATGTTGTGTGTTAGATACTAAATCTATTTATATATTCATGATCTCAAAAGCTTGTAGTATTTGGAATTTTATTTTGATAGTAAGTGTCTAAGAAAGTTTCAACATCAGTTGGTCTCTTAAAAAAAAATTTTGTGCTTAATATAAAAAAAAATACTCAAATTTGTATCCAGAGTTATGCATACATGATATGACATTAGTAAACCCATTCAGAAAAAAAAATTGAAAAATATATAATATAAATTTTTTAAGCCGTTTATTTTGATAATGACAATTATGAAATTATTATTTTCATATCTGTTTCTTCGGAGAATTATTTTAAAGAGCCAAACATTGCATTTAAGGAGCGTCAGTTTCTAGATAAAGGATTTCAAAAGGTTGATCTAAAGAGAAAAATCGGTAGGAAAATTTATGGATATTTTTTTAACGTATTAATTCTTTTGTATATAATCCTTTTAAGTCTTAGACATAAATTATATTGGGAATAAATAAGGTTTCAAACAGAGCTTGGCACCAAATAAAATCTAAGATTTACTAATAAAAAGTTTTGAACAACCAAATTTAGAACAAATTTGGTTGTTCAAAATAATAGTAATTATAAAATAACATATTTTTGAACTACGTATAAAATGTCCTGGAAGTGGTTACAGTGAAGCATCATGTGCAGAGTAGATGGCAAGTTAATAATTTATCACCCAGCCAGCCTATCAACAACATAGTAACTGGCTTTTATAAATAATAAATTTAGAAAAAAACTTTTAAAAATTTGAAATTTTGAAATTAAAATTGAAAAATTGAGAAAATTTTGAAAAGAACAATACGCTTAATGTAAGCTCTAAAGATTTATTATAAATGTAAGTAAGGTTTTAAGTGTGGCTTAAAAAAAAGAAACAAAAGAAACACGCTGAGTTTTTGTCGCCAGTTCTTCTTAAGTCAGTGGCAAATAACTTTCCAAGCATTAGCTAGCTTCGACAATGAAAAAATATTTATATACAACTTACTTTCAATAAAAACTTTGATTTTTGATAAAAACTGAACATCTACATCTACGAGTAGAATAATGAAATTTTGGGTGTTTAGCTTAATATATATGTCAATGCATTCTCACTTTCACGGTAAAACACAAAATTGGTTTGAGACATTTTAATAATAAAACTTTAAGAGATTTTTGAATTTTTTTTGAATTTCACGAATAATGAATCTAGATTTTAAATGTTTATTTGATATCTCTTAAATACTAAATATAAAAGACCGGAAAAGCAAACCTTTAGAAGTAGCTGACTAATTGAACGATTCACTGATAGACAGTCACTACATCTCGTCTCCCGGTAAATAGAATTGCTGCTAAGCATTTGATACGTCGGGTTAAATTAATAATACGATAAAGTGAAAATGATTTATGTGAGCATCACATGTTTATAAAGACTTTTATATTTTTTTACAATTCCATTGCTATTGTAGTTAAACAAAACTGCTTTCTCAGTTTTCTTAACGTTTTCTCATTTCGACGTCAATTAAGTATTATATATTATGTAGCTCTTGCGTCAGAATCTATATTTTAAATTTTCTACGCTATTTAAAGAGCGGTTCAAGGTATTTTTAAAATATAATATAAGAGAATTTTAATTTGTAAAAAGAATGCAAGTAATTTTCTCTTAACGTCTAAAATAAATGTTTCAGAAAGTAATAAATATCGTTTAAGATTTTTTGTCGTTTTAATTTTATCGCCAAGCGTTGTGAGGGTGAACAAATTAAGTTCAAAAAATGTAATAAAAAATATTTGATGTCATCGTGTCCTAAATTGACGATAAAACCATCAAACTCTCTCGAACTTTACTAATATGATGAAACAATTTTTATATTCGCATAATATGATATTATCATGAATGGACTAGATTAGATAAAATAAAAATATTTCTTTTTTAATAAAAAGTTATTAAAAAAAACCATCATGGTGCGACATGGCTTTTACAGGACGTACACAGTTCATATCGAAATTTAATATTAAGTCTCTTTGCCATACTCAAATTCAGCATGTTCATTGTGTGTGCAATGTGGACATCAAAGAGATATCTTGTATGTCAGTAATTATTGCGCAATTTATCGAAACCTTCTTGTTATATTAAACATTTCGTAATACTTTATTAATATTCCTTGAGTAAAGTTTATTTTTCAGTGAATATACAAATCTAGGCCGGCTATGATAATCATCGATATTTTTTTCGCTTGTTGTTAATAGTTATTTTTGTAAAGCCCCAAAGATACACATAAACATTAAATCTAGTAAATGAGTTATTTGGTCTGTAACGATAAGCGACACTGTTTATCTTCACCTATACAAAGTAGCTGCATTAAATTTTAAGCAATAATTTATAATTTATTTCAGCTACTTTTAAATAGATGATTTATATTTTTGTGCCAAATAATTTCACGCACACACATTGAATACAAACGCTATAACGATATTAAATTAAAGAATCAAACATTTTTTCTTACTTTATTACATTTATTATGAAAATTTAAATGACAATTAATTTGACCATACGTAATTAGTACCTTTATCTAATGTAAAAGGTTCCTGTGTACAAAACATTAAAGGTACGTAACAGACATTCAACAAACATGGGATTAAGTTATAAGGCAAAGCAAAATTCTTATTACTTTTAAATTATATATAAATTGCCCTAAATGTGAACGAATTTGTTTTCTCTTTGAACTCAAACTCACTTTTATAGTTATGTGGATACTCATTTATGAAAATACCTTAAATGTGTAACTTAGATTTTAGTTTCATTGCAATTTAATATTTTTACAATCGTTGTACATTAAGCTTTAAAATACTTAAAATACAACTTATGAACTTGCTATTTTTTATTTTGTAAAAAATACTTTTTTACCAATTTAGTTTGTAATAAGCACCGTTAATTTGTTAGTGCTTTACAGTAATAAGTTTTACGATGACTTCATGATTATAATGCCGCTGGGTTTAAATGGTTATACAAAATTGAGATTGTTAATTTTTATAAGCAGCCATTATTAGAAATATTAATGAATCTTTAATATAGTAACATGAGTGTGACTGACTCTTATTATTGAGTTTTGAATTTAACTCTATTTTTATAAATGTTTTTGAAAATGAACACTTTATTTATAAGTGATATAGAGATATAGATAGGGGGTCAATAGTTTAACAACTCAAATAATGTTTAGTAAATTATTGCTATCGTTTTTGTTGAGTCTAGAATAAAGAAATTTACTATATTGGCTTTAAATATATCGAGAAAAAATAATAAAGAGATGACGATACGTATTTGTTGATCTGCTTCTAATAGAATAACCTTTTGTTGTGTAATTGTATTAAGAACTCAATAAGACAAGAGTTTATTTGTTTAGGTATTCCTGAACAATTGTGTGTTTCATCAAAATTATGCAACCATGTTTTTCTTTCTTTATTCTTTGTTCATTTATTGTCCTTGTTTGTCTGAAAACATTCAATTAACGAGACAGTCTAGACATCATAATTGCTTCAATTACTTTAGTTTTCATCAATCAGTAGTAAAAATTATAAATACTGTATAATAATGCATTTCTCCAGAAATTTAAAAATAATATAAGAGTAGTAGGCGATTTGGTTGTGTCCATATTATTCTAAGGTTTTTAATTATAATTACATTGACATATAATGTCTTGGACCTTGGACAGCCTTGGACAGAACTGACAAGAAACGCATAACTTATATTTTTATTATAATATATATTTATATATAAACTTATATAATGCGTATATATTAGTTATATTTACTATTTATTTATGATGTGTATATGTATGTGTGTATTAGGAATAGGTATTAAAAAAGGTAGGAATAATATCTTGTTGAAGTTAAATCAAAATCCTCTCTATATACATGTGACGAAGTTTGCGAGTATTAATACAACTAATCTAGTACACTCGATTAGAATATTTTTGACTGTAACGATGTATCGTAATAAAATATAAGAAAATCTCTGCTTTAAGAGAGCAAAAGCATTGTAAGATTGCAGATGAAAATTTTTACAACGGCTTTAATGCGAGCTGGAAAGTGAATCGTTTTAATAAAATTAATAGTCGGTTCTCTTTAAACTGGTCACTGAGACGATTGAAGTGAGACTTATCTTTAGCAATTATACTAACCTCTTTAAATATAGAACTGCGTTAATAAATTGATCGTTTTATCTCTTTGACTGTAATTAAAGATAAAAACATTTTATAACACGGAAAATCTTTCTTTTACCTTATAACTTGGTTTATGGCATTTCTTATGTTTCAATGAATATCCTTTTTATTGTATACTGTATTGTAAACAAAACTGTGTCGTATATTTAATATTACCACAGAGAATATGCTATACTTATAATAAAAGCTACCGTGTAAGTGGTAATAAACAAAAAACATAAAGAAGATCTAAAATCAAAGAAACAATGTCAATATGGAGCGTCATAAAACCTTAACGTATTTATTTTTCCCATTTCGTAAAGATATACAAAAGATAATGTTATTTATCGCGGTTGGACTATTTATTTTACAGGTTTCTTAAATACTGAGTCAGGAATCTTAAATAAAATTAAACTCATTTTTAATAGAACCGTGAAGGTAAAATAACTAAATGTAAAACAGGACTAGTTTTAGTTGTGGCAACGATTCCTAAACTCGATTCTTACTTATGTTTTTGTTTCTGTAAAAATGTAGTAGAAGTAGTAGTTATTGGAGTATTCTTAAGTATGAAACATTTGTTTATTTCCAAGGGAACTGTGCTCATAAAAAATGCAATTGCACGTGCATTACAATAGTACAGGTAGTAAAAACTATGCAATATCTATTAATTAAAATATTAACCAAAATCTATTATTAATATATGTTTATATTAATTATTTGGTGTCGTTTAAGAATTATTGTCTAGAAGCCAGATAACACTTAAAATAAAAAGCTAATTTCACAGTTAACGTATTAAAAGTTGGAAAAATCCGTACACTCAATAAATAGATAGTTAATTAACTTGTAGGTGTTATATTCCGCGAAAGCAACAGTGAATTAAAAAGTAACCTCAGGTGTAGGTTGGCTGTTTATTGTTTATTTATGAGCTGAGTTTCAACTATCTATTAAATACCAATATGTAGGTAATTTATAACGCAACATTATGATTGGCTTTAATTGAAATTTGTGTGCTATATTTTTAATGTTATGATTAATTTAATAATAAACGATATGATTATTTTGATAATAAATGAATCTGTATTGAATTTATATATCTCCGGATCATACATGAAAGGAAAACACAATATTGTCACAACCGAAAAACATTTATATCTATGTACTCTATCTATGGAAAATTATATCTATGTCCTTTTAATAATACTAAAAGTATAATTATTTTAACACTTAAGATAAAATATTTTTTATTGGAATGAATGTTTAAATATAACTCATAATTATAAATATGCAGCCTACTATTCAGGTTGGTGATAATGACAGAGAAACCTTGTAAAGGCATCTTAAGTTAATCAATGACAGTAATCGGTTAGGATTCTATAGAGAGTTAAGGAACGAATTAAAAAGCCGAACTTGATAACATTAATTTTCATGATTTTTTGTTATGAAGGTGTGGCAAAATGGTATTTTTAGAACAGAAACACATCCTTAAAGTCCACTTACGCGTTGGTAAATTAAAAAAAAATGTCGAGAATATAGGTTTTTTTACATTTTGAATAGATCTTCAATAGTGCCTCCGCATCATATCTGATAAGAGGACATTCGCTCTGTAAGCAATACAATTTATGTTTAGTCGTTTTGTTTATCTTAAAATTAAAATTATAAATTTTTATAAATATAACATATATTTTTACATCCAAATTAGGAATGTATATTAATAATAATTCAGAAATAAAGTTTTTTTGCTTCCATCTAACCCAAACTATTTCAAAATTAATTAATCTTATGTAACTTACTTTATATTTCAATTAAAAAACGTGATGAATATTAATATTACTAAAATCGCTAGAATTTTTTTTTAATATATATAATGTTATAGGATAAAATATATTTCTTGAGTTTCAATTTTAAATTAATAAACTTTTAAGACACAATCAACTTCTCAAGCAATTATAAAATTGCCGTCCAGTATGCACGTTGAGACATACTCGTATAAACATGGAAGAGCATTCAGATACATGAATATCAGAATTCAATAGAATAGAAATAAAAAGGTCACAATTGAATAACATACTTTTATTTGTATATCTATTGTTGTTGATATGTGAGCGGTATGATAAGAACAAAATGACATTATCTTATTATAACGTTGTAGTATTCTATGACCTTTAATAAAAGCAGGTTGTAATAATCCACCTGAGGTTTATAATCTTGTATTTGTTCAATAAAATTATTCCTCACTGACCTCTATAAACGTTCATCTCCACTAAGACCTCCGTTTATCTGATTGTTGGTGTTAACCAAGATACGATTCTTTTATTTACTTGTTTTATTGGAATACTAGTATTACGTGGAAACCATGTTTTCTTTGTCAAGTAAGTGTAATTTTAAGAAATGTGTTGAATAAATGTTTTTTTCTTATTTGAATATTACATAGAATAATTTTATTCAAATTATATCGGAAAGCTTGGTAGCAATTTCTTAATTGTTAATAAATAATAATAATAATAATAATAATAATAATAATAATAATATTAATAAGTTTATTGACTTGCTTTACAATGCTTTAAGATTACAAATAACATTTAACAAAAATAAGTAGGTTTATAAATAATAGTTAAGAATTATGATACATAAAAAAGATGAACAGGTCTCCAATCTTCAACGTGTTACAAAATGTTTTAGCATTGTGAGTCCAAGAATAAAAAATATAAGTTTAGTGAAAAAACGTGTTTTAATGTTCAACGTTTTAAAATAAACCAAGCTCATTTCTCTGTATAAACGATATTTCAGTTAAAGATTTTTATTACAAAAAGATTCAAAGAGATTAACATAATTTAAATATGCGCATCTGTTTCTGTCATAAAATTCCACTAGAATACGATGTTAATGGAATAATATTAATAATACATGTCAGTGACAGCATCCCTACGATGCCGATCCTTACAATAGCCTCGGACTACAACAAAGTAGTATTCATCAAACTTTAGCTATCTTCTGAATAGTCAACAAACTAATGACACTTTTGAAATAAATTACTTTAACATTCGAATCTCTCAACATTGCTAAATGGAAGATATAAATAGTTTAATTATATAGCAAATTGCTTGTCTACATGTTGATGTTTCGTTCCGTAATAGCAATACATAATAGACTTACCTGGAGTTGTAATATACTGAATTTATACTCGACTGAAATACAAAGGTATTCATGCATTTTAAACTCTTAAGTTAACAAGTATTTGTAATAACTGTATTGATTTCAAAACACATTATTCTATTATAATATGTTATTATAAAAATCCACCAAAATATTGGTAGTTTTATACAACAAAGTCCTTATAAAAATATAAACACACAATTTCTTTTAGCACACTTATCATCTTTATCCATGAAAAGTAGTGTCGTTACATTATTATATATATTATAATTTAATTTTATATAGATTTAAAATCCCTACTATGAAACCAATTATAATAATTAATTTATATCAATCTGAAAACGACCTCATTAATATGAAATTTTAATGACACAAAAAAGCCCCGCTTTTTAGTGGTAAATTCAATATAAATAATGAATTAATTGAATTTAATAGAAATTGATAATATAATTTTAATTATTATTAAAGACAGAGAGATGTAAAGTATATTGAGATATATCTTTATTTAAATGCTACTATAGTTTTCTTTCTTTTTGCTGTTGTCTAATATGTTGAAATACCTGGCTGTTTAAATTTACACAAAAACATATATACATACTTACAAAATTAAGTAACCAGTTCAATGAATGCAAATAGAAAAACAATTTTGTCGAAATTTATTCCAATATTTGATACCACAGCCGTTTCACTAATAAAAATATTAATGTACAGAAACGGTATAAATAAAATTAAGTAAATGGTTACTGTTTTTATAGTATTTTATTCTTAGTTCAAGCAGTTGAATATTTCTGATTCCTTATCGAACGTTGGTTCACTGTTTACTAGCACTGCTTCAAACTTTCTGGCTTTGAATTGTTGCAAGGTAATGTTTTCCTAATTTTCAGCTTTAATGTAATCGAAATAAGGAAAAAATATATAGATATATTAGAACAGCTATCTTGATTGCTGTTGTGTGAATCAGTGCCCTTTGACTTTTAATAAAATACAATTAGAAAAACACATAAACACAGTTCATTATCTTAAATATATATTTATCTTAGTATAAATAGTATAATAATAGTAAGTTGATTGTAATATAGATGACAGTTAGGTAATTAATTTAGCACATTTTGTTTATCTATTATATAAAAATGAATCGCAAAATGTGTTTGTAAGCGCATAACTCAACAACGCATGGACCAATCTTAACAATTCTTTTTTTTAAATGTTCCTTAAAGCCCAAGGATGGTTCTGACGGCGAGAAAAATTCGAATAATTTCCAGGAAAACCCTAAAAGAGCCCTTTTCTTTTTCCTATACAAATATTTTCTAACTAAATGTAGAGTCAATTTAAACTGTATTGCTATTCAATAAAGTTCACATTAAATTACAAGCATTCATTATTGTCTAAACAATGTAAGTGTGTTGCTAACGTCGAAGAGTCAATTCGCGCTTTATTGTCGCTGCACAAAGTTCAAATTCAATCAAATGTGCGTTCACGCAAAAGTGATAAAATCGTGACCCGACCAAATTGAAAAGTCAAAAAATGTAAGAGCTATGGATTTGATTGGCCTTGGAATATTCTTTCTTTTGTTTTAGTTTCGGAATGCGACATAAATTGTCATCAGTTTTCACGTCATTGCATCTGTCAAACAAATCGCGTTAAAAAGCCTATATAATATTTAATAATTAATTTTAATTGTTTTATATCGTGTTTTGTGCAAAGTTTTTTAATACCTGTGATTAATAATTATTGCATGTGACATTATTTAGGTAAGTATATTCGATATGCCTTCTATAAGACGAAGTAATTTAGGTAGAAGAACCCGAAATGCTACAAACCAAACTAATTACCGATCTTATCATACTGCACAAGAACGTGACGGCGGAAATAAATGTGAAAGAATTTGTATATCGAGAATGCGGGCAGCGAGGGCGAGAGATTCAACTAATAATCGCGAGAGTTTGAATCGAGCTGCTTTCAATTACGATTTGTCAATTGACTACAGTAACCACCAATGTATTACTATTGGATCTATGAACTTGGTTTGCTCTCATTGTAAGGCATTTAAATACAAAAATGATGCCAATGGATTGTGTTTCGCAAATGGGAAAATGAAATTGATACCATTGGATCCACCACCAGAGTCATTGTACTCATTGGTTTCAGGAATAGAACCAGATTCCATACACTTTTTGTCAAATATCCAACAATATAATAATTGCTTTCAAATGACGTCATTTGGGGCAACAAACGTAGTTCGGGAAAATTTCATGCCAACTTTTAAGGTATGTATTATAGCAGTTATCATTATTATTTTAATGAACAAAATTTCCTGTTAACTAAGTAAATAAGTGTCATTAACCTTCAGTTCTCTAGACCCCAACACATATATTACTTAGTCATAATATTATTGAATGTCGGCGATTATATCACAAGTATGTTATAGACATGTATGTTAAAATTGAAACGGAGAGATTAACAGTCATCAGGTTGAATCAGACCAAACTCAGATCTGAAGAGTATATTCACCTTCGAGATGCGATTAACTACTACTACTGACTATTCTTCTAGCACCATACATCGGAAGCCCTCTACATATGCATGAATATGCTCAAGATGCCATGTCATATGTTCGTCATTATGGTACAGCAGATTTGTTCATCACATTTACATGCAATCTACACTGGATAGAAATCAAGCAGGAGTTATTCCCTGGGCAATCACCCATTGATCGTCATGATATTACAGCTGTGCATTTAGAAAATGGACAAAGAGTGTATTTTACAACACAGAACGCAGTAGAAATAGCTGTACAGCCACCATCTACTACATTAAACAGTTTTTTTTAGACATGCCAAAACGATGCTTTTGCTCAAACATTGTTATATTCTGAAATACCAAAATATTATACTTGGAATCAATCCTCAAGGAGATTTATACGAAGGAAACAAGGAAAACCAGTTCCAGGATACCCAGATGTATATTCTACCGATGCGATTGGTCGAATTTATACAGTACATCCAAGCAACGATGACTGTTTTTATTTACGACTGCTATTAGTCAATGTACGTGGCCCAACATCATTCCAACATGTACGAACTGTTGGTGGTGATTTGTGTGGGTCATACAGAGAAGCTTGCCAACGTTTGCGATTGCTAGAAAATGATGCTCATTGGGATCAAACTCTCAATGATGCTGTAATATCATCACAAGCTCATCAAATACGAACATTGTTTTCTATAATCATATCTACATCTACATTCCCATCAAACCCAAAGGATTTGTGGATCAAGTACAAAGATAATATGTGTGATGATATTTTGGATCAAATACGGATTAGAAGGGGAAATTCAAATATACAAATAAGCGAAGAAATTAACAATGAAGTATTGATTTCAATTGAGGACATGTGCTTGATGATGTCAAACAAACTATTATTTAAATTAGGCCTGGCCGCGCCCAATCCTCCAATGCATGATGCTTTTAGCCAAGAGTTGCACCGAGAAAAACTGTATGATCTCAACACTGAAAGAATTAATTCAAACAAATCTTCCACTATTGAATGAACAACAGAAGTATGTATTTGATACACTTACGAAAGTAATAAATGTTAAAAGAGGAGGGATTTACTTCTTAGATGCACTTGGTGGTACATGAAAAACTTTTTTGATTTCATTGATATTAGCAAGAATTCGCTCACAAAACAAAAATGCACTTGCACTCGCTTCGTCGGGAATCGCAGCAACTTTGCTTGAAGGTGGTAGAACAGCTCATTCAGCACTAAAATTGCCATTAAACATGCAAAGCAACGAAACTCCAACCTACAACATTTCGAAGAACTCTGCAATGGCAAAGGTTTTGCAGCAATGTGAATTGATTGTTTGGGATGAACGCACGATGGCACATAAAAAATCTATGGAGGCTTTAGGTTCTATACCTTACAAGATCTACGGAGCAATCATAACCCATTTGGTGGTGCAATGATTTTATTAGCAGGAGATTTTCGTCAAACATTGCCAGTGATTCCACGATCAACGCCAGCTGATGAACTTACTGCATGTTTAAAGTCCTCCAATTTGTGGAAGCATGTGTAGGTATTACACTTATGCAAGAATATGCGTGTCAAGTTGCAAAATGACCAATCTGGAGACATATTCTCTAAAAAACTTATTGACATTGGTAATGGCAAATTTCTTATAGACACTGTCTGGTTGCATTAAGTTTCCTCAAAGTTTTTGTCAGTTAACTTGATCAAAAGATCTTCTTATTCAAAAGGTGTTTCCAGATGTTGCTCAAAATTACAGAAACCATGAATGGTTAAGCGAACGGGCAATATTGGCTGCAAAAAACAGATGTAAATGAATTAAATTTCAAAATTCAAGAACAAATTACAGGTGAATTGAGGATATATAAATCAGTTGATTCGGCTACTAACCAAGATGATGTCGTCAACTATCCGCCTGAATTTTTAAACTCGCTGGATTTACCAGGATTGCCACCTCACAATCTTCAATTAAAGGTTGGATCGGTAGTTATAATGTTGAGAAATATCAACCAACCGCGTCTTTGCAACGGCACATGGTTAGCGATAAAAATTTTTGGACAACCTGATAGAAGCAACTATACTGAAAGGAAAGTATAAAGGAGAAGACGTTTTGATACCACGCATCCCAATGATTCCGACTGATGTACCATTTGAATTTTCAGTTTACAGTTTACAGTTTTCAGTGCGGCTTGCTTTTGCTATGAGTCATAATAAGTCCCAGGTGCAATCATTAGGTGTTTGTGGTATTAATCTAGAAAACCCATGCTTTTCACATGGTCAACTGTATGTTGCCTGTTCGCGTGTTGGATAACCATCAGATTTGTTTGTATATTCACCAGGTAATCAAACAAAAAACTTGTGTATCATAAAGCACTACAATAAAAATCAAACAGATATTTGTTAATAATAGTGATTCACTTGATTTACAACAAAGCGATTACTGAAAATAATTATATACGTTTTATTTCATTATTCTTTATTTCATCCCTATGTTAATAATAATAGTAATAAATAATTAATTATCTCCATTTTTTGTCATTGAAGCACCCACTTTATAAATATTTGTCACCTTTAGGTTCCCACTATTTTCAATCAGGTTTGAACCTTAAGTTTCCATCTTAGTTTGAAGCCCTCTGGCAGACATCCCAGTCGGGGTTTTTAGTGGGTCTCAAAAGGGTGGCCAAAGTTCGTTTAAGTAAGTGGAAGATATTCTTAGGTCACCCGAGCTGACCTTTTTCTTTAATTCTCCTGAACAGAACCGTCACCATGATGATAGTGCGATATGTGAGAGTCAGCAGAGTAGAAACGTCTTAAGGTCGAAATATAAACTGCCACTTTCCAATTCTATTTCACAGAACGAAGTCTGCCGAGTTGTATAAAAATTGTTGTATTTATTATAAAAATCTAATTTTTTCATTTTTCATGATTTATCTTTTAAAATTTATGTTTTGAGTTTAACTTTTATTATATGCATTAGTAAAACCACCAAATATTTTTAATTATGAACTACTATAACTATATACAACTATATACAACTATATACAACTATATGCAACTAAATACAACAATATACTACTAAACTACTTAACTGATTTTAATAAATTTACACACCACGTACGTTTTCAACTCAATTCATAGTCGCAATATTATTTTATTGCAAATTATTTGTTTATTATTTTGCAGTTAGCTCCTAATAATTCTAAAAGATGGTGGTATCTATTGACTGGATTGAGTAATTTCGAATGAGGTATCTGCCCTACCTACCTCATTAGTAAGTTTAGTGTTCCAAGCTATTTACTAAAAACTTTGTAATATACAAATAGTGTTATAAACTTGGATAAAATTAAAAAAATAATTATAATTATTTTGTTTTGATTTTTGCTTAATATCGACTGTAAGAAAACATTATGGTTTTCATAACAGATGTACTCTGAACGTTACCCCTTAAATAGTTTACTATAATGTAATACATCAAAAATAATACGAATAGTCACAGCAACGCGTGACCGGGTCTGCTAGTATGAAAATAAATAAGGTAGTGTTTATTTATTTATTGACACAGTCCATAATTAAGTTCTGTATTAATTAATTGTTTTGTTTGTTTTTTCTATCAATTTTGAAAATAAAAAAAAATAATGCTATGTATAAACGGTATATATATATATATTTTTTTTTATGGAAGAGCTGCCGGGTCACAGATGACTTGTGATCACCGCCGCCCATGAACTCCTGCAACATCCGAGGATTTACAAGAGTGTTGCCGGCCTTGTAGGTAGGAGTAGACGCCTTTTTTAAAGGTACCCATGTCGTACCGATCTGGAAATACCGCCGAAGGGAGTTCGTTCCACAAGCGAGTGGAATGTGGAAAAAATGTTCTTGAGAACCGCACAGTAGAGGATCGCCACGCATCCAGGTGGTAAGGATGGTATTGGAGGCGATGGCACGCCGTGCACCGTGAAATTCGGCGGCAGGCATCAGATCGAATAATTCTTCGGAACACTCCCCGTTGTAAATGCGGTAGAAGACACACAAAGAAGCCACGTCTCTACGCAATGCCAAAGAGTCCAGCCGTTCGCAGAGAACCGTGTCTCCGACAATCCGAGCGGCTCTCCGCTGTACGCGGTCAAATGGTAGAAGCTGATATTGGGGTGATCCGGACCAGAGATGAGAACAGTACTCCATGTGTGGCCGGACCTGCGCCTTATAGAGCGCAAGTCTTTGGCCAGGACTGAAGTACTGCCTCGCTCTATTAATCAATCCCAATTTCTTCGAGGCCAACTTGGCCTTGCTCTCCAGATGACCACGAAACTGACAATCGCTGGAAATGTCGAGACCCAGTATTCTGATACTTGGCGAGGCAATGAGGGGAGTGCTCTCGAAGAGCGGTGACACGACAAATGGAGTTTTCTTAGTGGTAAACGCGCAAACTTGTGTCTTAATGGGATTGAACTGAACGTGGTTCAGTTCACCCCACTCAGAAACCATCCCCAAGGAAGTCGCTATAGAAGACACAAGTTTCTTTCGGCACTCGTCGACGTTTTCCCGAGAGAGACCTGCACGGCCGGAATATACTGCATCCCCAGTGCTGTCATCCGCATAACAATGTATGTTGGAGATATCCAACATATCATTGATGTGCAGGAGGAACAAAGTTGGGGATAGCACGCAGCCTTGGGGTACACCAGCATTCACGGGCTTGGGGTCCGAGCAAAAACCGTCGAGAACGACCTGTATGCTCCGCCCAGTGAGGAAGCTGGTGATCCACTTGCATAAACTCTCGGGAAGCCCATAGGAAGGTAGCTTCGAAAGAAGCCCCTTGTGCCATACACGATCGAAGGCTTTCGCCATATCCAGACTAAGTGCCAGACCCTCTCCCTTGCTTTCAATAACAGCTGCCCAACGGTGTGTAAGATACAACAGAAGATCACCAGCCGATCGACCATGGCGAAAGCCATATTGCCGGTCATTGACCAACTGGTGATCCTCGAGGTAGGTTAGGAGCTGTTTATTGATAATGCTCTCCATTACTTTGGAGAGCAGAGAGGTAATGGCGATAGGCCTGTAGTTAGCTGGGTTCGAGCAATCACCTTTTTTAGGGATCGGATGGACAAGGGCACCCTTCCATGAGATGATATCATCATAAATTATCATTATTACGTTAATGAGGACATGAAAGTGTCAAAATAATGTACGTAAGCTTTACTTTAATGTTGGTTTTGAATTTAGTTTTTGATAATTAAAACTAATTTTAGTAAAAATATAGTCCCACATATTATTGACATTGACAAGAACATAATTGACAATGTACTAAAGTATCTCCTTAATCTAGTTACTGGAAAATATGTAACCCGCTCAAAAAAACAAAAAGTTATGATTTTATAACTTAAAAATATATATACGTAGAAAGTAGAAACTTACCGTATGTATTATATTATGTATGGATTTTGTTCTGTAGTGAAGCAGAAAATTTATGAGTTCTTGCTAATTTAACGCAGTATTGGACACCTTGGTTAACCGCTGCCTCTCAATTTTCTGAGCACAATTTTGTCCATATCTTCTGCGTTAATAGGATTCGTTTTCCACATTACATTACTATCACTTGAAAAAGAAAAAACCATATCGAGCTGTCCGATCGAATACATGTTTTTATTACATTAATCAAAATAAAAATTATAATTATTATAAATGTATTTATAAATAGTATTTTCCTAAGTCTAATTAGTCATCTAGATCATTCTGTTAATTCTGTAGTTTGGATATAAGTATTTTATTTATTTGTATGTTTCTCTGAATACTCATGAGCCTTGTTTATAATTTTTATCTTAACATCCTTTTTTTGTAGATATAATTGTAATTAGGTAAAATAAGTGTTTATCAAGATATACTATTAGTACTTACCTAATATGTTGGTTGTATTACCTTGAAATATTGAGAAGATTAATGTCTACAAAATTTACACGAATTTTGGCACCAATAAAGGCAAGGACTTCGATTATAAAAATAGTTTTCTAGATTAACTTGGAATGATTACCATTTTTTTTTTCAAATAATTAATACTGACTTACAGTTATACTACCTGTATAATAATAAGTCGGTTACCATTTTGGTTGCAAGAGTGGGAAATAGTTGTCGTTAGCTACTATTACGTCTATTTCAAAAGCAGCAAAACATAAAGGAAAATCGTTAAAAATATTCATAACGTTCGAATTTCAGAATTGTTGTTTCGCATTACGAATACGTTCCATTTTTAAACTCTTCGTCTGAACGCCTAAAATATAAGTTTACACTTCAGAAATAATATTTTAATTTTACTTTAAAAGATTACTGAATGAAAATTAGATTCCCACATTGTATATTCCCATTTTATAGATTTTCTATAAACACTAAATAAATAGATTATGTGTTTACCTTTAATATGATTAATAACTGCTCCGCTCTAACAAACATCAAAGCTACCCCTTTTTAATATTATTTAAGTGAATATGCATGAAATAGTTGAAGTCAATTAAGTATAAAAAAAATTGGTGGTCCACGTACATGTGAATATCACTCCCCATTAGGTGGACTTGCTTGTTTGTCAACACAACACATAAAAAAAGAAAAAAGTAAAAATAAAATATTTTTACATTGCCATCATTTTATTCCGTATATTTTAATTAAATTTGCAGTATTCACAAACAACAAGAGAAGATGTAGTGCAATTAAAGTGCAAAAGATGTATCCAATTTAAATAATATTTAATTAATTTTCAATGAAAATATTTCAACCGCATGGTGATAACATGCATAGCATAGTAACAGATAGACAGACAACAAGTGTCTAAAAACCTACCGAATATTAAACTACTGCATACTACTTTGTTACTTGCATTAATTAACATCGTTTTGGACATCATTTTTAGAAGTTTGACAAAAACTTTTAAGGGTTTGGAAATTAAATTATTTCACTTACTTTTTATCTCAATGCTATATTACCTTGCTATTATTACCTTATAACTTTATACACATAGTAAGATAATGAAGGGAAAATATATAATCTATTAAATTTTGTGTTGCTTTAAATAAAAATATTACTTTTAAAACATCGCTATTCTACAGTGCAGCAAAGAACTCTCAACAGAAGGGTTCCAACTCGGATATTACATTTTTAGTGTCTGGTTTCGTCTCACTCAGGGTAATGAAGTCTAATTTCCTGTCGTTACATCATGTTATTGCCACAACTTTAGTGGTTTAGTCCATGCTTTGTAATCATATTATACGACATTTCTATCTCAATTGGATTTCTCATTTGGAAATAAAAAATAAAATTGATATTTTTTGGAAATAAATAAATGATTTTGAAATATTTTTACACCTATAAAATGCATTTGTTTGAAAGATTTAACAGTTTAATTTTTTTTAGTTTGTAATTTATCAAGAAAGACATCAACGCAGTAGTATTATTGTCTGCTAAAATTATTTTATCTTGTATGATATGTATATTTCAATGGTAAAATTCATTATAGCTATTTATCGTTAAGCAACGTGACATAAGATTATACAATTCATGAATCATGCTAAATATACATTAAATTATACATCTGCAAACAAATATGAATAAAAATATATAGTGAAACTTTGAAGTAGGAAATAACTTATTTTAATTATTTTTATTTTGTGTTAAACAAAAAAATTATAAACTAAAAAAAATATGCCCTTCAAAATGTTTGTGATAAAAATTTTATATCACTACGCTCCACAAATTTGAATTCAGCTCCATAATTATATGGTCTCTCACCTGACTGACTGATACTGTGTTGTAGTGTAGCTTAATGAAACGATTCAAATTCATCTTCCTTATATATCTCTATTTGTCTTGTTCTTGTCCTTGTTGTCAACATAAACAGTTCCACCACTGTTGTTGACCACTAAAGTTGACATTTATGAGCTATGAGGTATAGAGGGTACAATAGTTGTCGTATAAGTTATATATAATTAAGATATAATATTGTTATATTTCGAATACAATTAAAATGCAACTTGTAAAATTTTGATGTCTAATAAATAATGTTGTAGGATTATAAAATTAACATCACCTAAAAATATTTTATTTTATTGTAACAGTTATTAGTTAAAGTACTTATTTTTATGTGATCGCTAAGTCAATGAAATATAAAACTGATTAATATTAACCAACTCGCGGGCTCTTGTATCGTTAAGGCCATTGTCATTGTTTTGTTTTTTTTATTGGTAACTTTTAGTCTCTCCAAAAATATTATTTTTTGCTTAATCCCACAGGAATCAGTTTTCTGACTTCTAAATTATAGGGTTCAATATAGTTTTTCCGAAAAAGCTTTCTACTGCTCTGAAATGCACACAAAAATAATTAGAATAAATAGGAAACAATATTTTTTGTTATTTTTTTTTAATATAATAAATTATTTATGTAAATATATTACTAAAATATTTGTATATATATATTTTTTAAATAACTTAAAAAAGAAATATACTGGCGTTACCTTTCGATTTGTAAAGATCTTCTAGTAGCGATCATTAGCCGTTTGACATTCAAATTAATCACCGACTCGCGAGACGTCTTTCACTTCCACCTGTCCATCAGTAGATGCTAATGGACGAACTTACTCACTTTTTGTTAAAGGTGAAAATAACTCAGAAATTAATGGATCAATTTATATTCATAAATGATCGCCATCGCGTCCATGCGTCCGGAATGTTGTACCTTTATTGGAAAATATACATTTAATAAGTTATTAACAAATCCATTAAAATTAAACGTATTATTTCTGATGAATAAAATTAAACAGTCTTAAATATAATAAATTATGTAAATCTATTATAAATCTACACTGTAATATTATTATGGATGATTATTCCTAGGCGCTGTCATTTATAACCATTAGAATGGTAGAAACAAATTAAGGGTTAATGAGAATTGCTTTCAAATAGTGAATATGGCAATCAGCTACAAATTATGATGACACGACTAAAATCCTAAAATTATTATAATAAAAATCCAAGCTCACTAGTACACATATATACCTGGTATAACTATGACCTGCACAAATATGGGAATAATCTCTTTACAAATACATTTCTTTCATCTTATAGTAATTAACATTTAATTTCACCCATAACCTGACATTCAAATCAAATATACAAAAATTTTTACCTTTGCTTCTATATTACTTTTGCAGGCTTTTATTTCTATATTTTCTGTAAACAAATAAAATGTTTGAAGCATTCGGGTTTTTCTAATGGCGGAATATAATAATATACATGCACAATTTCTTGAAAACATGTAAATTTAAAGTTGATGAATTTTGAATTAAATAACCTTTAATTCACAAGTAGATAGAAATTATATTCTTTTTCTCAAACAATTTAAAATAATTTTATTACGAGTAACGAGTGTAGTGGTCAGTTTAGCGGCCATCTGGAGGAAAACGGTTTTTTTCATGTTAGACGAGGCAAAGCAAGCCAGCGAGCCACTGATGATATGTCATCACCGCTGCTCATGAACTTTTGCAACATCGGAGGATTCACAGGAACGCTGTCGGCTTTGGAGGTAGGATTATAGGCCTATTTAGAAGGTACTCACGTCGTATTGATCTGGAAATACCGCGGAACGGAGCTCGCACCATACCACAACCGCACAATGGCAGATCGCCGCAGCCATGTGGTACGGATGGTATAGGAAGCGGTGACGTGCTGTGCGGCGATGAAATTCAGCGACGGATAGATCTTCGGCAAACTCATGTATCTGCGCAATGCCAAAGTGTTAACAGTGTCATAAAAAAAACTTATTATTTACACTGTACTTAAATGTATATTTTCTTTCTTTTTTAAAACCATTTAGTATTATTAAGCAGATGATAGCGGTCAACTTACAAGTTTATTAAGCTAATGCTAATGCTTTTAGTTCATATTATTTTAAGTTTATATATCATATTATTAAATATATATAATTATGTTTTATTGAGATTTAAAGATCATTGTCTTTATAGTTCAGTTTTATTAAAAACTGGAATATAAAATTGGACCAAAAAATTGTAAATTAATTTAAAAAGTTATAATTGTTTTAAAGGAGGAAAAACTATTGAGAAAATATACATTTCAAGTAAAACAACGATAAAAAAATCTAAAGACCTGCTTGAAGCGTCAAGAAACTGCATCTTTTCCTTGGTGGTTGGTAATGGCTAGCAATTAGTTTTAACGATGGTATGTGACGTAACAAACTATTAATGGAGCTAATGGTAAAAGAGTAGTGAGAACCCAGGTCTAATGACTGTCTAGTAATACTCGTATGTAAAAAATTTACACAAAATTTTTCTCAGTTTTTTCTTGTTTTGTTAATGACGAGTCTGATTTTCATTTGCTAATTTATAATTTAATGTATAATATACTTCTCTTAAATAAGATTCAGTTACTCAGTATCAACCACGCCTAACATAAATAATAATAGCTCCCGTTTTGTGACTTTTCTATTACCATATGACTTTTCTACCCACATTTCGAAGGACACTTTACCTTAACCTTAACCTTGCAGCTGGAGTTCGATATTACGTAAGCATTTATGAAAAGAATTAAAAAAACAAATAGATTCTTGAAATAAAAAACTTTATCTTACTTGAAATGTACAAAGATAATTTACATTACCGAATGTCATTAGTGTACTCATGACTACATTTAATGTCGGTTCTGAATTGTGTTATAATAAGTGTTTATAATATTCAGCTAAATTTAATTGTATTTGTCTTACGATGTTTAATTAAAAATGCTATCGTGGAAAATAAATTGAAGAAAATTCCCCGTTTCCGTCAGCAAATAACAAAACCCAGTCTAAGCGATACATGGTTTCTAACACAATTTTAGCACAAGCTTAATTACAATGTATTTGTTTTATGATACTAAATTTATAAGTAAGTGGTGGAATATGGTTTTTATTGTATTTCTAATATTTTATTAGATTTGATTAATAATTAAACATTAAACTATTTAAACATTTATTTATTATCACCAACATTGTCACTATTAAAACATTGAATCTTTTCACAAATATATAGTTTCATTCGAAAATGATAGGACGGAATCCACATACGAGTAGGACGCTACGCCTTCACCAGTACAATTGTATCGAGGATTACCGGATTTGAAAAGATACGTATTTCTTATTGTCATATTGGCTTACTTTTTGAAATATTACATTTTTGCTATCTCTTAGAAGGTCAAAAGGAAGAATTGAAAGTTTGTACATTAATGCCAAATTAGAAAGAAATGATTAAAAAAATAATTCTACTAATAGGTATCTATCTAATTTTGGAATATGTGTAATATTAATATCATACGTATCATCCTGCTTAAGATGGACAAAGTTAATAATAATACTAGCTTAGATAGTATATAGTAGTATATAAGATAGTAAGTAGTAATAGTATACAATACTAAGTGCCCAGCGATAGATACAAGCTAACAAGCTGACAATTGTTATATCGAGTAGCCAACGATCACCAGGCCTCTTAACAATTCGATATCCAATATTAAAAAATCTGCTAGAAATATAACACTATTTATAGTTTATAAATTAATTTTTTCTAACAAAAATATTAAGTTTAAGTAGTCAAATAAATACTATTTATATATAATAAATAATTCATACTGAACTTTATACCAAGTAGAATTGAGTTAGATAACAAATTAGCTGACTTATTGTCAGATATAAACTTCTTATCTTCATGTGAAAAACGATTGCTCAAATGTATTTGATGTATGTGCATTGAATGTAAAAGAAATGTTAAAAATGTTACCCAATACAGAAGGGCAAATTTTTTTTTAACATAATTGGTCATAGAAGCGTTCTCATGGAACAAGTAAGCATTTCAACTTACTTATTTCATAGAAGCGTTCTTATTTCATTATCTATTAAATAGCGTCCTAGCTGTTTGCTCTCGCGCGGACTATCGTCTTTTAAATAAATGTAGAAAAGTAGCCTAAGTAGTAACTTAGGATACTTTTTTAGGAGTACCTTTTAACATCTGCTCTCTATCTCTTAAAATCGAATCAACCATTTAAGAGGTTATATGGAACAAATAAACAGAGAAATTATTTTTTTTATATAATTTTATATTTAAGTAGCGTATATAGTTTCATAAGCAGTTAGTGAAAAGCTGTTATTTTGGTATTACAAACTGACAATCCAGTTTATTAATATATATATATTATTTATAAAAAAATAATTACTTCCAAACCAATTGTACCAAAAGAACTATTAATATCGATTTTGTGCCAGATTTCACAAACAAAATTGATATTAACTGTTATTTTGCTAATTCGTTTTAAAATTATTCTTGTTGATTTATGTATTATACTCGTATAATTGATACTTATACTTTAATAATATTTAATTATTTAATATTAGCTGTTTTAGTAGGTTAACAGTAATCGATTAATTAACTGCAAGTTAATAAGTATACAATGCAGTATATGTTCTTTAATGGAAAAAATATATATACTTGACATATATATTGCATAAAAATGTTTAGTTACAAATAAGAACAAAAATACATCAAACCTGGCATTTTGTGATAATGTCCCGCATGATAATCATATCAACTACCCATGTCTCACCAGTATGACAGAAATCGTAAATTATGGAGCTCTCATAGATATGCCGTTAACGATACTTCTGCCACAAGGATTACTTGCTGGACCATCTATGTTTACAGTTTAATATCATTTCATTTTTGTAACTATTATTATATCGGGTGGGCCAAGAATTCGTTAACATTTAAATGTAACTTACCACACAAACTATTGCCGCGCGGGGCGCGGGCGCGGGCGGGGGCAATAGCTCGCTTCTTGGAAATTTAGTCACAATGGATCGCTTCATGAGGCCACAACGCGCTTACTGTGTGAAACAGTTTTATTTAAACAACTTTTCGCTCATTACTGTGAGACGCTTATTTCGCGTTGAATATGGTTTACACGACTTAAGTCAGTGTCCAAGTGCTCCTTTAATAAAGAAATGGGTGAAGAAGTTCGAAGAGACGGGATCTACACTAAATGTGAAACAAACCGGCGGCCCGCGGACTTCTCGAAGCGAAGAGAACGTGCAGCAAGTTTCCGCTTCTGTTCGACGTGATCCAGATTTATCGACGCGCAAACGTTCGGCTGAATTAGGATTATCCCGCACATCATTACGTCGTATTTTGAAATTAGATTTGAAATTACATCCATATAAGATCCAGATAGTGCAAGAACTAAAACCTAATGATTTAAATTTGCGTAAGTCATATGCCGAAACAATGTTAACTCGATTCAGAAATTTTGACAACATCTTATTCTCTGACGAAGCCCATTTCCACCTAAATGGACATGTAAACAAACAGAATTGCAGGTATTGGAGCAGCGAAAATCCCAAAGCTAAACATGAAAGGCCACTTCACTCTCCTAAGGTAACTGTATGGGCTGCAATTTCAGCAAAAGGAATCATCGGACCTTACTTTTTTGAAGATTCTCGAGGCCGTTCAGTTACTGTTAATTCTGCCGAGTATGTGAAAATGTTACGGGAGTTTTTAGCACCGATGCTACTGGAATTTGCTGGCTATAATCGTAACACATGGTTTCAACAAGATGGAGCCACGTGTCACACATCGAACGAGTCCTTGCCGGTGGTCAAAGATATGTTTCCGGAAAAGCTGATTTCCAGACGAGGTGACATCCCATGGCCGCCCAGAAGTCCAGATCTATCCCCAGCAGACTTCTTTTTATGGGGTTATTTAAAGAGTCGTGTCTACATTGATAAACCGAATACACTCCGGCAACTTAAAGAAAAAATCATCGAAGAGATGTCGGCGATCTCGCGGTCTCTTTGCAGAAGAGTATTCGAAAACTTCAGGACTCGCTTAGATGAGTGCAAAAACCGAAACGGTGGTCATTTAGACGAAATAATTTTTAAAAAATAAATTACAACTAATTAGCTTTCTCGTAAATAAACTATTTCTAAAATATGTTAAATGGTTTTTTTATACGATTTTTTCAAATGTTAACTAATTGATGGCCCATCCTGTATTTTAATAACCTTGATGCATTTGGGTAAATAGATAATTATTACAAATTAATACTTGACTTTTGTAATTCTATATACAATGCTTATATACAAATAGACAATTTCATACTTCTTTTACTTTAAAATAATAATATTTGGAAGTAATATGTTGCAGTAGAAAACTGAACCCGTTATTTTCAAACTTTACCAAATGTTACAATAAAATATAAAACGATGAAAAAAACTCAACTGTAACCATTGTTCTTAAACTAACTATTTAACCAACATAATACGGTATTTATTAAATTTAGAAAATATAGTTTCAGAGTTTGATTAAAGTTGTAAAATAAAATGCTATAAACAAAAAATACCCATAAAACAATTTCCAGATGCTATTAATCTTATTTGCTCCACTTTTAATGACATTCGTAGTGGTTTTATTTGTTTATCTCTTAAACTCCGCAATGGACAAACACTGGTCGAAATATACTAAGGGAAAATAAAAATGTACAGAAGTTAATACTTTCTTATTTAATTAATTGTTTCATCAGAGCCATTAAATTGAATTTGTAAATTAAATATAAAAAAAGAATTCCTACGTGCTGAGTACGGCTATACATCTTTTAGTTTGTAATATCAAAAATTGTAGTAATTGTTTCATGTAGTTATTACATGCAACATAAATAAGTATATTTATAGCTGATAGTTCGTTATCTGGAATGCACTTACTAGTGGGATATAGAAAAGAGAACGTAATGTGTGTTTTTCCTTGTGTTGCAAAAAGTCAACGTTATTGCATATTTATAGATTTGAAAAATACTTATAATCGAGAAATGAGTTGTAGTAAGTGGCGCGTAAGAGAAATAAGAGAGCATTGTGTTTTGAAATAATATGTAGTGACTATTATATATTATTTTTATATTAGAAGAATGAAAGAAGGGAGATTGAAAAGTCAGATACATAACGGATGGGTGAATGGAGAGGTTGGCAAAGCAAGGTCTAGACGAACATATCTTGATCACATTGAGGATGAAGAAGGGAGAGGTCAGTAGTAGCTGAAACCGACGAACGTGCACGAAAGAACATATGACAGTAGAAAAAACGAAAAAAGTGTATCAGTATCGTATCAAGTGGCAATATTCGGTCTCTGCCTATCCCTCCGGGAAAGAGGCGTGATGATACTTCTGCTTCCTACTAAAGATAATTGTATTACTTTCGAGGAAAAACTCAAAATTTGTGTTGGCTATAATTACAACAAAACTAGAATTGTATTTTTTTTTGTGACGCCTGATTAGCGTTTATACTTTTGTTATTAATATTAGCAATTAAAATATTCTATGAGTATGTTAAAAAAATGACTTAATTGAATGAAATGCAATATTCTAGATACATATAAAATAAAAACGTTAAATTACTTAATCGAACACCGTGATTTAGGATATGAAAAGCGTCGATAAAACACTTTTCGGACTGTATTAATTCTGTTTGTTTCGGTTCGGTTCGGTTCAAAGCCGTCGCTCCACTTAATGATTTTTACGAAACATAAACTATTATTATATATAACTACAAAATTGATAAATTGACTCATTTTGTTGTAATTTAATAAATTAATAACTTAATATTTTGTTATGGAACTAATCACGGAAAGAGTTGATTACACAGGCACACAAAAAAAAAAAAAAGTCATGAACCAGAGGGGAGATCCCATTATTCTTAGGTTTTTGGGATCGCTGAAACCGAATATGACAATAAAAACTAATTTTAAATGCCAGTTTTCCCGCTAGCACCCCCTTACTACCTCTTAAGGGGTGAAAATTGAAATTTTTGTATAAAATCAAGATAGATGTGTATTTCTACGTTTTTTGGGATGCTGAAACCGAAAATGATAATTAAAAATAAATTTAAGACCTCTATCACCCATTAACACCCCTCACCAACCCTTAAGACTGAATCATGATTTTTGTCCTATTCTTCACAAGTTTTTTCACTTTTTGTTTTTTTTTTTTGCTTTCTATTTAATACTACTTATACTGTTATCCATCCGGCAGTGTTGTAAAACGCTTAAAAGATGCTGAACCTAATTCTATGCCTCCGAAATAGAATTGTTACTATTTTCCTGAAAATTTAGGAGACTAAAAGATGCTGAACCTAATTCTATGCCTCCAAAATAGAAGGGACTATTTTCCTGAAAATTTAGGAGACTAAAAGATGCTGAACCTAATTCTATGCCTCCAAAATAGAAGGGACTATTTTCCTGACAATTTAGGAGACTACAGTGAGGAGCAAGATGCAAGGTTCCATCAGGATTAGAGTAGAATTTAATCATGAATATATATCAGATACTTCTGATCGATAAAGCATTTGAATTTCTAATATAAGAGCGAGAGAGAGAGTAACCTCAAACTAGTTTGATAAACATGTCACTTACTGTAAATCGTTAAAATTTCTTCATACATCTTGATTTTATACAAAATTGAAACCCCCCATTAGGGATGGTTAGGGGGTGGTATTGAGTAAAAGAGGTATCAAATTCACTTTTGGTTGTCATTTTCGGTTCCAGCATCCTAAAAAACGTAGAAATACACATCTATCTTGATTTTATAGAAAAATTTAAATTTTCACCCCCTGTAAGGGGTGGTAAGGGGGTAATAGTGGTCATGAATTTATTTTTAGTTATCATTTTCGGTTCCAGCATCCCAAAAAACGTAGAAATATACATCTGTCTTGATTTTATAGAAAAATTGAAATTTTCACCCCCTGTAAGGGATGGTAGGGGGAGATAGTGGTCATGAATTTATTTTTAGTTATCATTTTCGGTTTCAGCATCCCAAAAAACGTAGAAATACACATCTATCTTGACTTTATAGAAAAATTTAAATTTTCACCACCCGTAAGGGGTGGTAGGGGATGATAGTGGTCATGAATTTATTTTTAATTATCATTTTCGGTTTCAGCATCCAAAAAAACGTAGAAATAGACATCTATCTTGATTTTATACAAAAATTTCAATTTTCACCCCTTAAGAGGTAGTAAGGGGGTGCTAGCGGGAAAACTGGCATTTAAAATTAGTTTTTATTGTCATATTCGGTTTCAGCGATCCCAAAAACCTAAGAATAATGGGGTCTCCCCTCTGGTTCATGACCTTTTTTTTTTTGTGTGCCTGTGTTATTAATCTCAGGATATTTGCTTATATTTTTAAATTTTTACATGTTTAAAGGAAAAAGCAAAGAATTTCTTTAGAAAACCTAATGACTATATAACAGGGTTTAAATTAACAAAATACGATTCTCTATATTAAAATATAAAAGTAATAATGTGGCAATGTTGATTCGATAAGTTTTATATATAAAAAGTAGATATAATGACAATGAAGACGTATTTTATGCATCAACCTCCAAACCTCTAACACAAAGAACAAATAAACAATGTGACTACCTCAAACAATACACAATTGAATGAGAATGAACCACTGTCTACACGTTTATAACTTATTGTATCTACAATAAAATAATTGAATTTTAAACTAAAGCGACTACATTTTCAGTTAATGATAATACTCACGTAGCATTTGGAAGTATTTCAAGAGCAATAACGAGATGATATATTTGTTATATTTTGGTGAGACTTTATATATTACTAGTTGTGCCCCGTTTGCAATATTTTTTCTTTTTGAAATGACTGACATTTAATCATTATAAGCTACAAACCTGAATTATATACTTATCTAAAATTTTAGGTAATTTATTAAAACTGTTTCTTATTAAGATTTCTTTGAAACGTAAAATTTTTTTATTGACCGATTTAAATAAATTAAACAGAAAATCTTAAACGAAGGTTGTCACAACACAAGCCTGGAAGCATTCAAATTGGATAATTCTTTCCAGAGAAGAGCGCGTACAATCGCACAAATAGCAGACAAAAATCTTAGTTACTAAAGAATGATTTTTCCCAAATATCTTATCGCTTTAAAAAAATAAACAAAATAACGGGGATATTGAAAATGAAACGATTTAATCAAAACGTGAGTTTATTCTTTATTCATGAACTCTATATAAAAATACCAGTTGAAGGCTGGCTTTCAATTTTGTAGCACATTTTCCAATACGAAGTGATTCGCACTTTGTAAGACGCTTGTAATCCAATCAATTATTTATATAATATCGGGTTTACTAAGATCTGTTTTGTAAAAGAATCTTCATAACTCCGTATTTCGAATGTCAATTTTTTTCAGCGATGGTTAGAATTCAATAAAGTCATGTCTCTAATAACCCCAAAAGTAAGAAGGCTTAACGTAATAGCCTAAATTGGAAAGATACATTAAATCTAATAATTGATTTGTAGTTAGTATACAATTTTAAAATATATCTCTGAATTTAATTTGTTACCGCTAACACTTAGGTACACTATAGCTTATGTAAGAAAATGAGAATAGTATGTTTTTATTATTTTGTACAATAAACTTAGTACTTTTACATATTAATTGCTACATTTGACAGATATGGGAAAGTTATTGAGTTGGTTATTTGTTTATACTCTGCCTTGTATAATACAGCCGATATGAAAAATTCATTATGTTGTGGATGGTTAATATTTTTTTTAATATAAACGCTTTTTTACAATTGGTTAAAATAACCTGGTGTTTTATTTGCACATGTCTAAGTTTTTTTATATTACTTATAAGTAATAATAAAAAACTTTTTATTAGTGAAAAAATGATTAAAACCGTTTCAGTGGTTTAAGAGCCTGCTCCACAGAAGAAAACAACAAAAAAATCTTTCCTACTTATAATATTAGTAAAGAATACGTTAATTTTTTTTATATTATGTAATTATAATTAAATATCAATGAATTAATTTTAAACGATATATTTCTTCTAGCGCTTTCTGAAATAAAATATTAAAAAAAAAACATCATTTGCAAAGAGCTTGAAGACATTCAGGAGAAAGGTTTTTGGTTACTTTTAAAAAACTGCTGGAACGGTCGGCTCCAGAATATAATCAGAGTTTGAAACATAAAGATTAAACAAAATTACAATTTTGTTTTTCGGGGTGCACCAAATAACTTCCCTTTAGGAAACCACACTCGTTCTTCGGGGTCGATCATTATGGTTAGTACACTATAGAGGGAAATAAAATAAAGGGTACTAAATATCTCGCCCGGGCGCCTAAATAGCTTAGGCCCAATTGTATTTTCTGATGCTATTGTCTTATATAAAGTAAGTATTCATATTATTGACTGAATATAAAAATTGAGAATAGAAAACTGTTACCTAACGCTCAAGAGAAATTTATTATAAAATTTTGTTGTTATAGTTTGAATCTAAATATGAACTAATTACTAATTTATAAACGATCAAACATACCTAAATATTTTGTTAAATGTATCAGATACATTTTTAAATTTTATTTATTAAACTAGAGCGTTAAGAGCGCCGTCCATTTCAACATGACGCTTAAACGGGAATATGTTCTTGGCATGAAGCCTAATACGGAGGATATTGTTTATAGAGTTTTATTAATATTAAATTACACCGTTGCACAAAAGTATAATAGATAAAGTTACAGACACAATTAAATGTGTGTATATTGTGATCTGCATAAATTTTTCGGGTAATTAATTTTATTTAAAGACTTCGAATAGTAGTTTAAATACCTTTACTGACTGCTTCATTAACATTACAATATCATCACTTAATACAAGCCACCGTCTGCAGCTACGCTCGGGTAGTTTCTTTGGTGATTTTTCTTTACTAGTTTTTAAGGAATGTAAACCTAAAAAATATTTTTTTATGAAGGAGCTGATAAATAAGTATGTTATGATAAAAAACTGATAAGAATTTACTTTATTATATTATTATTATGTTGCTATTCCTATTTTAGTCTACAAAAATTATTTATTTAACTTTTAACTCTCTAAGTCTACACTGATTCTTTAAAATATGTTGCTATGTTATATCATATCATGTTATAATACAATTTTTAGTCCAGATGTGTGTTTAATTATAATACTTCCGTTTTCATCCAAATATCCTTTAGTAAAACGAAGATTTAATCTTAGCATTTTGTATTCAGCATTAAAAATTTTTTGCACCGAGAGTCTTCACAGAATCTAATGAAAAATATTGAAAAGTTCTTTGGTCCAGTTACTTTTAAGCTCGAAATCATTTGACGACGACATCATAACGAGAAATGTATATATTCTATATAAAAATACTTAAGAATATAATATCTGTACATTTTTTTTTTGTTATTTCTCTTTCAGTAGAAGTATCATAGTAAATTAATTACTGTCTGATTTGGAATTATGATTATTAATTTTCAAATGCTTTGCAGTAATCGTATTCCTAAAAACGTGTGTAAAATGTAATCATGAATGATAAAGAAGATACTAAAATATGTTGTTCATTATTGTATAAAATATTGAATATTTCTAAACTAAGCCAGATATAACACCAAATATCTACCAGACGAAATTACACTCTTGTAATTATTAAAATAATAATTTTATTGTTAGAACTTAGTCTCAAAGAAAACTATACCGGTTAGGCAAATATATTTAATTGTATAAAAATTATAGACTCTCATCAAACTTTAGCTAATTTTATGATCTATTGAATCATACTATTCTACTGCGAATTAGAATGCATGGAACTGTTAACTGAGCATATTACAACACATATAAATAAACAAAATATTAAATTGTGATCAGTTGTTCTTTACAATATTATTAAATAAAATAGTTAAACATCTTTTATAGATAAAACTTACTTGAGTACTAAAAGTTATAAAACTTTGCAGTACAGAGATACTGCTCGTATGAGATAAAGTTTTATCATTATTAACATACTCGAATCTTTTGAAATATATTTCAATTAATATGTTTTGAAGTTATATTCTATCATTTGTAATCTGATATTTCTAATTAATGCGTAACTCCTTCGACGTGTTAAGTTAACATTTCATTTAAACGTACTTAAAATAGTTTATTTAAATGATATACATAAATGCTATTACGGAGTTTTGATTGAGATTTTTCTAAGGAATAATATAATTTATTAACGGTATCCCTACATTTGATAGGGACATCCATTAAAGAATAAAGTAATAAAATTTTAAACAATATTTCATAGTTAGTAAATTAAAATACTGAAATCAGAAACCATATACCATTAAGATTTGGTATTATTCACAAAAAAAGTTACATATTTTGCTCCAGTATTTAGTATTATTTGATTAATATATTATCTGCACAAAAGTGTTAACCGTACACCAAGTAAAGTTAATTACTATAGATTAACGTTACCACTAGTTCGCACTACTAACTTTGATTATTTAACAAAAAAATATTTATCCAAATGACTAGGTATAATGCTCACAATGTAATTCAGGTAATTTATCGTGATAATGGAGTCATTAGCGACGCATTCCGAATATTCAGTTCCAAATTTCATATTCATAATTCATATCTAAAACTAAATAAATTAAATTAAATTATCATATCTGTTTTGGAAATATGAAAAATGTTATTAAATGAATTCCGTGGCCATTAATTTCTTTTATAAATTAATTACGGTCTAGATATTTTAAGAAACTTTAAATCATATATACGTACTTAATTACTTAGCTTCACGCCATATCTCTTGCGGGGTAGCCAGAGACGACGGAGCGCCAAACGCTACGGTCTCTGCATACCTCTTTCGCCTCGGTCACAGACATCAACCTCTTCATACATACCCTCCGGGGAGTCCTAATGCTTTTTACGTGACCTTCCTCCAGTATCATAGATACTGAATTTTCGAAAGTCACTCGAGGCCTCCCCCTGTCTCTCTTACCGCTTACTTTTCCTATATATATCTTTTTTACCATTCTTTCATCACTCATTCGTTCGACGTGCCCAAACCACCTGAGCACGTTCTTCTTCATTCTCACCGTGACATCTTCGCTAGTACCTGCCATTCTGAGGATCTCTTTATTGCGGATTCGGTCAGCTAGACTGACTCCGCATATTCTGCGAAGAGATCACATCTCCACAGCCTTCATCTTTCTTACATTCTTCTTCTGTGTTACCGACGTTTAGCTGCCGTTTAATAGCGTCGGTAGAAAAATCGCATTGTGTACAGCCAAGCGTGCAGCTATGCTGACGTTTCGCCGTCTCAACAATGCAGCCAAAGCACCGTTGACTCTGTTACCGGCAGCAATACTACTTTCCACATCCATTACGTATCTTCCGTCTCTGCTAAACATACTTCCCAAATATACCACTTCATTCACTTGTTCTATTATCTTACCATTGATCGTTGATCTTACATTCTGTTCTTTCTTCATTTCTTTCAAATATCAGAACCTTCGTCTTATCTGCATTCAGGTTTAAACCATTTTTTACACACCCATTTTTCAGAGTGTGACCAATGCCTGCAAATCGCATTCTGATGATGCAATGAGCACTCCATCATCTGCATATAGCAAGCAATTGACCTTAAGGTCACCTACTTTCACTGCCATGTCATTGTCTTTCGCCTTGGAGACAACTATCCAACTAAAATATATATATTTTTTTAATGTTTGCATTCAACAATAATAGTTATTTGTAGAAACTAAGTCTTCATCGTGAAACATAGTATAATTGTCCCATTTAGTCGAACTTTTTTATTAGCTAATAAATTTATAAGAATGGATTTAAGACACCTTTTTAGAAGATTTTGAGGATACTTTTGATATTTTAGAAAAGATTGCCATTGTTCCATTATTAATATGTCGAATGGTTCTCCTTGAATCGTCATTGAGACAGTTGTCATTTGATTACAGCTTTTTACTTTTGTTAGTGAAGTTTGAATCAGATATGTGTTTAATTTAACTGGATTTTATGCACTACAGATATTTTTTTAATTTCACTGAAGAGGTTTTTTCAAACTTGATTAACACACTTCATCGGAATGCATTTGGGATTGTAATAATTTAGAATCCTTTTAACCAATCTACTTTAATAATTCGTAGGGCATCGTTGGGAATGCAGTTATGTTTTTTACCTTCAATATTCTTATGTTCTGTGATTTGTAGACCTTGCGATTTAATGCACTATAGGCAATTTACCTTTTGATGATTATCATAATTTCTTCATCATCATCATTGCACCCTTATCCCAATATTGGGGTCAGCGCAATAATCTCCTACTCTCTATCATCAATGACAGGTAATGGAACAACTATTATTAGATAAATATTATACGCGTTAGAAGCTATCGTTTACGTAAATATGTTTGAGAGTCTCCGTGACAAAGACTATCAATATTCGTAATCGAATAAATAACCAAATATAAAGTTAAAAACAATATCATATGGAACCTCGCTATCTCCTGTTTAATTTAAGTAGCACAATACGTTATATCATGTAATTTAAATTATTCCTCTTAAATTATCATATAATTCAAATCGTACTTAATACATATTACTGTTATTATTGTTATTTATAATGATAAATTGCTTTACATAAATATTCAAATGTTCATAAATATATGTAGTTATAAAATAAACCTATGAATTTTTTTCTGGTTTAATGCTATTTCCATAGCATTGAACTAGTAAAGAATTGAAGCTATACATTCCATTTGCCAATTAAAATGAAAAAACTGACCGTGTAATATTGTTCGGTAGAAACTAAAAACTATTATATAAACTAAATAAACATTATACTCAAAAATAGATTGTACACAATAAAAATTTATATATCAGCGAATTTATAATATATAATAAAATATTAAAATAGATATATTATATAGAAATTTTAGTTATGAATATTTGCAACGGGTTTCTTATCCGAGCCGCTATTATTAGTATCTGTCAAAGTGCTGAGACCGTATATTCGGAGGCTCGTGTGAAGTTGGTTTCATTTATCCTGTGTCGATGGTTCATGCTTTATAAAACTTTTACTTTATGCTGGTGTATCAAAGTTATGAATGTGAATGTGTATTTACGTGTTGTGATTCGTAATACACGTCCATAACCACAAAATGTTATCGATGTTTTTATAATAAATGAGTTGTATTATAGTATTTCAGTATTTCTATTTTGAAACCAGACAAAGATCCCCTCCTTACAAAATCATACCATTCTATTGATTTATCTTCATCCTCACCTAAAATAATGGAACATCTTTATTAATAATCGACTGGAATGGATTGTTGAAATTAGAGATTAATTAAGTAAGTCGCTGCTTGGATTTAGAGAACGAATGTATACTCCTTCCAGTTAGAAAGTATTTGTATCTTTCTTTAATTTAAGAACCGTTTCACCGATCTGGATATAAATCAGTATATACTCAGGAAAAATCATAGCGCAATTTTAAGAAAATATAAATATGTAAAACTTAGTTCAAAGAGTATTTTGTAAAAATAACATCTAACTCCGATATTTGTGTGTAGGGCAATCGGCGATAATTATGCATAAAAAAACGGGAATAAAGCTGCAACTTACTAAGCAATAACGTGAGTAAGCGCGAGCGAAGCATTGGACAAAAGCATGTATTAATATAGAGTTATTAAATAAATAAACAGAATGAATTTATCATTTAATATATTTATTATATATTATTTGTTATGTACATACTTAAACCAAAACTGAGATGGGTCTGAATTCCACTGGTTTTCCTGATGTCGTTACCTTATCCTTATTGAGCTGGAATTAGTATTAAACTGAAAGCAGTCCCATATTTAAAATCCAATTGTAAGAAATTCTGAGATTCCAATTGTTTTATTTATTGAAATGCGCTTGAACTAACATTATTTTTACCATGAGATAAATTGAAGAAAATGTCATTTTGTTTGGACTAAAAATAGTTATATCATTATTCCTGTTTAAAATTAACGAACAAAAATACTGTTTATAAAACAAACTTAAACCTTAAACTTTGCTGAAAAAATTTAAAAAGTCGATATCTACAAAAATGGGATATCTATACCAATATTGCAAAAGAAAAAAAATCCGTGCCCGCAGGGGGACACGCGTGGGTAGATCTCGTGTGTAACTCGTTTAAGATATAACTCACTACCTAAGAATATCACAGGATGCCGTTGTTAACATCAAAAATTTTCAAGCAAAAAACGGTTTTTATTTTATTTCTCGGAAAAAGTATCTTTTTTGGAAATACTTTTGGTACTTAAATTTAGAGTTAAAAATAACCTTTCTATTAAAAATATTTGCGACGAGGGAATGTTCACCAGAAAAAAGTTGCCGTGGTTTTACCTACCTTAAATTTTCAAGCAAAAGTAGTTTTTATTTTTTTTCTCGGAAACGGTACCTTTTACGGAAAAACTTTTGGTATCTAAATTTAGAGTAAAAAATAACCTTTCTATTAAAAATACTTGTGATGTAAGAATGTTTACCAGAAAAAAGTTATAAATTTTTTTCCAAAAATTTTCGGTTTTTTTACCCCCACCCCTAAGTTATTGAAGTTAGGTTTTCGGTTTATCTACATTAGTTATAGGTATTCATCAAAGACATCATATAATATGAACGCGATTGATCTACTTTGTATGGGGAAAAAGTTATGGTCGAAAAACTGAAATCAGAAAAAGTGAGGCCCTAGCGCCCCCTGGCCGGATTTCTCTAGTTAACGACTTGACCTTCATTTTTGGATGGTTGATTTTTGTGCAAAGTTTAAAAGCGATCCGAGCGAAACTGCGGCCGCTATCGTGCTGACAAATGTCGAATCTGGACGCACGCACGTAAACATATAAACATTTTGACCAATGGTAATTTCGGACTCAGGGGGGGGGGGGAAATAAGAAGACCTTCTGTGAAGAAATTTTTCCAAAATTCGAAAGTCGGTTATAAATGAATGGGCAGACCGAATTCTTCGAGGTCTACCCAAAATTATGTTTGTTTTTTGATCTCAGAATTCACTAATACAATACATTATTACCAATTATACTAATGTTTTATTTACATTAATATTAGTAATTTAAGATATATAAAAACATAAGACTCCAATAATAAATAACAATCCGTGTACAATGAACGGTGTATTTATTATCTTTCTTTATTGCAGTGATAAAATCTCCAAAGAATTCTTGATCAGTATTTGTTAGTTTTGCAGAACTTTATACAATACCCAAGTTTAATACAAATAAAAGTCATTAAAATAATAAACAACACAAACCGCTCACAGAGAACAGCAGTAGTTCTTTCATTGTGTTATGATAATACCAATTTCTTTCAATCTTTTTATTTTTTCATGTTGAATGTTCTAATACATTGTCGTGACTATATACATATTTGTTTATTTATTATTAAAATGGACAAGCAAATAGATAAGCTTGAAATTAACTTAAAATAGTAAATACATACTTTTTAATTACTTTCATACTTACTTGGCACTGTCACTGTTCGTTATTTTACTTTTTTTCCTTTAATACTTAACTTAATTTGAATGTTATTATCTAAAGATCTAGTTATCTTGATCGTCATAATCTTATCAACATTTGATCTTCACTCTCTTATTCACATTAAGATTTCCAACTGTTTCAACTTCGTTGTTGACCCAGAAATCTAGCATTAAAGTTTCTTGTAGCCTCATAGTTCTGCGAGGAATAAATGAATTAAGCAATATAAAAAAACTTTTTTCATAAAAAACACAGATTTCTTACAGTTATACTTTTAAGATAAATTTTTATAAATGAGTTTTTTCTAATATACATATTAATTTGATATCTACAGAATATAATGTAATAATGTAAAACATATAATGTAAAACATTTATAAAATCATACATAATATCTGTCACGCTCATATTCCAAACGGATTAAACTAAAATAAGTTCATAAAGGGTCAAATAATTCAATTCTTATGGTATATAATGATTAGTATCTGTAAAGCTAATATTCTTACAAATAGTTATAATTAATAAAACACAGATAAAGTTATTTGTTAAAGTTAAATGTTTTAATAACTCCACTATCACTATTTAAGGATGAATATTTAAGACCTACAATAATTTTTTTTTCTCTGGCATGCTATATCATTAATCTTAGAAATATTAAAGACATTACTGCTAATAAATAACTCATGAGGAAACTCTCTAATCTATTGGTTTCTTAAAGATAACGCAATAACTTATTTATCACTTCTATTTTAATAAAAGTACAAAATAACGGTTTCCCTTTCTTTCTACCGTTCGACTTGTTTGTCGACCATTATAAAAAGGGTTGCATATGGCTGTTGGACAGGCTTTTCCACCGGTGAGTCTGTCATGGCCAGTAGGGCTAATAGCATAAACATAACAAAAAATAATGGGCAGTCTTGGCCCTGGCGTGGCTCGGCGCACTACTATTACCTTTCGCTGGCTATCGTCCTTGGATAATTGATTATTGAATGATTTATTATTTTAAATATAAGCGCGGTTAAGAACTATTTTGATTATATAATAACTGACTGTTCACTGACTTTTTCCATTAATTATATAAAATATATTTACCCTCAGTAAATTTTATTTTTCATCTAATGGCTTGTCCGAAATACCTACATGTTTATTTATATTCGATAATATATGGCTTTATAGCAATTTGATATTTATAAATAGTACATCTATTACTATTATACGAGAATTTCAATTTCACAAGGTAATTGGAAGGAAGCCTAGTAAGAAGCCAAGGAGGTCTAGTTACTTATTTATATAACGTAACGTATTCGGTATTGCTGCTTCACTAGAAGTATGAAAAGAAAACATTTTAACAGCACTTAGTAGGTATTCAAGAAGTTTAGGTTTAATTGTAATTATACTACAAACGTATTTGTGTGAAAGAGAAAGTTTTTTAAAGAAAGCATCCCATGTTGAACATAAAACTTTACCATATCAGTTTATTGTCAAAATCCGTTAAGTTGTTTGTGCGATTGTAATTATAACCCAAACAAACGTTTTTCGATCAAAATAGAAGATTTTTTGAGTTGAGTTTGCTTGCTAGTGCTGAGAAGTGGGGGTTTCACTAGAAATTTTTATCTAAAGTTATATCTAAGAAAATAGTTGAGACAGTCTGTTCTAAAATTTAATTTTTAAGGAGTAAGTTACAATTTTAACTTTTTGTAGTAGGAAGCGTAAACTCCATGAATTTAGTTTTGTTAGCATTAGCATTAGCAGGAATTAATTATTAAATTTGAACCAAGAAACAACACGTATTAGTTAGTCCTATGACGCTCAACTTTAAAACTTAGCGAGGGTTCATCAGCAAAAAGTATAATGTCACATAGATCTTTTACGAAAAAGGGCAAGTCATTAATATAAAGTAATTAATAAAAAGTGACAAAGAATAGATTTTTGGGTAACAGTCATCTTTAGGTGAGCACCAGATATTTAACCGTCTCTACTCTTTGGTGTAGGTGAGAGGCAATAAGATCAAGTACAGCACTACGTACTACATAGTGGTTAAGTTTGCATAGTAATGTTTGATGGTCTACGCAATCAAAGGCTTTGAATAAATTGCAAAACAACCCAGCGACTTCTTTCGTGCGTCATAAATGTGCTTTATAAGCGTGACATCCGCATCAGTTGTTGAATTACTCTTGGTGTAACCTGTAGTTTACTAGGCATGATTTTATTGCTATGTACAATTTTTTTCGAAAATATTACTTAAGGTCAGTAAAACAGAGATAAGACTTTAATTTCCGGGTTCAAGGCTGTCGCCACTTTTAAACAAAGAAACAACTTTACTGTTTTTAACAAAATCTGTGAAACTTCGTATTGATGTTTAGGAATTTCTCAACCTCCCGTAACGATTCGGTACAAAAAGTGTTGTTTGTAATAGCGTGTTGCTCGATGGTGGGCGAGATGCTGCGTAGCAATTTAAAGACAACTTTCTTTAGTTTTTACGTTGAGCTCGTGAGGCACCCAGGCTTCCAATTTTCCGGTACATCCCTTTGAATGAATCCCATTTTATGAACGTAGTTTTATTAGCCTCAAAACTAATAGAAAATTAAATAACTCAATAATACGAACATAGTTTTGTAGAGCGAGAAAATTTCTGTCGAATACTTACCTTTTGTCAAACAGGAAAAAAAATCGTTGTAAAATAAAAGAAAATATAAAAACGCTTTGCAGTTATTCCCCAAACCAATATCATTGGTAAATAATTTAACTAACACACCCTAAACATCATGGTTTTTTTCTTGAGTTTTAAGGTTCTAAATACTTTAATAATTTCATCTGATGAAACAGTTTTAAAAACAAAATATTTATTTCAATATTATAAATTTTTAACTTTAATGCTAATGGACCTTAGCAGACATAGTTTCATCATCGAATCATTTAATTTTTCTCTACTTCTATATATTCCTTTTTTTATAGTACATGAACTCAATGTAAATAAAAAGTATTTGGGACGCGAAAGTCATTTTAATCTCGTCGGTGGTTTTAATGGCGCTCGTTGTTAACTGTAAATAGAATGCACCGCGCTGATGCTCCCGGTACTGAAAGAGCGCTTTACACGAGTTTAATTTGTGTTGGTGCAATCGCTTTCAAATGAGATTTCTAATAAGTTCATTTAAGTTAAATAATTCATTTGATCAATCATGTTCTCCTTTTACTGAAATTAATATCTATATAACAGTATATATGCAGAAAAAAACAATTAATTAATATATTTTTTTTGTAGTAATAGATTTCTTCTTATCGATATTTTTTGTCTTTGAACAACTTATTTTATTTGTATGTTTTATTTTTATTAATCCGTTATAGATATTAAGTAGTTAATTATATTTAAATTTATTAACGTTCCTACATAGATAAATGTAGTAACTTATTTAAAAGCACTTTTTTAATGAATTGTCTTTAATACTTCTTGTAATGTTTCATTTCTTTATATAATTTTTTATGTAAGTCTTGTAATTTCTTATGAAATACAGATAAATAATTAGTATTACTTCTAAGCATGTTAGCCAAATTATAATTATTAGATATATTGTTATTAATTAACAAATATGACAGATAAAATTTTAATCACAATTCAAACAAAATAGTTTTAGTGTAATTTTAAACATACACGTGGTTTATAAAGTATTAAATTAATGTATCATCAATTCTTATATAATCTATCATTGGGGACCAAACCGCAGCGGCTACGAGATCGAGATTACTAACTTTTACTATTAGATTAGTTCGACAAATTCGAATTGAAGTCAACAATCAAGTAACTCTATGGCAATATAATACTATTAAAATAGTTAATTGCTACTTTGTTTATAATATATGTCAATAAATAAAATATCCTTGTTTTCATATATTTTAAATACTTTTTTAAAGATTACAATTTTAGTTCAGTCCTATGAAAAAAGGCGTCTTGCTTGTGTCAAAGTAATTAAAAACGAAATCACAATTACATATCTCTATAAAACACATTTTAAAGACAATTAGCTCTTGAGATCTCTGCTGTAAATGTAATAATTAATTTTCACCTAAAATGAAAAGAATTCAATCTATTTCTTCACAGTAGCAAGTAACTAAAATTACTTTCCAATCTCTAAATAAGGAGATAAGAATTTAGTTCCTAAGAATATAATTTAATTCTAAAAATTTATTTTTTCTTATATATTTAATTTAATTCTAAAAATATATTTCTAAATATTTTATACCAATATACCGAACCTAAATAATAAAAAGATTTATAGTGTTTAAAATCTATATTCTTTAAGCGCATATTTCCAGAGCCAGCTGAATATATTCGTATTAATAAATCTTATTCAATTGTGTTTAATACGTCTAAAGAAAACTTATTGATAATAAATTATTGATTACCTTATGGACAACTTTCCAGGACACGCATTTTTTAAAATCTAAACCTTTATTTTAGATTACTATTAGTTTGAAGAAATAGGAACCGTATTTAAAATAGATAACTATTACTTTGAGCGCAGGACAGAAATTTAACTTCTTTAACGGTATTATCTCGGCTTTATTAAATTTAAACAAATTCAAACAATTAACATTGCCCATTCCTCCAAAATACTCTCTGTTAACTCTTAAGCTGATATTATTAAATTTCTTCCTGCTAGTGTTTCTAATATTATTAATATTACTATTTAATTAGTCATCAAATTATTGTAATAGACATTTTTTTTTAAGTTAAATTGGTTAAGCCAAAATGTATTTATATCATATTGTCTTAACAAATATAAATTAGGTAGGTGACGTAATATATTGCTTTTGATACAAACATATCACACCGAGCTCTCAGCGTGACACGTCGCTTCGGTCTCGAGGACCAAACCACTGAGTCACCATACTTGATGAATACACGTATTTGCTCGTGTTACTGTTAATTGTGATAAAAGAAAAGGAGTTTGGGTTTTTTAAACTTAGTAGTGAAACAATTTTTTACTGGAATACTTTTTTAATGCAATATTTTGTTTACCTACATACTCCATGTGTTAAATATTACAATAATTTTATTTGCTACCTACGAATGGACTGTAGTAATGAGTATAAAAACTGGTGGTAAACTAATGAAAACGCTACTGATCACTATCAAAGTAGTTCCTGAAATATATTTTACCATATTATATTTTATTGTTCTTTACTATTTGTATTTTATTTACTTTATTTGTATTATTAAATGTTGACTGTTAAACCTGTAAATGACTTTATTATCTTCAAGACAAACACTTCAACATAATATTATAAAGGCTACGTAATATTATAATCTCATACAAGAGGCACCACTCACTCGATCTTTAATATCATATAACCTTGATAAAGTAAAATGGAAAAATATTTAAAAAGTAACGGCCATGTTCTATTTAAGTGGAAAAAACAAAACCTTGTGAAACTTATTACTGAATTGTAAAGAATATTTGCTGTGTAACACAAAACAATAACTACAAATTCTATATTCTGCAACACAAGACTAACAATACACCAATTAAGAAAAACACAAAACTATTAAGAGATACATGCAAATATAAAGCAGGCAGAGGAATATAAGACTACAACAACTAACCACGCCACTGATAACTGTAAAAGACGCACACATTTACAAGGGCTTCAAAGATTTTAACTTTAAGCATAAATTATAGAAATGATGTCTTTGCTTATTTTCTAACTTAGAATGCATATAGACATTAACTTAAAAGTAATTAGAGTAGAAGCAACATTTTCATAATTGTTAACAGATAGTTTATTAGGATTTTTGACAAAAACCTATGTTGGTATGCTATGTGCATAACAATATAAGATAACTACATTATCAATGTTGTTACTACATCATAGAATTAACATGTTCTGTACTTAATAACATTGGGTATATGAAAAATGTTTTATATTTAAAATAAAATGAGCTTAAACCCTTTAATTGGTAGAGGAATGGCATTATATTAACAGTTAGTGATATAAAAAACGATATTTAGGTGTAAATAAACCAACTATCGTATTATTTATTTAAATACATAATGTAATGTTTTAATTTTTTTTTAATGTAATGAAATGGGTTTTGTTTTTGTTTCCATACATTGTGCATTGTTAAAGCTTTCTAGTTGAGTAGAACACACACACACACACACACACACGCACACGCACACACACACACACACACACACACACACACAAAGATCTAGAAGTTAAAAGTCGTCTCTTTTCGTTTCGTTGACCGGCTTTTATTCATCTCCAAATTATGTTACAGTATTTGTAGACTACAGGAGGTATAAGGTTTAAGGTCGTTTGTAGGTTTTTCCTTTACTTTCTAAAATAGATCTCAAATAAAAGCTCTCTGTCTTTTAAAGTAACAATACTTTTATATTGAACGTTGTTATTTCTTTTTTTGGAAATATTTTTCTTTGACTTTAATTATAAATCATTTTGATTCTTACGTATAATTTACGCTCTACTGTAACATATTGATAATAAATATTTGATTTTTTAAATTATACAATAACGAAGTCTATATTTGATAAATATTGACATTATACGACTTACCTAACGTAATATACCATCGAATAAAGCGACCACTTTGAAACATGTTATAATTATATTATTTACCCTGGTTTATATTTACCAAAGCGCATGTGACGGGACGGTGACCATTGGGGAGGTAGTTGGTTACACGAAAGACTACCTTTAAAATGGAAGGGATATAACAACTTAGTCTGTTTCGTTTCAGTCTAAAATTTTGTTGTCACTTTATTTTGAAATGTAATAACGTAACAATGCTCAGAGAATGCTTCCTAATATAAAGTTATTAAATTAAATGAAAATGAAAAAATAGGTAATGACCGGTGATTCATTGTTACAACAATTTATTTTATATTATGAGATTATACAAAATTCGATTTTATTATATTCCATTGTGATATTTAACAAAAAAAGAAGATCAAACCGCGAATAACATATTACAGATTGCTTTTCATTATATGAAGAAAACACATACAATAGAAATATCTATAAGGCATTAGCGCTGATCACACAAGGAAATACGATATATTTATAATGGGAAGAAAACAAGCTTTCTCAGTGACGTTAACGTGTTTGAAGAGAATAACAAAGAAAACACATATTTGTTTCAACACGGGTTATACAAAAATATATATTCTTAAATTACTGTATGGTTAAACTAAGAAAATATTTAAAACAGTAAATATCTCTTTCTCTTAGAAGCTTTAAAACATTTCAGTCACGTAATTTTGACTGTTAATTTCATGTTTTAGTTTTGCAAGCTTAAAATAATATGAAAACAATATATATTGTAACGTTTTATAAATATTAAAAACATTAATTCCAGCTAAGGAAGTTATTTTTGATCGCAATATAAAATTTTCCAATAGCACGGAATTCGAATGGTTGTAAACCAATGAGTAACCAAGAACTTTAACTATTATAAGGGCAGATCAATGCTACCAATTTACAAAGTACATTGAAGTTTAGAGGTCCAGTAGATCTTGAAAATTTTAGTCATTCTTAATAAACAATGACCTACTAAGGTATTCTGCAAAATATACATGTTATAAATCTGAAAATCTCCATTTTCCTACTCTTGATGAATATTTTGGTCAAAAAGATAAAATAAATAAATATTTTTATTTCAGAACTAGCTTTTGCCCGCGACTTCGTCCGCGTTTCCGTCGTTTTTCGAAAAAAAATTAGCAGATGTCCTCCCTCATAGTTTTGACGTAACAGGCAGATTCACTTTCGTATTTTAGAAGGGCAATAGTAATATAATATGCCAATCCACAAAACTGTTGAAAAATATAAGTAACCGCAGAATATTATAATATACCCACGCTATACCCACGACTCGGTCAGCGTGTAACTCCTTGTTTTTTATTAAGATAATATATTGCTAATATTTTTAGATCAAATTAAAATGTTTCAGCGCAAAGCTTCTGGGTAGACTATGTTAAGAGTCGACCCGTCCGGCACGTGAACGTAAAGATTCCTAGAATTGCTAACCCGGGAAAGAGCGACGTATAATTGACCATGCGAGAAACAGCTAACACCGAGATCTACTCCAGCAACACGAAAAGTCTGCCCTTGAGCTTTATTGATAGTCATGGCATAGCACACCGATACTGGGAATTGCGTTATTTTAAATTGGAATGGAAAATTATTTGGTATTATGGGAATTCTGGGAATAAAGACAGTTTCTCCTGCACCGCAACCTGTTAAAATTTGAGCCTCGATTACATTTTGTTGCAACTGGGTTACTTTTAGCCGAGTTCCATTGCAAAGTTGAGGTGGTCTTAAATTTCGGAGCAGAATTATCGGTATGCCAATTTTTAAACAAATTATATGAGAAGGTAGTCCAGGCATACTTAAAGAATTTAAAAATTCTATCGGGTAATTAGTGGCTTCTTGTTCATCAACCATTCTATTTATTGAACTATAAACTTTGCTTTCTCCCTGTATATTAGACAGTATTTTATTATTAATTTCAGATGCCTGGTCATTGCGAGGAGTCAAAATGGACCTTTCGCAAAGCCAAGAATTGTCCCTATTTAATATAATTGTTATGTCACCGTAAACCGAAGATATAAGATGTTGTTGGGATTGCACTATACAACATAACTCAGGTGTCAGAATAAGTTTTCCTTGGTGTAGTTGTGGATAGGTACCTTCACCAATCTTCAATAATGTATCAGAAAATTCACGATTATCTGCGTTGTCTCCAGTTCTCACTCGCATATTTATAGTCAAATGCACCGATTGTATATCACGCCACAAATAAGAGCTTTTCAGGCAAGCCCTAATCTCATCAGCTCGGGTTCCCCGTGGTATTACCGGTAAGGTTTGTCGGAAATCACCACAAAATAAAACCGTAATACCGCCCATTGGTCGATCATTTTGTCTTATGTCCCTTAGAGTTCTGTCTACTGCTTCTACTCCTTTTCGATGGGCCATCGTACATTCATCCCATACGATTAAATTACACTCACGCAATACCTTAGCTTTGTCGCTATTTCTTGAAATACTACAGGTTGGACTTTCCGTGCGATCTAAATTAATTGGTATTTTAAACATAGTGTGAGCAGTCTTACCTCCTGGTAGCAATATTGCAGCTATACCTGATGAAGCCACGGCAAGAGCGATTTTACGCTGATTTCGAACATAAGCTAATATTAATTTAGTCAAAAAAGTTTTCCCAGTTCCTCCAGGTGCATCTAAAAACCATATTGTTCCTAAATTATTCTGCACACTCTCGCACACGCGATCATAGACTAAGCGTTGTTCTGCAGTCATCATTGGGACACCGTTTTCTAATGTTACCAGCAGTTCCATTGGGTTGTAACCAATCTCTGCGGAATATTCCCTATTGGTAACCTCTCCGACTGAGGTTGGCGTTGGCAAACCATATTCACAAAGTGATTTACCGCCTACTGCTGTTAAGTCTTCCTGAAGAGCTAATAAGCACTGATTTATAGCCAGATCTCGAAAATTATCATTAGTTGCGCCTTCATTATTGTGAGATAAATGCCGAAGAAAGTCTTCTGCAAATTTTTCTTTATATTTTTCCCATAATTGGACAGGATCAGATAAATTACAAAATGTGAGTAATGTTACAAATAAATGGCGTAACCGTCGTGGATTATCACTAACACAGGATTCTGCTAAAGCGTCATCCCAATGTTGATCATTTTCAAGCAAATGACGCGCTTGGCAAGCTGCATGATAAGTTGGATAAACAACATCGTCTACTTTTCTCAAATCTATAAATGATGTTGGTCCTCGCACTGTATGTAATAATAATCTCAAATAAAAACACTCTGCGTTGTTAGGATGAACAGTATACACTCTACCAAGAACATGTTCTTTGAAAATACCTGTCTCGCCATCTACAGGCCTGCCTCGGCGTCTACGGTTAAAGACACCTCGTTGTTTATCGTAGGTATAATACGATGGAACTTCTTCATACAAAAGAGACTTTGCGAAATTATCAGTTTGGCAAAGTCGAAAGAATGCCAATAAAGTTGTTTGTCTAGGGTTCTCTAATCGTTCTGTAACATTTTCGGCGTTAAAATATATACGTTGACCGCCTTCCAGATGAACATCCAGATGGGTCACAGGTGGATATCTTTCGTGAATATTAAAACTTAAGATCCGCCACACAGCTTCTGAAGAGCTGATATATCTGCCTGACTGAAATCTAGTAACTTCATCATGTTCATTTCTTAACGCAAACGTAGCTTGGTCACTGCCCTTGTTAATGTACTTACAAATATATTTAATTGACTCTACACTATTACACATTTCTACATTTATGTGAGCTTGAAATGCTCTGGACAATACAGGCGAATACGGAACGACCCACCTATTATCTAAAGTAACCTGTTGTCCAGACATTCGCTTTTCAACAGTAAAACCACCATTGTCTCTTGAACGGCGACGATATAATGGGTATCCATCATGTCCTGTTACAGTTTCATCCACTAATGCTTTTGGATACCTTTTAGTGCAACGACCGTCTTGCATGCAAGGAGCATTTGCGTTAAATGCACCACATGGACCATGTATCATATGAGTTTTAACAATGTCGTATAACAGGGGATCTGCAGTCGGATCTGGAATTTCAGCACTGATTAATCTGTCTACATCATTAGGTCGAACCTTATCTTTTAACCAAAGCAAGATATGTGCGTGAGGTAAGCCGCGTTTTTGCCACTCAACACTATACATATAACACAATACTTCTCCAAAAATGTTATCTTTGGTAAGAAGATCTATCATTGATTTTAATTTTAAATGAAACACTCTTGCAATAATATCATGGCGGTCATGCGGTGCCTGACCCTCAAGAAGCTCCCGAGTGATTTCATCCCACTTGGGATTGGTAGTTACAGTAACAAATAAGTCGGGACGTCCATATTTTCTTACGTAACAAAAAGCGTCTTGAGTACGTTCATGCATGTAGCGTGGACCACCAGTAAAAGAAGAGGGTAAAATAACTAAACGACCCATATTCACAGTATCGTTATCTTGCTGCATGGCATCGCGAAGGTGCACGTATTCTTCAGCGCGCAGCTGCCTTTGATTAGATCGTATATAAACTAATCTTTCGGTTTCAATTTTTGCGTACATGTCAACAATAAACTGATTAAATAAGCCACGAAAACGTTGAAAGTATACCAATCTATTCCGTCTCACTTGCAGGTGGTAACAATAAAATTGAAGGCATGACACCTTTTTATTATAATTAGGTGCGCCTGTGCGCGGATCGGTTTGGTATACAGCGAAATTATAACCATCTTCCCCTCGACAGTATATCATAGGATATTGCAAACTGTCGTAAGCCCTGTGGGTTTCGAAAATACGTTGCAAACGATTGTCTCTGGAACGTATAACGATATCACGCCTATCACATTCCTGGTCGACCAGTACTACAGCAACTTCATTCGTGGATGGAACGTTATGACGCCCAGGGTGTTCCTGAGTTGGACGCTTATCGGCATTTATAACAATTTTATAATTGTTATTACCATCTTGAGAAAGGGCTTCTAATGCCGATTTAAAACTGCATACGTACGAATTAACCTGATGTAACATGTTCTGAAGTTGTGAAATGAGTTCAGTATTTAAATTCGGAAAATATTGATTTCTTATATTCGACTGTTCGTTGTAATCGGATACAAAATATATTTGAAGAAATTTAGGTTGTTCTTCAGGCAAAAGGGACCCTATCAAATGGTAAACCTGACCTTGTACCTTAAAAGTAGGCATGAAAGGGCCTTCTGAGATTTGTTTAGCACCAAAGGATGTCATTTGGAATGCACTATTATAAGTGCGATTATTATCTAAAAACTGTTTGGATTGCAAATGTTCCCCTAAAAGTAGTGATTTTAAAGGTTCCGGTGGGTCTTCGAACGAAGGCAAATTTATTTTACCTCCAGAACAACAGAAACCAGCAGACTCCTTCCTCCACTTCGAAGCATTACAAAAGGAACATACTACGTTCATATCGCCTATTTCAGAAGATGATCTGTAATCAATTGTGAGGTTATAAGCAAACCCACTTTTATATTTATCGGACCACGCCACCGAATTTGTAGATTGATCTACCACGTGTATATCTAAGTCATTAAGACCATGTCGAAATCTATCTGCAGTAAGACGGGCCTCTCGCTGTTCTTCTGTTTCAAGCGACCGAATATTTTCAATTCTTAATCTTTCATTAGATAAAGTAATCAATTGTTCTTGTCTCAAAGAATTGTAATAATCGCGTCCCGACTCTAGTCGTTGTTCATGCTCATGTTCATCTTCAAGAGATCGAATCATGTTATGGTGCGCCCTATCATTTGTCAAACGGTCTTGATATTGAGTAAAAGTTTCAGATTCTCGAGACAAAATATGACGTTCGCGATCAGCTGTAAGCCGTAATTCCCTCTCAGTGAAGGTTTCGGACTCGCGAGATAAAATATGACGTTCGTGGTCAGCTGTAAGCCGTAATTCCCTCTCAGTGAAGGTTTCGGACTCGCGAGATAAAATATGACGTTCGCGGTCAGCTGTAAGCCGTAATTCCCTCTCAGTGAAGGTTTCAGACTCGCGAGATAATGTATGCCGTTCGCGGTCAGCTGTGAGTCGCAATTCTCGTTGTAAAGCAGTTTCAGCTTCTCGGGATAACGCATGTTGTTCCCGGTCAATGGAACGCCTTAGCTCTCGTTGAGAAGAGCTTTGAGAAGCCCGTGTTGTAGCTCGTCTCGCTCTTTCAGCTGCTAATCGCATCTCTCTTTCTGGAGAGCTTTCATTAGCTCGAGATGTTGAGGCACTAACTCTCATAGAGTTTAACCGATGTGCTTTTTCCTCTTCCGATTCTTGAGAACGCGTCATTCTCATTCTCCTAGCTTGACTCGAAGTTCGAGATAAAGATGGTCGTTTTTTAGGTGGCATCGTTTATTTTATTTTTAATCGACGGTAACTTAAATTCTATTTAGTTACCCAACAAAAAACTTACGTCAGAGGTCCTAACTATAGCTAAGTATATAATAAATAGAATATAAATCTAAGTGCCTATTAAAACTAAAATAATATTCTAATCGAATTATAAATATGTACGTAGGTACCTACAAATTACAAAAGAATAAAAAATGAAAATAAAGCTATACTTAATGCGTGTGCAATACTATCTACACTTACCTACTTCACTTAAAAATGAATAATAAGAAATACCTACAACTACTGTAATTAATCAAAGTACCTATGCTAATACAAAAAAAACCTTAGATGTTCTAAGTACAGCTGCTATATAATAAAAAAATATAAATCTAAGTGCCTATTTAAACTTAAATACCTAATATTCTAATAGAATTAAACTAAGAAATATGTACCTACCTACCTACAACTTAGGTACAAAAAAAAAAGAAATGAAAATAAAGCTAAAACACGTGTGCAGTATAGGTAGATAGTAGGCAATATCTACCTATACCTACTTCACTTAAAAATAAATAAAAAATACCTATGAATACTATAATTAATAAAAGTACCTACCTACGCTTTTATCTACTCAATACAAAAAAAACTAAACATAAAATGCCCAAAACTAACCTATCAGTAACTAAAAATCTAACAATAATCTAATCTATCTATCTATTATCTAATCTAAAAATCGAATCTAAATCTACTTAAAAAGAAATAAAATAGGAACTATTAATAGTTAAGAATTTAAACAAAACTAAAACTAATTTAGAAAATAACAACAAAAGAAATTAAAATAAACTATTTAAAGACAAAAAGTCGCGCTGATAAGCACGGTTTATAAAATAACAATTATTGTCTGTCAATAAAGTTCAACACTCTGAACGCATCAACAGCCAAATATTGAATGACGCTTGCGCTCGCCTCCCGCCCCTTTTATACTCTGCCGCCGCGAGCCCCGTCGAGCGCGGCAACCGTTACGCAAAAATAATCCTTATAGCTTGATTCACTATTCACGCGCGATGTCTTGTTGGCGTATTTCATGTAAGTAAGTATAAGTTTGGTGTTTCTATACCGATTTCAATGATTCTTTTTTTATTGAATTGGTGCTAATGTTTATTTTTTTTTAATTAGGAATGATGGTGAGCATTATTGGTTTTATAAACGTAAAAGTAAACAAATATAATAAGAAATCTCCGAACTGCTAAGCTATCGAGAGTTATGCGTGTTATTGTGAGTTAACTATAAAAGGTAGATATATGCTGTCTTGGAATATTTTTCGTGTATTTTTATGTAGAATATTTCCGTTATACATAGTTTCTATGTAGCTCTAACCATTAAGGCTGCACACGCGACGGAAGCTTAAAAAATCAAGCAACTTCTCCCATTTTCTCAACATTTCCTTTCACTGCTCTGCTCCTATTCATTGTAGTGTGATGAAAAGTATACTATTACCTGCCCAGGAGTATAAAGAATAATTGTACTAAGTTTCGTTAAAATCCGTCGAGTAGTTCTTTTTTCTATAAATAACATACAAACAGACAGACAGACAGACAGACAGACAAAAATTTTTTTAACTGCATTTTTGGCATCAGTATCGAACACTAATCACCCCCTGCTACTTATTTTGTAAATATATTTCATGTACAGAATTGACCTCTCTACAGATTTATTATAAGTATAGATTATCTAAAATACTTGTAATGATAGTAGTTCTAAGTAATAAAAGTCTTCTTATAAATCATTCACATAATTGTTTATAAAAAGTTTATAAAAAGTTAAAAGTTTATAAAAAGTTAAAAGTTTATTTCATTGTGATTATGATTGTATTACGTCATACATTTGAAATACTATGAACTAAATATTTTCAGTTTGATTTTAATTGTTTATTCAACCAAATTAATATTTAGAAAAGATTACTCTTGTTTTGAGAAATATTTTAATTAACAACGTTTGACAAATGAATAAAAATAAAATATTACTTAAAGTAATTTTGTTGTATAACATTAATCGGTTTATTTAATCTGTATCTTCAAACTCACAGAATGTTCTTACATGTTTATATGTGATTACCTTTTTGAGTAGATCTTTATTTTATCAATTGAATAGGTCATACAATTATTAAAAATAATAAATTGTGTTTTATAGTTATATACATGTCACCGCTGAGCCTTAAAGGCCTCATTGTTATATTAACTATTTGCTACATGTTTTCAAATTGTCTGTAAAATATTAAAAGGTAGATTCAAGACTACCCCACTATCCTTTTAATTTTATAAATGGATAGTGTCTTGACAAATAATAATTTGTTATGTTATTAGCATTTGTTAAATACGTTACAAAATAAGATAAATTAGATCAAAATAAATAACAATCACAATTAAGAATTAGTGTAATGAAAGTTAGAATTCATTAATTTCTAATGCTTTGATTTGACTAAAGTTATTAGTAAAGTCAAAAATGTCTAATAAGTTTGAGTAGTACTGATAAAAAAGTCGATGAATTTAATGGTTTTTTAAAGGTAAGAGGTAATGACGGAGAGAGTGGTATGTAAGTCACTTTGCACAACCCTATTCCGAGTACATCAGACACTCGTTACTCGTCTACAGCTCACCGTGTTCTAGTTTTGTTTGCAGCTTCATCTTTTGCATTCACTCCTCAAAAGACTTTTGCACCTCATTTTAGAATAGTATTTCGTCCAGAAAATACTAAACTTTATAATCAGTACATTTAAGAGACTAATTATTATGTTTATTTACAAATTGTTATTTTTATTTAACTAATCAGACACCTCGATAGAAACGTCAAAATTTTTATGTAATTATATTTGTATAGTACTCATTATAAATAAAGTCAAATATATGATTTAGGAATTTATAATGTAAAGGAGTTTTCATAATAGTTATTAATTCAGTTAAAGACTAAATAGAAATACCTTTACTATTATATTATGTCCTGCATGTTACTTGTATTAGTAGTTTTGAAGTAAAGTGTCATGGTAATGTATTGCGTGTATGTAAATGTGACGCAGCTAACTTGTGTTGTTTCGATATTATCATCCGTTTTATAAGTATTGAATTATAATGAGCCTTATTATTGGGATAAAAAAGATGTTTTGTTGTAAATAATTCTCTGGATGTAAGCTGTGGCCCCGGAGTGCTGTGAGGACAAGATGTGTCGGTGATATTCCGTTAAAGGTTTTTAAAATACCGAAATATTTTAAGTAGAAGTAATAATAAAATAATATATAATCATAGACTTTGTTCAAAATGTGACCTGCCTACAATGAGAGGAGGAAAGGAGAATCGCCATTTTGTCTCTTGCACCATCACTAAAAATCCTCCATAAATTGTGTAACTTATGTGTATGTATAAATAATATCTTATGTTATGTGTACCTTTAATTACAACCGTGATCATTATATTTTCCTAGACATATGGTAGATATTATATTATTGACATGTATAATGAAAAAATGTGTTTGTGAGTATAAGAAAATCGATCTAATGTTATGTAACCTGACCTTAAGTACCATGCCTGTTCATGATGAAGATTAATTTATATGTCCTAACCTATATGAAGAAAGTTTTTATCAATCAAATAAAAGAATTAAATAATTAAAAAACACTGTTGTTGTAACTGAGGTCACTGACCTATCCATAGCAGCAAAAGTGCTTATGACGGCACCAACAATGATGGAGTACCACCTCATGGTACATTAACATTACAATAACGTAACTTACATCAAATATTCACTGTTAATACTATAAATTTTCATTAATCAAAATCTCTCATTAACAGCAACTTATACATAACATAAAAGTTCCATCGTCTGGTGATGTTTATCTGCACCCTTTCAAATAAATCACTATCACTGGAAATATATTTCATTTAAAAAGAAACAATAACGGCCTAAGTTAAAAAGAAAACACCTATTATTAAAAATTAAAAACCAAAAGAAAATATAAAAATCACTTTTTAAACGACTCGATTGCATTAAATTAGCAACAAATTACACAAATCACCTCCGAGGCACTTCGCGGACACTAATTGGTAACAACATAACATTAACTGATGTTAGTTGTGATCGGTGTATCGTTCTCTTTTTAAAATCCTTTACATGTAACGGTCGCGCCAGACACCGCGCGTACTTACAATAGTGAAGGGAATACAGTCGATACATTATAGTATTATTTATAAATTACATTTTCTTTGTATTAAAATATTACTTTTTAGTTTCTTCTTTTGTGTATTTTAATAAAAAGTTATTAAATTGATACTTTAATAAATTAATATGTATGAAATGGTATTGTTATTATTATTATTTACATATTTAATGAATGAATTAATTAAAAAATGTATCTTTTCTCAGTTGAAAATTTTTCTTTTCACTTATGTAATTAATATTATAACTTTTTTATCACTCGAAATCGAAAGTCAAAACTAATCGAAAATAAAAAAATATTAAAATTGATATTTTAAATGATGTTTTTAATAAGAGTCACCTCACTAATTATCTGAAAAATGCAGCTTGGGTGACCTTGAGGGGCCGCAATAGGGAACACGCAGCGACGCTCCTCTTCCAATCCTTGCACTACACACACACGCACACACTGCACACACACACACACTACACCACCGCGCACAACAACAACACAACACAGGTACATACACATAGTGAAGTAATATAATATAAATATTATTCAGTCATAAGTAAAATGTATTAATTTATTTATTGTTTTATTTTGTTTGTTTTTATATCCATTAATACATGAATTAAAAGTTATTATTATTAAATATTCAAATGTAAATTATTGGTTAAAAAATATTATGAAATTTAAAGTTCAATTGTGACTTTTCACATTCTACTATTACGTATTTTATTAAAACTTACTGATCGTATGTACGAGTATGATTGTCGTATGACCTTCTTTTTGACTATAATTCCATTGATTGAAATGCCAGAATAGTAGTAGTAATAGTAGTTTTACAAAAATAATAATTATTAATTAATGTAAAAATATTAAAATAAAGTATTTATAAAATAGTTTTCCAACCCTATTCGTAAACTGAATATTACGCCGTACAGCAACAAATCGAAATAGAAACAAAGAAACCTATTCATATCTCTTTCACACTTGTTACATTTTAGATTGAAGTGATTGAAGAAGAGGTATGTTTCTCGTTATCATTAAATAATGATTATAAAGTCAAATTTTGTGAATCTTATTTCCTCGCCGTAAAGATTAAAATGCTTTAATTGTCATTGACTAGTTACAAAGTATTAAGCCAAGGTCAAATAAGTCCTGCTCATCAATCTGACGGTTATGATATTTCTGTGTTTTACACCAGGCTCTAAAAATTCAGAGTTTTGATATATTTCAAGAAACTGACAAGGGAAAGTCAATAATAAATTTCGTATTGCATTGAATGTACACTGCTTTGTTAACTGCGTTCAAAACAGTAAAAATTAATAATAATTTTTGTCTTAAGTGATCCTGAAATAATTAAATATTTATGTAGCATGTAATAAGAGGTTTTATAAATAACTAGCTTTTGCCCGCGACTTCGTCCGCGTTTCCGTCGTTTTTCGAAAAAAAATTAGCAGATGTCCTCCCTCATAGTTTTGACGTAACAGGCAGATTCACTTTCGTATTTTAGAAGGGCAATAGTAATATAATATGCCAATCCACAAAACTGTTGAAAAATATAAGTAACCGCAGAATATTATAATATACCCACGCTATACCCACGACTCGGTCAGCGTGTAACTCCTTGTTTTTTATTAAGATAATATATTGCTAATATTTTTAGATCAAATTAAAATGTTTCAGCGCAAAGCTTCTGGGTAGACTATGTTAAGAGTCGACCCGTCCGGCACGTGAACGTAAAGATTCCTAGAATTGCTAACCCGGGAAAGAGCGACGTATAATTGACCATGCGAGAAACAGCTAACACCGAGATCTACTCCAGCAACACGAAAAGTCTGCCCTTGAGCTTTATTGATAGTCATGGCATAGCACACCGATACTGGGAATTGCGTTCTTTTAAATTGGAATGGAAAATTATTTGGTATTATGGGAATTCTGGGAATAAAGACAGTTTCTCCTGCACCGCAACCTGTTAAAATTTTAGCCTCGATTACATTTTGTTGCAACTGGGTTACTTTTAGCCGAGTTCCATTGCAAAGTTGAGGTGGTCTTAAATTTCGGAGCAGAATTATCGGTATGCCAATTTTTAAACAAATTATATGAGAAGGTAGTCCAGGCATACTTAAAGAATTTAAAAATTCTATCGGGTAATTAGTGGCTTCTTGTTCATCAACCATTCTATTTATTGAACTATAAACTTTGCTTTCTCCCTGTATATTAGACAGTATTTTATTATTAATTTCAGATGCCTGGTCATTGCGAGGAGTCAAAATGGACCTTTCGCAAAGCCAAGAATTGTCCCTATTTAATATAATTGTTATGTCACCGTAAACCGAAGATATAAGATGTTGTTGGGATTGCACTATACAACATAACTCAGGTGTCAGAATAAGTTTTCCTTGGTGTAGTTGTGGATAGGTACCTTCACCAATCTTCAATAATGTATCAGAAAATTCACGATTATCTGCGTTGTCTCCAGTTCTCACTCGCATATTTATAGTCAAATGCACCGATTGTATATCACGCCACAAATAAGAGCTTTTCAGGCAAGCCCTAATCTCATCAGCTCGGGTTCCCCGTGGTATTACCGGTAAGGTTTGTCGGAAATCACCACAAAATAAAACCGTAATACCGCCCATTGGTCGATCATTTTGTCTTATGTCCCTTAGAGTTCTGTCTACTGCTTCTACTCCTTTTCGATGGGCCATCGTACATTCATCCCATACGATTAAATTACACTCACGCAATACCTTAGTTTTATAAACGTAAAAGTAAACAAATATAATAAGAAATCTCCGAACTGCTAAGCTATCGAGAGTTATGCGTGTTATTGTGAGTTAACTATAAAAGGTAGATATATGCTGTCTTGGAATATTTTTCGTTTATTTTTATGTAGAATATTTCCGTTATACATAGTTTCTATGTAGCTCTAACCATTAAGGCTGCACACGCGACGGAAGCTTAAAAAATCAAGCAACTTCTCCCATTTTCTCAACATTTCCTTTCACTGCTCTGCTCCTATTCATTGTAGTGTGATGAAAAGTATACTATTACCTGCCCAGGAGTTTAAAGAATAATTGTACTAAGTTTCGTTAAAATCCGTCGAGTAGTTTTTTTTTCTATAAATAACATACAAACAGACAGACAGACAGACAGACAGACAAAAATTTTTTTAACTGCATTTTTGGCATCAGTATCGAACACTAATCACCCCCTGCTACTTATTTTGTAAATATATTTCATGTACAGAATTGACCTCTCTACAGATTTATTATAAGTATAGATAGAATTGTAAAGGTGCCTGTACCAGTAAGCGTTAGCTGCTTGATATCACAATTGCCAGCTCGTTGCTATGTTGTGCTCTCATCTGATATTAAACATTTATATATTTAAGATTCGGCTAAGATTATTACAATTCTATTAAATTTAAATCATGATTCGACATATGTTATGAAAATATAAATTTAAAAAAATTATGTATAATTGAACGTTGCCCTCAACAAGCTTTTATAAATTTTTTATTTATATTTTCTTATATTTTTTTTCCTCATTTGAACGGCAATAAAGTATAAACTTTTAGTAATTCCTTTTAACTTCCTTAAGAATTTTATCGTTTTATGAAATGAATTAAAACATATAATTATTAGCTGATATAATCTTTCAAGAAGTAATCCAATACCACAATAAGAGACAGAAGTGAAGGTTCTTTTCAAATCCGATAATCCTCTAGAGAATTGTACCAGAGAGCATCGGACCGGGTATTGGAAGAAGTGATCGTAGGTATTTGATAAAGGATTTAATGTTTTGACAATGGTGAATTAGATTATTTGCAGTGTGATTAATAAGTTCGGTTATAATTAATATTATCTAATAATATTAATGCCCGTTATCAATCGAATTTATATTATATATTTATTTTAAGTAATTATTTTACAATGACAATATGTGTATTATCTATTCTTTCTCATTTACAAAATTACACATTTTTGTTAAAAGTTACCGTTTCCAGGCAAATAAATTATAATTCAGAATTAGAAGCCATGTACCTATAGCCATGTATCATTTAAGCTAGGCTTGTTTTGTAAGCTGCGCAAATTCTTCGTTTTTAATTTAATAAGTTTTTTTTTATAGTATTATCCCATGTACATTATGCCGATGAAGTATCAAACTCCAGTTAGTTGCAAGGTGCTGAAGCGCTCCATGGACGGCGGATAAATAAGATACAATTTTAAATATATGACTAAGATATAAAATGATTTATATTCACTAATGGGTGATTAAATTATAATTAATTATTATTTAAAAGAAGTGAATGACACCAAATTATAAAATACAATTGTAACTCAAAGTAATCACTTATAACAACAAAAGTAATCCCGAAAACAGTTTTAGTGTCATTTTAAATATATTACTGACCTAGGGAGTCATTATTTCAGTACGCTATTACCAGTAGTTCCATGAATGGATTGGCACATCACGTGTCATCCGCCATAATTACTACTAATTAATATCCATTACCAACCACTAAAGAATGGATGCAACTTCTTGACATTTAAAGCATGGATTTTTAATGGGTGAATAAATTTATAATAGTAATTGTTTTTCATTAAATATGTTTAAAGGTCTATTATTTCAGAACAGCTTATCTCAGTGTAAACTTAAATAAACTTGTAAGTTGACAAGACTTTTAATTTTCTTAATTTTTATTAATAGAGATAACTGGCTTCTCAAGGAAAATATTATGATGAAGGGAATTGTAAAAAATATGGGAATTATATATTAAATGAGTGAGGAGTGGATATATATTAAATGAAATTGTATATTGTTACACATGAATAAATAACATGCAACGCCCATGCATGTCGCAACTACTATGTGGGATTGTGTATCTTACTTTACATATTAATAACTCCATTACACATGAGGTTTTCTTCAAACGTATATTATTCGATATATGATTAATAAACATCAATAAATATTCATAAAAGACAACTTACTATACTAACTTACTAATTAACCTAATCAAGTGTTTGTTAAAGTTGATCGTTATCTTTATTATTCTTATGTCCAAAATGACTTTTATGACATACGAGTATACAACCCATTGTGTGACTTATAGCTTATAACGAAAGGTATTTTCTCTAGTTCTGCATCCTTTATATATCATACTTAAAATATTATATATTAAACTGTATTTTGATGGCAGGAAATTAATAAAATATATTTCACTCTCTCTCTATATTAAGAGTTGAGATATCTGGGTTATAACCCATAGCACAAGTAAATTAGTTAATCTGGGATATTGTCATGGAAGAGTTTTTAAATATACTATATTATACCTCATCACCAGTAACGAGTATGATATTAATCTCATGTTAAACCTTTGGGATGATTTTACCTCAAAGATAAGAGAATATTTAAATCATATTTAGTTTATTAATATCATAATGGATAGCTTTGATGTCCATGACTCAATAGCGTTGTAGTTATCAATCATATTAGAGGTAAACTTACACACGAAATGTATTTAAATAAATAAAATAAAAGCAAGCTATAAAGTGGATAAAATATAAAAAGACGGAATATTCATTCAGTAATTTTTGGAGGTAATTTTATGTACTTTACATTTTGTACATTATACTTAATATTACTGTTTAGTAATAAATATTATTTCACCACCGTAAGGAGGAGTAGAAGATAAGACCTCAAGCTATATAGATATCAAGACAGCGACCAAATTGCTCGTTTGCATATTATCGTAGAACTCATCCTATAAATACCATTGCACTGGGCAACATACCCTCGTTTTAATACGGTGGTACCACATTTCTTTATATTATTTCAGTCATAATAATTGTTCTAACATGAGTTATAACATTGCTTAAATAATATGTATGTTGTTAGTTTTAGTTTAATTTGTATTTTGTTTATCTAATGTTTGACAAAAGCTAGTGCTTGTTAAAATCAGGGAGAACAAATGCGCTGATCCCATCTGACATCTGGTCAATAGTCAATAATATAATAAGGCAAATCTTACTGACTGATTAACTATGGTATATTTTGAATATTACAATGAGGTATTATAATATTGTATTATAAAATCGAAGATAAGACCTATAAAAACATCTTTAACAACGGTGGATAGAAACTTTATTTTTAACATCATGTTTCTTCACTTTAAGTTTTAATTAACTGTTATATTTAGTTATATTATAATGTAAACAATATTTTTAAATCATCTGAACTAAGTACTTAATCAACCATTACAATAAATGTATTTAAGTTACTAAAGATAGATTTATAAATTTGGTTTAAAATTAATGAATTAAAATATAATGAATGTCGTTCATTCTATTTTAATTCAAAGATTCAACATTGTTTTGATTAGAAAACCGATTTGACAATCAAAAGTCTTTTGTTAAACTTAATTTTCTATACTTCTTTTAAAGCCAAAGAGAAGTTCAAAATCCCTTTTGAGATTAAAGTAATCGGAAGGAGTCTTCACCGAAGCGTACAAGGACAGAGTCACCATGAAAAAATCCTTTATATTCAGGGTTCTTCCCCAGTGTAGTAAAAATTAATTAATTATCAATATTAACTTTTAATAGTAGCTTTTACTACTATTCAGTAAAATTCTGCAAAATCGATGTTTGTAACTTTGAATTGTAGAAATTACTTATTGAAATATTTTGTTTGTCGTCCAATAATATATATATATATATATATATATATATATATATATATATATATTTATGGAAGAGGAGGGCAAACGAGCTGGCGGGTCACAGATGACTTGTGTTCGAGTTCGTTCCACAAGCGAGTGGAACGTGGAAAAAATGTCCTTGAGAACCGCACAGTAGAGGATCGCCACGCATCCAGGTGGTAAGGATGGTATTGGAGTCGATGGCGCGCTGTGCGGTGATGAAATTCGGCGGCAGGCATCAGATCGAATAGTTCTTCGGAACACTCCCCGTTGTAAATGCGGTAGAAGACGCACAAAGAAGCCACGTCTCTACGCAATGCCAAAGAGTCCAGCCGTTCGCAGAGCACCGGGTCCCCGACAATCCGAACGGCTCTCCGTTGTACGCGGTCAAATGGTAGAAGCTGATATTGGGGTGATCAGGACCAGAGATGAGAACAGTACTCCATGTGTGGCCGGACCTGCGCCTTATAGAAGAAATGTTCATATTTTACTATTCTTTGAAAATATAGGGTCCAATGTGATGCACCAGTTTAAAGGAATTACAGTTTATAATAATATATATTAATTTTAAGATAAATGCAATATCGTTCATATTTATTTAGAATTGCTGAATTAAAATAGTGGAGAGTACATGGAAACTACTTATTTAAAAAACTACTACTTAAAGTACTTACTTAATTTAATCTTCCAACATTCTTTTTTCCAACAATACAACTGGTTGGATAGTGAAGTTTTCATTTTACATTTTAATATTTAATATGAACTTATTAATTATAAGAAAACAAATCTTATTAAGTATAATAAAAAGTCTTGGTAAGTTTAACTTGGTGTTTTTGTTCCAGAGTCATATATTATAGTTATGACAAGAAAACAATATATCACCCGCGGTTTATTATTTTGCTAATGAAAGTCATATCTGCAGTAAAGTTTTTCTCATTCTATTAAAGTATTATTATTTTGATGTTTTCTTGTGTTGGATTTTTAAACAAAAATGTATATTTCTTATTCTCTTCATTCAAAAAGGAGAATTGGATTTACAAATATTTTATAACATAATATTGATAATAGTTATAACTATAACAATAATAAACACAATATATTTAATATTTCATGACATTGAGTGAAATTTACATCTTAATTAAAGTATACGTTAGAATTAATAGTATTAACAGTATATTATACTTTCTTAAATAATTTTGTATTTCTTTTGTTATTATTGTTATAAAGCCTGTTTGATGCGTTGTCAAGAGTAACTATGTAGTTATAATATTTTTATTTTATTCATCATATACAATAATAATTAATACCTATATATTTCAATGTCTCGTAAAAAGCTTGTTATTTAAAGCTTCAAGCCCTTAAAAATTACAATTATATACTCAGAACTGTAATCGTTAAAACAAAATGTTCCTGAAAGTTATTGAAATCTGTCGCTCTATAGCCTTTAATACTCGAGAGAAAAGTGTAAGAGGAAGTGCACGAGGTGGATTAGAAAAGATGAACTTATCACGTGGAAGAAGTTTTCAGAGTTTACGTGGATTTATTTTGTATTTGCTTTTAAGTAATATTTACTAAAAGATAATAACATTGTTGTGAATAAAAATAGTAATAATTTTAATAATATAAATATAAAATACAATTTGTTATTGTACAATATGGAACTGGTCTATTGATAGTAAGTGCTCACCGGTTTGTTCCCTGTGGACGTCCCATATGGAACTGTGCAACTAGAGTCTGACGTTTCATAAGTACAGGGTATGTAATTGAATCCAGAAACGTTGACTTTGACATAATAACGAAACTTGTACTTAACAACTAAAGCATTTAAAATATCTATCTAAAATAATGGTCTCCGATACCATTTAGATTCCTTGATAAGTAAAATAAAGTTTACGTAAGAGAATAAATAGCAAAATCAATTATATATACTCCTATACATGTAAAGTATGTTAAGTTATACAATGGATGGATTGGAGTTATTATGTTATTTGAGTTATTGAAATGGAGTTATTATGTTAACGGTAAAAAATGTATATATATATATATATATATATATATATATATATATACTTGTGTACTCTGCCTTTACAACAAATGAAGCCACTGGCAAGAACTTACAATATAATAAAGGCGTTTGCATATTCATCTACAGATTAAAAATAGCATTACGTGTCTGTTATGGAAAAACATAAATGCTTTGGTAACAAAATATTTCATATGTTAAAGAGCCATTAAAAAGGATGTAACAAATACGATACGAAAATAATAAATAGCACTGACTAATAATTTCTAGTTTGTGAAAGTCCGAAGTAAACATATTAATGGAAATGGACATAAATAAAAAATGCAATTTAATTTCAGAACAGAAATACAAATTGACTCGATATTGATACGACATGAATCAAAATACAGACAGATTTTGTAGCGTAAAAAAAAATATAAACATATAAAATATTTAAAACGTTTAATCTTAAATGTGACATGACCCGTGATAAAGTTCCTGTATCGATATTGACGTATTAAAAACGGATTTCACTTCTCGTTTGTAGTGGACAATTACTATGTCGATTTTCTGCTGTAAATGGAATGCGTCAATGCATTGCTTCTATTGCTTCGATAATAGTCTTTAACGACTTTAATCTACTGGTTGTAAAAGTATAAATTATGATACAATTCTGCCTTCAAATATAAACTAACCGAAACTCGAACTTTAGATCTATGTTATATTACAAAACGGTGCCCAGAGGTCGCAGGTTTGAGTCCTACCCCTATTAATATTGTTTTTTTTATATTTATTTTCAGGAATTTACATCATGACTTTATCATCATCATCATCATATTATTATTATTACAACTTTGTGTACATCATAGTTCGTACAACTTCCCGACCATTAATAACTACTTAGGTGAGAACTCATTATAAATGTCAATTAAAAATGAATTATTTTAAAGTAACTGTTTAGTTTCTAACCACCGTTATTAAAGATGTTTTTAAAAGTTTACTCTTCATTTCTATAATATATATATATATATATAGTTCTCATTGTTATAGCTCCGATTTATTTCCCGTTCATTGTATTTCTTGTTTTGAGTCAAAGATTTGAAAATCAAAGAAAGTTTCATTAAAATGTTTTTACTGCTAGTGACCCGCATTACATTTTTTTATATACATTAGTTTATTCAGATTTAATAAAGAAAATTATGTAAATACTAATTGGTTTGTAAACATAAAATAAATAGTATGAAAATAATTTATATTATATAGCTCATTAAATACTTTTTAAAATTTAACTGAAGTTGATGTTAATTAACTCCTGAGAAATAAAATTACTTTTCAGAGGGATATAATATAATCTTGAATAGCTCCGATTTAAATGTATTATAAACCACGAGTAAACAGAAGCGAAGAAGTTGTCATTATTTTACAGAAAATATAACATACCACAAAAGGTTACGGGACAACGTTTATTTATATAACCGCAAATCAAAATTATAAAAAAATTAATTAATTAATTAATTATTGGCCGCAGCATTAACACCGGGACTGCGGGATCGCTGACAATTAACTAAGTATTGTACCTATAGTTTATTAATAGTAGACTAAATGAGATGCCACTGTTAGCTCTTTTAAATAGATTTAATTTTTCAATAAAATATTTTATTTATATCAGAATAATCATGAATAATAATAGCTGTATTGGAAACATATAGTTCTTATATATATATCTAATTTGTTTTCATTTTAATACTCGCAATCACACTATCGCAGCTACCAAAAGTTATATAGTAACAGGTAACAAACACAGATATAGGTAGCATTGCTACATTGACTTTAAGTAACTAAGTTAGTTAAGGTTATTCTTTTAAGTTATTTACATAATTATATATATTTTTTAATTTTTATTTGTCATCTAGAAGGTTGTTTGAAAATTGTTTAAATATAATATAACAAGTTTATCAACCTTTACAAAAAATTCAAAATAATATTCTTGTTACATTTAAAAAACTGAGTCTGAAAGTTAGAAATTTAAAAGCATTTCAGATTTTTTCTTCTAATTTCACCGCTAACCTTTGTTCAAGCGAACAGGGGAAGTTTAAAAGAATATTGTAATAAGATATATTTGATGTCATCATCTTGTAAATTGACGTCTAACAAACAAACTCTCGAACTTTATTAATATGGTGGATAACAATGTGACGGAACAATGTTAATAATCGCATATTGCGATGTCATGAAGTAATAACAGATTTGATACCCATTTTTAATGCCTCTATTATTTGATAAATGTTTAAAATAATACGGTTTAATATCTAAACAACTATTTTAATATATCTCAAATAAAACTTTTTCTTTTTATTTTTCTTGATTGTAAGATGGTTAACAGAAATAGTCTTCACTGATCTTCTCTTTTTCTTGATTCTACGATGGTTTACAGACATAGTCTTCACTGAAAGATAAAATATAAATGTAACAACTAAATCTTATTTCTAAAAATATATAAATTAAGTACCGATCTCATATAATAAATACTTTTAATTAAAGTGTTTTCATTTACAAAGATACGTGAAACAAAAAAAAATGTTAAAGCGTTTAATATATTCTAAAAAAAAATTACAATCTATTTTTAGCAAAATAAATTTTAGCAATAAAACAAATAGAAAGAAGATAAATTACACAAATCACATTTCAACGACGATGTTAAGTAAATATGTATTACATCAGACGTCACTCAGTCTTATTATTTTATTATACGTCTGTTGATTCTTTTATTGTGGCTTATAAAAATGTATAGTATACCCTTATTAAGTAGGATGTGATTTTAATATCACCAACTGTAATTTATATGAAGAATCTAATTACTTAGTTTGAAAATGATACCTGAGATCTTAGCAAAATATAATTTAAAAATGAATTTTCCTCATCCTGTTAATTTTATGATCTTATCTATTTTGATATAAAAACATATTTATAAATACAATACTTTTAAACTAAAAGAATAACGACTTGAGTTCGTGTTAAAGTTGAAAGTAAGCGTTGCTGTTTTTCCTAATCCTCCTAACTTCTTTTAGCTTTAAAAAGTGAAGTAGTTTTTAAATCTCTCTGTACGAGACGTCGCTTTAAAAATACTTTTTACATTCAACTGCAGTCGCTGAAAAGAAGAACGAAAACGCCTTCATCGAAAGTTTTAAATCGAAATCTGTTAGCTCCAGCAATGTCTTGTAAATAAAGTCATCAATAATGTATGTACGGACACAATTAATAGTACTTCAAAACGTTGATGACAATAGTTTAATAACAATTATTATTATATTACTAGCAGACCCGGTCACGCGTTGCTGTGACTATTGTTTTTGATATATTACATTGTAGTGAACTATTTAAGGGGTAACCTTCAGAGTACATCTTTTATGAAAACCATAATGTTTTCTTACAGTCGATATTAAGCAAAAAACAAAACAAAATAATTATAATTATTTTTAAAATTTTATCCAAATTTATAACACTATTTGTATATTACAAAGTTTTTAGTAAATAACTTGGAACACTAAACTTACGAATAAGGTAGGTAGGGTAGATACCTCATTCGTAATTACTCAATTCAGTCAATAGATACCCGCCATCTTTTAGAATTGTTAGGAGGTAACTGCAAAATAATAAACAAAAAATTTGCAATAAAATAATATGGCGACTATGAATTGAGTTGAAACTTATTCTATCTTTTAAGTTAGGTCAACTGTACGTGGTGTGTAAATTTATTAAAATCGGTTAAGTAGTTAAGGAGTTCATCGTGGACAAACAACGTGACACGTGTTTTATATATATTAAGCATTCTGGTGGAATTTTTTTTATCATTTAATATTTTAAATAATATGATAGATAAATCCTAAAATTATCCTTTTTTTAATATGTTACTTTATCATTTTAATAAGATGTTCATAATTAAAAATATTTGGTGGTTTTACTAAGCCATATAATATAAGTTAAACTCAAAACATTTAAATTTTAAAACATAAATCATGAAAAATGAAAAAAACACATTTTTATAATAAATACAACAATTTTTATACAACTCGGCAGACTTCGTTCTGTCAAATAGATTTGGAATGTGGCAGTTTATATTTCGACCTTAAGATATTTTTACTCTGCTGACCCTCACATATAGCCCTATCATTATGGTGACGGTTCTGTTCAGGAGAATTAAAGAAAAAGGTCAGCTCGGATGACCTAAGTATCTTCGCTTCCACGAACTTTGGCCACCCTTTTGAGACGCACTAAAACCCCGATTGGGATGTCTTCTAGAGGGCTTCAAACTAAGAGGGGAACATAAGGTTCAAACCTGATTGAAAAATAATCTAAAGGGATAGTGGGAACGTAAAGGTGACAAATATTTACAAAGTGGGTGCTTCAATGACAAAACGTGGAGAAATTTAATTATTTATTACTATTATTATTAACATAAGGTTAATAACCGATGAAATAAAGAAAAATGAAATAAAACGTATATAAGTATTTTCAGTAATTGATCGGGGAATCACTGGCAATGTTTGACGAAAATCTCCTGCTAATAAAATCATTGCACCACCAAATAGGTTATGATTGCTCCATAGATCTTGTAAGGTTCTATTTAAAGCCTCCAAAGATTTTTTAAGTGCCATAGTGCATTCATCCCAAACAATCAATTCACATTGCTGCAAAACCTTTGCCATTGCAGAGTTCTTCGAAATGTTGCAGGTTGGAGTTTCGTTGCTTTGCATGTTTAATGGCAATTTTAGTGCTGAATGAGCTGTTCTACCACCTTCAAGCAAAGTTGCTGCGATTCCCGACGAAGCGAGTGCAAGTGCAATTTCATTATGTGAGCGAATTGTTGCTAATATCAATGAAATCAAAAAAGTTATTCCTGTACCACCAGGTGCATCTAAGAAGTAAATCCCTCCTCTTTTATCATTTATTACTTTCATAAGTGTATCAAATACATACCCTGTTGTTCATTGAATAGTGGAAGGTTTGTTTGAATTAATTCTTTCAAAGTGTTGAGATCATATAGTTTTTCTCGGTGCAACTCTTGGTTAAAAGCATTATGCATTGGACGATCAGGCGCGGCCAGTCCTAATTGAAATAATAGTTTGTTTGACATCATCAAGCACATGTCCTCAATTGAAATCAATACTTCATTGTAAATTTCTTCGCTTATTTGTATATTTGGATTTCCCCTTCTAATCCGTATTTGATACAAAATATCATCACACATATTATCTTTGTACTTGATCCACAAATCCTTTGGGTTTGATGGGAAGCATGTAGATATGATTATAGAAAACAATGTTCGTATTTAATGAGCTTGTGATGATATTACAGCATCATTGAGAGTTTGATCCCAATGAGCATCATTTTCTAGCAATCGCTAACGTTGGCAAGCTTCTCTGTATGATCCACACAAATCACCATTAACAGTTCGTACATGTTGGAACGATGTTGGGCCACGTACATTGACTAATAGCAGTCGTAAATAAAAACATTCATCATTGCTTGGATGTACTGAATGAATTCGACCAATCACATCGGTAGAATATACATCTGGGTATCCTGTAACTGGTTTTCCTTGTTTCCGTCGTATAAATCTCCTTGAGGATTGTTTCCAAGTATAATATTTTGGCATTTCAGAATATAACAATGTTTGAGCAAAAGCATCGTTTTGACATGTCTCAAAAAAACTGGTTAATGTAGTAGATGGTGGCTGTACAGCTCTATCTACTGCGTTCTGTGCTGTAAAATATACTCTTTGTCCATTTTCTAAATGCACAGCTAAATGAACAACAGTAGGGTGTCTCTCATGAATAGGAAAAGAAAATATTCGCCAAACTGCTTCATTACTACTAACATAGCGACCCATTTGGTATTGGGTAACTTCATCATTGGAATTCTCTGCATTAATACCAATCACAGCCATATCATTCCCTTTGGTTACATATTTGCAAATGTATTTAATAGATTTTACTGGATGGCAAGACTCAACGTTGATGTGTGCTTTGAAGGTCTTTGATAAAATGGGTGAATATGGAACAATCCAGCGATTATCTATTTCAATATCTTGTTGATTAAATTTGACAATAGTTGATCTTTCATTTTCTGCTGTCGATCGGCGACGATACAAAGGATAACCGTCAATACCATGTTTTTGATAACTACCTCATGCAATCCAGGATCTACTTCTACATTAGGGATTTCAGCTGTTATTACTGCATCAACTTCATTTGACTTTATCTTGTCAACTAACCAAATCAAAATATGTGCATGTGGCAATCCCCGTTTCTGCCACTCCACAGAATGCATCCAGCGGCGTGTCTCTCCAAACACATAATGTTTCACAATGAAATCCATTAAAGATTTCAACTTTTATATAAAGACTCTGGCTGTGTCTATTTCTATCCAGTGTGGATTGCATGTAAATGTGATTAACAAATCTGCTGTACCATAATGACAAACATATGACATGGTATTTTGAGCATATTCATGCATATTTCGAGGGCTTACGATGTATGTTGCTGGAAGAATAGTTATTCGACTAAGATTCTGTGCATTACCATCAGTATTAATCGCATCTCGAAGGTGAATATACTCTTCAGATCTGAGTTTTGTCTGATTCAACCTGATGAATGTTAATCTCTCCGTTTCAATTTTAACATACATGTCTACAACATACTTGTGATATAATCGCCGACGTTTGAGTATGTGATTGTCATCATTAGGCGGTAGGAATAATAGTTCATTGAACTGACTTTTTTGTTGGTTTTAGAACCTGAAAATAGATTTTTGTTTTCATAACATTGAAAATAAAAAAATAATAATATAGTGACTGATAATATATCTCCTTGCTAAACGAATATTTTTTATTACCTGTAATGGGATTTATCATCTTGTTTGAGAAATCATAGCCATCTTCACCTTGCCAAAATATAATGAGATATTGTAATGCGTCATATGAGCGGTGTGTTTCCTTTATACGTTGTAATTGATCATTCCGACGATGTAAAACAATATCAAGGGATTCCAAGTTTTCTCCAACTACTACGATGGCAACTTCATCAATAGTTGGTGCATTAAAACGTCTTGCATGTTGGCCAACAGGTGTTTTATCAGCTCTGATTACAATTTTGTGATTATCAGATGGCATCAGATCCAGTGCAGTTTTAAACAACATAATCAATTGATTGTACTCATGAAATAAAGTTTGTAATTGTTCTACAATAGACCTCTTTACTGAATTGTTATTTGAACAACGCATATCAATTTCTTGTGGTAAATTGCCAATGAAATAAATTTGCAGAAATTTGTAACTGCTATCTGATACTGGTAACAGTGAACTGGCGCTATGATATAGTTCGCCTTGTATCTGTAAATTAAAAAAAATGATTTTTGTCAAATATAAATAATATTTGTTCGTAAAAAGTATATCTGTCTCCTAATTTGAATCCCCAATTTATAATTGATATGCTTAGGTATGTCAATATGTAATAATTAGTTGTAACTAATATCCATCATAAAAAATTATATTGTGTTTCAAAATAATAAAAGTATTGCTAATACTGAATCACCAAATAATATTATGACTAAGTAATATATTTCTTGGGGATTAAGGAACTGAAGGTTAATGACACACCTTTACTTAATTAACAGGAAATTTTGTTCACTAAAATAATAATGATTAACTTCTATAATACCTACCTTAAAATTTGGCATGAAATTTTCCCGAACTACGTTTGTTGCCCTAAATGACGTCATTTGAAAGCAATTGTTATATTGTTGGATATTTTACAAAAAGTGTATGGAATCTGCTTCTATTCCTGAAACCAATGAGTACAATGGCTCTGGTGGTAGATCCAATGGTATCAATTTCACTTTCACATTTGCGCAACACAATCCATTGGCTTCATTTGCCTTACAATGAGAGCAAACCAAGTTCATAGATTCAATAGTAAAACATTGGTGGTTACTGTAGTCAATTGACAAATCATAATTGAAAGCAGCTCGATTCAAACTTTCGGGATTATTGGTTGAATCTCTCGCTCTCGCTTCCCGCGTTCGTGATATACGAATTCTTTCACGTTCTTTTCGGTCGTCACGTTCTTGTGCAGTATGATAAGATCGGTAATTAGTTTGGTTTGTAGCATTTCGGGTTCTTCTACCTAAATTACTTCGTCTTATAGGAGGCTTATCGAATATACTCACTAAATTATGTCACATGCAATAATTATTAATCACAGGTATTAAAACACTTTGCACAAAACACGATACAAAACAATCAAAATTAATTATTAAATATTATAAACGCTTTTTAATGCCGTTTGTTTGACAGATGCAATGACGTGAAAACTGATGACAATTTATGTCGCATTCCAAAACTAAAACAAAAGAAAGAATATTCCAAGGCCAATCAAATCTATAACTCTTACATTTTTTGACTTTTCAATTTGGTCGGGTTCACGATATTATCACTTTTGCGTGAACCTGCACATACATATATTTGATTGAATTTGAACTTTGTGGAGAGACAATAAAGCGCGAATTGACTCTTCGACGTTAGCAACATACCTAAATTGTTTAGATAACAATGAGTGCTTGTAATTTAATATAAACTTTATTGAATAACAATACAGTTCAAATTGGCTCTACATTTAGTTATTTATTCTATATTTAAAATATTTGTATAGGAAAAAGAAAAGGGCTCTTTTAGGGTTTTCCTGGAAAATATTCGATTTTTTCTCGCCGTAAGAACCATCCTTGGGCTTCAAGGAATATTTAAAAAAAAGAATTGTTAAGATTGGTCCATGCGTTGTTGAGTTGTGCGCTTACCAACACATTTTGCGATTCATTTTTATATAATAGATAATGTATTATATCAATTACTATGAGATATATATATTAATATTGCATTCTTTATTTTGTTTAATATCGTCATTTATATAAAAACATTATAACTTTATATAGTTCTTTAAAAATGACTCGATTGGTATTTCACAATTTTTATTATTAAAAATAAGTAACACTTTGTTACAGAGTAGCTATAACAGTAGTAGACAAATGTTTTTTTACAAACCATAAAACTTAGTGTAAAGATGGGGTAATAAAAAAGTTCCAGTGATGACGACGACAGTCTTTAAGATGTCTAGGACTGATTTGTTTCACATTACAAAGGCTTAGAAATGAATATAATATCTTTGTTTCATCAAGTAGTGTATTAAATTTAAAATTGTAAATAGCAAAGAATCAATTTAATAAAATATTCTTTCCACTAATGGTTATTATAGTGACAGTATGTATTCATCTAACAATGTAATGTAGGTGTTAGATTTGTCTAGGGGCGAATAATTAATAATAGGAAGAATAGTATTATTGTAGTAACATTATCTACGTTTAATGATCGGGCAAGCTTTAGGTGTCGATATTCAACTTCTCGATTCACGATTCTCATTATGAGCTCAACACATTCCTAACACTGGGTGGTTACACTCGTAAGCAGCTATTAATAGATTTATTTTTACACTGGATGAATGGAAAGACAACGACAAAAATTATAAAAATATAATAAAATTTCTAAATAAAGACAGTAATAGAGTCTTTTCTAAATATATAAAAATATTAAATTACTGTAAAAACTAACATAAAGTATAATTTTTGAAATTATTAAGTATTTATCTCTAGTGTCATGTGTCAGTGGAATAAGATAACTCATATCACAAGCTGTTGTGAGACGACATGGAATAACAGACGAGTATGGACATACATACGACGAAGAAATACAAATAGACACTCTCTTGTTTTAAATTATATGTATTACATAATACAACCAATGGACTCAAATGTCCTTTACATTTATAGGGAGCGATTGAGGTTTAACACATTATATAAATTTTGTTTGGAAGTCTCTTCTTTATGCATTCATCAGTTCAGACGCAAATGAATTTTTCAATCCAAACAAGAAAAACAAAAAATAAAACTCGGTACTACTGCATTTTAGAGAGAGTAAGATATATTTATCCCTGAAGCTGAAGGTCATATAATATGTAAAAACAATTATTTACAATTATAATTAATTTCGTTTGTATGTAACTTAAATCCGTATGTTTTCAATTTTAAATCGTGTTTCAACGAAGCGGCAGAGAATGGACAAAACATGAGAGTGTGGTAGATGGTAGTGGATTTTAAACTGCTTTAAGATAAAAATCCTTATTTGCATTATTTTCTTTTACTTCATATCCTTCACATTGAAAAACATTATCTCAGACATGTCATGTAAATATAATTAACTAAAGCAACTAAATTTGTAATGTACTATACAAGTTATGAATAGTAATAATTAAACTATATGACAACGTCTTCAGGTCGTAGTACAAGTGTGTTACAGTATTAATGGTAGTAACAAGTCGTAGTGCACTCGCAATAAGATTTCACTTCTTTTAGTAATATAATTAATTAAACTAGTCTTATCTTAACTTTTTTGTTTTGATCTTTTTGTCTTATCTTAACTTTTTTGTTTTGTTTTGATCATAAAAATTATTTTACATTATGCCAATTATTATGTCATAAACGCTGAATAATATGTTCTTAAAAACATGAATTTCTCTCTTTATGAAATCACTTAACGTGTGTGAATTCTTCTCCATTGTAATATGCAGTTGTAACAATTCAGAAGACTTAGTGTTTATAAAAGTTATATTGCAATCGGATAAACGGTTTAGGGGCTATATGGGATAACCAAACAAACATACTTTTAACATACAGTAGAAAAATATATACCAATAGATATAATAAATAATTTCTGAATCTTTTTACAAATTGTTATAGTATTTTAATGTTTTTATATAAAATGTTGTCGAATAGATTAAAATATAAAATAATTAAAAGCTTCATTTATATAAAACATAAATTGAACTCTTTAAATTTAGTTCTAAGTTCTACAATCGCTAAATGTTTATGTCGAATCATGTTTATATTTTAAATATTCTACTAAGAATATTTATTAGTGTAATTTAATAAACGTACTTAAATTACTTGGAAGGATTTTAGTACGTTAACAAAAACATAAATAATATGAGGTTGATAAAAAAGTCCTTTCTAAGGTTCCTTCGATAGTTTACACAAGTGGATCATCAGCTTTGTCACTGGACGGAACATGGGAGTCCGATATTTCTATTACTGTGAGTCTTTCAGTCACATGGGGTTATTTTCATCAATGGGATTATTTTATTCAATCGGGAATTTCTTTATAAAATTAATAGTATCCTTCCATCAGTTAAATATTTAACACTGTACAGATCCTGATAAATCATGCTCGGAGCTTTTCTATAAAAACTGTCTTAAAGAGAGATGAATCTATTTTTTTACATCAAAATAACAACTTGGATATCTTGATTATGGAAATTCACATAATATTTAATAGGCTATATAAATATTTTTCATTGCAGTTTTTATGACTTTAGTTACTGTTATGTTTAAAAACAAGTAATAATTTTTAGTTGAAATAATCTGAGACATGATTACAGATTGAATATAACCTTCAAAATACGCAATAATACAACATGCAGTAATGTTCAACCTTTCTTATATAATATAACTAATTGGATAAAAAGCACACGGACTTAAATAACCGATATTCTATTAATAAAGGATTGTATTACAAGCATATTACGAGCACTTCGTATTGGAGAATATTGTACGAAATTGAAATCAACTCCCGTACTGGTATTTTTATATTGGAATCGTGAATTTAGAATGAACTCAGGTTTTGATTAAACCATTTTCAATATCGCGCTGATTCAGTGTTTTTATTAAGCTTACTGTGGAAGGTTATTTGATGACTTCAAAACTAAAATATATTAAAGTTTTATTTGTAACTGTTACTTATGTAAAAGTCAACAATTTTGCTCGTTATTTCATGTTTCATTATTATGTCAAAGTCAAAGTTTCTTGATTCAATTACATACATTGCTCTTATGAAACGTGAAATGAGACCTCCACAGGAAGAACCGGCAAGAACTTACTACTCTTTAACTAGTAGCATATTATAAAATTATATATTGTATTAATTATATGAAAGAATTAACAATAATTGTTTTTGTATATGTGTATTCCTTCATTTTAAAGACTTATTTTAAAAGCAGATACAAGATAAATTCCTCGTAAGCTTTGAAAACTTTTCCCACGTGATAAGTTCATCTTTTCTAATCCACCTCGTGCACTTTCTCCTACACTTTTCTCTCGGGTATTAAAGAATGCGAAGAGCGACGTATAGCTCTTCATATTGATAAAATAAATAACGTATATATGTATGTCGTGGTAGTATATATACTTTTAAATCGGAATATACATAAATAAAATAAATGTGTGAGTCGTTTAAGCTAATTAACATTAATCCGATTGCGGTTTGACAAACTATTGATTGTAAAATAATTTTACTTTTACTAAATTAATTTACAACAAATCATTTCTTTTGTTGTGTAATTAGTAAGGTATCGAAACAAAAACTTACAATTACTACTATTGAATCGATAACAAACTTAAATAAAAGATTTAAATTTAATATTCATTAATTGTGACTGAACAACGTTATTATAAGCTTCTTAAACTGCCTTGTATTAAATAAAATATAGAATAAAAAAGCACTGATTCAACAAAGTGCAGTCAACACAGCTGTTCAAATATCTACATAAACGTCCTTATTGCTATTACATTAGAGCTGACTATAGTCCGCATTAGGAGAACAACAAAGCAACGGTTCAGGAGCCATATATTAGAGGCAGTGTTAACAAACAGTGAACCAATGTTCAACATAAGAATTAGAAATATTTATCTACTTCTACTGAGAATTAACTGCTATTACACTAGTAATCATACAGCTTATTTAAATCATAAAGAAGTTTTTTGTACTAATTCCATTTATTAACATTTCTATTAGAAAACCAATATGATAATATGAATTCATTATCAATAACAAAGTTTATACAATTATTTGAAAAAGCTTAGAATTTTATAACTTAGTTTTTTAGTATCTTATCTGTTTATTTAAAATAGAATAAACGATGAATGTTGAATACTTTTAATTGATTTGAGTGAAGCATTTAAGCGAATATGAGAAAGTTTACTCTGAGTAACTATGGTATGTGTTTAATTTTCCGTAATCATTATAATCGTTGGCATAATATGCAAATAAGGTTCAGCGAAAGAAATGTCCTTCGTTGATTTCTATCTTTTAAATGCGACCAGAGGAATGGATTTTCTATCAGACAGTCTGACAAATCGAGTTTAATGTAACAGGGAACAGAGTGGTTTCTTATAAAGAATCTTGCCCACAAATTCAATCTTTATAATCCAACTTTTTACAGCGACTGAAATATGTTGAGGAAGGCTTTAAAGTTTTAAAAAGATATGAATAAAAATATATTGATTTGTTAAAATGGAAGAAAAATATTGAATCTTAATTTATCTTTGTATACAGGAATATATACAAAAGAAAAACATATTTACTCGTATATTAAATATTTGTTATTCTTTTAGACTAATCTATATATGATACTGTATTGTATGTAAATACATACATAATTGGATAACTGATATATCTATACATATAAAAAAATTATAACTGATCGTTACTTAATCCTTTAAATTATTGGAAAGTTATATTCTTGACTAGTGACATACCTTGGCTTCGGATGGATAGTAGAATATATTATGCCTGCATGTGTGTACTGTCGTAAGATAGCATTGGGTTGTTACAGCGTGGGGGTTTCCATGTTGTACCTTAAATTTTTTCTCTGAAGTTAGAATTGGCAGAGTAAGCTATCCATAAAAGATAGATGCCGTCACGAACATCTGTAAAAAGGAATATCCCGTAATACATTACTTTGTTATATTTCTAACGGATTAGGAGGCTATTAGGGAAACTTAATTAAAAACTTAAAACTTAATATCAACGCAGCAGAACTACTAAATGTATTTAATGAAAAAAAGTAAAAAAAAAATTGTTATGATATATTTTTAATGACTTTAGTCTAGGGAAGGGGAGGATGGGTAAGAAACCACACATGACGTTTTGAAGCACTTTGCATTTCTAGCGAGGGTGTGATTTCAGTCTACTATGATATCAGTTAATCATCTTAGTTGTTGCTATTACAGGACTACTCTACCGTATTCAAATCAGCAATTTGCTTGCCGTCGTGATGTCTACATAAGTTAATTACTCATATCATCCATTTGCAATGTTGTGAGTTTCAAATATTATTGCTGTTTATTCTATAGAGCAAATATTGGTTTGCTTACTACTTAGAAGGTGACTAGGCTACCTAAGGTATCGTGATAAATATTGTTTGTTAAATATTTGTAGCATGTATTTAAATTTTTTCACACAAATATTTATTTATAAATAAAAAACTGTTCAATTTTAATAAAAAAAATAGGAGTTTATAAGAACGAAGCATTAAAAGAAGAAATTAAAACATAATTACAGAAAATATTCGCTACTTGTTTTAAAATGTTAAAAGGAGTTGGCATAGTTAGTGTTTTTTATTATTTTTATCGTATATATAGGTTTCTATTCCAACATTGTTGTATAATGAGGTAAATTGTGTAATTGATGGCCCATTTTTCTGCAAAATGCGAAGTTAACTGATTTCATATGTCGGTGCTATGTCAACGGATACAAGTCGTTTATTATCCCCTCCTCACCATAATAGTTAAACTCAAATACAAACAAATTTTTATTTTATTTCTCTATAAAATTATATTGATGGAATAAGTACATCCTTCAAAATACAAATATACCGTCACGTTAGGTTGCTTAATTGACTTACTAATAGATTATTGAGCGAAACGCTCTACTGAAGATTTTTTAACATTTTTTGCCACGAATAGACTCGAAAATTTTAATTTAAATAAAATAAATAACTCTAGGTACGATACGATATCTTTTTATATTTCCTTCTTAATGCAAAATACAGATCAAATGATAATGTAACATGTACTTATTAAATTAGGTTAAATTAACTTATTAAACTGAATTCACGTTAAAAGTAATCGTATATTAAAAAACAATAGATCAATTTATAATGTTTTTTTTAATACCTGTTACATTTAGTTTCGAATCAGATTTCTTGATTTGACTATTATATGTATTATTCTGACTCTTAGCAATATGATGTCATATATAAGACATCATGAACATATTAAAAAAATACATCAAACTTCTCATTTTATACAAATAATAATGAAATAAAGCTAGAGATTTACTATTTATTATTTTATTATTATAATAGACATATTACATCCTTCACCTAAATTTGAATATGAATATAATTGTGAAGATGACTCTAGTGCGGTACTAGAGTCTTTCTATATGCAGATCGCCTTCTGGTTGGCCTTGCTCTCACTTGTCCATTTTTAGAATTTGAACGTCAAATATAGTTTCTTCGTGAATAATTACCGTTATAAATATATTTATATAAACAATATTTCTATAAATACTACTATTTAACATTTACTTAGTGGAAACTGAAACTGAAATGGAAGATACTAATAATTGTTTGGTATTTAAGAAAAAAAGATGCAAATAAATCATATCAATATTGTAGATCTTAGCTCAAATTTTTACAATGATGTTGGTGTAACTTCAACCAGTGGGTGAGCAGAAGTTATTATAAATTATTATATATATAACAAACAACTTCACGTATCATAATCATCTTGCTTCAAGACATTAGTTTGATCTCTGATAACAATAATAAAATATACAATACACTAAATTAACAACTAAAATAAATTTATGATATATGCAAATTACAGTAAGTGAGTTTCCTGTTAGTCCAGAGCGACGAGCGACAGGTGTAAGTGAAACGAGCAGCAGCTAACGAGCCACGAGGCATATTATGTATATTGTTCGGTATAATTATGAATTTTGAACAAGGCATTCAGTTACTATATAACAGTTTTTAATACATACTACATTATAACTATGTAACTATTTGGTAAGGAATTATTTAAATCGAGCATGGACGTGGTAAAACAAAGAAAATGTTTTATTTTGTATAAAAATTATGTATTATTTACAGCCTCCGTAGTTATTGAGTTATTTATTTTTTTCTATATTAAACTTTTCAGATACCGACAAAGTCAACGTTTTTTATTCAGAATAGGAAATCCACTTACGAATGTCAGAATTTAGTTGCTCGAAGTTGTTATTTCAAAGGGTAGGTCACAAGAACCGGCAAGAACTACATGATACTCCTTTAACTTATTAGTAACTTAAATTTCTATCGGTGTTAGTAATTTGTATTAAACATAAAAATTCTTTAAAATGTGTGGGTTTACTTATAAAAGATAGATAATAGATTCATCAATTTTATATCTAATCTAATCAATTTCAGTCAGTCATTATATTTAGTCATTATATTGTTATGCTGCTTCTTTATTTGTACATTTATTTCTGTAATATCTATTTATAGTTATTACAATTACTGCCTCATAAGGCGGATGTTCTTATTGATATTACTAAGGGATTCTTAAGTAGTAAAATATATATTTAAGCTAAATAAAGTAAAGCAAAACATTAAATAGAGAGATACATAAAAGCTCCAGTGCTAATATAAACACTTAAATAAAATGACATGGTGTATAATTTTATTTACTCAATTGAATAAAAAATGAGCGACTCTGAGAGAACATTTACATAACTTATTCAGATTGTTTTTCATATAACGAATATTATAAGATAGCTAATTTTTTTGAGTAATTAGTAAGATGAGATAAAATTTTGATAGTAAATAAGACTCTATCATAGAATCGATATGGAAACCATATTATGTTTGTTGAAACCAAACATTTTATAAATAGTTATGACTCATCATTACTATTCAAATCAAGTATTTTTTATATTACTTAATGTATTCGTTTTGCTACAAAATTAAATTTGTTTACTTTTGATGACTTTTATTACTATAACTTTGTTTATAATGAAATTTGGAAACATTAGGACTTAGCAATGACCAAATAAAATTATATTAATGACTGACTCAGAAAACTCAAAAATATGTAAATTTTTAACTTTAAGTTAAATTAGTTACTTTTAGATCTTTACTTTCATATTTTGTGAGATTTCCTTATTTGATTGAACAAACTTTATATTATTTATTAAAGGTATTATTTTTTTATAACTGAATGATTGAAATCATTGTGATTGAGCGTCAAAGTGTTTTACAATGTCATTGTGAATTACGTGGAATGAAATATTTTTTTGTTAATCTTGTATATTATTTAGAACTTACCCGTATTGAAAAACGACATAACATCATAATTATAAAATAAATTCCTCCTGTCTTTGATAAGAAACTACAAAGTTAGGTGTATAATAGAACAAAGATATTAGCAGCTCCATTATAAGCGAAAAAGATATTGCACTTTCGTTAGTTATTCTTAGAATCATTCTATTAGAGAGTAATCAAATTACCAATTTTAAAAGAAATAATATTATTTTAAAGAAACTGTGCAGTTTCTAACCACCGTTATTAAAGACGTTTATAAAAGTTTAATCTTCAATTCTATAATACTTCTCTTTGTGATAGCGCACTTTTATTTCCCGTTCATTGCATTTCTTTCTTTGAGTCAAAGATTTCAAAATCAAAGAGAGATTCATTGAAATGTTTTTACTACTAGTGACCTGCATTATCTGCTTTATATAGATTAGTATTTAGTATAAACTATTGAAACATCCAGAGAATCGTAATATGAGCTGCAGTCAAATAACTACGGCTAAGCTTAGAGACACACTTGTTTATTAGAAGTCAATCTAAATATGAAAAAAATAAGAAACCATTAAACAAAAACTTACCATTACTACTATGGAATTGATAACAAACGTAAAAGAAATATGTTATATATGATATGTTGCAAATTTATTATTCATTAATTGTGACTGAACAACATTATTATAAGCTTATAATGAAACAGAATGAAAATGCACTGATTCAACAAAGTGCAGTCAACACAGCTGTTTAAATATCTCTATAAGTGTCGTCCTTATTACTATAAGGTTAGAGCTGACTATAGTCAGCATTACGAGAACAGCAAAACAAACGATTCAGGAGCCATATACTAGAGGCAGTACTAACAAACAGTGAACCAATGTCCAACACAAGAATTATAAATATTTATCTACTTCTACTGAGAATTAACTGCTATTACACTAGTAATCATACAGCTTATTTAAATCATAAAGAAGTTTTTGGTTGTACTGTTTTTATTTGTTAACATTTTTATTAGAAAAACCAATACGATAATATGAATTTATTTTCAACAATATAGAGTTGAATGTTATATCTTAGTTTCTATGTATCTTATCTGTTTATTTCAAATAGAATAAACGATGAATGTTAAATATTTTAATTTGATTTAAGTGAAGTATTTAAGCGAAAATGAGAAAATATTGCTTTTGTAACTCTGGTATGTGTATAATTTTACTTAATGAAGATAATTGTTGGAATAATTTGCAAATAAGGTTCACCGACTTCGTTGACTTTTATCTTTAAAATGCGAGGAGAAAAATGGATTATACATTTTCTATCAGACAGACTGACAAATCGAGTTTCATGTAACAGGAACAGAGTGGTTCCTTATAAAGCATCTTGCCCACAAATTCAATTTTTATAATCCAACTTTTTACAGGAAATATGTTGTACGGCTTTAAAGTGACCTTTGAAAAGATATTAAAAATGTATTGATTTGTTAAAAATGGCAGATGTTATTGAGAAAAATATTGAATCATAATTGATCTTTGTGTACAGGAATATATAAAAAAGAAAAACCTATTTACATTAAATATTTGTTGTTCTTTTATACCAATCTACATATATATGGTACTGTATCCTGAAAACTTTTGGAAAATTATATTCTTGACTAGTGACACACCTTGGCTTCGCATGGATAGTAAAATGTATTATGCCTGCATGTGTGTTCTGTCGTAAGATATTATCGGCTCATTATAGCGAGGGGGTGTCCATATTGTACCTAAATTTTTTTTTATAAAGTTAGAATTGGAAGAGTAATCTACCCGTAAAAGATGGACACCATCGCGAACATCTATAGATTTGTTAAAAGAATATGCGCGATATATTACGTTGTTATAATTTAAACGGATTAGGAGACAATCAGGGAAAAATGCAAAAACTTAATTTCAATGCAAAACTACTAAATGGTTTTAATTTAATAACACAACAAAACATTGTTACGATATATTGTTTATGACTTCAGTATAGGGAAGGGGAGGATGGGTAAGAAACCACACATTACGTTTGAAGCACTTTGTATTTGTAGCGGGGGTGTGATTTCAATCTACTATGATATCAGTTAATCATCTTAGTTGTTGCTATTACAGGACTACTCTACCGTATTCAAATCAGCGATTTGCTTACCGACGTGATGTCTACATAAGTTAATTACTCATATCTTCCATTTGCAATGTTGAGAGATTCAAATATTATAGCTGTTTATTCTATAGAACAATTATTTGCTTACTATTGAGAAGGTGACTAGGGTACCTAAATTATCGTGATAAATATTGTTTGTTAAATATTTGTTACATCTATTTTTATTTTTTTAAACAAAAAAATATTAATCAATCTAAAATTGATTTATTTTATTAAAAAAAAAAATTATAAGAACGAAGACTTAAAAGAAAAAAATAAAAATTAATTCCAGAAAATATTCGCGACTCGTTTTAAAAAGTTAAAAGGAGTTGATATAGTTATCGTTTTATATTATTTTTCAACATTCATTCATTCATCTCGTGGTAAAAAAATCAATTAAATGCTGTTATAATAACCAGTGTTTGGAATGTATTTTATAAATATGTATATATAGTCTATACATATAAATAAAATTTAAATGCCCGTTTGTATTTCCAAATTAACAACTTTTCACTAAAAACATATAAAATATTTACGGTATTCTAGTATTTTTTTTCTGTTTGTCTGCACAGCGTGAAACAATACGAATGGCTACGAATTACAAAATTGGATTATTTGATTGGTTTAATGTACAAAACAAAATGTATTAATTTGTATCGCGTAAAAGTGAATTGAGCTAAATATTACTTATTTAATAGAACGTAAAACTTCTAAGCATTCTGTATAATTGAATATTCACAGAACTTAGAAAAAAAAATACTACAAAGAGAAAAAAGTATATATATACATAGTTTACATAAAAATATAACAATTAATGTAACATTATTATGTTTATTGTATTATTGTAAGATGTTAATAATAGTTTATCCATTTCGCTGTTTTTTGCCATTACATTACAAAAAATATATATAGAATTGAAAATATTTAATTTATAAGTACTATTATATTTTTATTCAGCAATTTCGATACTGTGCCATTTTACATAATAGCATGGATTGAAAAAATATATATCAACTAGAACCACATTAGCTTAACTAAATGATAAATAGCGACACATAGAGCAGCTGCTATCAATAATATATTTTTATTAAGTAGCGAACGCTGCTTTATAGAAACGTCACGGATCTCTGTCCGTCCGTCTGTCCGTTTGTACCTCCATAACTCCTGAACGTTTACGTCTTGAGCATCCAAATTTTGCACACAGGTAGTCCACAGACTCATGACCAAGATATGCTATTGTATTAGTTATTAAATATTCCTACTATTTCCTTCTTCATGCAAAACACTGATCAAATGTAATCAGTTCTTATTAAATGAGGTTAAATTAACTTATTAACTTAAATTTACGTTATTATTACGTATTTATTTACCAGATATAGTTTTTTTAATAACTGTCAAATTTATTTTCGAATCAGATTTCTTGATTTGAATATTTTATATATATCGTCTGACTTTTAACAATATGATGTCATATATAAGACATCAAAAACATCTTAAAAAACACATCACACGTTTCATTTTATAAAAATAAGTATGAAAGAGAGAGAGAAATACTACGTATTATGTTATTATTATAAAAGATACATTATATCCATCAACGTAATTTGAATTTGAATATAATTGTGAAGGTGGTTCTAGTGCGGTACTAGAGCCTCTCTATATGCAGATTGCCTTCTGGTCAGCCTTGCTCTCACTTGTCCACTTCTAGAATTTGAACGTTAAACATAGTTTCTTCGTGAGTTATTATCGTTATAAATATGTTTATTAAAATTGTATACAGATATATTTATATAAACAATATTTCTATAAATACTACTATTTAACATTTACTTACTGGAAACTGACACTGAAATGGAAGATACTAATAGTTGTTTAGAATTTAAGAAAAAAAATGCAAATAAAATGTATTAAAATTATAAATCTTAGCTCAAATTTTTACAATGATGATGTAAATTCAACCAGTGGGCGAGCACTAGTCATTATAAATTATTTTATATGTAACAAACAACAACAAACAACGTATCATAATTATCTTGCAAGACATTGGTTTGATGTCTAATAACAATAATATTATATACAATAACACTAAATTACCGTTATGATATATGAAAATTATAATAAGTGAGTTTCCTGTTAGTCCGGAGCGAATGGCGACAGGTGTTAGTGACACGAGCCGCAGGTAACGAGACACGAGGCGTATTATGTATATTGTTCGGTATAATTATGTATTTTCAGACAAAGCGTTTACTTACTATTTTTTAATACATACTAAATTGTAACTGTGTAACTATTTGATAAAGGATTATTTGAATCGAGTATGGAAGTCGGAAAACAAAGAAAATGCGTCGCGGAGAAAGAATTAAGGCAGCTAAGGCCATTTAATTCCACCAAATTGAGCAGGATAAAATGAGTTATTTTCGACATTGTTAGGAAACAAAACTTATTTAATTAATAAAGCACTGTTAATATACTAAAAATTACCTTATTATAAAAGCACTTTTGTAATATAAAATAAATGTAGAAAAATAAAAGGGAATATAATTATTTATACTATTATTATATATACAAATGTATAATAGAGCAAGTGATAGGGATATGGTCAGTGAGAACGGAAGTTACATTAACTGGAGTGTGGAATGCGATTATTACACATATTGGATAAATAACATGAACACACATGGAGCATATCACAACTAGTAAGTACCATTTTGTATTTTATTGCCCATGTTAATAATTGTATTATTTATTATTATGTATGTTTTTAAATGTATATTGTTCGATAAATGAACGATAATTGTTTTTATCACAAAACCGATTTAACATTGTAAATTCTTCTGTTGGCATGAATTTTTTATAAGTATTTTAAAGCCAAAGAGAAGTTGAAAATCCCTTTTGATATTAAGGAAATTTAAAGGACTTTTCAGTGAAGCGGACAATGACACCATGAACTGAATTTAATTTAGAAATGTTCATATAAAAATCTTTTTTGTTATTGATTATTTTTAATGAGGGTTCTTTAACAGTACAGTAAAATATAATATCAGTATTTTTATTACCTATTACTATTTATTTATTTGTTCAGTAAAATCCTGCAAAAACGATGTTTCTAACTTTGAATTATAGGCTAATAAATCAAATGACATTTCATATTTTACTACTGTTTGAAATATAGGATCCAATTTGGTGCACTATTTTATAGATTATGAATTACAGTTTATAGTCATATAGATTAAATTTAAAATATATGCAAAAAAATATCGTCCATATTTATTTTATTTTTATTTATTTAAAACTTTATTGCACATAACAATGTTATAAAACAAAGAAGATTACAATGCTTATATAAATGCAGTAAAATAACGTGCGAAGGTGGTCTTATCGCTTAAAGCAATCTCTTACAGACAACCTTTGATGAACAATGACAATTAGAAAAGTCACAAGTTATTTATTAAGAATTGCTGAATTAAAATAGTAAAATATCCATGTAAGCTTCTTATTGTAGAATTAATCTTTCAATATTCCTTATTTCAATACAACTAGTTGGATAGTAAATATTTCATATTACATTTTAATATTTATAAGCAAACTTATATAAGTTAATATATAAAGATCTTATAATTATAACAAAACAAATCTTATTAAGTGTGATACAAAATCTAGGAAAGTCTAAATTGGTTTTTCCATATACAATATATCACCTACAGTTTCTTCTTTTACTAAAGAAAGTCAGAGGAGGACGAAAGACCGTACGGGTCACCAATGACAGGTGTTCACTGCCGCCCAAAACTCTTGCAATATCCGGAGAATCTCAAAAGCGTTGCCGGTCTTGAAAATGGGAGTATACGCCTTCTCGTATTGTTTCTATGATATTTCCTATAAGTCTTAAACTTGTACGTAATTGAGTAATTTAGTCACAAAATTATGATATTTAACATTTAATAAATATTGTTGTTACCGTAAACGATATTTTGAAATATTAAATTAAAGAATATTGAAATATGTAAATTTAAATTTAACATTTTTGTAGTGCTGAATAAATAAGCTTCGCGAAATCATTAAAAGGAGCGAGGGTTTTAAGCGGATCACGAAACAAACAGAGGTAATACAGGACCCGGAAATACTCTTAATATTATATATATACAAATTTGGTCGATAGTCGATTTAGTAATACTTAATACTTGATACACTGATATACATATTCGAATATGTAGTAAAAATATTTAAAAATGTATTTGGTCTTAAGCCAAGATCCGGCGAGAAAAACTAATTCATAATGTTTTCATAAAAAATAGAAATTATTATTATTTATTATAACAAATAATTCAAAAAATATTTTCATAATTTATGAAACGCCATCATTTATATAAAAAATTTTCAATAGCATTTAATAAGTACTGCAAAAGAACATATTTCTACCTCAAGTGCTGGCAATCAGCTCCTTAATAATGAACTTCTATCCATTAATATCTAAGAAGATAACAATTGCTATAGACTTGGTCAGACATATACAGGATGAGGACAGGAAGTGAAATGTAACATTTCCGTAATATAATAAACGTAACAGACATGGTTTGGTAACATGTTTGTATAACAATTATACATTAATAATTGTTAAATAACATACATATATTTTTTTTTGTCAAAAAAGTTGCTTTAATTTATACAATACTAGCTGTAATTCACGATTTCCAGTTCATGGGTGAGAAAATAATTGTCCTTACAACTCTGTATCAAAAACAGAAAAACAAAGAAAATCGATAAAATTGTTTAAAACGTTGGAATTTCAAGATTGTTGTCCGGTATCTCAAAAACATTCCATTTTTAAACTCTTAGTCTGAACGAATCGTGTTAGAGGAAAGATGTATTGTGTCAATTATGATTATTTACAATTATAACAAATATATAAATAAAACAAAATAAGATAAGATAAATAGATAACAACCATCTCTGAAACGGGATGTATATCGTGTAAAAATTTAAGATCAATCGGTGCAGTAATTTTTTGCGTCTTTGAGACGCACACAAACCAATAAAACATTGATACATTTAAAAATAGTCAAATAAAATATTTATGAATTGATTGATATATATTTAAGTACATTATACAATGTAAATAATTATTATCACAAAATTCAGATACAAACTTATTTTAATAAAAATTGTTTAAGTTATGTAATTCTTATATATATCTTACCGAGGTTACTTATTTGTGTTTTCTACAAATAAATACACTGTGTAACATCTGTTGGAACTATTGATAGCTTGGAGTATTTAAACAGATGTTTGCCGTCCCAACAGCAATTACTTCTAAGACCTTCAGTAGACTTTTCTTCACTTGACTTCTACTTCGAATTATTTAAGTTCCTTACAATAAAATCTTGGAACATTTCTTGAGATATCTTTAAGTAATTGAAGATGTAAGAATAAAGATATGTCATAAATCCCCCAGTTATCATATTTAACTATAATGACTGTCAATTATGGTGAAATTCTCAATTTTCTAGTTCTTATCGTCACATTGAAGAACGGAACTTTAATTAATGTAAGTTTCTCTTGAAATCTTAAAATATAATTAGAGTATTTTATTACTATCGTAATATTTTAAAATAAATCACAATATTATCTATCAAATTTTTCTTCTTCGGTGAGAAAACGTTACGCATAAAATTGTGCCATCTTAAAAACTCATTTCATAGTTTTTGTACTCTCTAAGATAGACAACCATCACCTGATAAATTATCTAAAGACTTAATATCTCTGAAGCATTCACCATTTTTTCGTAGTTAACTCGTCCTTTACTTTATTTCTAACTATTAACTAGATGTTTCCACGACTTCATCACAACAGTCAATTGTATACCACTGTAATTTGAGCTCGCTGAAACACTTGTTATGTACACTTACATTTAGATGAATTATATGCTATTATTTTAAATAATTGTCTTAGCGGATAATATTGCAAAAAAGATATCATATTTTAAGTGTTATAAAATATCATGATTAGAAAAATTACATTGTGATATTTCATATCCATAACAAGTGAAATTATTAATTTTAAATTGAAAGAATGATCAAATATTGATACAATCACTCCAATACATCAATTCTAACTTATTATTAATGTCTTTACAGTATGATGATTGATAAAAATTTTATTGTTTATAAATATGTTACTTATTATAATATGTATTTAATAGTTATGAAAGATGAATTGATTTGAAATATAAGATATATAAAATAAACTTTAATTATAAATGTAGTTTATGAACCATGAAGTTGATAAAGAATCAATATTACCCAATCTATCATCGGACTAAACCGAGCGGTTACGAGATTTATAACTTTTACTATTATGTACCAGATTAGTTTGGCAACTTACAAGTTTATACAAGTTTGTATTCAGTTCAGCAATCAAGTAAAGTATGGCAATATAATACTATTGAAACAGTTTAGTTCAACTTTGTTTACTTGTGGTTTGCATTATATTTAACCACATACATCCACTTTTTTATGAATATCTTTTTGTATTATGATTTGTTTCATCTTCTTTAGAGTTTAATATTGAGAATATTAAGTTGTGGGTTGTATTTACATCTATGTAAAAAATTTAGTTTCAACAATAGAGAATACGAACATATTTTAGTTCAAAGAATCTAACAAACCAATAGATATCGAAACCTCAATAAATATAAAATGTTGGTTTTAACTTACAAAAAGTTAAAAACTAAAAGTTTAATAAACACTTAGTATAATTATTATAACATAAATACACATTGCTTCGGTCTCACGGAACCAACCGTTCCGTCGCCATGCTTGATGTATACTTCTCTTAACTTGCACTACTACTTACCGTGACAGTGGCACAATCCCCTGATTGTACTTCTGTGTAAAAAAATCTTTTTGTTTATGTCTTACATTTTTTTTAACACATTTTCTCTCTGCGGTAATTATCACCTGCGTGTGGCTTACCTGTACGGCGGTAGTAATATTCGTCTATCAAGATGACTGACTGAGCTTAGTGAGAAGTTAGTTATAAGTTTTAATACTTAGTTATAAGTTTTGTTCAATAACAATTTTCCGAAACCGTTTATTATTTGATATGTTTAGAACACATTAACAATACTCATAATGTTCAAGGTATTTTAAAGTTTTGTAAAAACATTTGTAAAATACTGAATAGATGGATGTAGTAGCTTATAACTTTTCAGATATTCTCTCGGTTAATACTACAAGAAAAGCATGTAAATACAAAGTTACTTAAGATGTTGGTGAAATGGTTCGTTATTTAGAAGTCAAGTTTGAAGTACATGTTGCATTATCTATTAAATGTGAGGTGAATTATATGAGGATGTAGTAAAATGTGTTTAGAGTTTATTTAACAAAATACTAAATCTACACATATAACTAAAATTGAAGTTTCTGTCCCTAATTCCAAACTAACAGCTTTTCACTAAATGTATATGATAAAATAAGTATATTTCAATTATTTGTCTGTCTGTCTGTCGGTCTGTTTGTTCCGGAATTATAATAAACGGTGCATAAAATACTGAGAAATAAAACTGTGACATGTTTTACGTTAAATATAAAGATATAAATGAGATGTGTGAAATATTAAGTTTTCATGTTTATTATTTAGTTACGTGGATTATCGTTTTATTGAAATCATTAAATAAGGTTGATCCGAACAAATGGATTTCGTTGACTTCTATCTTTTAAATGATAGAAGTAAAATATACGAACAAAGGAATTAAAACAGAAACATAACAAATTTTAAGTGTGATAAACTTTTTACCATACGGTTCGGTAATCCTAAAAACCTCTTGTATAGGAGACAATTCTTTTATATATTTAGAAACGGTATTAGCAAATAATTTATTTTATTAGTGCTCTAACATTAAAAGAATAATAATTTACAGGACTATTTATTTAGGTATTCCATTATATACGTAAATGTTGAATGTTAAATTATGTAATGTAACTTATAAAAACAGTTTACTTTATCCTTATACAAAGATAGTGTATCTTATACTGAATAAACTGAAATATATAAAGGTCAACTTGACAACTGTAATTTTTCCTGTTTATCTTACCCTTTATTTTGACCTTTGTTTACAATGATTCCCTGTAGATAAAGCATCATATTTAACATTTTGTAGTTATTATAACTAACATAACAGATGTAATGACCATATTAATACAAATTATATACATATATAACCAACATATACAAACCACAATATCCTTACTGAGTGAAACATTTACACGTTTCAAAATATCAAAAAATATTTGGAACAAAATAGTTTTTTTTCTTTTTTTAATTAGTACAATTTTTATTGTACTTTATATACAAGGTCGTTCCTTAGTTGCCGTTATTTAGTTGTTCAAAGATGGCTTTAAAAATACAAATTGAAAATTCAAACTTTAATAATAATTATGATTAAAGAGGTTGGTGTTTTAAAGATCCACATCTTAACTTAACAATATTAAAACATGAAACCTCTTCTTTGTTAATTTCAGAAAAGAAATATCCAATAAAATCCTCCCGCAAAAGCATGACACAATTCTGTAATATTTCCAATAAATAATAATAATGTAACTTTATAATATCACACTAAAATAAATACCTAATTATCATTTTGGTAGTCGCCTTGTGTTATAACTTTAAAACTGCCTTGTCAATGTTAAAATTGTTTTGATGTATCAACAACATTATTGTTAACAGAATATAAAACATTTTGAATTTTAGCATTAATCTGATCTTTGTCATGATATAATATATATATTTTTAAATAACTTTGAAGTTAGAGTATAATTAAATTATATTGTTCTTTTCAGTAATAAAATATAATAAAAGAAAAAAATATAAATAAAAATATAAATAAATATTATTTCATTGAATACAACGAAAACAATGTAATTGCAAAAATATCAACAAAATTATTTCTTAATCCATCATACACGTCTTTTCTCAAGGTCCTGGCTCTTACGAAGGTTCGCAAAACAGAGATAAATGGTGTACTATATATTGTATCAGGAAGAGTGTAGATAAATTAAATAAAATAAATATTGCGTCCAATTCTTTACTATTTACAATTATTTTTCTATCTTAATATGTGTAGTACGGGATTACATTAAAAATAGTCAAATGTTAGTCGAATTGTTTTACTAATATTAAAATATTAATACAACTTAACCGAAATATAAATTGACCGAACATTAACATTATTATATTAATAATTATAATAAGTTATACTTCTCTTTTTAACTACATAACAAAGTTCGTTTGTCAGTTTATATACATATACATATACATATACATATGACGAAGTTTGCGAATATTAATAGAACAAGAAAATCCAGAGATTTTCTTGTTCTATTAATATTCGCATATTCTCTTAAAGCAGACTTTAAGAGAGCAAAAGCATTGTAAGATTGCAGATGAATATTCTTACAAAGCCTTTAATGCGAGCTGGAAAGTGATCGTTTCAATAAAATTAATAGTCGGTTCTCTTTAAACTGGTCACTGAGACTATTCATGTGAGACTTATCTTGAACGTTTATACTAACTTCTTTTAATAAATTGATCGTGTTATCTCTTTTACTGTAATTAAAGATAAAAACCTTTTATAACACGGAAAAATCTTTCTTTTACATTATAACTTGGTTTATGGCATTTCTTATGTTTACAATGAGTATCCTTTTTATTGTATACTGTATTGTAAACAAAACTATGTCGTATATTTAATATTACCACAGAGAATATGCTATACTTATAATAAAAGCTACCGTGTATGTGGTAATAAACAAAAAACATAAAGAAGATCTAAAATCAAAGAAACAATGTCAATATGGAGCGTCATAAAACCTTAACGTATTTATTTTTCCCATTTCGTAAAGACATACACAAGATAACGTTATTTATCGCGGTTGGATTATTTATTTTACAGGTTTCTTAAAGAGTGAGGGTCAGAAATCTTAAATAAAGTTAAACTCATGTTTTAGTAGAATTGTGAAGGGAAAATAACTATATGTAAAACAGAATTCATTTCAGTTTTGGCAACGACTTCTAAACTCGATTCTTACTTATCATTAATACTCGTATGATGAAGATTTTCAGATCTCGGGAGTTTATATCTGTTTTTTGTAAAATATTTAGATGTTATTGCCCCGATATAAGAAAAATAACCTCATAGATTAGTAATTGTAATAGTAGTAGTAGTTGTAGTACTCTTCAGTATGAAATGTTTGTTTATTTTCAAGTTAACTATGTTCATAAAAATTACAATTGCACATTACAATATCTAATAATTAAAATATTAGGCAAATTATATTCATGAAATATTTTTATGTTAATTATTTGGTCTCGTTTAAGAATAATTGTCTAGAAGCCAGATAATATAGATAACAATTAAGATAAAAAGCTAATTTCACATTTAACATATTAAAGGTAGAAAAATCCATCCACTCAATAAATAGGTAGTTAATCAACTTGTAGGTGTTCATTCGTTGAATTCCGCGAGAGCAACATTGAATAAAAAGTAACCTTAGCTGTAGGTTGGCTGTTTATTGTTTATTTACGAGCTGAGTTTCAACTATCTATAAAATACCACAATGTAGGTAATTTATTACGCAACATTATGGTTCGCTTTAATTGCACCTATATTAAATTTATATTTCTCCGGATCATTCATGAAAGGAAAACATAGTATTGTAACAACAGAAAAACATATATAATATTTTACCCGGCAACCTGTAATTGTGGAACCCTAGTTATGTACTCTGACTTTAATCGAAAATCATATCTATGTTTTTTTAAATAATGCTAAAAGTATAATTATTTTAATACTTAAGAATTTTTTTTTTTATTAGAATGAATGTTTAAATATAACTCATAATTATAAATATGCAGCCTACTATTAATGGTGGAGATAATGACAGAGAGAGCTTGTAAAGGCATCTTAAGCTAATTAATGACAGTAATCGGTTAGGATTCTATAGAGTGTTAAGAAACGTAATAAAAAAGCAGAACATTAATTTTCATGATTTGTCGTTATGATGTTGTGGCAAAATGGTCTTTATAGAACAAAAACAAATCCTTAAAGTCAACTATATTAACTATCGAAAATATATAAGTTTTTAATAAATATGACACATATTTTTCTATCCAAATTAGGAATGTACGAGTATATTAATAATAATTCAGAAATAATGTCTTTTTACTTCCATTTAACCTAAACTATTTCAAATTAATTAAAATAAAGTCACTTTATATTTCAATTAAAGAACGTGATAAATATTCATACTAATACTGTAATCGCTTAAAGGATTTTTTAATTATATATAATATAAAAGGATAAAATGTCTGCCTTACATTTCAATTTTAAAATTAATAAATTTTTAAAACACAACCTTCTCAATCAATTATAAAATGACCGTCCAGTACGCACGTTGAGACATACTCGTATAAACATGGAAGAGCATTCAGATACATGAATATCAGAATTCAATAGAATATAAATAAAAAGGTCACAACTGAATAACATACTTTTATTTGTATATCTATTGTTGTTGATATGTGAGCGGTGTGATAAGAAGAAAATGACATTATCTTATTATAACGTTGTAGTATTCTATGACCTTTAATAAAGCAGGTTGAAATAATCCACCTGAGGTTTATGATCTTCTTGTATTTGTTCAATAAAATTATTCCGCACTTTTAGTTTGATTTTAAACATACATGTGGTTTATAAAGTATTATATTAAAATAATGTAGCATCAATTCTTATATAATCTATCATTGGGGACCAAACCGCAGCGGTTACGAGATCGAGATTTCTAACTTTTACTATTAGATTAGATCAACCAGCTTACAAGTTTATACAAATTAGAATTGAAGTCATCAATCAAGTAACTCTATGGCAATACAATACTGTTAAAATAGTAATTTACTATTTAGTTTACAAGATATTTCAATAAATAAAATACCCATGTTTTCATATAATTTGAATAGTTTTTTAAAGATTCCAATTATAGTTAAGTCCCATGAAAGAAAGGCGTCTTGCTTGTGTCTAGATCTATCTCTAGACATTTAGTTTTCATCATTAAAACATACAAATATATTTTCTTCCAAAACCTTAAAAATATGGTATAGTAATAAAAGGTTGTCCCTCAAATCATAACTATTTAGAACGTGAAACATTGTAAACTTCAAATATTCTGAAAATTTCTAATCAACATTTTAAAATGTATTTTAAAATCATAAAAATATTGATTTGAAATTTGATTATATTTCTTTTACTTAAATTAATATATATAACGAATAACATTTTTAGTTAGCAACAGAAAATGTAGTCAACAAGGTTTGTAAAATAAAATCAATCGTTTACTGATAGGTGTGCCTCGACAGAAGACTTATTAAATTCTCAATCACTTGTTTCCTGTTTCTTAGCTTTGAGGTCTAACATTACATGTTACAGTAATTAAAAAACGAAATCACAATTATTTCTAAAAAGCACATTTTAAAGACAATCAGCTCTTGACATCTCTGCTCTAGGAAAGTGTCACTTAAAATGAAAAGAATTCAATCCACTTCTTCACAATAGCAAGTAACTGAAATGACATTCCAATCCTTACTATATAATAATGACCTAATTGACGCACGCATTATGCACGCGCATCACTTATCACCCACAAATCACACAATAATGTGTAATACATCAAAAAAAATCTATTGAATCAGGCTACAAAATAGCGTGGGTGCCAACCTTATACGTGACATTTGACCCTTTCCGGCCCTTCGGGCCGGGAAGTTCCCTCGTATATAAATAAGGAGATAAGAGTTTAGTTCCTAAGAATAAAATAAATGTTATATAACATACGCCGCTTTTATTTTTTTCTTATATATTTAATTTAATTCTAAAAATTACATTTAAAAAATATTTTAAACCAAAATAATAAAGAGATTTATAATGTTTAAAATCTATATTCTTTAAGCTCATAGCTCCAAAGCCATCTGGATATTTTCTTATTAAGAAATCTTATTCAATTGTGTTTAATACGTCTTCTAAAGAAAACTTATTGATAATAAATTATTGATTACTTTATTGACAACTTTACAAGATAAGCATTATTTTAAATTCTAAATCTTAATTTAAAATTACTATTGGTTTGAAGAAATAGGAACCGTATTTAAAATAGATAACTGTTACTTTGAGCACAGTACAGAAATTGAACTTCATTTACGCTATTATCTCGGCTTCATTAAATTTAAACAAACCACAATAATTTAACGTATGTCCATTCCTCCAAAATACCCATCTATTAACTCTTAAGCTGATATTATTGAAAATATCTTTCTAATAACATTTCTAATATTATTGATATTATTATTTCATTAGTCATCAAATTATTGTAATAGACAACTTTTTACGAACGAACTTTTTTACTTCTGTACTGTTTTCACTTTTCTCGGATGGATGTATGGATGTAAGTCCTGAAAATTCTTAGGGAATTTTTTTGTTAACTTTATTAATTATATTACTATTTTGTACACTTTTTGTAATTTTTTAGTAATTATAAATAAACATGTAGTTAACATTTTCTTTTCTTCAATAAATAATAATAATTTTACTTAAAAATCTATTGTTTCTCTATAAACATTTATCATTTCGTCAAAGTTCGTTCGGGAAATACCCTGGGTATATGCATCTTCACTGGTTTAAGTTAAATTGATTAAGCCAAAATGTATATCATATTGTACGAACAAACAAATTAGGTAGACAACGTAATGTATTACTTTTGATACAAACATATCACTTCACTCTCCTCGTGATACATCACTTGGTCTCTTGTAACCACCCGCTGCGTCACCATACTTGATGAACACGTCTTTACTCGTGTTACGTGTCACTGTAATGGTGATAAAGGAAAAAGTTTAGTTTTTTTAACTTTTTTAGGGAAATAATATTTTAATTAAATACTTTTTTAATAAAAATATTTTACTGTCTTATTATATAACATATTATTATTATTTCCTATTTATATTTTATTTACTTTTTTTATATTATTAAATGTTGATCCTGATAAACCTGTTAATAAATTTATTATCTTCGAGATAAACGCTTCAACATAATATTATAAAGGCTACGTAATATTGTGAATCTCATACAAGAGGCACCGCTCACTCGATCTTTAATATCATATAACCTTTATAAAGTAAAATGGAAAAATATTTAAAAAGTAACAAGCACAATGGCCATGTTCTGTTTTAGTGAAAAAGCAAAAACTTGTTAAATTTATAACTGAATTGAAAAGAATATTTGCTGTGTAACACAAAACAATAACTACAAGTTCTATATTCTGCAACTCAAGACTAACAAACAACCAATTAAGAAAAATACAAAATTGTTTAGAGATTATGTCTTTGCTTATTTTAACTTAGAATATTATTTTCTCAAAAGAATTAGGTCATCCAAGTATAGACATAAGTCGCCACTGAGTCTTAAAGGCATTGTTAATCCAATTATATATATATATATATATTAAAAGCCTCATTGTTATATTAACTATTTGCTATATATTTTCAAATTGGCTGTAAGGTAGATCTAATACTAACCCACTATCCTTTTATTTTTATAAATGGATAATGTTTCGATAAATATTGCGAGTAAATAATAATTTGTTGCGTAATTAGCGTTTGTTAAATACGTTATAAAATAAGATAAATTAGATCAAAATAAATAATAATCACAATTAAGCATTAGTGTAATGAAAGTTAGGATTCATTAATTTGTAAAGCTTTGATTTGACTAAAGTTATTAGTCAAGTCTAAGCTGTCACGTGATCGTGTCATATTGACAGTTTTACGGAATCGAGTCAAACGATCAACTTATTTGTGAACTGTAAAAATAGCGGACCACTCGCTTTGATACCTCACTTTTTGCTGGTGCTGGAGTTGGACAGCGATAAGAACTTACATAATGGTGTTCTGTGAGTAATTATCAATGTTTACTTTTTTTTTTAGTAACTTAAATTTGACTTATTATTTAATAAGTATGCGTAATACTGTTAAAAAGTTAATGAATTTGGTGAATTTTTAAAGGTAAGAGTACCTGCTCTTCCCTTTAAAATTTACGGAGATAGTGGCATGTATTGTACTTTGTACAACGCTATTCCGAGTACATCAGACACTCGTTACTCGTCTACAGCTCACCGTGTTCTAGTTTTGTTTGAAGCTTCAACTTTTGCAGACACACCTCAAAAGACTTTTGTACCTCATTTCAGAATAGTATTTCGTCCAGAAAATACAAAACTTTATAATCACTATATTTAAGCGACTAATTATTATGTTTATTTACAAATTGTTATTTTCAGTTAACTAATCAGACACCTCGATAGAAACGTCTAAATTTTTATGTAATACTATATTTATACAGAAGATACTCGTTTTAAATAAAATCAAATATATAATTTAGGAATTTATAATGTAAAGGAAGTTTCGTAATAGTTATTAATTCAGTTAAAGACTAAATACCTTTAATATTATATTATTTAGTGCATGTTACTTGTATTAGTAGTTTTGAAGTAACATATTCAACGTAATGTATTGCGTGCATGTAAATGTGACGCAGCTAACTTGTGTTGTTTCGATATTGTCATCTCTTTTATAAGTTTTGAAGTCTATTGAGGCTTCTTATTGGGATAAAAAGGATGTTTTGCAGAATACTCTGGATGTAAGCTGTTGGCCCCGGAGTGCTGTGAGGACGAGATGTGTCGTTTGTGTTCAGTTAATGGTTTATAAGATGCCTCAATATTTTAAGTAGAAGTAATAATAAAATGTAGTAATAAGGTAGATAAGTAATACTGGGTATCATAGACTTTGTTCAAAATTCGACCCACCTACAATGAGAGCAAGAAAGGAGAAAACTAAAACTAAAACTCCTCCACAAATTTTATAACCTACGAGTATGTGTTTGTATAAAAGATATCTTAGGTATACATTTAATTACAGTCGGTCTCATGACATTTCCCTTTACATGTGATACCTATTTTATTATTGGCATGTTTAATAAGAATGTAAACCTTCCCTCTAGAACGGTGAGTTTTGTTTAATATGTTGAGCATCTCGCGTATATTGGACATATTTATAAAATATTGGTTTTATACAATATAAAAAACAAAGATCCAAACTGATTCCTAACGTTTTTACGATATATTGATTAATAAATATTTTGTATCGCTCATAAACATTTTAGGTATAACTAGTTGATTCCCGCCCGCTTTGCTGGGCAAATAATAACAAAGAATCGCAAACTATATGTGGGTTAATTGAAAATAATCACAAATTGTATGTGGGTAAATTGAAAATAATTACAAATAATCACATACTGTATGTAGGTAAATGGAAAATAATCACAAACTGTATGTGAGTTACGGAACCCTAATCCTACGAATAATCATAGTGAGAGGCCAAATAATATTAATTTCTACTGCAATGGAATATGAGAAGGGAGGGAGCGGGGGGTAAACTTTGCAATTTTTAGCTGTAACTTTGGAATGGTTTGGACCTTTGCAAAATCCTTTCTTATTGCACCTATTCAATATGTGAGGCGTCTTGTGTCCAAATTTCAGCTTTCTAGGTATTACGGTTTGAACTGTAGAGCGATGAATGAGTCAGTAAGTGTCTTTGTGCTTTATATATTAAGATTATTAAATTCACTGTATTTTTTTAATAATTATGAAAGATACTACGTTTTATGAAATATTATAACCATATTTATTTATTTATTTATCTTCACGTCATATCCCTTACGGGGAGGGGGAGTCCTCATGCTTTTCGTCTCAGACTCGCAAATAACATCCAGATCTTTGTCATCCCTCACATCTAATAATTCGTTCAAATAGCTACGTGGAATGTAAGAGGAGGAATGGAAGAGAAGAGTGTCACCATGCCTGATCAATACGCGTCTTCAATCACACTACCACTTACTGATTTTCTCTGATTATATATTGTACTAATAAACTTATCATCCATTTTTAATATATTTTGTTTTCTGCAGTTGGTATGTTTGCCATGTAGCTTTCCTGGTCTGCAGTGGAACATTTATCAATGGAGTGTGCTACAGTCACGTGCGCTGTGGTCTGTGACCAGGTGCTGCTGGAGTGGAAGAAGTAGCAGTAGCTACTTGGATATTTCATCATTGAATTGAAAATATATTTTGATACGTAAATAAAAAATAATAATTCTGCATAACCTCATAGAGGAATTCTTTCAGAAAAATATAAATATATTAAGATAAATCGAAATATAAAAAAAAATATAAAAACATTAATTATTATTTATTTATTTATGTACCAGATTTAGTAGTAACATACTATTCAGAAACATGAAAAATATTGAATGAGCTTATTTCTACACAGAGATCTCCACCAGCTGGTAGCGACCCATGAAAGTGAAGTAGAATTCAAAGGGCAGTAATATAACACATACACACTACATGTAATACATATTATTAATAGTAACTCACTTAACACTACTTATACAGGGTCATAATGTATGTGCCATGAATTTAAAGTGCGGATAAAATATATCAGAAAACTACACTTAACCTATAAGATAATTTATAACACCAATATGAAGAAAGTTTTTTTCAAACAAATAAAATAATTACAAAATCACTGTTGTTGTAACTGAGGTCACTGACCTGTCAATAGCAGCAGAAATGCACGATATTACTAACTTACACTAACAATGATGGAGTACCACCTCATGGTACACTCATATTACAATAACATAACTTAAATCATATATTAACTGTTGATATTATAAATTATCACTCCATTCATTGCAAAATCTATGTCTCATTAACAGCAACTTATTCATAACATAAAGTTACATCTGGTAATGTTCATCCGCACCCTTGCAAATAAATCACTATCACTGGAAATATTTTTCATTTAAGAGAAATCACTAATGGCCAAAAAAAAACAACTATTATTAAAAATTCAAAAACAAAAAGATACAAAAATCACTTTTTAAACGACTCGATTGCATTAAATTAGCGAAAAATAACACAAGTCACCTCCGAGGCGCTTTCGCGGACACTAATTGACTACAACATAACATTAACTGATGTTCGTTGTGATCGGTGTATCGTTTTCTTTTTAAAATACTTTACATGTAACGGCCGCGCGAACTACTAATAGTGAAGGAATACAGTCGATACTTTATAGTATTATTTATAAATTACATTTTCTTTGTTTTAGAATATTACTTTTCAGTTTCAACTTTTTTGTATTTTAATAAAAAGTTATTAAATTGATACTTTAATAAATTAATATGTATGAAATGGTATTATTATTATTATTTACACATTTCATGAAAAATGTATCTTATATCTTTCCTCGGTTCAAAATGTTCACCTTTCTCTTATTTAATTAATACTATAACTTAATCACTCGAAAACGAAAATCAAAACCGATCAAAAATAAAAAAAATATTAAAATTGATATTTTAAACGATGTTTTTAATATGAATCGCCTCACTAATTAGCTGAAAAATACAACAACGGTGACCTTGAGGGGCCGCAATAGGGGACATGCAGCGACGCTCTTCTTCCAATCCTTGCACTACACACACACACACACACACTACACCACCGCGCGTAACACAGGTACATACACATAGTGAAGTGAATATAATATAAATATTATTTTATCATAATTAAAATGTATTAATTTATTTACTGTTTTTTTTTAATTCATATTAATAAATGAATCAATATATATTAGTCAACTGTAAATTATTGTTTAAAAAATATGAAAAAGTTCAATTGTGTCTTTTCACATTATACTATTACATATTTAATTAAAACTTACTGGTCGTATGTATGAGTATGATTGTCGTATGATCGTCGTTTTTACTATAATTACATTTATTGAAATGCAAAAATATTGATAGTAGTAATAGTAGCTTTGCAAAAATAATTATCATTTATTAATAAATAATATTTTATTATATTTATAAAAAAGTGCTCAACCCTAGTCGTAAATTGAATATTACGCCGATACAGCTACAAATCGAAATAGAAAGAAAGAAACCTATTCCTATCTCTTTTACACTTACTACATTTTACATTGAAGTGGTTGAATCAGAGGTATGTTTTTCGTTATTATGAAATTATGATTAAAAAGACAAATTTTGTAAATCTTATGTCCTTGCAGTAAAGACTAAAATGCTTTAATTGTCATTGATTAGTTACAAAGTATTGAGCCAAGATCAAATAAGTCCAACGTAAACTATTTTTTTTTTATTATGCAGTTAACATTCAAAAAATTTAATTTATAAAATAAGAGTCGTTTCATAATATTTGATATGTGATATTTAGTTTAAGTGTATTAAAAATAATCTCGGCTTTCTGAACGATAGCTTCTTCAAAAACGTGAGAAGCTGGTTGTAGATCTCCAAATCTTTTAACACCTAGAAAACAAGTTACGTTAAGTTGGAATTAGAAGAAATTACTTGAATTGAAATTTTAATGTGTAAGAAGTTTTGAAGCTTTAAAATTAATACATTAAATAAATTAATATTTTTCATTAACTAATTGTTAGTATCTATATGTTTAGTGTCGGGGTGTAGAAGTAACTCTGATATAACATTGTTTACTGCAAGTTATTTAACTGGTAATATTGAAAATGTCTTCAACAACAATATGACAAATGCAAAGAATACTGTTTCTTTCGTTATCAGTAGTAATAAATAATGTTCCTCACATGTACTGTTCTTCAGTACAGCGGGTGAAGTGTCAGTAAATCGCTAGTGATAAATAGACACACTAGAAGAAATAAGCCTTGACTTGTCAACCTCTAAGAATAATAGTTTTATTAGTGTTATTTTAATAAGCTTCTATTAATTGTGTACAATTCTCCTTTAAAAAGAATCCTTAAACAACGATGAAACAAAACGACACTGAAAGCTGTTTCATCTTATTTGTGTCTTTGCAACAACAGCTTTAATGTATCGATCACTCGCCTGGTCTCAGTGGTCTCAGTGGTCTCAGTGGTCTCAGTGGTCTCAGTGGTCTCAGTGGTCGGTAGAATTACTGAAGAAATACTAAATATAATAACATGAACCGCAGAGTTTCCGATTTATATACTTATTATACTTATCATTACTGTTATGTTTGAGAAAATGTTTAATTTTATTTTAAAGAGGATATAACAGATATCTAAACACTGTTATCTAGCTACTGAATATCTAGTCCAGAATATTGTAAATGGTATTTAAAGTTATTGTGTATGGACTTTAATTTTATGGTGGATAGTAGATTATAAATATTTGTGATATATTTCTTATGATATAGCCATCTATAGTTATTTAATATAAAGTCCTGGTGTTGTTATATCTAGATCTATCTCCAGACATACTTTACATCATTAAATAATACAAATATATTTTCTTTCGTTAAATTGAACAAACGAACATCTTTCAAACTTTAAACAATTTGTATAGTGAGAATTAAAAGCTTGATTCTCTAATCATCAAATTTTAGAAAGAACTCAGTAATTTCTAAACCTCTGAAGTCTTATAAACTCTTATTGGTCGTTTAGTAATCGTTTGACTTCACTAAGTATTAAGCAAAGTTAATGAGGTACGCCTCCTCTGATGGAAACATTTTTAAAGGAAATAACAGTTTATTTTGATAATGAGTTTTACATAACACGATAAAATAAAATTAAAAAACTATATATATCTACTTTGTTCAATTAATGACTTTAATTAATAATATATTTAATTAGTATCATAGACATGGACCTCGTTGGTTGATGATAAAAGTAATCAACCCTTCAATGAGTGGTTGATGTGTCTCAACTTAACTTAACAAGCTACTGATATAGTTCCTCAGTCACTTCCTGTTTGTTATCTTTGAGACCTACCATACTATGTTATTGTGTAATAATTTTACCACAAGTTACGACAGAATCAAAGTAACGAGGAAATGAATTCAAAAGACTTCTATAAAACGTATTTTAAAGACAGCTCTTGACCTCTATTTCAGGAGGAAAATGTCACTTAAAATGAAAAGAATTTAATACATTTCTTTTAGGAAGCAATTGAAATGAAATCAATCTATTAAATAAGAGATAAAAGTGATTTAATATTAAAAGAATATCAATATACATTTCATAATAATTTCATAATAATTCATTTAATATTACTGTTTTTATTTATTAGAAATTGAATTTAAAATATTTTGAACCTGAATAATAATGAGATGTATGTTGTGTAAAGTCATTATTTTAGCACATTTTGCAAAAGCCATCTCGATATTTTCTTAATTCTAAATCCTATGCACATATTATTAAAGTACGTTCTCAAATGACAAATTGTGTTTTGCAACAACTTTCCAAGATAAACAATTTATTGTACGAGGGTCAAACTGAAAGTTCTTAGAAAATCTAAAACTAAGCATTCTAGCAAGTTATTAGTTTTATTGTAACTTTTCAAAATAGCGTCCATTTACATCAATACATCGCTGCATTCGATGGAACCATTGAGAAAAGCACCTTGCCCACTCGGACTTAGGGGTCTCTTCGACGGCGTTTTGAAACGCAGCCACTGCTTCTTCGGCGTCCATAAAACGTTTTCCTCGAAGTTTTTCTTTTATTTTCGGAAATAAATAAAAAATCGCAGGATGCGAGGTCGGGGCTATACGGCGGGTGACCCAGTAATTCCACGTCTGAGGTCACCAAATAGTCGATCGTTTGCCTGGCGGTGTGCGACGAGGCATTGTCGTGATGAAGGAGGATCCTGCTGCGAGGTCGTTTCTCTCGAACTTTTTCCAAGACAAGTGGCAAACAATTGTTAGTATACCACTCTGCATTAACCGTTTTCTGATCCTCTAAGACTACTGTCGCGTAATGACCTGTCTTTCCGAAGAACGAGGCCACCATCTTTTTTCCAACACTTCGACCTCTCTTCACTTTAGTTGGCAACTCTTCGGAAGGAAACACCCACTGAGCAGATTGTCTTTTGGTTTCCAGATCATAACAGTAAATCCAGCTTTCGTCACCCGTTAGTATGTCGAACACAGCATTTGAGTCACCTCCGTTAAATTTTTGGATCATTTCTCGGCACCAATCAACTCGGCGGAGTTTTTGAGCCTCGGTCAAATTATGCGGTATCCAGCAGGCACAAAGCTTCCTGACCGCTAAATGTTCATGGAGGATTTTGTGCACTTGACTCATACCTATGCCTAGACTTGTCCGAATCTGCTGATAGGTCACTCTTTTGTCAGTCTCTATCATACGCCGCGCAACACTGATGTTATCTTCAGTCGTCGCTGTAGAAGGCCGTCCCTCACGCAAATCATCGGTGAGATTAGTTCGACCACGTTTGAATTCATTAAACCAGTTGTAAACTGTGGCACGAGATGGGGCTTCATCGTGAAAAGCCAATCGAAGTCTATCACAACTTTCTTGTTGACTTAAATGACATCGAAAGTCATAAAAAATCATTGCACGAAAATTTTCTCGGCTCAAATTCATTCTGACGTGCACAGACAATTTTCAATTTGCCGCCGTAAAACAAATGACAAATGAATGAAATGTACACTCAATAATATTGGTAAAGAGTTCTATTTTCAAAATTTAAACAATTTTTTTTAATATACTGCTTTTAAGTGGCCAGTTCTAAAAACTTTCAGTTTGGCCCTCGTATTGTGTTCTATAAATAAATATGCAATTGTTATTTTTGTATGTATGTGTAGGCCATGTACCAATGCTTCCTTCCCAATGTTAAATTTTTACTCATCAGGGTATTTAAACACTTTGTTACTTATAATTTATTAATTACTCTTGATATAAATATTAATTTATAATATATATTTCCGTACAACTATAATATTAACAAATTAAATACTCCCAAGGAGGATTGGCGTGAGGTTGGCGGCCAAAGCCAAATGTTTTAGCAGTATGGTTATACCGGTGACACGCGAGAAGCTAGCCTGGAAACAAAGGGATGTAAGACTGAGGTATGGAAGTTGGAATGTTGGTCCGATGACTGGAAGAGGACGAGAAATTGAGGGCATATTGAAGATGAAGATAAATGCAGATGAACATTATTTTTTATTTCGATATATGATATAATATTGCTTGTGGTCCAAATAAAAAACTAAATAGGATGAACACTTTCTTTATTTGAATGTGCCACCCTGAATGTGCCTATAAAAAAGTGAATCTAACAAACAAAAATGTGTATAAAATGAACAGTACATAGCTAACTTTAGGAACTGACTAACTCGCGAGAGAACTATATCTGGTGGGGAGACGGCGACACAATAGTCGGCCATCCGGTCGACTGATGTGCGCCCGCGTTCAGCGATAACAATAGACGACCAACTGGTCGACACAGATGCGCCCGCCTCCAGCGATAAGAATAGACAGTCAGCCGATCGTTAGTTATAGTTGTAAAGTAATAAAAACGTGGATAATAATAAAATTTCAATTTAACTAAAAACTATTTAAATATACAAAGCAAATATAAGTTATAGTAATAATAATACTAACAGTGGCAACACGCCACAACAATATAAGATAATTACATTATCAATGTTGTTAATACATCATGGGATGTACGTGTGTTGTACGTATTAGTAATACTTGGTTAAAGAGTAGATACCCGAAAATATGTTTTTATATTTTACATAAAATTAGCTTAAATCCTTTTACTTGAGAGAGGAATGAAAGTATACTAAAAATCATATTAAAAACGATAATTAGGTGCAAATACGCTAAATATGGAATTATTTATTAAAATATATAACATAATATTTAGTACAGTTTTTGTTATATGAAATTCAATTAAATGTGTTTATTTATGTCCGTAAATGGTCACTTATAACGGTCGCAGTATGTATGTGGTATAAGTATTTGAAACTGATACTTTTGAATGTAAAAGCAAATACACTATATTTTGTAACTACGGCGTGTTCAGTGTTGTACAGCTCTTAGTTCAGTGGTGCAAAGTTCGCAATAGTTCGGTAGTTGTACAAAGTTGCGATATCGACTCCGACAATAAGTAAACCGGGTTTTGTTGAATATTTAAAAATGGGAAAATAAGGACTTGTAATCTTTTAAGCTATAGCTTTAAACGTACAATAATATATTATCGTAAATAGTGACTGCGAGTATAATTCATTAAAGCTTATATAATTATGTCAATGATCTACAAAGACTACAGACGGTTACATTTTCTCTCGTTTGTTTGTTTCTATCATCTACTTTCCACAATAGATCTCTGGAAAGAGCGTTTGTTTTTTAGATGTAAAAATAATTAATATGGATCGAATGTATTTTTTTATTGTAAATATTTTTCTTTGAAACTTAATTGATTCATATGTTAATTTGTTACGCGATATTTTACATATTCATAACATAGGCTTGAATTATTTAACTCAATAAAATATTAACTCTATAAAAAAGGGAACATTATGCAACTTAACTAAATATATCCACAAATAAAGCGATCACTTTGAAAGATATCATAATTATATTATACTATATTGTATTATATGTTTATATAAGAACAAAGCGCATTTGAGGGGAGAGTAAGCGTTAGGGAGGTAAGTAGTTTGAAAGACTGCCTTTAAAATGGATGTGATGTTTCAAAATAGTGTGTATCATTTCAGTGTAAAAATTTGTTGCTACAAAATGATGAAATGTGATGATAACAGTGATTAGACACAGCTACAAGGTGCCCGCTACATCCTGTATCTACTAACATTTAAACTATACTATTTGATTATAATTGACACATATTACCTGATACCGAGTAGAAACAATTTCTTAACATTAACTATGTGTTTTTATTTATATTTAGCATTCCTTTTAGGGATTGTTACAATATATGAAAATAGAACACCGGGTAGTGACTGACGACTCTTTGATATAACAATTTGTCTTAAATTATAAAAGTATGATTAGTAATTTCTGTTTTACTATATCTCTATTTCATTGTTTTATTTTTTTTAATAAGAAAATATAGTCCTTATTAACACATTAACTATTGTTATTTGTTATATGAAAATGACACATACAATGTAAATATATATTAAGACATTAACTATTGTTATTTGTTATATGAAAATGACACATGCAATATAAATATCTATAAGGCATTAGCGCTAATACTGACATAAGGAAATACGATACAGTCCTAATGGGAAGAAAATAAGCTTTCTTAACATCGTCCACGTGTTTGAAGAGAATAACAAAGAAAAGACATTTGTGTTACTAATTGAACAAAAAATATAATCTTCAGAGACGTTCAACCTGTCTTAAATTAACTAAATGATTAAACTAATAAAATAAAAAGAGAAAGAGAGAGAGAGAGATAGATAGTTATTTATGTTAGAATCATTAAACCATCTGAGTTACATAATCCTAACTGCTATTTTCGTGTTTTTATTTGCAAGCTAATAATAGTACGGAAAAAACAACATATTTAATAAAATAAACTCCCGATAAGTAATATTATTTTTAATGCCATATCTAATAGCACAGAATTCAAATTGTTGTAAACCAATTACTAAACAGAAGAACTTTTGCAATCGCGAGGAGAGACCAACTTACAAGGCACGTGACTTACAAGTTACAACCAATTAGAGAAGTCGAGTGAATGTATTGAGTTTCAGTCGTTCCAACGCACCGTCATCTACCAGGTTTAAGGTACTGTGAGATATATAGATGTTATAAATGTCACATTTTCCATTTATGTAACTCTTACTAATTTTCTTGTAAAATAAAAAGTATTTTTATATTACAAGAAAATTCTGAGTAATATACAAGTATTTTTTTCAGATCAAAACTCATCGCATCGTCGAATAAAACGTCGCCAAAACTTTCAAACTTTCCGGAACTTTACTGATATGGTTAATGGCAATATAGCGGAACAGTTTTATAATCACAATGAGGATGAAGAAAACTGAGGGTTTGTTGATTTTTTTGTTTTTATGAAAATACATTTATGGCAATCGAGCACTTGTGTGACATTACAAGGTCACTATTAGTTATGAGGTACTAATACTACGCCTTACAAGTCTGCCTCAGTTAATTTAAAGTTTTAACTCTTACAAGTGTAAAAGTTCCCGCGGAATTTTAGATTCGAGCGTGCCCCTTAAAAGACTTAAGCTTAATTTTACCACGGACTTAAAGTTAGGTCACTTGCATAAAGATGGCCGATTCCGGGGTTAAAGTCCTGTCCTACCTGCTACCACCACCAATGCTACTTCAACTTCTGTACATAACCCGTGTAAGCCTGCTCCTGTAACTTGTAGTTTCTGTTATAAAAGAGGTCATAAGTCCAATAATTGCTTTAAAACACGAAACAAACAACCAAAAAATTAAAAACCTACCCGTGTGAACGGTTTTATTATCAACAATAATAAACTTAACGTCATTAAAATAAGAGATAGAACAGTGCAGTGCTCTTTAGTACGTGATATTCTGGGGGACTGTTAGAGGTAAAATAATTTATGAGTCTACCCCCATTTATGTCATATTTATTTGGCAATGGTTATAGCATATAACTTGTTTTATTGGTACTCTAATATTACTGGGACTCACATTCACATTTACTTTGTTATGCTAGTGTAACTTTATTAAAAAATTGGAAAAAAGTATAAAAAGATCACTCAAAGATATTTTAAATCTGAAAAAAGATTAAGATTAAGATTCTGATAAAGATTTTAAATCTCAAAGAAATTACAGATAACATTCCGTAAAATTCTATTGGAATATGTATTTAAAATATAAATGTCTACTGTGAAACAGATTATAATTAATTTATTCCAATCTGAAAGCGACCTCATTAATATGCAATATTAATGAAATTATGAAGCTCGGCAGTTCCGTGATAAATTGTACATAAATATCCAGGAGTATTCAGATTAAAGTCTCTTAAGTAGAAGTCGTTGAGATATTATTTAGAGTAGTTAATTGTATTTATCTTAGTTCTCGTAGTAGTTGTAAAATAATAGAGTTGAAAGGTGACACAGATTATAGTTGGTATATAACAGTTTTGTTTATATTAACAAACGTAAACTACTTAAAAATAAAAGTTGCATATTTTTAACACATAATTTCATTAGTTGTGTTGAAAGTTAGCATTACCTAATGTCAAACGCCAGGGTATTTGTGTTCGTAAAAGAGGATATCTGCTACTGTCGCCTTCAGATTTTTGACCATTGAGACCTATCTGTACTCTGGTGCAGCTGCTGTTGCGCGTTTAAATGGACAATCATGTCAGAATCTAAGCGTGTCATCTACAGGTCCCATAGTGGTAATGAAGAAACGGATGGACTCCTCAGTCACGTTGTCAGTCACTAAGCGAATATTGAAGAGCCGCTGTCACAGATTAACTTCGCCGAACTCGTAGTCCTCGGGGACATCCAAGCGCACAATATCTTTTGGTGACGCGGGGAGATCTGTGTTTAACTTTGATTTGGCAAATAGTTTGTTCCAGCTGGTTAAGACGCTCACTTGTCTACCGGACGTAGACAGCCACGTGCCCTATCTGTTGGATCTTCTGCTGCTACACAGGAAAGTACCAGGTGACGGTGACACAAGTGGATAACATATAAATAAATAAAAAATTATTTATGCTTATCTGACTTTTGATTCCCGAGTTTACTTACATACATCTTGGCTCTCTTTTAGATCCCCCATACAAGAGTGCTGTAAATTTTTTTTTAATATAAAAAACTATTATACAAAGACAAATATAAGCTTATCTCGTTTAACTGAGTGCATGCTATTCACAAATACAGTTTGTAATACGGGCGATGAAATGTAGAATCATACATACAACTACAACTACAACTATGTGTTACATGCACATGTATGTTGTAACATGTATCATGTGCATTCCACGTTGTTTATTCATGACTATTTTTAATTTTATTGAAAATTAAATTAAGGAGATCAATATTTGAATACGCATTCGGTTCGTTATAATTTCCATTTAAATGTTCTTTAAAAAAATATTTATAAAATATAAATTTAATTTTAAGAAATACATCAAAATGATTACCAATCAAAGTATATTTTTATTCATTATATTCGTATCATAAATTTCAGTTCCCTGGAGCAGATACGAGTATATTCAAAAAGGGAATAGGAATATTTGTTTTCAATTGCGTATTTTTTATCTTGGTAAATATTGTCGTAATTGGTTAATTTGATATTAAATGGGAATTATATTTAGCATGTACTGTACATGGATATAGATGTATAGAAGTTTTTTTGCAAAAAAAAACAAGGAAAGCTGAGAATAAAAGTATTTTCTAGTTTGCAAGTTTTGTCTTTATTCTTATCTAAATAATACTATATTACCGCCACATATTTTAGCCTTGTTATTATATAAATTTCTTCTATTTTGTTATTTGTTTTGCTAAAGTGTTAAGGTGAAAATAAACAATCTGAAATTATAGATAAATAAGACTTTATAATGTTTAAAATCTATTATTAAATAATCTTAAAAGTCAAAATAAATATCAAAATGTAAGGCGAGGCACATCGCTTGTACAGCCGATGGCTGATGGGGCCGAAAGGTTCTCGACTGGGGACCACGAGTTGGCAAACTCGGCGTGGGTAGACGGTAGTGGCCCCACTAGATGGACCGACATAACCTACTTCGTGGGAAGTCGCTGGATGCGGGCAGCGCAAGACTGGTTATCCTGGCGATCTTTGAGTGACGCCTAAGCCTTGCAGTGGTCGTCTACGGGCTGAAAAGAAGAACAAGGTATAAATTATATAAATTAAATATTTCCGTTCCTTATTTGATCCCTTATATTATAAATGATAAAGATTTTTATAAGAATGTTGAGTACTATGAACAAATGGCCCTTGAAGCAATATTTTAATTAAGTAATATCATCAAAATATTTAAATAAAATCAAGTTATTTAAGGCACATAAAGTCAAATAGTTATTTTTTAATAAAAATTTATGAAATTCGACGTTGGCTGCTCGATATGTAGATAGTTGCTTATTAGCTTCGTTTCACCTCTCACCTGCCCTGTAATGTAAGTGTCATTTGTCTGTGGAACACTTCGACGCAGACCGAGCAGAGCAGTGACGTGGAACAACAGACGAGTTATAGACGTGCATACGACTGTAACATACGAACTGACATGTTTAAAAAATACAACATTTTGTTTTCTGGTCTCAAGTCTCCTGTGCATGGGTAAATTATATAAATTAGGATGTTAAGTGTCTCCTTGATATATATCATCTCAATATCTCAAGTATACAGTTCATTATCAAAAGTACAATTTTAATTATTTACCTTTAAAATACGACGTTCTTAATCATTTATAGCCGTATGTTTTCAATTTTAAATCGTTGTGTTGAACGAAGCGGCAAAGCAGTCCGTCCTTTCCCAAGATACGAATTCTACACTTGTGGATTTTGAAATAAATACTTTATTACTTTTGAAGTAAATACAGAATAATAAAATTACTTAACTTAAAAATATATATAAAGAAATATATATATCCAGAAACGTTGACTTTGAGATATTAGTGAAACTTGTACTTAACATGAAACTAAAGCATTTAAAATATCTATCCAAAATAATGGTCTCCGATACCACTTAGGTTATCTGACTAGTAAAATAATATTTGTGTAAGAAAATAAAAATGAAAATCAATTATATATACTACCGTAAAATATGTTAATTTCTACAATGGATGGAAATATCCAAGTTATTATGTTAACTATGTACTCTGCCTTTACAACAGTTTTTTATAGGAAAGCGCTGAGCAAGTGGAGCCGCTGACAAGAACTAACATCATAATAAAGGCGTTTGCATATTCATCTACAGATTAAAAATAGCACGTGTCGTTACGTGTCTATTATGGAAAAACATAAATGCTTTTGTAACAAGATATTTCCTATGTTAAAGAGCCATTAAAAAGGATGTAACAAATACGATACGAAAATAATAAATATCACCGATTAATAATTTCTACTTTATGAAAGTCCGAAGTACACATATTAATGGACATAAATAAAAAATGCACCCTAAAGGACAAAAATGTCCCGCTTTAGTCTTTAAAATAGTATCTTTAAAAGATTTAATTTCAGAACAGAAAATACAAATTGACTATGATATTGATATATGAAATGAATCAAAATACAGACAGATTTTGTAGCTTAAAGAAAAAAGATATACAAATATGTAAAACGTTTAACCTTAACTGTGACTGACCCGTGATAAAGTTCCTGTATCGATATTGACGTGTTAAAAACGGATTTCACTTCTCGTTTGTAGTGGGCTATTATTATTTCGATTTTCTACTGGAAATGGAATGCGGCAATGCATTGCTTCGATAGCTTTGATGATAGTCTTTAACGACTTTAATCTACTGTTTGTTAAAGTATAAATTATTACTACTATTAATATTGTTTTTTTTTTATTTATATTTATTTTCAGGAAATTACATCATGATTTCATCATCATCATCGTCATATTATTATTACAACTTTGGGTACATCATAGTTCGTACAACTTCCAGAACCTTAATAACTAATAAGGAGAGAACTCATTATAAATGTCAATTAAAATTGAATTATTTTAAAGAAACTGTTCAGGTTCTAACCACCGTTATTAAAGATGTTTTTAAAAGTTTCATCTACAATTATATAATATTTCTCATTGTTATAGCTCCGATCTATTTCCCGTTCATTGTATTTCTTCTTTTGAGTCAAAGATTAAAAAATCAAAGAGAGTTTCGTTAAAATGTTTTTACTACTAGTGACCCGCATTATGTTTTTATATAGATTAGATTATTCAGGTTTAATAAAGAAAATTATTTAAATAGCAATTTGTTTGTAAACATAACATAAATAGTATGAAGATAATGTATATTATATAGCTCATTAAATACTCTTTATATAACATAAGTTGATGTTAATTAATTCCTAAAAAATAAATTTACTTTTCAGAGAGATATTTAACTGTAAATAGCTCCGATTTCCATGTATTATAAACCATGAGTAAACAGAAGCGAAGAAATTATCATTATTTTACACAAAACAAAACATACCGCGAAATGTTATGGACAACGTTTATTTAGATACACACACATCAAAATGAAAAAAAAATACCGCATCTGAAGGTGGTATATTTATTAATTAAACCACCTTCAGATTAAGAGACAAAAGGAAGGGATGCAGTCCATTTTCCATTACACCTTTGTTTATAAACATTACCATAAACGATCCAACAAACCACAGCCTCTTACAATTTGTACTCCATGGGATTGGCCGCAGTATTAACACCGGGACTGCGGGATCGCTGACAACTAACTAACTATTATACCTACAGTTTATTTAATAGTAGACTTTAAATGAGATGCCACAGTTAGACCTTTTAAAAAGATTTGATTTTGAATTATTTATATTAGAATAAATATAAATAATCATAGCTTCATTACAAACATATTATTTATGTAATTTCATATCCAATTTATATTTTATTCTATTACATGATAATGTGATAATTTACAGTTGACTTAAATTACTGCTTCATTAAATATTACTTATACTATTAAGTTGTATTGTCTGTTGCAATAATTACATAAACTTATCTTTATTTTAGACATCATTCTTATATATACATATCTAATTTGTATTAATTTTAATACTCGCAATCACACTACCGCAGATAAAAGTTATATAGTAACAGGTAACAAAGACAGATGCAGGTAACATTACTACATTGATAAATATATTTAACTTAAGTCACGAAGTTAGTTAAGTTTAATATTTATAAATAAACATTTTTAATTTTAACTGTTATCTGGAGGAGGTTTAAAAATTGTTTAAATATGTTATAACAATTTTCTCTTAAATCTTAAAAAAAAATGCAAAATAATATTCTTGTTACATTTAATAAAACTTTGTGAAAGTTAGAAATTTAAAACCATTTCAGATTTTTTTCTTTTAATTTCACCGCTAACCTTTGTTCAAGTGAACAGGGCAGGTTTAAAAGAACATTGTTATAAGAAATATTTGATGTCATCATCTCGTAAATTGACGTCAAACATTCAAAATCTCGAACTTTACTAATATTGTAGATAACAATGTGACGGAACAATTTTAATAATCGCATATTGTGATATCATGAAGTAATTAATAACAGATTTGATACCCATTTTTAATGCTTCTATTATTTGATAAATGTTTAAAATAATATGGTTTAATATTTGATCAACTATTTTAATATATCTCAAATAAAACTTTTTTCCTTCTCTTTTTTTTGATTCTACGATGGTTTAGAGAAATAGTCTTCACTAAAAGATAATATATAAATCTAACAACTAAATCTTATATCTAAAAATACAACAAATTTGATACTGAACTCACATAATATTTACTTTTAATTAAAGCGTTTTCATATACTAAAATACGTGATGAAATAAAAAAAATCTGAATTATAAAAATGTTTAATGTGTACAAAAAAAATTACAATCCACAACAAAGCAAAACAATTTTTTGGCAATACATCAAATAGAAAGAAGATAAATTACATAAACCACATTTCAACGACGATGTTAACTAAATATGTATTACATCAGACGTCACTCAGTCTGATTATTTTATTATACGTCTGTTCATTCTTTATTTCTGTCTAATAAAAATGTATATCCGTATTAAGAAGGATGTGATTTTAATATCACCAACTGTAATATATATAAAAAATCTATTTACTTAGTTTGAAAATGATACCTGAGATCTCAGCAAAATATAATTGAAAAATGAACTTTCCTTATCCTGTTAATTTTACGGTCTTATATATATTGATATACAAACATATATTTATAAATACAATACTTTTAAACTAAAGAGAATAACGACTTGAGTTGGTGTTAAAGTTGTAAGTAAGCGTTGCTGTTTTTCCTAATCCTCCTAACTTCTTTTAGCTTTAAAAAGTGAAGTAGTTTTTAAAAGTATCTCACTGTAAAAGACGTCGCTTTAAAAAATACTTTTTACATTCAACTGCAGTCGCTAAAAAGAAGAACGAAACGAAACGCTTCCATCGAAAGTTTTAAATCAAAATCTGTTAGCTCCAACAATGTCTTGCAAATAAAGTCATCAATAATGTATGTACGTTTACAATTAATAGTACTTGAATACGTTGATGATAATAATTTCAATAATAATAATAAAAAGAGTTCCAGTAATAACGACGACAGTTTTTGATGTCTTTGTTAGATTAAAATCTAATTCACTCTTAACCCTAGATACATAACGTGAGTCAGAACGACTCACGCGTCAAACGTTTTCATCTCTCTCTCTCCATCTATTTAATGTATCGCGTCGTCCGTGCAAGCCAACTCAGTACGCAGCCCGAGGGTCCGAACAGTGCACGAGCGTCGCAGGTAAGCATTGTATTTACGTAGATATAGTAACACAGTGAGTCAGAATGACTCCACGTTATGTGGTTCGTAACATTTTAGTTTTAATGCGCCTTAATATTATTTCGATTAATTTATTTTATTTTTAATATATTTTGATTATGTTCTTGTTTTAGGTTTTATAATTGATTGTTCGGCTAATTCTACTCCAGGATGACATCGTCTTGGCCACTGGAAGAATTAGAAACTGAAAATTTGTTGTTGGAGAAAGAGTCAGAAACTTTTGATGTATTTAGTGAGAACGAAGAGGATCATTTGAGGGTGGATGACGTACAAAGTAATTATGAGAAGACTAGATTATTTCAGTAAAAGTTGCGGAGGTAAACGAAAATATTCCAAATAATAATATAGAACCTCGTCCTTCAACTTCGACGACAAATCGAATAATCATATTGCCTCAAAGATCTGCTGCTGGTCTACAGTAAAGGAGCGAACTCAGACAAGAACTGCCGCTATTAATATTGTACGAGTAGCGAGAGGACCAACGAGAATATGTAGAAAACTATTTCAACTATTCTTGTGTTTTGGTATATTTTTTACTGACGAAATAATTGAAGAAATAGTAATATGGACCAATGTCAAGATTAGTCAAAAATATAACATGAATGATGTGTCTGCCGAGACACAAATTTTGTCGAGAAGAAAGTTTTCTATTGGAATTTTAAATTGACCGCAGAAATGAAAGACAATCACCTCACGACTATTGAAGTGTTTGATATTTCACATTTCATAAGTAGAGATCGATTCGTATTTCTTCTAGCATGTCTCCGTTTTGATAACAAATCTATACGACCTACTAATCGCTCTCTAGATGTTTTTGCTCCCATCTGAAAAGTTTGGAATTTGTTTATTACACAGTACAGAATAAACTACACACCAGGATCTCATGTGACTGTCGATGAACAACAAATCATGGATGGAGAAAAGGATAGAAATTCCTAATCTGAGCAGAAAATTACGTGAGAACATACAGAATATTATATCAAATTCTTCTGTAACTAACCTAGTACAAGGTGAAGATGAACCTCCTGTAAAGAAAAAAAATGCTGTGCCTTCTATCCATGGAAACTTAGAAGGAAAACACAGGCAGAGTGCACCAAATGTAAAAAACCAGTCTGTGGCGAGCATAAGATATTGACTTGCTGAGACTGCAAGTAGATCCTATTTCGAGACTGATTACTTAATATTTCCATTTTTTTAATGTTTTGTGTTTATTTAAATGTATTGAAAAATTATAATTTATTATTTGTTAAGTCTTTTTTGCCTTAAAAAAGAGGAGATACTCAATTTATGTTTCATTTTCTAAGAATTCTTGCCTTTTTATGTTTTTAAGTATAATAAAAAAAAAACAATTATTTGATATTGTTACTTTATTTCTTAAATACCTTTAAACATGTTATTTAACAAACTTTATTTAAGTATTAAAAACACAATTCCGTTGTCGTTTATAAATTGGTTGTGAGTTGTGTGTGTCAAATTGACCTCACGTTATGCTATTGGGGTTATATAGAAACGTTATGTATCTAGGGTTAATTATGTTACGTAATGTCAAATGTTGAAAATATACTTCAGCTATTTTTAGTTATTTTATTATTACGAATACTCGATTCTTACTAGTATTTTCTAGTAAAAAGTTATAATAAAATCTTTTTAGTCGAATTGTTTTTAACTGTCTGGTTTTGATACGATTAAAAGTTTTTTTTTTTTAAGTAGGCAAAGTATTATGCAGCCTTAAGTGTCTGTGCTTGAGCTCTATCAATTATTGTATCAGGACACAATAAAGACGATTTTATAAATGCCGATGCCTGAAATATGCCCTTTAAAATACACAGAATGTTACTAAGGTTAACTTATATCAAGACGGATCTAATAGCTCTGTGGTGAGAACTAACAAGTCACACAACTTCATCTTATTGAGCTTGTAATTTGTTTGCACCATGTAAACTAATAACGGTAAATTTATAAATTAATGTATAAAACTGCCGCATTTATATATTATTTTGTACACATCAGGTAAATACTTTTACTATAATATTATAAATATTGTTATTGCAAAGTAATATTTAATTTATTGCAGAACACTTATAACATCTTTATATCTATAGTCCACCTTTAATAACATATTAAAATACTTTTCAAAGTATATAAATAAAAACAACCATAAATTGGATAGATACACTGAAAGATTGCATTATATTTGTTTTTCATGCTCTGCCTCGTACGACAGTGACAATTTGGGTAAAATTGTTAGTCTTTCAAACTATTAGTAAATAATTATTAGTTGTATATAAATATAAAGAAGTCCAGTGATTCGAATTACAAAAGCTAAATCTCCTTTATATTAAAGGATATTTGCATCAGAGTAGAAGTGTAATATCCAATATAAATAGATTAACATCTTGTTAGTTAAGACGTACTATCTTCTAAGATCTTATTATTATAAAATTCGACCTTCTATGATAAACATAATATGTAAACCTTCAGAGTCAGTTATTGCTTCCCATTTATGACCGTTTTTAGGACAACTATAACAAATAAGCTTTAAACTTCATGGGTACTCTAATATAAAGTACCTTTTATAGAATGTTAGTGTCTATTATATAGGATATATTAATATATAATAAACAATATATGAATGTAATAAAGTATAAAACAAAAGCTACTTAAGGAATACGAGGCAAGGTCTTCTCATTATTTCATTACAAGTGTGTCATCATTATGAAATCCTCAATCTCGGGACAATATTATAACAAAAACAAAGCCCTTTCAAATTTAATAATTATAAATGAACATTATCCTTCAAATTGAACCGTTGGTTTTATATTTAATCATTAAGGCAGATAATATAAAAATAAGGAAATAGGATAAAGTTTTCGTTTGTAAATATAATTAAATACAAAAATACAACCACCATAATTGAAATCTTTCTAAAAACTATACATTTTCTAGTTATAAATAATGTAATTTGTGATATATCTTTTTAATAACTTAGTTCTTTGTATTAAGATAAATCTATATTATGTAATTTTAAAAAAAAAAATTAACCCGACGATTCAATCTTATTCACGGGAAGACGAGATGTAGAATTATTTTAGTAAGACCTCAAATGGTTTCTTAGTTGCCATTGAGTTCAGTATGCAAATAAAACCCATTGTTAACTGACGTGGGATTTTAGATTTTTTATGAGAGGTTCCTAGGTGTCACATATGTCACATAATGTTATATAAAGATATAATTTCAATTGTGACGGTATACCTACGCCACCAACTTCGTACGTTTAGACTACGACACTATGTACTGTACGCTCAGTGTTTACATCAAGTATCTTCGTGTTCTTACGAAGTGTCTCTAATTGCAAATATTTGTTGCGACACGCTAACAAGTGTCGCTTCAGCCACAATCTGAACGCGTTGTGTCTAGAGTAGTTGAAGAGTTTTCGAACAGGTTGGATATTTTCAATACACCGCACCGCATTTGAGTGCACAAAGAACGTTTGATGTGTAGCAAGAAGATCACAAAGAGTCTGATCTTTTTTTATATTATATGAGTATTTTTTTCAAAAAAATATTCAAAACTTTCATATTTCATTCGACTAAAGTTTTTATAACCGTGATGATTTTCTGTGCGTTATTAAACAATTACATACCTACCATGACATACCATGAATGTTTATTCAGCAATTTATAGTAAGGTCTTAATTATTGCGTTTTTTTAATCCGCCGGTATACCTAAATACTTCCTTCGCATGTTCGTCTTTTCGTCTTTTGCGATTTTGGTCACAATATAAGCAATAACTAGTTTGCTTCTGAACTGAAATACTTAGAAATAGACACTGCTCTACCAGAAAATCCGTACAAGTGTAATCAGTACGAGTACACACCTTAATGTCTGAGATTTATTTCGCAATTACTGTCATAGTCTAATATCTTTATGAAAAGTGTCTGCCGTCTACGTTAGATTCACAGTGTTTGAAGCAATTTGAAATGGATAATTATCAAACACCTGCGATGGTAATAAAAATATGTAAAAACGTGAATATATAAAAAAATATTCATCATATTAACTTCAAAGGAACCTTCTCAATGTGTAAACAAGCAATTTTAATTATAATATTTTCTAGTTATTAAATATTAAAGCATTTGCTTTATTCAATTGATTCATGTATCATTCGTTTTGATAAAATGCGTAAGTTTTCGAACAATTTTAGTAAAACAACGCGACGATAACGACAGTCGACGGAAAGTATTATAACTAACGGAGTCCGGTCTCTATAAGTTAAATTAATATAGTAATTAACGTATGTGGTTATTTTTTAAATTATATTTTAATATTATACTTATGCAAGAAAAATCCTATATCTTAAAACAATTATTATTAAACTTAGAATAAAGGAGACACCAAAAAAATAAAAGCCAAGTACTTATCGAGTGATGATCTCATACAAGAAATAATTGATTTTTATTTGTGTACATAAAATATATCACAAATAGTTATATTAATATTATCTTAACTATTTATAATCATGGACTTTACTTGGATGTCTTATTTATCTTACAGGACAGGACAGGACACGGAAATTGCATACTTACATGTAACGTATGGAAAGGGTTGAAACTTATCCGGATTAGAGTTACTATGAACTCTCAGAGGCTGATCCTAAACCCTTGGAGAGCAGAGTTTACTTAGTAGTGAATACCCAGCCCACGAAACGAAAAGTTAAAAGGTCGAAAATTCGAATGTTAAATCGCATTTGTGTATAAAATCCTCGGCGATAACTCTCGGTTCTCGATTTTATTAAACTCGATTCGTTAACTTGTCTTGTAAAAATGTGACTTTCTTTCATTCTTGCAACCTTCATATAACTCGTATCTATAAATAAAATTTTTGCTAAAACATAAAATTATAAATTTACTTTACATTTATTTATTGCGGAGCAGTGCTCAGAGGTCGCAGGTTCGAGTCCTATCTGTGTTAATAATATTTTTTAAATTCTATATTTATTTTTAGTAATTAACATCATGCTAATAAAACTTCAGGTACATCATAGTTTGCACAACTTCAAGACAATTAATAAATAATTATGTGGGAACTCATTATAAATGTTAATTAAAAATAAGTTATTTTAAAGAGAGTGTTCAGTTTCTAACCACCGCTATTAAAGATATTTTTAAAAGTTTAATCTTCAATTCTGTAATACTTTACTGTAATTGTAATAGCGCAGTTTTATTTCCCGTTCATTGTATTTCTTCCTTTGATCTAACGATTTCAAAATCAAAGAGAGATTCATTGAAATGTTTTCACTAATAGTGACCTTCTTTATATAGATTAGTATTTAGTACAAACTATTTAAACATCCAGACAATCGTTATATGAGTTGCAGTCAAATGACTACACTTAAACTCTAGACACACTTGTTTATTAGAAGTAAATCTAAATTTATTATAAACTTCTTTAGCTGACTAACAAAATGCAGTCAACACAGCTGTTCAAATATCTCCATAAATGTTCTTATTGCTAATATGTTAGAGCTGACTATAGTCCGCATTAGGAGAAGAGCAAAACAAACTATTCAGGAGCCATATATCAGAGGCAGTGTTAACAAACAGTGAACCAATGTTCAACATAAGAATTAGAAATATATATCTACTTGTCCTGAGGATTAGCTGCCATTACACTAGTAATCATACAGCTTATTTAAACCATAAAGAAGTTTTTGGTTGTACTGTTTTTATTTGTTAACATTTTTTATTAGAATAACCAATACGATAATATGAATTTATTTTCAACAATATAAAGTTAAATGTTATAACTTAGTTTCTTAGTATCTTATCTGTTTATTTCAAATAGAATAAACGATGAACGTTAAATATTTTAATTTGATTTAAGTGAAGCATTTAAGTGAAATTGAGAAAATTTAGCTTTTGTAACTCTGGTATGTGTATAATTTTACTTAATCAAGATATTTGTTGGAATAATTTGCAAATAAGGTTCACTGACTTCGTTGACTTCTATCTTAAAAATGCGAGGAGAAAAATGGATTATACATTTTCTATCAGACAGACTGACGATTTGAGTTTCATTTAACAGGGAACAGAGTGGTTCCTTATAAAGCATCTTGCCCACAAATTCAATTTTTATAATCCAACTTTTTAAAGCGACTAGAAATATGTTGTACGGCTCTAAAGTGACTTTTAAAAAGAGAATAAAAATGTATTGATTTGCTAAAAAGGCAGATATTATTGAGAAAAATATTTAATCATAATTGATCTTTGTATACAGGAATATATAAAAAAGTAAAACCTAGTTATATTAAACATTTGTTATTCTTTTATACCAATCTACATATAACCTTCGTTCAATAATGTGTGTGACTGGCACATAGATGGCTCCACTAATACCAAATCAATATTTTTTTTTCGAAAGTGTGAACCTTTTTAGGTTAACTGTCAAAACTGTTTGTCAATCCGACCATTAGTTTACAAGTTACAGTGCTTTAAGTGACGCTACTTTTGAGTTTTCAAAAAAAGTTTTCGAAAAGTTTGAGTTTTCAAAGCAATTTCGTGTGTTGATTTATCATTGCTTTTTAATGAAAAAAAAAATACTGTTCAATGCCAGGAATGGCTTGAAAAGCATTATTCGGACTCTGCTCCATCAAAAAGAACCATTTGTTATTGGTATGCCGAATTCAAACGTGGTCGTACAGACACCGATGACATTCCATCTACTGGACGGCCAAATGACGCTGTTATTCCGGAAAACATTGAAAAAACACTGAAAATTATTATGGGCGATCGCAAAGTGAAGTTGCTCGAGATAGCTGACATCCTAAAGATATCAGCAGGCAGTGTACACACCATAATACACGAACATTTGGGTATAAAAAATGTGTTTTCCAAATAGGTGCCGCGTTTGCTCACACCGGAGCAAAAACAACAACGAATCGATGATTCAAAGGCTTGTTTGGACATTTTTAAGCGTAATAAATCGGAGTTTTTGCATCGGTACATCACAATGGATGAAACATGAATCCACCATTACACTCCGGAGTCCAATCGGCAGTCTGCTGAGTGGCATGCAACCGATGAAAGGCGCCCAAAGCGTCCAAAGGCACAAATATCGGCTGGCAAGGTTATGGCCTCTGTATTTTGGGATGCTCGCGGTATAATATTCGTTGATAACCTCAAAGAGGGTCAGACTATCAACAGCGATTATTATATAGCCTTGTTGGAGCGTTTGAAGGATGAAATCGCTGAAAAGCGGTCCCATTTGAAGAAGAAAAAAGTGCTGTTTCACTAAGACAACGCACCGTGTCACAAGTCGATGAAAACGATGGCAAAACTGCATGAATTGGTCTACGAATTGCTGCCGCACCCACCGTATTCTCCAGATCTGGCCCCCAGCGACTACTGGCTCTTCGCAGATCTCAAAAGGATGCTCCGTGGTAAGAGATTTGGCTCAAATGAGGAAGTCATCGCTGAAGTTGAAGCCTATTTTGAAGGCAAAGAAAAATCGTTCTACAAAGACGGTATTGAAAGATTGGAAAAGCGTTGGAACGATTGTATCTCCCTAAAAGGGGACTATATTGACAAATAAAAACGAATTTTGGCAAAAAAATGTGTTTTAATTAATTAGTCACACACATTATTGAACGATGTATTACGAGTATATGGTACTGTATCCTTAAAACTATAGGAAAATTATATTCTTGACTAATGACACACCTTGGCTTCGGATGGGTAGTAGAATATATTATGCCTGCAGGTGTGTTCTGTCGTAAGATATCATCAGCTCATTATAGCGAGGGGGTGTCCATATTGTACCTAACATATTTTTTATAAAGTTAGAATTGGAAGAGTAGCTTACCCGTAAATGATGGACGCCATCGCGAACATCTGCAGATCTGTAAAAAATAATATCCGTGATATATATTATATTAAAATTTATCACGGAAGTGCTAAACTTATTTATTGCATTTAAATTTCAACTGATTTTTAACTGATACTTTTAACTCAGAAAAATTCTCTAATTTACTTGGAAAAATGCAAACACTTAATTCCAATGCAGCAAAACTACTAAATGGATTAAATTCAAAAGATTCAAATTTTTTTAGTAATGATATCTTCTTTCTGACTACTGATTAGGGAAAGGGAGGATGGAGAAGAAACCACAAGAGTTATTACTTCTTAAGCACTTTGTGTTTCTAGCGAAGATGAGATTTCAGTCTACTATGATATCAGTTAATCATCTTAGTTGTTGCTATTACAGGACTACTCTACCGTATTCAAATCAGCAATTTGCTTGCCATCGTGTTGTCTACATAAGTTAATTACTCATATCTTCCATTTGCAATGTTGAGAGGTTCAAATATTATTGTTGTTTATTCTATATAACAAACATTGGTTTGCTTACTATTGAGAAGGTTACTAGGGTACCCAAGGTTTCGTGATAAATATGTTGAATACTTGCTACATTTATTTATATTTTTTCAAACAAAAATTTATTTATCAATCAAAAATTGTTCTATTTTATTGAAAAACAGTATTTGTAAGAACGAAGCCTTAAAAGACGAAATTAAAAAATAATTACAGAAAATAAATAATACGTAAATTGAAAAGTTAAAAGGAGTTGACATAGTTACTGTTTTTTTATTATTTTTATCCTCTTTGTGTTCTCATTCATCTAATGTAAAAATAAATCTATTAATAGCTGCTTATAACACCCAGTGTTTGGAATGTGTTGAGCTCAAAATGAATTGTGTAAAAAGTTGGATATCGACGCACAACATTTTACATAAAATATTAAATATAATTTAAGAGTATTATGTTATTATATTATTGTGTGATATTAATTATAGTTTGTTTTTTTGTTTTTTTTTTGTAATGTAATCATTACAAAAAAAAATCCTGGACATAGTATATTCAAAAATAATAATAATATTGATAATAATGCCAATAAAAAATATTTAACCAGACATAACATTTTGTACAAAAATATAATTTGTAAATAACTATAAATAAATTGCCTCGTTATGGTCAGCACAGACGTTCTGATTATCTATGATTACTTACATAAAATCTTTTAATTAAAAGTCAAATCTTTTTAAAAGCGCTAACAGTGGCATCTCATTTAAAGTCTACTTCTAAATAAACTATAGATATAATAGTTTGTTGTCAATGATCCCGCAGTCCCGGTGTTAATGCTGCGGCCAATCCCACGGAGTACGAATTGTAAGTGGCTGTGGTTTGTTGGATCGTTTATGGTAATGTTTATAAATAAACGTGTAATGGAAAATGGACTGCATCCCTTCCTTTTGTCTCTTCATCTGAAGGTGGTGTAATTAATAAATATATCACCTTCAGATGCGGAAAATATTGGTAAAAATTAACCACAATCTGTCACTTGTTAATTGAGCACTAAACTTATTAATAAAATATTTTTTTATTTTATTTGATATGCTGTTACATAAATAAACGGCATCTATAACCTACAGTGATATGTTTTGTCTTGTGTAAAAAAATGAGAATTTTTTAAATTTGATTGTTACTTATATATCGGTTGTCTTCATCTAATAGTAAAGGTTAGACTTTTAGTAGCCGCTTCTGTTTACTCATTGCTTTACAATACATGGAATTCTGAGCTATTACAAATTAAATATATCTATGAAAGTATTTTTATTTATCAGGAATTAACTAACATTAACATAAAGAGTATTTAATAAGTTATACAATGTAAATTGTTTTCATACTATTTTAGTTATGTTTACAAACCAAAAACATGAGTATAGCTAAATAATAAAGAGCATAGTCCTAAATGAAAATAGAAATGCTCTCGACATACTGTAAGATTTATGTAATTAGTTAAATAATTCAGTTTATATTAGGTCCTTGACAATTATATAATTAGTATGACTTGTGATGAAACAAGGATGTTTTTTCTTTGTTATTCTATTCAACGGTAACACGTGAACGTTACTTCCTTCCACCCTTATTTAAGTATTAGCTCTAATGCTTTATATACAGGGGCGTAGGAACGAAATTTTTACTGGGTGGGCAGGTTTGAAATCGTACCCCCCCCCCTAGTTTTTAATAATGTCAAAGAAAAAAAAAAATCTACGATGAGTCATCTAATCCGCCCAAAATAGAAAAGGTCCATTTTGTCATGAAAAGCGACCTTTTTGCCTCTAAAATGGTCTTGAACAAATTTCCATTGAAACAATAAATGTTCAATTTTAAATTTTTTTTTAATCCTTTGAACAAAAAGCATGGGTGGGCAATGCCCACGCTGGGAAATTTCTGGGTGGACAGCTGCCCACCCTGCCCACACGGTTCCTACGCCCCTGTTTATATATATATTTCTATTGTATTAGTTATCTTCATATAGTGAATACAAATTAATATTTTATTTACAATAGTTGTAATTATGCCCTCCGGGCATGTATGAAGAGATTAATGTCTGTGGTCGAGGCGAAAGAGGTATGCAGAGACCGTAGCGTTTGGCGCTCCGTTGTCTCTGGCTACCTCGCAAGGGATATGGCGTAAAGATAAGTTAAGTTAAATTAGTTGTATTTACTTGTTTTTGATATAGTATCCTATTCCTACATAGTTTAATAATGAAGAAAAAATGTATAATTGATGATCCATTTTGCTCCAAAATTTAAGGTTAACTGATTTTATATAACCGTGCTATATCTAGTGTTGAACTAGTGGAATTGAAACAGTAGATAATTTATTTGTATGTCAGGTAGCTATGGTATATCGATGCTGGAAGCTTCTTCACACTTCGATAGTTAACACCAAATTATTATTGTTAGAAGTCAACTATTTCAGAAATATAATTAAAATAATAAAGACTTATTCACAACATTTGACAAATTAAAATCGAAAACTTGATTCGTTTCTTAAAATGGAATTCATAAAACTGATTTTCCTTTTGTAGAATCTCACATTTTTCACCAACTTTTGTGATACAAAGCATGAGAGTTTGTAAATACAGTCATCACTAAAGTCTTAAATGAAGCGCATTTAGCGCTTTAACTTTAATGAGATCTGAATTCTGTAGGAAATAGTTTCAAAGATTTTAAATTAAACCAAATTAAATACCTCAATTTACGATACCTTTTTATATTACTTTCGCCAAAAATTATCTTTTGTTATTAAATATCCCTACTATTTCCTTCTCTATGCAAAATACAGATCAAATGATTATGTAACATGTACTTATTAAATTACCTTATTAAAAATCATATATTTAAAAAACAATAGATCAATTTATAATGTTTTTTTTAATAACTGTTAGATTTAGTTTCGAAACAGATTTCTTGATTTGAATATTATGTTTATTGTCTGACTCTTAACAATATGACTTATATATCATATATATAGCATGAACATTAAAAGATACATCAAACTTTTCATTTTATAAAAATAATTATGAAAAAAGCTAGAGAAATACTTCTTAGCACTAGAGCCTCTCTATATGCAGATTGCCTTCTGGTCAGCCTTGCTCTCACTTGTCCACTTCTAGAATTTGAACGTTAAACAAGTTTTTCGTGAGTTATTACCATTATAAATATGTTTATTAAAATTGTACACAAATATATTTATATAAACAATACTTCTACACATACTACTATTTAACATTTACTTACAGGAAACTGACACTGAAATGGAAGATACTAATAGTTGTTTGAAATTTAAGAAAAAAATTGCAAATAAAATATATTAAAATTGTAAATCGTAGCTCAATTTTTTACAATGATGTTGGTGTAACTTTAATCAGTGGGTGAAAAGAAGTTATTATAAATTATTATATATGTAACAAACAACTTCACGTATCATAATCATCTTGCTTCAAGACATTAGTTGGATCCCTGATAACAATAATAAAATATACAATACACTAAAATAACTTTATAATATATGCAAATTGCAATAAGAGAGTTTCCTGTTAGTCCGGAGCGACGAGTGACAGGTGTGAGTGACACGAGCCGCAGCTAACGAGACACGAGGCATATTATGTGTATTGTTCGGTATAATTATGAATTTTTTGACAAGGCATTTACTTACTATTTTTTGCATACATTGCATCTATGTAACTATTTGGTACAGGATTATTTGAATCGAGCATGAACGTCGGAAATCAAAGAAAATACGTCACGGAGGAGGAATTGAGACAGCTAAGGCATGAAGAGATGACAGATATAAATGTCCAAATTAAAATAATACTTTTTATTTTTTGTAAAAATAATGTATTCTATTTAGCCTCCGTACTCATTGAGTTAATTTTTTTTTTCTATGTAAAAGAATTTTGGAGCCCGACGAAGTCAAAGTTTTTTATTTAGAATTGGAAATGATCTTATGACTTACAGGCTATTGGTGTAAAGTTGTTATTATAGCTATTTCTCGTCCTATGACTACAAGTACCGAATACACACCTACCTTTTTCCTTTTATCTCTTCCTCTACCTAGTATCCCACATTACTACGTATTTTTCTGAGTTGAAACATGTTGCTTGTATACTTGCAAATGGGGATAGGCGATGGCACCACTATCAAGTGTACTGTCTGTTCGTTTGTATATATGTGTATGTGAGACATGACATATATATTACATTTATATCCAAGTAAATTTAACCAACCTCACTATCTATTAAGGGTTACTATTTAATAATCAGGTAATTTTTAAGTAAATAATAATTTTGCGAATTTTCTAAAGAAAACCTGTTAAAACCTTAAATTTATTACCTAAATGTTTTCTGGCAGTAATAATAAACTTAAAATAATAATAACACAGATGATTTTACATACATGAATGATGTGGCGAAAGTTGAAAATGTAGCAAAAACCAAAGATGGTATTCGAGATGAACAAGGTTTCACCTACTTACAGAACCAGAAGAAAATTAAAACTTTCCCCTCTACAATTATTGCGGAACTTTCTACCAATTGTTGCGAAGACAAATTTATCTGGAGATTATTAATGACTAAAAGTTTGATTATTTCTTCCGAAAGATAAATTCTTTTGTTAATTTTGATAATAGATACAGAAAATATTAGTTAGCACTTTGTGTATAATAATTGAGTATGTGAAGTATTATAAGAATGTTAAATTATTTCCCCGATTTTTACGAAACGGTGCTATCTATTTATTTTTTTCTTGTTATTAATAGAAGTAAAATATTTTACACAATAAATGGTATTATTAACTATTACGCAAAAAAAAATTGTTAACTATTAAAATTATGGATAAAGAAAGTAACAAAAAATATATTATTTTGTTTAAAATAAAGTCCTAAAACATTGAACGTAATTTTTTAAGAAAAGCGAATTCTTTAAAAAAAAACAAGTTTTACTATCTTCTGTAAAGTTAATATATTGTGAAATATTGACAAATATCAAAAACTAATTTAAAAACTATGGATTTTTTTAAATTATTCGTAATAAGATCTTATTGATCATATTTTACATCATTATTACATATTAAAAGCAAAAATAAAATATTTTATATTTTGATTGCGGACAAAAGCAAAACTGCATTTAATATAAAAATTTCATATGTTTCATCATATAATTATTTTAGTAATTTCATAAAGCATTTTATTTCTGGTAAAAAGCAAGTCAATGCTAAAATCATAATAATAATTGTACATGTCTCTCTCGGGTCTTATTTTGTTGTCATTGTGTTTCGTAAACCATTATTTGTGTAAAAATGCCACTTTCAAATGTACACAATTTGTTTTACCATTCCTCAAACTGTCGAAAATGATAATAGATTGCTTGTCACACATTTTAATTACATATACAGACATACATATTGTTATTATCGATATTTCTGTTAACATCAAACATAATAAGTTGAGATATACTGAACCAATAATTATTAAATCGGCAGTCGATAGGTTCTTTTTCTGTAGGAGTATAATATAATAAATTATTATATAAGAGAATAATAAAAATATCATCATTTATTTAATTATTATCATTATCTTGGTCCTATTGAATTGGAAATAATATTAAATTGAAAGTAATCACAATTTTAGTATCCGATTGTGAGATATTCTATTCCAAGTGTTTTTCTATTCAAATCAACCAATTCTAAATAAATAAAGAAAGGGATTTCTTTCGTATTTATTTTATTTCTTTTATAACTTTTCAGACTGAATCTCTGAAAATCCATTTAAATAAGTATTTTAACACTTATTTAAATGGATTTTCAACATTTTTTTATTCTAAATAAATACTTAAGATGATATATTTATCAATAGTAAAAGTAATAATGATTGACAAAAATATTATCAAATACCTATAGTAATTATAATATAAATAAATATAGAAAATATGTTAATGATTAAATAGATTTATTAAAGACGTCACAATGTTGAATGTGATAATTTAAATTATTAGAAAAATGTGTAATCTATACCAATGTTGTAAAGAAGTTTTTTCTTTATTTAACATATTCTAAAATACGAGTAAATTTCATCCAATGTCCATATAACAAATCTAACGTTTATTCTCTGCAATAAGAAATATAAATTGAGAAAAGTAACAACTGTTTAAAACCATAAAGAGTTTATTTTAAAGAAAAACCAACATTGGTCAGAAATGATATCCCGCTGTATAAAGTAAAATAAAACACAGCCTTCCCGCCGTAGCGGCAAATATAATATTAGTTTTCCACCGGATTCGCTTTTAGCTATGTTACGTTTTTATTATTCCAATGGATTTCCTTGAATTTATTTAAATGTAAAGAATTTTTAATGCTCGAGTTTTTTTTATAGAATTTAAATACAATTACGATTTAAATGTTTTTAAATTTAAATAAAAATACTTCACTTTATTTTCACACCTTATATTATAAATGTGGTCTTGCACTTTCATCATACCTTCGTTGTCATTATATTTAAATAATGTTTTTGAGATAATAACAGGATGATATACTAATAAAAACGAAACATGAAATGAAAAAGTACTCTTAAATTTTTAGACTTTGTAGTTTGTGTTAATAAAAGTAATAATTTCAATAAGTTTCTTAAATTAAAACTAACATATGTATAGAGTTTATCAAAAAATATATCTTTTTATAAATCTAGAATTATCTGTATATTGTATCTTATTACCTAAAAAAATAGTTGATAAATTATTTTAAATAGACGAATTAAATAAAAAGAGCAACAAAGTGATATTATTTAAAAGATACAGACTGGTTTTATACCATCTTATTAATGATTGAGGAGTGTTTTAACAAATCGTGTACACTTGAAAGAGTTATGTCTTACACAAACAATAAAAATAAATGTATGTAAATGCATTTTGTTTCTCACATTTGATCACTTTTTCATATTTATAATTATTTTACAATTAAAATTGGCCCATTGAAATAAACATATTGTAACTAAATATGGTTGTTTAATTCTACTCGTATTTCTATGTGATAATAATAACATTATTATCTATATTTCTAACAAATAAAAAAAGTGTTCCTTTGTAATTCTAAATTAACAGCTTCTCACTAAATGCATATGAAAGTATACACGGTACTTAAATTTTTTTTTGCGTCTGTCTATCCGTTTGTTTATATTTCCCGGATAACCTCTGAAACGGCAGTATTGATATTTTAGACTTTTAGGATATTATAAGAAGTACGTAGACTAGTTTTATTTTAAAAATGGCATGGCACATGGGCACAGCTAGTACATAATGTAATGAAGTCGGCCAGCAGAGATTGATTATTGTCTGAGAGGTTGGGTTATAAAGACTGTAGATCAGTAGATATACCGATATCAGACATAATATTATATATATATATATATTTATATATGAATAATCTAATAACGTTCCGAGGTTTTACTACAAAAAATATTACAAAGTGATGCTTTCGAAATTAAACTAACAAATAAAAGTTAATTACTTTTTTTAACAAAACATTTCCAGTTCCAAAACAGTTCCTGTGGGACATATTCCATGAATTGTATATTTATGATTTTGATGTTATATGTTATATATATTACATTTATTTGATATGTTTATATTGTAAGTGAATTACTATCCATTCGTCACTACGAAGCTTTAAATACAAAAAAATAACACCGTTCTGAATGAACAAGCAACTCTTTTTATTTGTAATCAAATATCGTTTTTAAAAAATACGGCGTTATGGTTAATTGTTTTTTTTTTTAAGTTGTTCTGGTCTGTGGTAATAGCTGTTCTAGAACATGTAATATTAGTCATTGAATCAGTAATAACTTACTTCGATAGATTCGATAAAATGAATTTTAAATATTAAATAATATTCAATTGTAACATATAACTAAGGAGAACATCGTTATTTTATAAAAACCGAAGAAATAAAGTACTTATTAAGTAATATTTTTAAACACCAATAATTTCAATTATTGAAAAGCTTGAAAATGAAGATGTAACGACACTCACCGGATAAATCTTAGAGATATAATAATAATAAGATCATGATTAGTAAACAAGAATATTTTAATTAGCTTTACATATCCATTGTCCAAATAATTATAAATCATAAAAAGATATAATCTGGACATCTTACTTATTTATTTGTATATATTTATGTATATATAAGATGAATGCTGTTATAAATTTTGGATTATTCAGTAAAAAAGAGAACAATAAACAGTTTTGTGATAGTTTTTTTTTCATGTAGAAATAATATATTCAAAGTACTTTCAGTAGTTTTGTTACACCATAAACTGACCAATTTAGTTACACAGTTAGATAATCAATTTAAAAATACTCTAGAAAAAATCTTCTTGGGTTTGTTAATAATACTAATGATATTATAATAGCGCAATTTTCTGGCTCTGGTTTGGCTAATTTAGCTCTTCATAAATGCTATAATATTTATATAAATATACAAAATATCTTGTTATGTATACCACTAATTACCGTAGTGATTATATTCTCCTGGATATGTAATACGTATTGAAGAAGTAAACATGGTTATTATTGACATGTTTAATAAGAAATTGTGTTGGAGTATAAGAAATTCGACCTACAGTTACGCAACCTTTCCCTTTTTTTACCTTGTCTATTTATGATGAAGATTAATGTATTTACCTTCAAACATGAGAATACTCCGGAGACTCTTGGGTACGATGAGTTTGTCTTCAGTCTTGCCAGCCTATAGACCTACTATAAAGCATAGGCCTCCCCTAAACATTCCGATCCAATATAATACATTTTTAGGAATCTAGAATTAAGTTTAATAAAAAAATTAACACCTGTTTAATAACTATTTTACTAAGACAATAACAAGAAAATAACAATTTGACAAAAAGAAAAAGAAAGACAGAGTCTACAACTAACTACATTTAAATCGCAGCACTAAACTATCACACCCGTGTGCACAGTATGAATGATCCGACGTATGGTATCTGCCTGACCAGCGTGGCGTGGTGACCTGGTGGTCATGTTTAAATTGTATTTATCTTTTTTAACACGGGGTAGTTGTTGTATGGTATGTTGGCTATTATATTATATATTTACAATTTTATTCTTTCTGTCTCTTCGTATTTTTACTTTTTATTAAAATCATATAAATTCTAAAATATTCTTTTAAATATTATATTTTATAGATATTCTAGAATAGCATATTTTTCCATGCATGTATATACATATCTCTACTGTATTTGTATCAAAAGAGGTACAAATAATAACTTGTTGAAGTTAAATCTTATTTATATAAAATTATGCAAGTTTACAATTATTAATACAAATACGACCGCTTTTAATCAAGTGCACTCGATTAATACATTTTAGTCTGTAACGAAGCATCGTAATAACGCAGAAGAAGTTGTGCTGTGAGAAAGCAAAGCATTGTAAGATTGCAGATAAACAATTTTACAACGTCTATAACAACGAGAGCTGGAAAGTGAATCGATTCAATAAAATTAAGAGTTCTCTTTAAACTGGTCACTGATACGATTGATGTGAGACTTATCTTAAACGTTTATACTAACCTCTTTTAATATAGAACTGCGTTAATAAATCGATCGTTTTATTTCTTTCACTGCAATTAAAGATAAAAACATTTTATAAGATGGAAAAATCTTTTTTTATGTTATAACAAGATTTATGGCATTTTATATGTCTGAATGAATATCCTTTATAGTGCTTGTCCTCTATTTTCAGAGATATTATTATCAAAGTATTACAAAAATAATGTTGGGTAGCGTTTATTTACGAGTATATTTATTTAGTTTTTATACTGTAAGTATTATTATAAAATATTTATAGTGTATATTTTATGAATTAGTAACTTTTCGTTAAAACTTTTATAACTTAGTTAATTGATTTTTTAAATAATAATCAAATATGTACTAAAGTTGTTTTATAGAGAATTGTTTTCTTACAATATATAATATTTCATAAATCTATCACATCTTAAATATTATTATTTATATATTTACATCACTGAAAGGCCTCTAAATAAATTATACTATATATTCTTGAAGATTTATGTGGTTTGATCAAGAATTGTATTAAATTTTATTTTGCCTGTCGTAAAAAATACTTTTTATTACTTATTCCTTGTTTATTTGTATTAGGTTGACGATTACAATATTTTTTTCTTGTCAGTATCAATATATATTGTCTTTTCTATAATACTTTAAATTGCTATATTTAATTTGGTTAATGTTATGTCAATCAAAATCTATTCCATATTTATGCTGTGAATCAAATTCAATATATATGTTTATTTATATATATTTATTATAATATATTAATATGTATTAATAATTGTTAAATCAGGTTACAGGTGTTCTTTCGTTAAACTCTGTGAGAGCCACAGTTGAATACAAAGTAACCGCAGATGAAGGTTGTCTGTTATTTACGAGCTGAGTTTCAACAACCTTAAAATACTTAAATGTAGGCAGGTCTAAGATATCTTGTGGATTTTTATTATACATGCGTATACTTAATACAATGAAGGATGTATATTCCAAAATTACATTTGTATAAAATACTATGACATGTAATTCTTTCACCTAATTAAAACCAATTTAAACATATATTATTATAATTATAAATGAGACAAAAACCCAAAGATTTTCAAAATATAATTAAGTGCCGCTAAATATCCATGTTGAGACATTTAAGAAACTCGGAAACACATCTTCCGCTAAATTAGTTACTATATTGTAGTATTCTATGACCTGTAAATAAAAATGAGTTGAAATAATCCTGAGGATTATAATCTTATATTTGTTCACTATTACTCCGCACTAACCTCTATACACGTTTTTTAGCAACTAAAACCTTCATTTATTTAATTGTTGGTTTACGATAAGATTCCTTTATTAAATTATTTTATTGGAACTCTAACATTAAGTAAACGTCATATTTTCTTTGTTAAGCAAGTGTCATTTTAATAAATGTGTTAAACAGAATAATATTATTTAATTTATATTAAAAAGCATGGTAGTAAGTTTTTTTTATAAATACCTAAAAAAATGAATAGGATTCAAACCTGTGACTTCTTTAATAATTTTCCTACCGCTACAAGGACACGATAACAAATAAAAAAGGTAGATGAGAAAATATGTTCTTATTTTAAAGTTTTAAAATCTAACAGTAAAAGACATCGTCTTTAATATACTTCAACATACGCTAAAGAAGCAGAAGGAGAAAAACCATCATCCTAAAGTGTCGATTAAAAATTTGTTAACCGCAGCAATATCTTCAGATAAAGAGTGATAGATCATGTATGTGCGCCATGTACTTACTGGTAGGTTTCTTCAGTTAAATCGTCAAGAAGACACCGATATCTAATATTAATTTAGTTATCAATTAAAATCAGTAATTATGTTAGTTCCTTAAAAGTATTTAAATAACTATCATGTACTATTTTTTTTTGTTTTACTATCCTTATAATAATCTATTGTTAAGAAACTGTAATAATATTAAGTAAAACATATAAATTACACCTGAATTAACAATTAATAAAACAAAAATAGCGTGAGGTCTTTGAAATTAATGTAACTAAAACAAATTTAAGATAACCTTTCGTGGCCGCTGCTTATATGGAAATAGATTAGTGATGTTTTATGACAATAAAACTTAACGAGATTAACGTAACTTAACTATGTACATTTGTCTATATGTCATAGGTAACTATGATCGTGACATGGATAGCATCCCTGTTTATGACTACAAAAGGATATTAATCATCAAACCTTAGATAGAATACAAGGTTCTAAATAATAAACAAACTAATGCCACTTATGAAATTAATATCAGTAACATTCGAATCTCTCAACATTGTAAATGCTTCTATTTGCATATCTTCATGTTATAAGTAATTTCATTATAATCATCACGACAGCCAGCAAATTGCTCGTTTGCATAACGAGGACTCGCTCCGTAATAACAATAACTAATAAGCTTACCTGAAGTTATACTTCACCGACTTCACACTTGATTGAAATACAAAGTATTCATATATCTTACACTGTTAATGTTACGAATGTATTTTATATATATTATTATTCACTTTATCAAAGCTTTAACATTCCCACTTGATTATATAATCATAAGTAATTAACATTAATAATTAATTTATTCTAATTTGAAAACCACCTCATTAATATTACATTTTAATGATATATTGAAGCTCCCTCTTCCGTGGTAAATGAAATATTAAAATGATAATGAGATTAAAACGGACTTTAATATAAATTGTTAATATATTTATAAGAAAGTTAAATTCATTTAATTGTTAATTAATACATAGTCAATTTCAATTGTTTTCTTATTTTTGGTTTTATCTAATATGTTGAATCTTCGCTGTTTAAATGTACTTAAGAATAACACAATTAATACATGAGATACTGACAATAAGTAAACAGTGAACAGTTAATTAAACATTCTCACCTTCAACTCAAATATATAAATAATGTAGTCCAAATTTACTCCAATATTTGTTACTACAAACGTTTCTTTTATTAAAATGTTTTATATATAAACGGTATAAATAAAATTAATTACATAGTTACTACTTTTATAGTATTATTACTACTGTTTCATTCTTAGTTATAGCAGTTAATTATTTCCAAATTGTATCGAACGTTAGTTTGCTGTTAACTAGCACTGTTACTAATGTATGGCTTTTTAATTGTTGCTACGTACTGTTTTACTAATTTATCAGCTTTAATATAATAGAGATATAGATATATTCGAAGAGTTATCTTGATTGCAGTTTGATGAATCAGTGTCTTTTCACTCTTAATAAAATATAATTATCAAAAAACTCCTAGTCCATTTAGAAATAATAAAAATATATTTATTTTAGTTTTCGTATAAATAGTATAATAATAGTAACTTGGTTGTAACACAGATGACGGTTAGGTAATTAGTTTAGCACATTTTGTTCATATTAATTAAAATAAATAAGTGATGTTTATTTATTTATTTACACAAACCATAATACAGTTACCAGTTAAACAATAGTTTTATTTGCTGATATTTTTTGATATTCTGTGAATTTGGTTAATAAAAAAAATCTAATATATATAAATGAAACTAGAGACTGCACTTCATAGAATATTGTTTAAGTATATTATAAAACAAAACAAAATTGTTAAAAGTGTTCAAAACGTTCGAATTTCAAAATTGTTTTCCTGCTCTCTGAATACGTTCCATTTTTAAACTGTACATCTGAACGTCTCGTGTAAGAGGGAAATTTGCACGGTATCAATTATAATTATACAATAATAGATACGGATCAGGTAAGATAGACATCTTTCATATATTTATATTGTTTGTTCAAGATAGACTGTTCACACGACAACTAAAGTTGTAATTTCTGGGCTGGATACATTAGTTGTCTTATACCGCATCCCTTTAATATTAATCATTGTGAAGATTCAGTCGTTAAATATAATAGAAGCAACTTAACTTGAATAACATTCGATTCTCAAAATGATAGTAGCCTTCTATACAAAATATAAGCATTTATTCTTGATTTTCATATAAAAATACGCGACATTGTTCAAAGCAGTGACGATTTTATTTATAATATACAATGGCTTAAACACATTAAAGTGCAACGACGAGATGAAAGTCAATTGAATCCTTTCCTTTAAACGTCAACTACATCCTTTTCTCAGTGGCTGGTAATGGTTAGTAATTAGTTTTAACATAGACAGCGGGTGGCACGTGACGTTCCAATCTATTAACGGAGCTACTGGTAACGGCGTGCTGAGAACCGAACCCTAATTATGATAGGTTAATTATATTTTAGGAAAAACACAAAAATTATCTTGAGATTCTTTCTGGTTTTATTATTAACGACTTTGATTTTAATTGCTAATTTATAGTTTAATATAAGATACACGTTCCATGAATATGATTTAGTTACTCAATACTAACCACACCCGACATAATTAAATATAACTACTTAATTAGATAAACAGTAGCAAGATTATCTGTTAAATTACATCTCTTATATTTATTGTCATATTAAGTAAGAATTTCTTAATATGAAAATGATGACAAATTTTACATTTTAAGGAATATATTTAAAAAAATGTACCACATGAGTCTAGTCTACTTACCCACTCTTAGTCGGGCACTTTAACATTAATCTTGCAGCTGATATTTAGATACTGATAAGCAATATGATTTCTTGGAATAAAAATCTTTGTGTAACTTGAAATGTACAATAATAGTTTACATTAACGATTAATGTCATCGTTATTACTTTTAATGAAGTTTCAGTATTTTGTAGTTATGATAATAAGTGTTCATACTAATTAAGAAAATCGAATTGTACTTATTTTAAATAAAGTATTGCTCAATTAAAACTGAGGTATGCATGGACCGTAGCGTTTGGCGCTCCGTCGTCTCTGGCTACCCCGCAAGGGATAATGCGTCAAGATAAATAAATAAATAAATATTAATTAAAACTGGCTCATGGAAAATAAATTGAATAAAGTGCATGACTTCTGTCAGCAAACAAAACCAAACCCAGTCTAAGTGATTTATGATTTCTAAGCCTTCATTACGGTTTATTTACCTTGGAACGGAGACGTTACCAAAGGAATGTGGTTAGAGTTTTGTAAATAACATAGAATAAATAATACAAGTATTGTTGTCGTTGTCATATTATTATTTATTATATTTAAAATATAAATATATAATAGAGATTAGGTTAATAATTAATTAATAATTAATTTGGATTTTAATTTTAGCCAACACATCAATTACTATTAAAATCACCAACATTGCCACTGTTAAAACGTATAAACGTTTCTGCTTATAATTATATACTAGGATCTGTGTTGAGCTGAGCCCCTCTCTTTTCTTCTTTTCTTGATAACGTTTGAATGGAACATTTTTCAATCTGTTTTCGCTATAACATCCGCGTTCGGCTAAAACATACATGAGAAAATTTTTAGCTAATTATCTCGTCGCATTCTGGAGACAACTAAACACAAAAAAAAGGTCTCCCAAACGATTAAGAGCTTCGCTTCCGCTCAGCTCAATAAATATTAAGAATAACATCTATCCCTAAGAAGACCAAAAGGAAGAAATGAAAGTGTGTATGCTATTGCCGTAACAAAAAAAGAAATATTAGAAAAAATTAACAAAAAATAACAAAGGTTTTTAGGGGTATTATAATAGAATATTAATTTTATATGCAATTATAATAATCTATTATATAAAAATGAATCGCAAAATGTGTTGGTAAGCGCACAACTTAACAACGCATGGACCAATCTTAACAATTCTTTTTTTTTAATATTCCTTGAAGCCCAAGGATGGTTCTTACGGCGAGAAAAAATAAAAAAAAATCCAGGAAAACCCTAAAAGAGCCCTTTTCTTTTTCCAATACAAATATTTTCTAACTAAATTTAGAGTCAATTTGAACTGTATTGATATACAATAAAGTTCATATTAAATTACAAGCACTCATTTTTGTCTAAACAATGTAGGTGTGTTGCTAACGTCGAAGAGTCAATTCGCACTTTATTGTCTCTGCACAAAGTTCAAATTCAATCAAATATATGTGTGTGCAGGTTCACGCAAAAGTGATAATATCGTGAACCCGACCAAATTGAAAAGTCAAAAAATGTAAGAGCTATAGATTTGATTGGCCTTGGAATATTCTTTCTTTTGTTTTAGTTTTGGAATGCGACATAAATTGTCATCAGTTTTCACGTCATTGCATCTGTCAAACAAACCGCGTTAAAAAGCGTTTATAATATTTAATAATTAATTTTGATTGTTTTATATCGTGTTTTGTGCAAAGTATTTTAATACCTGTGATTAATAATTATTGCATGTGACATACTTTAGGTGAGTATATTCGATATGCCTCCTATAAGACGAAGTAATTTAGGTAGAAGAACCCGAAATGCTACAAACCAAACTAATTACCGATCTTATCATACTGCACAAGAACGTGACGACCGAAAAAAACGTGAAAGAATTCGTATATCACGAACGCGGGAAGCGAGAGCGAGAGATTCAACCAATAATCTCGAAAGTTTGAATCGAGCTGCTTTCAATTATGATTTGTCAATTGACTACAGTAACTATTAATAAATGTGTTACTATTGGATCTATGAACTTGGTTTGCTCTCATTGTAAGGCAAATGAAGCCAATGGATTGTGTTGCGCAAATGGGAAAGTGAAATTGATACCATTGGATCTACCACCAGAGTCATTGTACTCATTGGTTTCAGGAATAGAACCAGATTCCATACACTTTTTGTCAAATATTCAACACTATAACAATTGCTTTCAAATGACGTCATTTGGGGCAACAAACGTAGTTCGGGAAAATTTCATACCAACTTTTAAGGTATGTATTATAGCAGTTAATCATTATTATTTTAATGAACAAAATTTCCTGTTAACTAAGTAAATATGTGTCATTAACCTTCAGTTCCCTAAACCCTAACACATATATTACTTAGTCATAATATTATTTGGTGATTCAGTATTAGCAACACGTTTATTAGTTTGAAACACAATATAATTATTTGATGATGGATATAAGTTACAACTAATTATTACATATTGACATACCTAAGCATATCAATTATTATTTGGTGATTCAAATTAGGAGACCGATATACTTTTTAGGAACAAATATTATTTATATTTGGCAAAAATATTTTTTTTTTATTTACAGATACAAGGCCAAATATATCATAGAGCAGGTTCACTGTTACCAGTGTAAGATAGCAATTACAAATTCCTGCAAATTTATTTCATGGGCAATTCACCACAAGAAATTGATATGCGTTGTTTACATAACAATTCACTAAAGAGGTCTATTGTAGAACAATTACAAACTTTATTTCATGAGCACAATCAATTGATTATGTTGTTTAAAACTGCACTGGATCTAATGCCATCTGATAATCACAAAATGTAATCAGAGCTGATAAAACCCCTGTTGGCCAACATGCAAGACGTTTTAATGTACACACTATTGCTGAAGTTGCTATCGTTGTAGTTAGAGAAAACTTGGAATGCCGTGATATTGTTTTATTTTACATCGTCGGAATGATCAATTACAACGTATAAAGGAAACACACCGCTCATATGACGCACTGCAATATCCCATTATATTTTGGCAAGGTGAAGATGGCTATGATTTCTCCGACAAGATGATAAATCCCATTACAGGTAATAAAAAATATTAGTTTAGCAAGGAGATATATTATCAGTCACTATATTATTATTTTTTTAATTTTCAATGTTATGAAAACAAAAATCTATTTTCAGGTTCTAAAACCAACAAAAACGACAGTTCAATGAACTATTATTCCTACCGCCTAATGATGACAATCACATACATACTCAAACGTCGGCGATTATATCATAAGTATGTTGTATCATATGTATGTTAAAATTGAAACGGAGAGATTAATATTCATCAGATTGAATCAGACAAAACTCAGATCTGAAGAGTATATTTACCTTCGAGATGCGATTAATACTGATGGTAATGCACAGAATCTTAGTCGAATAACTATTCTTCCAGCAACATACATCGTAAGCCCTCGACATATGCATGAATATGCTCAAAATGCCATGTCATATGTTTCTCATTATGGTACAGCAGATTTGTTCATCACATTAACATGCAATCCAGTTTTAGTTTTTGTTTTTTTGAAATATGCCAAAACGATGCTTTTACTCAAACATTGTTATATTCTGAAATGCCAAAATATTATACTTGGAATCAATACCTAAGGAGATTTATACGACGGAAACAAAGAAAACCAGTTCCAGGATACCCAGATGTGTATGCTACCGATGCGATGGGTCGAATTTATTCAGTACATACAAGAAATGATGAATGTTTTTATTTACGACTGTTATTAGTCAATGACCGTGACCCAACATCATTCCAACATGTACGAACTGTTGATGGTGATTTGTGTGGATCATACAGAGAAGCTTGCCAACGTTTGCGATTGCTAAAAAATGACGCTCATTGGGATCAAACTCTCAATGATGCTGTAATATCATCACAAGCTCATCAAATACGAACATTGTTTTCTATAATCATATCTACATGCTTCCCATCAAACCCAAATAATTTGAGGATCAAGTATAAAGATAATATGTGTAATGATATTTTGTATCAAATACGGATTAGAAGGGGAAATCCAAATATACAAATAAGCGAAGAAATTTACAATGAAGTATTGATTTCAATTGAGGACATGTGCTTAATAATGTCAAATAAACTATTATTTCAATTAGGCCTGGCCGCGCCCAATCGTCCAATGCATGATGCTTTTAACCAAGAGTTGCACCGCGAACAATGGTATGATCTCAACACTTTGAAAGAATTAATTCAAACAAATCTTCCACTATTGAATGAACAACAGAAGTATGTATTTGATACACTTATGAAAGTAATAAATGATAAAAGAGGATGGATTTACTTCTTAGATGCACCTGGTGGTACAGGAAAAACTTTTTGATTTCATTGATATTAGCAACATTTCGCTCATAAAATAAAATTGCACTTGCACTCGCTTCGTCGGGAATCGCAGCAACTTTGCTTGAAGGTGGTAGAACAGCTCACTCAGCACTAAAATTGCCATTAAACATGCAAAGCAACGAAACTACAACCTGCAACATTTCGAAGAACTCTGCAATGGCAAAGGTTTTGCAGCAATGTGAATTGATTGATTTAGGATGAATGCACGATGGCACATAAAAAATCTTTGGACGCTTTAGATAGAACCTTATAAGATCTACGGAGCAATCATAACCCATTTGGTGGTGCAATAATTTTATTAGCAGGAGATTTTCGTCAAACATTGCCAGTGATTCCACGATCAACGCCAGCTGATGAACTTAATGCATTTTTAAAATCCTCCAATTTGTGGAAACATGTGAAGGTATTACACTTAAGCAAGAATATGCGTGTCAAGTTTCAAAATCACCAATCTGGAGACATATTCTCTAAACAACTCATTGACATTGGTAATGGTAAATTTCCTATAGACACCTTGATTGGTTGCATTAACTTTCCTCAAAGTTTTTGTCAGTTAACTAGATCAAAATATGAACTTATTCTAAAGGTGTTTCCAGACGTTACTCAAAATTACAGAAACCATGATTGGTTGAGCGAACGGGCTATATTGGCTGCAAAAAACAGATGTAAATGAATTAAATTTAAAAATTCAAGAACAAATTACAGGCGAATTGAGGATATATAATGACCATAAATAAGTCCCAGGGGCAATCATTAGGTGTTGGTGATATTAATCTAGAAAACCCATGTTTCTCACATGGTCAATTGTATGTTGCCTGTTCCCGTGTTGGAAAACCATAACATTTGTTTGTATATTCACCAGGTAATCAAACAAAAAAACATTGTGTATCATAAAGCACTACAATAAAAATAAAACAGATTTTTGTTAATAATTATGATTCACATGATTTACAATAAAGCGAATACTGATAATACTTATATACGTTTTATTTCATTATTCTTTATTTCATCGGTTATTAACCCTATGTTAATAATAATAGTAATAAATAATTAATTATTTCCATGTTTTGTCATTGAAGCACCTACTTTATAAATATTTGTCACCTTTAGGTTCCCACTATCCCTTTAGATTATTTTTCAACCAGGTTTGAACCTTAAGTTCTCCTCTTAGTTTGAAGCCCTCTGGACATCAAGAAGACATCCCAGTCGGGGTTTTTAGTGGGTTTCAAAAGGGTGGCCAAAGTTCGTGTAAGCGAAGACTTAGAGTTAGGTCACCCGAGCTGACCTTTTTCTTTAATTCTCTTGAACAGAACCACCTTGATGATAGGGCGATATGTGAGGGTCAGCAAAGTAAAAACGTCTTATGGTCGAAATATAAACTGCCACATTCCAAATCTATTCGACAGAAAGAAGTCTGCCGAGTTGTATAAAAATTGTTGTATTGTTGTATATATTATAAAAATGTATTTTTTTTTAATTTTTCCTGATTTATCTTTTAAAATTTAAATGTTTTGAGTTTAACATTTATTATAGGCATTAGTAAAAGCACCAAATATTTTTAATTATGATCATCTTATTAAAATGATAAAGTAACATATTAAAAAAAGGATAATTTTACAATTTATTTATCGTATTATTTAAAATGTTAAATGATTAAAAAAAACCACCAGAAATCTTAATATATATAAATCACGTGTCACGTTGTTTGCCCGCGATGGACTCTTAAACTACTTAACTGATTTTAATAAATTTACACACCACGTACAGTTTGACCTAACTTAAAAGATAATAATAAATAATTTTCAACTCAATTCATAGTCGCAATATTATTTTATTGCAAATTATTTGTTTATTATTTTGCAGTTAGCTCCTAACAATTCTAAAAGATGGCGGTATCTGTTGACTGGATTGAGTAATTACGAATGAGATATCTACCCTACCTACCTCATTCGTAAATTTAGTGTTCCAAGTTATTTACTAAAAATTTTGTAATATACAAATAGTGTTATAAACTTGGATAAAATTTAAAAAATAATCATAATTATTTTGTTTTGATTTTTGTTTAATATCGACTGTAAGAAAACATTATGGTTTTTATGACAGATGTACTCTGAACGTTACCCCTTAAATAGTTTACTACAATGTAATATATCAAAAACAATAGTCACAGCAACGCGTGACCGGGTCTGCTAGTGTTTATATAATTATGAATTTGAAAAAAGTTAGTAATTATATTAAATGTATCTTAAATAGATGAGTGCCCGAGGCAGGGGGCAGGAGAGAGCACAACGCGGCTAAGAAGGCTTTCAATTGTAATATCGAGTAGCCGCGATAAAAAGATATTTCTAAGTAACTAAATATCAAAAGTACACTTTCTATTCTATTTATCATAAATACTCGTAATATTTAAGTTGTAAAATCTGTTTATTTGACTGCACAGTGAATGTGCTCTGAGCATCCTGAACTTAATACCCGGCAAAGTAGGGAGTTGAGTTGAGGTATGGTAGATGACAGATTACCTCATTAATATTGTTATGTTTATACCACATATCTGTCTTCACATCAAAATACATTTGCTGAAAAGTATTTGACATGCGCAGTGAAAGTAAAAAAAAAGATTAAAATAAAACCCGATACATAAAAGTTTTTATTTTAAAATTATTATCCTTAGCCAACTAAAAAACTAAGGACTATCTTCTCCTGAAAAGCATGATACTCGTACATGAAAAATTACATAGAATGAATATTTGCTTAGTCATAGTAAAAAATGTCTGCTATTTTAACTCTAAATAGTGTTGGAGACAGCTTTTGCAGTTCTTAATTTACAATAAAAGGAAAACAGTTTAAATAGTTTCGGTTCAGTGAAGATATAAAATACGACATTAATATTTCAATATAAAAATTAAGTCTGAAAAAGATAAACCTTATACAAGCGGAAATAATAATGAATTGGAAACGAATTGAATCGAAAGTACTCTCAACATTGCTTTTGTTTGATAACAAATGTTTTGAAAATCTATTTAAAACCATTGTTATCGAAGATTTCTTTACTCAATAATTTATAATTATACTCTAATAATTTCTTTATACATCTTAAAATAAACGAATTATTATGAATATTTAAATATCTTAGCAACATTACCGAAACGTATTTAATTAGGAAAATTTCTTCTTCTTGAAAGTTTCCAGTCAGCAGTCTTATTTAGAAAGGTTGTAAGATTTTTTGAAATTACTAATTAATAAGGCTTTTCTATCTAAATTAACTAATTTTTAGTAAATATAGACGTAATATATCAAATTGTTTTCGCAACTTTAAGAACTGTTAGTCTGAAAATAAAACATTATATAATTTATATTGTTGTGAATTCATATTGTTTTATAGATCACGTGAAGAAACTTTAAGTCCTTTATTGCCTGTAAAACCTAGTACATGTAAGAATATGATACGCTAATAATCCCGTGTCTAGTTATTGTAATCATCTGGTATCTTGAATTCAAATTTGTTCTCACTTATTAATTTTTACAAAAACTAAATTAATAAATAAGTTAAAATAGTATTCATAGAGTTTCTCGCTGGTTATTTTCCACTGACCTACCCTTTTGAACCGTTTAACTAAAGTCTGCCACTTCATAATATATTGTTATAAATATCTTTGGAGCTAATCTATTTTAATCTAATCATTTGCTTATCTATTTTAGTTGAGTTTGTTTTAATTCACTGTAGTATTAAGTATGATACACATTTCAGAATAAATATAAAAGAAATCACGTTAACAATGTAATTACTAAATCATACAAATACACAATAATGCTCTTAGAAAACGAGTCATCCGGTGTCTCATATTAGATGTTTTAATGTAATTTTTGTTATTTGAAATTTAATGAAATGCATTTTTCTCTATCCGTAAATGCTCACATAAAGTGGTCGCAGTAGGTATGTAGTACGAGTATTTGACACGAAACTTTTGACTGTAAAAACAAACAAGATACTTTGTAACTATGACGTGATCACATAGTGTTGCTTCACCTCTTAGTTCAGTGGTGGGAAGTTCGAAATAGTTATTCAAAGTTGCAATATCGACTGACAACAAGTATGCAAAAATAAAGTACACAGGGTTGTTGTTGTAGTTGAATATGGAAAAATGGGATCAAAACTTGTAATCTCTCATACTATAGCTTTACGTGTATAATAATATTATTATTATCGTAAACATATATAAATTATTTAGTTTTATTCTCTATTCTATGAGATATTTTACCTAACCGATCCTTTTTTTTAAATTTAAGTAGATTTATTGTAACATACACAACAACACACACACACACACACAACAGCACACACACAATTCTACAATGTTCTGCACTGAAATTATCACAACTTATAATTTCACGCTTATAATTAAGAAGATTTTAAATTCAATTTCATCAACAAATCAGGTTAAATTTCGCAGTTATAGTGACTGAAATATATCATATGTTGATTAAAATATTATAAAATCTTCTAATAATCTGTCATAATTTTACCCGTTTATTCGTTTTATAGAAAAACGAGATTAATTTGTACAAATTATAAGTACCTTAAGTATAGCTTTCAATGTCAATACTTAAAGCTTACATTTGAATATATATTTTTTACATTAAATATTTAAACCAAGACCCTGATTCTGCTTTTAAAGTCACCCTTGTGATAACAGCGATAGCGTTTTTATTACAATTATATAAACTTAAAAATAACATAATTTTTATTTATTTCATTAAAATATTGATTTCTCAACGATTTTATGAGTATACTTAGCTCGTATCATAATAATAAATGGAATAAAAGATCTAAAAGTCCAAATTCTCGTCCTTTTTCCTGTTCCGTTGTCCAGTTTTTATCTATCTACAGTTTGTGTTACAGTGTTTGTAGACTATAGACGGTTACATTGACTTGTCCGTTTTTTCATCTGTTTTCTAAATAGGTCTCTGGAAAAAACACTTTGTATTTTTGTATATATTTTTCTTTAACTTTTAATATAAATTACATTGATTCATACATTCATTTGTTACGTGCTATTTTACATATTCATAGCATAAGCACGAATTTTGAAACTGAATTAAATACAAACTTCATAGAAAAGGGGACATTATGCAAATTAATTAATTATATCCACAAATAAAGTGATGACTTTGAATCATAATATAATTATATTATTTACTCTGGTTTATATAAAAACTAAAGCGTTAGGGAGGTAATTAGTTAGAAGAAAGATTGCCTTTAAAATGCAAGTGATATTTCAAATTAGTCTGTATCATTTCAAATGTAATAATAACTGCGCTCAGAAAAAGCTATAACAATATAACAAATAAAAGCTACTACAATTTAAACTATATTTCATTATTTGATTATAATTAAAAGAAGTTATCTGATTCCGAGTAACTTCCGAGTAATTGCTTAAGATAAACTAACAAGTTTGTTAATTTAAAAGTTGCATTCTTTTAAAAGAAAATTAAAAGACATGTGATATTAAGTCTATGATGAATACAACCTATCATAGTTAAATGTTTAAATATAAAAACGACTGACAACTCTTTGTTACAATAATTTAATTTATATTACAAAACTATAATTATAAATATACAATTTTAGTTTCATTGTTTCATCTACCAAAAACAATAAAATACAACTGTCTTTAATATAATGTGTTATTAGTTATATTAAGAGAACATATATAATATATATATGTATGTATGTCAACACTCGTGTAAGAAAATACGATACGTTCTTAATATGTAGAAAACAAGCTTTCTTAGTAACGTTTACGTGTTTGAAATAGAATAACAAAGAAAAACATCTTCGATTCAACACGAGTTATAACAAAATATATAATCTTCAGAAGCGTTTAACCTGCCTTTCATTAACTCAATAATTATACGAATAAAATAAAGAGAGAAAAGAGAGAGAGAGTTATTTATGACAAAAGCATTAAAGCATTTGAGTTTCGTAAACCAAATTGCTATTTCGAAATTGTACGACAAAAATAATATTGTAATGTTATTTAAATATTTATTAAAATTAACTTCCGATAAATAAATGCATTATCTAAACTTTTAACAGAACAGAATTCAAATTGTTGTAAGTCAATGACTAAACAGAAGAACTTTTGCTACTACGAGGTGCGATCAAGGCAACTTAAAAATTACAACCAAGACGAGATGTGGAGTATATGTATAGAATCTGAGTCATTCCCAATACACCGTGATCTACCAAGTTTAACGTATTGTGAGAAAAATAGACATTATAGATGTGACATTTTTTTATTCTATGAAAAACTTTCGTCTATATAGTTACAGGTACAGTAAAAAAGTATTTATATTTCAAAATTGTTTTTAAAACTTATATAATATAAACGTAGTTCTAAGAAACACAACTTTTCTTATAATTGTTCTCGTAATTATATGAAGCAGATTATAAATGTTTATTTTAGATATTTTGTAATCTAATTTGAATTATAAGTATTTTAAATAAAAACTTTAGTGAAATAATTAAAACAAAATATTATTTAATTTTGATGTATAAAATTGCGTGCTATATTAAAGACAAATTAAATGAAACTTGATTTTTTTTCTAATTTTATGTTAAAAACTATTTTTTAACGTATCAATTTATCTTTTGTCACTTCAGGGGAAAAATATAACATTATTTATGACGTATAATATTTTAATCACATTTTTTAGTTATAATATTTTCATATCAGTATTTTTAGAAAATGTAATAAAGGTTTTTAATATACACTTGTGAATTGTAAAAAAAAATACATTTTATTTTCAATATTATGTATGTTAACTGTTCAACTGAACTAATATAAACTATATTTAAAACTTGCAATATAAATTATCAGGTTATCGAAATGTAGTCCAATTTTAAATCGGATCATTGAACTTTGCAGTTATTTATTGCATGGAATTTGAAATTCATATAAATTTACGTGACTTAGAAAGTGTTATTAGTAAATCAATATGTTATGAAATCAAAGATTTATAATTAAATTTGTTTTCATTTATTAAAAATCATAAACACATTTTAAGTGAAAAACAAAATATATTTTTTAGATTCAGATTAATTCTACAAAATTATTACTATCTCGGAATAAATCTTTACAATCACAATATACTCGTATACACCTGTGAAGCTTTAACAACATACTTCTTTAAAGGTAATCTAATTTAGAAACAATCTTAAATTTAAGACAATTCCGATAAGTTATAACAACTACAAGAATCTTAGCAAATAAATATTAATATATACATAAAAAGTTAATTCTGTCAAATCAACATTGAAGACGTTCACTTTATTTTTTTAAAAAAAGTGTGACTTACATATTTATAACATTTTTTTATTATTGCCTTCAATTTAAAGTGCGCTGGTTAATTGTGTACATTATTCTTAATCTATATATTAATACGTGATGCCAAAACTTTGGACCCCTTTTTACGAAAATTGCGCGGACGCAGGAGCATAAAATTTGGCACACTTATAGTTTACGTACAGGAGAAGTGCAGAACGCTAATATTTTTCAATAATAATGCTTATAAAGTACATTAAATCAATAAATAAAACATTACCCACACTACCATGCATTTCACACACACATGTTTGTTTTGTTTTTCATTTTGTCTATATACATAGAAACATTACACACACTACCATGCAAATTCACACACAAATACTTACTACAGACTTAGAGTACTGACATTGACATATCAAAAATATATATATTTGCCTATACATACTCTGTGGTCAAATGGTTTCTTTTGTTTTTCATTTTGTGCATAGACAAAGTACTCAAAAAAGAAGTTTAATTTGTCTCATTTAATTAAATATAAAAAAAGATTTTAATAATAATGCATAAAAAAATACATTAAATCAGTTAATAAAACATTATACTAACCAGCATGCATTTGACACACGCATACATACTCTGTGGTCAAATTGTTTTGTTTGACTATTATAGACATAGTTGAAAAGTTTGTTTCCTGTGGTTTTATTGAATGTTTAAAGTTAATTAAAGTTTTATTTGACGAATACTACGTGAAATACTGAGCGTTTATACAAATTTATATGAGTTGTGTAGCAGTAAGATACATTTAAAAGTATCGTCGTCTTTCAAGGACTATCATTATATGCATAAAGAAAGTACTGTAGCAGCAATCTGCAATAACAACATTCAGGTACAAAATTTTTTGCAATTGCTGGTTCAAAGCAATTATTGTAGTTTACGATTTAAGTGATTGCATATACTTTAGGATAAATAAGTGATTTTGTGTAAGAATTATCAGAATTAAGAATTCATCATACAGGTAAAAACTTTTTCTCTTCTTGATTTCAGTAATCTATGAAAGAACTTTAATTATGCCTCGACATAGAACATTAACGAGTCGGAGTGAGAGACAAAGAAGAAGGAATATTTCTCTAAGAGGCAGGAATAATTCCTCATCAGCAGTATTAGATAGTAATATGATTTTGAGAGATGCATTTAAGTGTGCTCTAAATGTCATTCCAAATGTGTTTTTAAGTTATGATTGTGGATTAATTAATTTAGAGTGCAGGTTTTGCAATGCAAAACATTTTGAATCTGAAGTGACTTAAGGCGACCGAACTGCATTCACTTCATGTTGTCACAAGGGTAAAGCAATATTACCACCCTTAAGTCAAAATGAATATTTGGTTTAAAATATTATATGATGGACTTACTTCAAATTAACCTTCAATAAAAAGTAAATCAAAAAATTATTTTGCAAATATTAGGAAATATAATTCATGTTTTGCTATGGTTAGCTCAGAAGCCAAAGTTGCTGAGGCAGTTACAAGTGGAGTGTATCATTTCAAAATACATGATGTTTTTTATCACAGATCAGGCCCAATGACTGCCGCATATGGTCGCTCACCATGTTATGCACAATTATATTTTTATGATGTTGACACTGCCATTAATTATAGATTACAAGAACATATGTATTAATCAAACATGTAACAACAACATAATGTTAATGGTATATAATTAAGAATATCTCAGTTTTGGACTCATCATTAGACCTTTTAGCGTACCCACTGCTTTTTCCCAACGATGATACTGGGTGGCATATCAATATTGCTCATAATACACCAACTACATCTATTTCAAGAGCACCCAGAAATAAATTAACCATGCTTCAGTATACAGCCTATTGACTAGCAATTAGAGATGATTTCAGCATGTTACACCATTCACAAAAACTATTTCTGCAGTGGATTGTTGATATGTATGTGAGAATAGAGGGCTCACAATTACACTTCATTCGACAAAATCAAACAAGTCTTAGGTCTGAAGTTTACAACAATTTAACAGACACTTAGAATTGGACATGAATGCCAGGAATGTTGGCCGAAGAGTAATTTTACCATCTTCATTGAATGGATCACCAACAAATATGTATCAGAATTATTTAGATGCAATGTCAATTGTACAACATTACGGAAAACCTTCCTTATTTATTACAATGACTTGCAATCCAAGATGGCCAGAAATAGTGAACAACATTGGTGTAGGTGAAGCTCCTAATTTTAGACCTGATATTACTATACATGTGTTCAAGTCGAAATTGAAAGCATTCATAGAGGGCCTTATACAAAATAATATCTTTGGTAAAGTTGAAGCACTCATTTACACAATTGAATTTCAAAAAAGAGGATTGCTTCATGCTCATATTTTACTCACTTTAAATGACAAAATAAAATTGTTGTGTTTTGTTTTAGTAAACATTTTTTTAAATAGATATTCTTTATTTTACTTTCTTTTAATTTCATATAATTTGTTCAAAAAAGAAATTGGCAAATAACATTCTCTGTCAAATCTGTGGTAACAGTAGTTTAGTTTTCGACAGTAGAGCCTTAGTAATGTTTTAATATTATATTTTAATAATGAATATTAAGTCACTTACAATTTAAATTTCTTATATGGTCGAATTTCGACCACTGGGCGACCACTAGTTATAATAGTAAAATAGTAAAATCTTCATCTCTTTTATCCTTAAATGAAAAGTTCTCACAAGTATTATATATATACTGTGACATCTCCTGGTATTGGTGTCGACTAAATTGAAAAATGTCTCGTAAGGCTCTGTTTGTGTCTCCATTATCTCGCTCGCTGTCTTAGTTATTTCCAGTTTTTCCTCTTAGTGGAAAGCATCGGACTGCTCAGATTACTTAGGATATAATATTACACTGCTTTTACAACAATAAGATTCTTAATATAATTTATTAAAAAACTATAGACTAAGTTAAATTCTTTAAAATGGTTTTAATATTGTTGGTATAACACTTTATATAATATTATAGTTTTAGTTTAAAGTATACATTGAATTCTGAATGCAATATGAAGAACTCGTGGAATACGATTTTCAATTGACTCTTAATATATTAACATTATTATATCAATAAAACGGTTATAGTAATTCTTGCTATCGGAGATATCTTTGATCCGACGGATCACAGCATCATCACGTTTTGCACAGCTCAGTTTACACTCAGACAGAACAAATAAACATTATTCTTTATAATTACTCTCATTGGTCAAGTCAATTACACAATATTATTTAACATTATAGATTCCGCGAGATGGTCTCAAAGGACCCTTCTAACATCATAACGTCACTGAGACGTGAAAGCTTATCGAGGTATTTATTTTATTCATTTCACATGAAGTACAGGAGAGTTTCCAATTTAAGGAGATTTAAATTCTTTAAATCTCTTTAGTATATATAGCATGTCAAGACAAAAACATATGTAATGTAATCAATATCATTTTTTAACGTATTCGTCGTTATAAATATATTAACTATAGTTAGTTAATTTACGTCATAAGATCACGGTAAATATATTTTTTTTCATGGAATTTAAAGACTTTTGAAATATATATATTTATAGGTTTTTAATCTTTAAAGAATGCAAGTAATTTTCCATCCACACTAAAAAAATAAGAAATATAAAATATTTCAGATGTTTTTCATTTTAATTTCACTGCTGAGCCTTGTGAAGGCGAAAAAGCGAGATCAAAACGAAAAAAATATTATAAAAATGTTTGATGTCATTGACTAAACATTGACTAAATTGACGTTAAAACTTTCTAACTCTCTGGAACTTTACTAATATGGCTGATGGCGATATAGCGTAACAATTTTAATACTCGCATATTATGATATTATAAAGGAACGAGACATTTGATCATATAAATTGTATAATATTATAAGATATAGTGGGGTTTTTGTGTTTATAATATTTTATTAAAAGCTCACAACATATATTACAAGTGATTTTTAATTATACTGGGATAATATTGTCTTGTAGCGTTCGTATTCTAAGCAAGATCAGATCTAAATTTCAAGTTAGGTATGAATGTTTAAATATATCTATAAAAATGTTTATCCACGTAAATGTTTCTAAATTCCCTTATCTGTGATCCTTCATAACCGCTGGGATACCGAGCACTGCGGAGATATCCAGAGATTGCAGGTGTCGACCCTGTCTTTGTTGACGTTATGTTCTATAGAAATTTATTGAAAGTGGAAAGTTAGCTTTTTAATAAATCATCAATAACCTGTAATCAATCAATCTCATTAATCTTATTATGACCTCTTTAGCATTAAAATACTTAGATATATTTTCAGATATTCCATTTGGAAAACTTAGGCATTTATTTTTATATCGCATTAAAAGTTATTAAATTTTTTAATTTTAGACAAAATATGTATAAAGTTACCTAAATAAGTGATAGCCTTAATCTGAATCTATACATATAAACAAAACTTAAGTGTCTGTTTGTAATTCCATATTAACAGATTTCACTAAATGCATTTAAATATAAATTTAAATAGTACTGACATTTTTTTAGGTTGTGTATTCCGGATAATCTCTGGAAAGGCTGGATCGATTTTAACAAGATTTTTCTTGGCTGATAGCTGATATTATAAGGAGTAATTTAGGCTACTTTTATTTAAAAATATTTAAAAATATAGTTATAAATAAATATAGAATTAGAGCATTTAATATTTTTATATAATTTAGTCGGGCCAACGGAAAGTAATGAAAGGCTTTATTGAAGATAAATTTTATATCAAAATACATTATTGGCAATAGATCAAAAGAAAGGAAATGGATAAAATAAGCCACAATACAACCATGATGATAACTAAATATGTATTACATCAGGCGACACTCAGAATGATTATTTTATTATACCTTTGCTTACTCTTTCCTTTGTTATGAAATATATTGTATTTCTTGTTGAGGTTGTTACGCAAGCATAGCCAAGGGCAATTGTTATAGTAAGAACCAACTTGGTTTCACACGGTTAAATGCTGACACCACGCTTCGAGTATCCTGAAGACGACACCATACGGCTTGCGTTCTCACCATCGATGGGAATCGAGGATAAAATATATTTATTCTTGGGTCAATCGCTGACCTGGAATCACCTTTTTTTAGTATTAATTAATTATAAGTTTTAATTGTAACTCTTTAATATAATTTTATAAAATAATTGTTTTTCTTTGCATCCTTCGCTGCCACCAAACTTAATTGGCGCAGTCGGTAGGATATTCGAGATATATTCGGTACGCGTCGCGTCAAGATTTCCCCTAATATCGGTGCGAGATCCCGCGTGACTAACCGATTTCGAGTATCCGAATCTACATACATCGTGGAGGCCAGCGGAGGTGAATCCGAAAATCGATTCGGCAAGAAAATCATGTTCATGTAAGTACTCTGAATCTTTCAGGTCCTTACCTTTCCTAATTTTTAACCTTAATCTTTACCTAATGTAAGTATTTTTTTTTAATTTCAAGTAAATTACTATTTAAAGTATTTTTTGAAGTTACTTAGAACTTTAAAGCATACATCGATATATTCTGAGTGAATTACTTTTTTATTTGTCTATTTGTAGTGTTTTAAATTAGTTTTAGATTTTCTATTCAAAAGAATCGAGTAGTTGTAGTTTGTAGAAGTAGACCTAGCAGCATTAGTAAAAAAATATAAGTCAAACCCTAAAAAAAAACCAGGAATTATTTCAATTTGTTGATTTAAGACTAACTATTCTCATAACTAGCGATAACGTTGATAGGTTATCATAAGAGATATCTAAGCTACAGAATTTTTTAGCTTTTGTAAACAACATTTACAGCTGACTATGAAGTTTTTAATTTAAACTCTGATAGAACTATAATTAATAAGTAACGTAGTATATATGGTAGTAATAAAGTATTAAATATACGAGCGAGAGAATATTAAGATATGATACAGTTAAAGAAATAATCATAGTATATCAATTCCTAATTTTTCTATTCCACACATGATTTATATAAGATATCCATAGTAACTAACGAAAATCATGAGATTCCTGTCCCTCACTTCCAATACCCTGCAATCCATCTGAAAGATTTCAAGTACACAGAGGCAGAATGCCCGAAGGTCACTAAAGGGTATCTATGTGAAGAGATACACAACATACATAGTCGTACATCGCCGGATTGTGTAACAGCCCTCGTTACTACGCAGCAAAAACTCCCCGAATGTAAACCAGTCACCGTATCCCTACTTACGTCAGCCTACGAGAAACTCGACGATCGCCACTACACCATTAGCTTTCCAACTCTTACTAAAGTACGCTTGTCCTGCGATCAAGATATCTACAAGATGTTGCAAGGAAGTTATCTCGCTATAATTCCATATGATTGTTTTATTCAAACAACAGAATTCATCATCTCGAACCTCAACGATCGACTAAAAGGTCAAGCCTTGAAGATAATAGATGTCCCTAATGAAAATACACTCAGTTCAGCAGCACATCTGATATTCAAATTAAACTCCATTAATTTGACTAACCTTCACGCTACCAATAGAGAGGTTATTCTACAGTCACCAGTAAACTTAAGCAAGACCAACGATATAAGCGTCTACCATACAACAATACCTTTATATACGTTACTATTCGGTGCATGTGTACTAATTAGCGGCCTTGCATACCGGAAATACCGACTTAAACATACGAAACACACCATCCAAAAAACTCAAAGGGACGAATCAGAACTTCCAGCGCAATTTACAACGAAGGTCTTCAATAGTCGCTGTTCTACGGGGGGAGGTGTTACGCAAGCATAGCCAAGGGCAATTGTTATAGTAAGAACCAACTTGGTTTCACACGGTTAAATGCTGACACCACGCTTCGAGTATCCTGAAGACGACACCATACGGCTTGCGTTCTCACCATCGATGGGAATCGAGGATAAAATATATTTATTCTTGGGTCAATCGCTGACCTGGAATCACCTTTTTTTAGTATTAATTAATTATAAGTTTTAATTGTAACTCTTTAATATAATTTTATAAAATAATTGTTTTTCTTTGCATCCTTCGCTGCCACCAAACTTAATTAGGTTATGCTTTTATGTGTATAAAAACACAAGCAGAATGTTATTTATTGGTCGAAAAAAGATTTTAGGATCTAAACAAAAAGTTTTTTGAAAAAAGGCTTGTTATTGAATATTCAGATTGGTCTTTTATCTGGTTTACAGACAGTCCATTGTTCATAACGATTTTTACAACCAAACATCTACATCCAAATATACAATACTTGCATGAAAAAGATAGATATTGACTTTTCAAAATATACAATTCATCGAAATCACCCTATTGTAGTTTATATTGGTGTTCCGATGAATCATTGAAGCAGTGCTTATACATGTTCAATGTGGTGTTGATGATCAACAAATAACTATTAATTATATGATCTTAAATAATATTTGATAGTGCTTACCTTCATGTAGTGTATAATTACACAATTAAATAATAATTTATTTATCATTGACTGCAGCTGCGTTAAATAAGTGATATCTTTTATTATGTCCAATAAATGGACTGACATACAATCACATATAAGTAACGTGACTCATATGTTGTAGAATAATTTATGTTCTTAACTATATTATTTGTTTTGTATGATAATATATTTAGTAAAAAATTTGTCCGACGGACATAGTTCCAATAATGTTATTGAAAATATTCCTGTATGAAAAATCTTTCACAGAAAGTTCCATTTACAAACATACAAATTTCTGATATCTTCAATAATTTTACATAAACTACTATAGCTTAGATCGAAGTGGTTTTCTCGTTGTAAGAATTCTTTACTCAGGGTTTTTTCAAAGTTTAACGAATATTTAAATATAAGGAAGTCTTTTATGTATTTCATTAATAAAAGTTAAGCATTCTCAATTATAACGCAAATTACTATCTCTATATTAATTATAAATTAATGACCCTTATACCACTAAAATTAATCAATTTGTTAATTCATTGATATATTCATATTTTTGAACCTTATCAATATTATTTGAGTAAAATTAATTGATTTGTTGATTTTGTTATCATTAAACCCTGTTATAACGTAGTTTACAGTGAAACATTTTACGAAGGACATTAGATTGATTACATTAGTAGTTAATGCTGCTGGGATCAGAATGTTGTACAAATTCAACATTCTTATATCTGATCAGACATTGTTAGGAGTAGTAGTTCGATTTAATTTCTGAATTAAACAATATGGACGGCTATTTGTATTAAAATACGGAACGGAACGGAAAAAAACGGAATGACGATATATATACTTATGTGATATTTAGTAGTTGATCAACCTATCAACTTCTTGGCATGTAATTGTATCAAGTGTTTAATAGAACAAAATGAGCATGAGTCTTGTTTGTTCAAGTACTTCTGAACAAACAAGACTTACGTACTTGTGTGTCTTATCAACACAATACAACTTCAAACTATGCCGCATATTTAGTATTATCAGAGAAAATATACTCAACTTAAAAAATAAAAGCTACCATATATGTGTAAATAAACAAGAAACCTAAATCATATCCAAAACCAAAGAAACAATGTCAATATGGAGCGTCATAAAACCTTTGCGTATTTATTTTTCCCATTTCCTTGAAACATACAGAAGATAATATTATTTATCGCGGTTCGACCATTTATATTATAGGCTTCTTACAAACCGATTAGAAATCTTCAAGATTAAATATACACACTTTCTATATTACTATTAACGTAAAATTAATTAAAGATTTTATAGGATTATATATAGTTTTTAGCTGTAACAACGTTTCACGAAATCCCTGGTTCTAGAATATAAGTATCTATTTATCCCAGTTTCTGTAACTGTAACTCATGCACTATAGCAAGAATTACCTTATAATAAATAATAGTAGTAGTCGTTGTAATAAATATAGTATGAACTAATTTTTTATTTATATATAAAGTTCTATGGAATTTTATTAAAAAAATATCGGCCTATTTATCTAAAATTATAACGTTTAGAAAGATAATTAATTGTTATTTTGAGAATGTTTTGCTAGACACCGCTATCGATATCGCTTAATAAAAACATAATTATAATTTTCTTGCAAGTCTTACGTTTAATTAATTTAAATTAGTTCAGTTTGTATAAAAATAAGTTTTATAAACACCCTTATACTGAATAAATTGATAGTAAATCAAAATTCAGGTGTTCTTTCGTTGGATTCCGCGAGAGCAACAATTGAATACAAAGTAACCCCAAATGAAAGTTGGCTATTATTTACGAGCTGAGTTTCAACTACCTATAAAATACTAAAAGGTAGGTGAGTCATTACGCATATTGTAAATTGTAAATTAATGTTATGATTTAAAATAAGAATATTTTGTACTAGCATATTCCCTCTTGCTTCGCTAGTCACACTATTAAATTGGTTATGAACTTAGGTTGCTATGGAAACCTTTGTTATATTATCCGTTCTGATCGTAACCGTTGCTATGGTAACCGTTGTTATAGTAACTTTTACCCTCGCATTAAGTGCATAGCTCCTACAGGTTTAAAATTTGGCGAAATGCAAAAAATTAAAATCCGTTGGGATTGAAATTCCGTAAAATCAGTTCTTAGTGGCCGTCTGCGTTACAAAAGAAGTAACTATGTAAAATTTTAAGTTAATCTGACAGATAGTTTTGGAAATTTCGTGATGAGTCACTGTGGTAAATTGCTTATATATATAGAGATACAAAAGCTGCAGGTGTTATTTCAATAATAAATGATTAGCTATTGAATTCTACTCTAATGTATTGAATTTGTATTTGTTCGGATAAGTAATAAGGAACAACAGTAAGGAAACAACCAAGAAGAAAATTTAATGAACCCGTCAACATACAATTGAGCGGTGGTATGGGATTACCTTTACCCTTTATATAGTCTAAAATTTAACATCTGCATGTACTTGAAGTACATAACATAATATAAAACTGTATATATGCCAAAACGGAGTAAAATTATTTTCATAAAATAAGTTTTCTACAAGTAAATTAAAACGATGTTTATAATCTTTTTCTAAATAAATTAATTTAATTTAAACAATTATATAAATCGTTTAATATTACTTTTGAGATATAAAGTATGTAGTAAGTTTAGTTTAATTGTTATGACAGAGAAGGGTTCATATTTGAGAAGTGAAAGAGAACAGAATAAAGAAGAAACTACTGGATACCGTCATTTTTAAAGATTGTAGGAACAATTTTTATTATCTGACTTATAATACTTTAGTATCTATTTTAAAAGAGGGGTAAACAAGGTTTGTATCACAATAACGTAGAAATAAGTTTTCTTTATCCCGTCAAACATATTATATAATCAAGTAATAGTCAACATATATTTATATATAATATATGAGTTGCCAATGTGCGTGGATTCGAAATTACCTACGAATTATATTTTTTATCTATACTTATAATAAATCTGTAGAGAGGTCAATTCTGTACATGAAATATATTTACAAAATAAGTAGCAGGGGGTGATTAGTGTTCGATACTGATGCCAACAATGCAGTTAAAAAAATTTTTGTCTGTCTGTCTGTCTGTCTGTCTGTTTGTATGTTATTTATAGAAAAAAAAACTACTCGACGGATTTTAACGAAACTTAGTACAATTATTCTTTATACTCCTGGGCAGGTAATAGTATACTTTTCATCACACTACAATGAATAGGAGCAGAGCAGTGAAAGGAAATGTTGAGAAAATGGGAGAAGTTGCTTGATTTTTTAAGCTTCCGTCGCGTGTGCAGCCTTAATGGTTAGAGCTACATAGAAACTATGTATAACGGAAATATTCTACATAAAAATACACGAAAAATATTCCAAGACAGCATATATCTACCTTTTATAGTTAACTCACAATAACACGCATAACTCTCGATAGCTTAGCAGTTCGGAGATTTCTTATTATATTTGTTTACTTTTACGTTTATAAAACCAATAATGCTCACCATCATTCCTAATTAAAAAAAAAATAAACATTAGCACCAATTCAATAAAAAAAGAATCATTGAAATCGGTATAGAAACACCAAACTTATACTTACTTACATGAAATACGCCAACAAGACATCGCGCGTGAATAGTGAATCAAGCTATAAGGATTATTTTTGCGTAACGGTTGCCGCGCTCGACGGGGCTCGCGGCGGCAGAGTATAAAAGGGGCGGGAGGCGAGCGCAAGCGTCATTCAATATTTGGCTGTTGATGCGTTCAGAGTGTTGAACTTTATTGACAGACAATAATTGTTATTTTATAAACCGTGCTTATCAGCGCGACTTTTTGTTTTTAAATAGTTTATTTTAATTTCTTTTGTTGTTATTTTCTAAATTAGTTTTAGTTTTGTTTAAATTCTTAACTATTAATAGTTCCTATTTTATTTCTTTTTAAGTAGATTTAGATTCGATTTTTAGATTAGATAATAGATAGATAGATTAGATTATTGTTAGATTTTTAGTTACTGATAGGTTAGTTTTGGGCATTTTATGTTTAGTTTTTTTTGTATTGAGTAGATAAAAGCGTAGGTAGGTACTTTTATTAATTATAGTATTCATAGGTATTTTTTATTTATTTTTAAGTGAAGTAGGTATAGGTAGATATTGCCTACTATCTACCTATACTGCACACGTGTTTTAGCTTTATTTTCATTTCTTTTTTTTTTGTACCTAAGTTGTAGGTAGGTAGGTACATATTTCTTAGTTTAATTCTATTAGAATATTAGGTATTTAAGTTTAAATAGGCACTTAGATTTATATTTTTTTATTATATAGCAGCTGTACTTAGAACATCTAAGGTTTTTTTTGTATTAGCATAGGTACTTTGATTAATTACAGTAGTTGTAGGTATTTCTTATTATTCATTTTTAAGTGAAGTAGGTAAGTGTAGATAGTATTGCACACGCATTAAGTATAGCTTTATTTTCATTTTTTATTCTTTTGTAATTTGTAGGTACCTACGTACATATTTATAATTCGATTAGAATATTATTTTAGTTTTAATAGGCACTTAGATTTATATTCTATTTATTATATACTTAGCTATATTATATATAGCTAAGTATATAATAAATAGTATATAATATAATAATAAGTAAATATAATAGTATAATAAATAAATTTATTATATACTTAGCTATATTATATATTTATTATATACTTAGCTATATTATATACTTAACTTTATTTTCATTTTTTATTCTTTTGTAATTTGTAGGTACCTACGTACATATTTATAATTCGATTAGAATATTATTTTAGTTTTAATAGGCACTTAGATTTATATTCTATTTATTATATACTTAGCTATAGTTAGGACCTCTGACGTAAGTTTTTGTTGGGTAACTAAATAGAATTTAAGTTACCGTCGATTAAAAATAAAATAAACGATGCCACCTAAAAAACGACCATCTTTATCTCGAACTTCGAGTCAAGCTAGGAGAATGAGAATGACGCGTTCTCAAGAATCGGAAGAGGAAAGAGCACATCGGTTAAACTCTATGAGAGTTAGTGCCTCAACATCTCGAGCTAATGAAAGCTCTCCAGAAAGAGAGATGCGATTAGCAGCTGAAAGAGCGAGACGAGCTACAACACGGGCTTCTCAAAGCTCTTCTCAACGAGAGCTAAGGCGTTCCATTGACCGGGAACAACATGCGTTATCCCGAGAAGCTGAAACTGCTTTACAACGAGAATTGCGACTCACTGCTGACCGCGAACGGCATACATTATCTCGCGAGTCTGAAACCTTCACTGAGAGGGAATTACGGCTTACAGCTGACCGCGAACGTCATATTTTATCTCGCGATTCCGAAACCTTCACTGAGAGGGAATTACGGCTTACAGCTGACCACGAACGTCATATTTTATCTCGCGAGTCCGAAACCTTCACTGAGAGGGAATTACGGCTTACAGCTGATCGCGAACGTCATATTTTGTCTCGAGAATCTGAAACTTTTACTCAATATCAAGACCGTTTGACAAATGATAGGGCGCACCATAACATGATTCGATCTCTTGAAGATGAACATGAGCATGAACAACGACTAGAGTCGGGACGCGATTATTACAATTCTTTGAGACAAGAACAATTGATTACTTTATCTAATGAAAGATTAAGAATTGAAAATATTCGGTCGCTTGAAACAGAAGAACAGCGAGAGGCCCGTCTTACTGCAGATAGATTTCGACATGGTCTTAATGACTTAGATATACACGTGGTAGATCAATCTACAAATTCGGTGGCGTGGTCCGATAAATATAAAAGTGGGTTTGCTTATAACCTCACAATTGATTACAGATCATCTTCTGAAATAGGCGATATGAACGTAGTATGTTCCTTTTGTAATGCTTCGAAGTGGAGGAAGGAGTCTGCTGGTTTCTGTTGTTCTGGAGGTAAAATAAATTTGCCTTCGTTCGAAGACCCACCGGAACCTTTAAAATCACTACTTTTAGGGGAACATTTGCAATCCAAACAGTTTTTAGATAATATTCGCACTTATAATAGTGCATTCCAAATGACATCCTTTGGTGCTAAACAAATCTCAGAAGGCCCTTTCATGCCTACTTTTAAGGTACAAGGTCAGGTTTACCATTTGATAGGGTCCCTTTTGCCTGAAGAACAACCTAAATTTCTTCAAATATATTTTGTATCCGATTACAACGAACAGTCGAATATAAGAAATCAATATTTTCCGAATTTAAATACTGAACTCATTTCACAACTTCAGAACATGTTACATCAGGTTAATTCGTACGTATGCAGTTTTAAATCGGCATTAGAAGCCCTTTCTCAAGATGGTAATAACAATTATAAAATTGTTATAAATGCCGATAAGCGTCCAACTCAGGAACACCCTGGGCGTCATAACGTTCCATCCACGAATGAAGTTGCTGTAGTACTGGTCGACCAGGAATGTGATAGGCGTGATATCGTTATACGTTCCAGAGACAATCGTTTGCAACGTATTTTCGAAACCCACAGGGCTTACGACAGTTTGCAATATCCTATGATATACTGTCGAGGGGAAGATGGTTATAATTTCGCTGTATACCAAACCGATCCGCGCACAGGCGCACCTAATTATAATAAAAAGGTGTCATGCCTTCAATTTTATTGTTACCACCTGCAAGTGAGACGGAATAGATTGGTATACTTTCAACGTTTTCGTGGCTTATTTAATCAGTTTATTGTTGACATGTACGCAAAAATTGAAACCGAAAGATTAGTTTATATACGATCTAATCAAAGGCAGCTGCGCGCTGAAGAATACGTGCACCTTCGCGATGCCATGCAGCAAGATAACGATACTGTGAATATGGGTCGTTTAGTTATTTTACCCTCTTCTTTTACTGGTGGTCCACGCTACATGCATGAACGTACTCAAGACGCTTTTTGTTACGTAAGAAAATATGGACGTCCCGACTTATTTGTTACTGTAACTACCAATCCCAAGTGGGATGAAATCACTCGGGAGCTTCTTGAGGGTCAGGCACCGCATGACCGCCATGATATTATTGCAAGAGTGTTTCATTTAAAATTAAAATCAATGATAGATCTTCTTACCAAAGATAACATTTTTGGAGAAGTATTGTGTTATATGTATAGTGTTGAGTGGCAAAAACGCGGCTTACCTCACGCACATATCTTGCTTTGGTTAAAAGATAAGGTTCGACCTAATGATGTAGACAGATTAATCAGTGCTGAAATTCCAGATCCGACTGCAGATCCCCTGTTATACGACATTGTTAAAACTCATATGATACATGGTCCATGTGGTGCATTTAACGCAAATGCTCCTTGCATGCAAGACGGTCGTTGCACTAAAAGGTATCCAAAAGCATTAGTGGATGAAACTGTAACAGGACATGATGGATACCCATTATATCGTCGCCGTTCAAGAGACAATGGTGGTTTTACTGTTGAAAAGCGAATGTCTGGACAACAGGTTACTTTAGATAATAGGTGGGTCGTTCCGTATTCGCCTGTATTGTCCAGAGCATTTCAAGCTCACATAAATGTAGAAATGTGTAATAGTGTAGAGTCAATTAAATATATTTGTAAGTACATTAACAAGGGCAGTGACCAAGCTACGTTTGCGTTAAGAAATGAACATGATGAAGTTACTAGATTTCAGTCAGGCAGATATATCAGCTCTTCAGAAGCTGTGTGGCGGATCTTAAGTTTTAATATTCACGAAAGATATCCACCTGTGACCCATCTGGATGTTCATCTGGAAGGCGGTCAACGTATATATTTTAACGCCGAAAATGTTACAGAACGATTAGAGAACCCTAGACAAACAACTTTATTGGCATTCTTTCGACTTTGCCAAACTGATAATTTCGCAAAGTCTCTTTTGTATGAAGAAGTTCCATCGTATTATACCTACGATAAACAACGAGGTGTCTTTAACCGTAGACGCCGAGGCAGGCCTGTAGATGGCGAGACAGGTATTTTCAAAGAACATGTTCTTGGTAGAGTGTATACTGTTCATCCTAACAACGCAGAGTGTTTTTATTTGAGATTATTATTACATACAGTGCGAGGACCAACATCATTTATAGATTTGAGAAAAGTAGACGATGTTGTTTATCCAACTTATCATGCAGCTTGCCAAGCGCGTCATTTGCTTGAAAATGATCAACATTGGGATGACGCTTTAGCAGAATCCTGTGTTAGTGATAATCCACGACGGTTACGCCATTTATTTGTAACATTACTCACATTTTGTAATTTATCTGATCCTGTCCAATTATGGGAAAAATATAAAGAAAAATTTGCAGAAGACTTTCTTCGGAATTTATCTCACAATAATGAAGGCGCAACTAATGATAATTTTCGAGATCTGGCTATAAATCAGTGCTTATTAGCTCTTCAGGAAGACTTAACAGCAGTAGGCGGTAAATCACTTTGTGAATATGGTTTGCCAACGCCAACCTCAGTCGGAGAGGTTACCAATAGGGAATATTCCGCAGAGATTGGTTACAACCCAATGGAACTGCTGGTAACATTAGAAAACGGTGTCCCAATGATGACTGCAGAACAACGCTTAGTCTATGATCGCGTGTGCGAGAGTGTGCAGAATAATTTAGGAACAATATGGTTTTTAGATGCACCTGGAGGAACTGGGAAAACTTTTTTGACTAAATTAATATTAGCTTATGTTCGAAATCAGCGTAAAATCGCTCTTGCCGTGGCTTCATCAGGTATAGCTGCAACATTGCTACCAGGAGGTAAGACTGCTCACACTATGTTTAAAATACCAATTAATTTAGATCGCACGGAAAGTCCAACCTGTAGTATTTCAAGAAATAGCGACAAAGCTAAGGTATTGCGTGAGTGTAATTTAATCGTATGGGATGAATGTACGATGGCCCATCGAAAAGGAGTAGAAGCAGTAGACAGAACTCTAAGGGACATAAGACAAAATGATCGACCAATGGGCGGTATTACGGTTTTATTTTGTGGTGATTTCCGACAAACCTTACCGGTAATACCACGGGGAACCCGAGCTGATGAGATTAGGGCTTGCCTGAAAAGCTCTTATTTGTGGCGTGATATACAATCGGTGCATTTGACTATAAATATGCGAGTGAGAACTGGAGACAACGCAGATAATCGTGAATTTTCTGATACATTATTGAAGATTGGTGAAGGTACCTATCCACAACTACACCAAGGAAAACTTATTCTGACACCTGAGTTATGTTGTATAGTGCAATCCCAACAACATCTTATATCTTCGGTTTACGGTGACATAACAATTATATTAAATAGGGACAATTCTTGGCTTTGCGAAAGGTCCATTTTGACTCCTAGCAATGACCAGGCATCTGAAATTAATAATAAAATACTGTCTAATATACAGGGAGAAAGCAAAGTTTATAGTTCAATAAATAGAATGGTTGATGAACAAGAAGCCACTAATTACCCGATAGAATTTTTAAATTCTTTAAGTATGCCTGGACTACCTTCTCATATAATTTGTTTAAAAATTGGCATACCGATAATTCTGCTCCGAAATTTAAGACCACCTCAACTTTGCAATGGAACTCGGCTAAAAGTAACCCAGTTGCAACAAAATGTAATCGAGGCTCAAATTTTAACAGGTTGCGGTGCAGGAGAAACTGTCTTTATTCCCAGAATTCCCATAATACCAAATAATTTTCCATTCCAATTTAAAAGAACACAATTCCCAGTATCGGTGTGCTATGCCATGACTATCAATAAAGCTCAAGGGCAGACTTTTCGTGTTGCTGGAGTAGATCTCGGTGTTAGCTGTTTCTCGCATGGTCAATTATACGTCGCTCTTTCCCGGGTTAGCAATTCTAGGAATCTTTACGTTCACGTGCCGGACGGGTCGACTCTTAACATAGTCTACCCAGAAGCTTTGCGCTGAAACATTTTAATTTGATCTAAAAATATTAGCAATATATTATCTTAATAAAAAACAAGGAGTTACACGCTGACCGAGTCGTGGGTATAGCGTGGGTATATTATAATATTCTGCGGTTACTTATATTTTTCAACAGTTTTGTGGATTGGCATATTATATTACTATTGCCCTTCTAAAATACGAAAGTGAATCTGCCTGTTACGTCAAAACTATGAGGGAGGACATCTGCTAATTTTTTTTCGAAAAACGACGGAAACGCGGACGAAGTCGCGGGCAAAAGCTAGTCCTTACTATAATAATATTTTGCTGCAGTGACAAACATATACTGTTTATCGACGATAAGACCTAAGTTGTTTTACGGTACGATTATTATATTTATTTCTATATAACATTAGCAAATACTTAATTTAATTTATTTTCACAATTTGATGGCTCTGTAGTTTGTATGGTTGATTGGAGGCTTATTAATTAATGTGCTAATTTTATTATTATTATTATTATTATTATTATGGTTACTTAATCTTTTAACTAAAAACGCAAATTATAAGTTATTAAATAAATGTGCCAAACAATCGAATATCGCCACACTTAGATAAAGATAAAAAATGCTTTTTGGAGACTATGAGCTATATAATAAGACCGGTTTCACCAAAACTTCGGTATATGCTTTTAAAATAAATAAGACACACAATTTAATTAAATTAATATACATATATAAAAGAAATACAGTTTTATTATTCAGTCTTCACTAATTCTTATGTTTTTAAAGAACTTTAAGATGGTATTACTGATGTTATAAGCTTTTGATCTATTCTTACGTTTACTATGTATCGAACGTTGTCTTGGCAGCAATTCTGATCATTTATGAAAAAATTTTAACATTGGTTACAGATTCATAAAGTGTGTGAAAGACAGCGACATTCTTTGGGGTATCCCCAAAGATGAGTGAGTTGGTCCTTGGGGTTCATAGATCTAATATGTATACATACTAGTACCCAGTATCATCAAGCAATATTTTTAAACAATAAGTAATTGTGATCATAATGTAGTATTCTATGTAGTAACTATAAATAAAGTAGGTTGAAATAATCCACGTGAGGTTATGACCTCCTTATATTTGTTCCAATAAAATTATTCCGCACTGACCACTATGGTATTAAGGTTTTATCGTCAGTAAGACCTCCATTTATTGGATTGTTGGTTTAGGATAGAATTATTTTATTCATTTAGTTATGGTTTTAGCAAATAAGTTGTTTTGTTGATACTTTAAAGTGAAAAAAAAATATTTTCAGTTTTGAATATTCCATAAACAAATTTATCAAATTATAGAAATAAATACAAAAAAAGTATAATTCAAAGTTAGTAAGTTCTTGTACGAATGTCCTCGCATTGAAGCAACACGATGATAGTTCTTGCATAAATTATAAATTAACATGATTGATCAATAAGATGAAAATGTATATATAAAGAATAATCTCTAGATTTAAATGATACTTATAAATTTATAACTCATTTTATGTTAGAGGAGGACAAAAGAGCGCGCGGGTCACAGATAAAATGATCCGTGAAGACCGCCATCTACGAACTTTGCAACATCCGAAAGCTCACAAGAGCCTTGCCTTGGAGGAGAAATTATCTAAGTCCTATTGATCCAGAAAATTGCCAAAAAATTCATTTTAAAGTTATGGTAAATTACGATTCTCTCACAAATTAATGTTTGAAGAGTCGACTTACCCATAAAATTTATGCGCGGTCGGAGCATCGAATCTTTGACATTTGCGGGTTACAAATGTTACCCAATCCTCGGTACAGCATAAATATAGCTCTTTGCGATGTCTTTTTATTTCCTACAGTTAAAAAAAAAATTCGTGGCCGAACATTTTACACCGCAGTCGAGGCCGACGAAGAATTTCTACGGCTATTTTTCCATCTATCAAGAGACTTTTATAAAATGTTTTGACATCTGGTTCGCCCAAACCCATAAATGCATAAAAGTTGGAGGGAAATATTTTGAAAAGCCATTTATAAAGATTGCTCATATTCATACTCTTACATTTCACTCACATTTTTCAGAACAGTCTAGGAACTCTTATTTTTTGATATAAATTAATTTCTTGATAATGGTATTTGATACTTATATAGCAATAGCAAAAATTTAGTAAAGTATTTTTCAATAGATTAATTAATAAAAGCTATTTTTGTTTGTATATCTCATTATGACAATTTCAGCAAAAATAAGTAATACATTTACGAATTAATGCTTCTTCTTAAAATTCCCAATTCCCATTCTAAGTTTTTCTTTTTTGTATTTGGAATAAACTATTTCTATTTTAAAGTAGTCAAGCATTGCATATAAAAAAAGAAAAAACGTGTTCTTGTTCGTTGTATTTGATAGTGAAATAAATGTTTTGTTATAAATTCGTTTAGAAAAAGCAAAGAGAATTCGACTTTTAACTAATTTAATAAACTGTTATTGCCTAGTAAATTTATAAAAGTTTAAACACAATCAAACGTTACTGACGCCTGAAAACATGTTTTTATAGTTAACTTATATAAATATATAAAGAATGAAATATTATTATACAAGTTTTAGAATGTCGAATAAATGTTAAAAGTTTTAATCATAAAGAAAGACCTTAAAATAATTTATAAATAAATTCTTTTCTTTCATACAAAAGATTTTTATTATAATATAAACTTAAACCCGATTTTTAAAATAAGTTTAAAAGGTCTTATTATCGCGTCACACGAATCTAATGTTTTTATTAGTATTAAGTATCTATATCAATATTACATCCGCTTTGGTCCAATATTAACAAACGACACTAACAGAATTTAGACAAGTTTGCAGTTTTTAGTGTCTATCTAAATCTCTGTGACATGATAAAATATTTAGATTTTCCTTTAAAGATATTTTGAAAATGAATGATGAAAGTGGAAAGTATATTGTTACTTTTCATTTTATAGTAAAATTGTTGCCTTTTGTAAAGTAATAAATGTATTTTTTAATCTTTTGTTGAAAAGCTGTTATTCAATGTTCTATGATTAAATTTAGAACTATAAAATAAAACTTTCTTATATTTACTCAATATGTTAACAACCATACCAGATTCGTACTGAAAACAAATACATGATGGGGTGGGTGGCAATAAAAAACTGCGGGAATTGTCGGACCGAAGCAAACCACAGTTCAAACAGATTTCTAAGCTACATTGTTTTAGTATTATCAAAGGTATTACAATCTTCGTGAAGTTTTATTATTTATACCCAAAAAATAATAATTAATAATTCAATTGGAAATTACAAACAGACACTTCAATTTTATTTTTATGTATAGACAAAAAACTAATATAACCATCAACGGTCATTAAAACTTATAATATTTAAAATCAAGTAACATCCATTTCAACTGTTTTCAATAAAATTCTTTTGACATTCATTATTATTTCCTCTTTTATAAACTCCTTACAAGCAATATTGCTTTTTATATAGCATTAATGACGTTGTATTTCTTGTCTCACTGAACTGAAAAACTATTTAAAATGTTTCTCTGTTGCTGTAAACTGAGCACTTTAAGCGCTTTAAGCTTTAAGCTGTCTTTAACGTTAAACGTATCGACAGGTATTTTTAATGATTCGGAAAATATTTCTTCGTTATTCTTGTATCTTTCTTGTTTTAAACTTTTTCCTTATAAAAATGTAAATGATGAATCAGATTGATATTTTATTGTAGTTTTCGTTACAATTAATATATTTTTAAAGTAATTTTGAACTACAGTTTAACATTTTTGACATAACTACACTGATCACAAAATGTACTAATGAATACTTTTTTTAAATATTATTTTGTCCCTATCGGATAAGATAATTAAAAATTATTACCAAATGATGCATTGAACTTTGTAGATAGCTATCCCCAGAAACAGACCGGGTGTAATTAACTATATTAAATTATCTCTATATTTATTCTGTTGACTTTGACAGAGCATAAGAATATAATTTTTATTTTCGTTCTATGTTTATTTTTATATATTTTTAACAAATTATATATAACCTGTGTGTATTTTCAACAAATTACATGTTTTTTATAAATTACAAATTACCTGACTATAGGGATAGCGACTATATGATTCTTTTAAATTACAATTTAAAAATAGTTTTTGAAGAAATATAACCTCCTTGTATTGATTTTACTTCATATGAAAACGCGATGTAGATGACTCACAATTATTCAGTTAATTGTTCATATACTTCAGTGAGCTGGGTAAAGAGATCAATATGAGTACTGACCACAATCACGAGGCGGACTAAAACATTCGATATTATGACTTGAAAAAAATTGCAATAGTTTAAAGTACTTATGGTATGTTATTACTAATAAAGATCCTTTTATTCTATATCGGATTGTAAGGTGCTTGTACTAGTGATCGTTAGCTGCTTGATATCACAATTGCAGCTTGTTAGCCGTGCTGTGCTCACACCTGCTACTAGACACTTATCTATTTAAGATATGGCTAATATTATTACAAATCTTTTTGATCCCAATAATAATCATATGGTCATACAAATGTATTTTGATACTAGTTTAAAATTAGCCAAAATAATAAATTAATGACTGAATGAAATTAATAATGATAGTTTTTTTATGTATATATTCAGATTAATGATGACTCCTTTCTCACCTCACTTTCTTATCCTTTTATAAAATGAATAAAAACAGATACAATTATTATCAGTCATATAAGTAAGTTCAACAAGTAAGCCAATACGGTAATAAGAGAAAAGGTGAATGTTCATTTTAAATTCTATAATCCTAAAGAAAATTGTAAACAACAGATCGGACGGACAGATTTTTTGAAGCAGTGATCTTATGTATTTATGAAAATACTTAATTATTTGAGAGTGCCCAATTATATGATTGTAATGTGAGTTAATGAATAATATTAATGTTTGTTATCAACAGAATTTCTATAACATATTTATGTTAAGTACGGAATATAATGGCATTTTATAGTTAACAAGTAATTTTTATTTCATAGTATTTTATATAAAGTAAGTAATCTATGAAGCATTAAGCCCAAGTTTCAAGGTTCTAAAGCACCGATGTACTGTGGACGAACAACTCAATAAATACAACATTGAATACGTTATACCTAATTGTATTCATTATGGAATGGAAAAGATGACATTTTTTTACTTTTAAACACGGATTTTTAGCGTTTCTCGCAGTTGAACTAAAAGCCTACTTTTGATATTTTTTTTTCTATTCTTAATAAATATCAATTTAATATACACTCCATTTTTTGGTACCTTTCTATAGTTTTGAATAAAATAATACTATGAATACAATGTTTCTATTTTGAATAATGGGTAAATAATGTTTTAAAACTATAATAATAAATCTCAATTTATAATAGTAATTGGTTTTCCTTTTCCTTCAGTCCGCTACAGAGGTATTATTTTTATTATACATGCGCCCTAAATTTTGAAAAAGTAAAAATGTGTAACGAGAATAGTAAATAATGATTATAAATTTATATTTTCCAAGTAGACTCAGTTGCTTTAAATACGCTCCAAAAACTAATATATGAAACTCTTGTTATAAACCCATATAATATATTGAATAAAGACTTGAACACATTAAAAAAACTTCTTTTGATGACGAAGTGAATCGTAAAAAGTGTGGAAATCATATAAATATATCATATGTCAATAAAATTGTATATTGTTACACATATACACACACGTTATTGTTACTCCTTGTTAGATCTTTTGATGTTAATTTTGTAAATTATTTTTGTAACATACATTTTGAAAATTATAATTAAATATGTTTCTCAATTGTTATCGTCAGATCATCCACATGCTAGAGACGAAATAACGACATTATGTTGAAATTCACAATATATGATGTTTGTGACGTTAGGTTCAGTCAAAAAACAATATAATTATTTATTTATTTACAGTACATTATACAAAATACTATAAATGTCAATGTTGCTAGGTCAATTTCTTTGACTGGAGCAGATTCACCATTTATTGTTTTATCTGTTTACAAGGCTTCGCTCTTTACGTTTGACACTCCGCTCTTTTACTTGACGTGTGACTTCACGTCTAGGCAAAATACAACATCAATATCGGTTTCAACGGTAATATTGTTGAATTGACGCGTAGCCGTCTATGAAGTATGTGAATATCTGATTTATCGCTTGAACTTCGCCGAATTGAGAAGCATTAAAAACGTTGCCTTCACTGCTTCTGTCTTTACTGTGAAAGGGAATTATCAACGGTGGCCGCCTTGATCTGAAACATAATGATTAACAGATTAAATCATAGATAAAATATTTAATGACCAGTTGTCTCTAGTTGTATTTGGACTTGTATGTATCTGTAATAAACAAAGGATTAATTTTTTAGCAAATAAATAGGTTTAAAGACAGTACATACACTTTAGCGTTTGAAGGATGCGCTGCAGTTCGTAGTCAAAATTAATTTAATAAAATATCTGATGTTCGTCTATACTAGAGGTAAATTGAAATATTTTGTTACACTGTCTAAGATTTAACTTGTCAACCGTTCATCACGTAATTTTGGACTCACGTTGTCAGGGTACAACAAAAAGGATAAAAATTACTTTCATCCGAAAAAATCATCGTTGGCAGGGATAGAAATATAGCCTTAAGACATCCAGCATAACAATCCTATCATTAGGGTTACGTATATTAAAAAGAAAAAAGCGGAACCCTTATAGAAACACTTTTTTGTTCATCTATTCGTTCGTCCTTCCGTCCTTTCGTGTGTCTGTTCAGATGAACATGATAGATATCAAGACCCTTAATTTTAGGAACGCGTGGTGATAACGAGTTGAAATTAAACCATGAACTAAGAACCAGCTTGTTTTGAGACAATCTTGAAAAGGACTGATTTTTGATGACTTTTGAGATAGAAATCGTTTAAAAACGTCTTAATGTTTTACGAATCATAATATTTAGATTTTTGCTAGAATTTAAAGTGAATGATGTACTGCTGGACTGAATTTTTATTTAGGTATCTATTATGATATTATTGGACAAAACTAAAAAATAAATCTATATTTTAATTTAAACGTTTATAAACATATATAGTTATATACCAAGCCAATGCAAAGATTTTATTTGTTTTGTCACTGAGTACAGTTAATAAACGTGGCTTACGCAAGTGTGGATTATAATGATAATCATATTTATTTTTTAAACACTGCAGAGATGTTTTTATTGTTTATGTAATATGACCGTCGTCGCGTTGTTTTCAACGAGTAGTTGGATTCAAGTATTTAGAAACATATAATGTATTGTCGACCACAAAGGAATATAAATAACAAGGAATAAAAAAAATAATTACAAATTGATATCTCTTATATGTACTATAAAAGTTTAGTAATCTCAAACATTTTGACAATAAAATATAACTTATTTAATCTAGAAGTGTTAAATATTTGATTCGATTAAGGAAGCCGTTTACTATCAAGAAGAATTACCACTGCTGTGATAAATGTTGTCAGGTGTCGATAATAAAAAAAATATCTTTATTTCTATAAGTTCTAAGATTTTTCTTACAAATAAAAATTTAAACTTTACGGAGTAAAAAAATATATATATTTAGAATGTAATTAACGTATTATGTAACCAAGTCCAGTTAAAAAACTACAAACTATATAAAAGCAGGTTATTACCTCCATTATGATTATGGCTTCACTTTTTAAGATATATGTTTTAAAGGCACTGTTGTTGAACTCTTCATGTACTTACTTGTGATTTGAAGTAATAAAAAAACAACCATTAATGGATTAAATAGGTCGAAGTTATGAGAGATAGGCTTTATCGAATGAATTAGTTAAAATAAGTTTAACTACGTAAGATAACTAGGATGGTGTGTACACTAAATTACGTTTTTTATTATATTTTTTTTTATATTTTCTCAAGTCTTTCGAATAATTCCAGTTAGATTATATGTATAAGAGTGGTGTTAATCAAGATTGAATGTGTTTTATTAAAATCAGTCGCGTATATTTTAGGCTATGGTTTTTGACAACTACGACTAATATATTAAAATGAAGCTTGGTTTTATAATACGTTTTGATTTTAAATCAATTTCAGGTTATTAGATACAAAATATAATTCGACACTGGCAATAAAACTTTATATTAGTAGCAGCAAAAATATAAAGAGTCAAATAATAATATGATGAACGGAAGACACATTCACATTAATATTAGTGAAACCTTTATCGTCGTAGTCTATTTTTAATTCTGTTATAATTTATGGGTACTATTTTGGTATTTGAGTAAATCAGAGCGTCGGATTGACCCCAAATTTAAATTCTAGTATAGTATTAACATAGCCTATTTGTATTGTGTTTAGTCTCTGAGATAAATAGAAAAAATCATAATATTCATAAGTAATATTCGTTCCAAGGGTTTACATATAACTATCATATGTCAATAATATAGTAGAAATCCCGGTATATCATTTTTAATAACGTCATAACATAAGATGAATTAAATATACTGAACAATATCCATTTCACCTCACATTAACTAATGAGATGGTATTTTGTGCTTTGAAATACTTTCATTAACACAATGATTAGTGTATTCACTATCAATTTAATTATAATACATATTAAATAATAATCTATTTAAAATTAATTATTTTACATGAATAAAAAATCATATGCATATTTCGTATGAACAACAAAATAGTTTTTTAAGGTGTACGCATTTATTTGACCATTACATTACAAATAATATCTTACCTCGTAATATATCTTTAAGACATAACAATGTGTTAACCGGAGACGTTTGGACAGTCATAATAATAATAATTACAACCCCATATATAAAATATTCCCCATAAGTTCTTACAACCTATTAATAAAAAGTTTTAAATATATTTCTTAAATCTTATTAATATATGTAAGTCTTCTGGATATAAATACAATTGTTATACGTTATTACTAATTTATAATTATCTTTGACACTATACTCTTCTATTTCTCTTTTCATAGTAGTAAATAAAGGTTATATCTTCAAGAAAGAATATAAAGTCATCACATAAAATAAGACTTATTTAATTAAACACTCCGACGAACATTAATCAACTTCTATTGACATCGTCTGAGTCACTGTAATTGTGAAATCGTGACGCTTCAGGGAAGTGCCTTTGTCTTATTGAAGTAAAATATATTATAATATAAATCATCAGGATGGTATCTCAAATATGACTGTTCTAACTTTTATATGGTAGTGACTAAAATATAGCAATACACATTTTTTTATGATTTCTTATAAATTATGATACCTTAATATCAGTATTATCTCTTTCATAATATAACAAAAAGAAATGCGTGAATTGGTTCATTTTTAGAGTGAAGAACCTTAAATATTGTCAATTAAGGTTAATAGACTTAAATGTTTTATTTGATAAATTGACTTTGGTAAATTTAATAATTGAATTCGGTAAATTAAACAATTTCATATAATATCTTTATTCTTTCTTCTGGTTATAATATTAAAAAAATATACAATATATATTATCTAATGAGTGGTTATGGTTATGGTTATGGTGGGGCAGGGGGTGCTAAGAATCTCCGGATGGGATCGGGCTACCACCCCAAACGACACCTGGCCCTGGTAACACACAATGTCCGCACTTTGCGGACTGACGACAGGATTGCTGAGCTGGAAGAAGAGATGAGTAGGTTACGCTGGGATATATTAGGGTTATCTGAAGCCCGTAGAGAGGGGGAGAACACGATAACCCTCAAATCCGGAAACCTGCTATACTACCGGGAGGGGACCAACAGTCCCAAGGAGGTGTCGGGTTTATGGTCCACAAGTCCCTCATAAACAACATTGCAGTCGTTGAAAGTGTGTCGAGTAGGGTCGCGTACCTTATACTCAGAGTTTCTAAAAAATACTCGTTGAAGGTCATACAGGTCTACGCACCGACCTCCGCACACCCAGATGATGAAGTAGAGGCTATGTATGAGGATATCAGTCGGGCCATACATACTACAAAAACTTACTTTAATGTTGTTATGGGGGACTTCAACGCAAAGCTGGGCAAGAGAAGCGACGACGAGTTGAGCGTAGGACAATTTGGATATGGGCAGCGGAACCCTAGGGGACAGAGGCTGGCCGATTTTCTGGAGAAAGAGGGACTCTTTATGATGAATTCCTTCTTCCAGAAGCCGCCTCAAAGGAAGTGGACCTGGTTAAGTCCCGATGGTTCCACTAGAAATGAGATTGACTTCATCTTGACCACTAGACGCCAGATATTCAACGATGTCTCTGTGATCAACAACGTAAAAACAGGGAGCGATCACCCAATGGTAAGAGGCACGCTGAATCTCAATATCAGGCTGGAACGATCTCGGTTGGTGAAGTCTACGCTCCGTCCATCTAAAGCTCATATTCAAGATCTCGAAAGCTTTCAACTTGAATTATCGAACCGCTTCGCTTGCCTAGATGATTGCGCATCCGTGGACCAAATTAACAACAGGTTGGTAGAAACTGTCCATACGGTCGGAGGAAAATTCTGCAGACCCGGCCGTAAGAATAGACCCCAAAAACTAGCCAACGAAACTCTCAAACTTATGGCGGAACGACGCGCGTTGGCACTTCAGTCCCTCAATGATACCGAGACTTATAGGCAGCTCAACAGACGCATACGGAAATATCTGCGACACGACATCCGTATTTTAAATACTAACCGTATTAAAGATACTATAGAGCGGAACCAAGGCTCCAAAGTGTTTGCGCGAGATTCGTCAATTGGGCAAAGCCGGTTATCGAAGTTGAAATTGGGGGATGGAAGCACAGTGTCGTGTAGGGCTGACATTTTGAGGTAGGTCGAGAGGTTCTATGGACACTTATATACCTCGGTCGCTAAACCTGTTGATAGCTTAGCAGAAAACCCAAGAGCGGAGCTTACCCGACACTATTCCGATGAAATCCCGGACATCAGCTTGCACGAGATCAGTGTGGCCCTAAAACAGCTTAAAAACAACAAGGCACCAGGTGAAGACGGTATCACATCAGAGCTTCTGAAAGCGGGCGGATTGCCAGTACTTAGGGTCCTTCAGAAGCTCTTTAATGCCGTTCTGCTTGAGGGTGTAACGCCGGAAGCATGGAACAGAAGTATGGTGGCCCTATACTTCAAAAAAGGCGATACTACTTTGCTGAAGAATTACAGGCCCATCTCGCTTCTGAGCCATGTTTATAAGCTGTTTTCGAAGGTTATCACGACTCGTCTCACGAGCAAGTTTGATGACTTCCAGCCTCCCGAACAAGCCGGAAGTCAATGGGGAAGGCTTACATCCAGCAGTGGACGCATGACAGCTGATAATGATGATGATGATGAATGAGTGGTTTGTGTTTAACTTAATATATATGTCCAAAATTTGTGAAATTCTAGTCGCAATTACAAAATCAATCAAATCCAATAAGAACAATACAAATACGTGAAATAAACAGATGACTGAGGCACATGTATGCTGCTTAATTAAGTGACGTCATTGTTATGTTGTATATAATACTGTTGATCAAATTAAAGTTTTATTAATACTGTTCTTTTTAATATCTCAGTATTTATTTAAAAAATCTGATTATTATTTTACTGAAATCGATTATAATACCTTGTATACATAATGTTAGCCTATTAGGCAATGTTCTGATGGTCATTTGCTGAGGAGAGTTTAATTCACCCGGCTGTAATATAATTTAATATAATTATGTAAGTAACCTATAGGTATGAAGAGTAGTAACACACAGAGACACATTGTATAAACTATATAATATTTGTAAATGATGACTTCAATCAAATACCGTAAAAAAAAACCTTTATAATTACTTAGAGCATCTGTATGCTCTAGGTAATAGTTTATTTTTTTAAGTTCTAAGCTCTACTTGAACTTGAGAGAGTGGAAGTATCCCAGAAGATTCTGCTTGTTTCCGAGCTACAGTGTCAATTGGCAATATCTCAGTCAGTCTCTTCCAATTAATATTTATTACATAATACAGATAGATCATACATACCATCATGTACAATATTTTATTTATAGACTACAATATAAAGTGAACTAACTAACAAATATTTAATATCTAGATTATAACAGTATACGGATATGAAGTCAAAGCTGCACTGCTTTTATTTTCATATGAATAGTTATCACTCGTACTGCGTAATCCTCTGGTAATGATATCGGTATAACTGCAGAAACTTTGGTGTCGCTCGTTTTGCAGCCATTATCTCGCTTTATATTGTAATGACCTACGTTTTTTATTGTTATATATTATATGTATTATACATACATATTAAACTCTCATGATATAATATATTGTAATGTGGGTAATGCAACAATATCATTGTTGCTTGAATTATTTAAATTTCATTACTACTACTGCTTTTCATAAACCGTCTTCCCTTGAAGGATAATATGTAAATCTAATAACAAAAAATTGTATTTATAAATTATAACAAAAAATACAGATTTTTTATTATAAAAAGTTACAAATAAAGTGTTTTTCTAAATCACTAAATCTAGTGCATTATCGGCATCTTGCCACTGAATGAGTCTTGAAGCAATAATACTTGCTATAAAATAGAAAATTATATAATTGAGCGAAGCGAGCGTAGCGCGCGGAGCATTCTACTGGAGACTTTTTCACATTCTTTGTCACGAATAGGCTCGAAAACTACTTGACAGAAAGTTTTGAAATTTTGCAATCAAAAAGACAAAGATTAGGTGGTGATTTTTTTTTAAAAAGGTCATGTCGTTGAGAAATAATCGTCAAAAAACTGATATCCCATTGAAGTCAATGGGAAACGATGAGCGCAGTGAATCGAAATTGAGGATCTATTGGCGCCCCTAGTTTATTTACATATCATGCTTAAGATATAATATCATCTAGTTCAAATATTCTTTATTGGCACTTTAATAAATATTACCGATACTGCCACAGAATGGTTGAAGAACTTGGTAGGACGCGTTTGATTTGAGTATCGCCTACTACGAGTACATACTCAATGTATTACTAGATTTGATGTCTAACAATATAGTAATAGTCATCTTTCATTATTGAAATCTCACAATGTTTAATATACGTAGTCATAACAGACTATTAATCTAAAACATTGCGTGTAAACAATATCTAAAATATTCAATTCTATCATTAGTTATAACAAAGAAAGAGTTATTAAAAAATACTTTATTGGCATTGGTTTTATTAATGTCTGCCAAATCGTTCCTCACAATTCTTCATATCGCTGTCTCATTATCAATGAGTACATGTTATAGAAATGAGAATAGTTACGTCATCGGATTTCATCTATCACAAATTAATATTGGATCGAAATTATCGATAACAGATGCACAATAATCACTATAGATCATTTAGTACAGGCAATAGGTGATATCAATGTTTGAACCAAATACTCATAAAAATATATTTACATGTTTTTTTTATATTATTTATTAATTATTATTTCACATTGATATGTCAAAAAACTATAACATAATGACTGAATAAAAAACGTTAATTCCTTTTTATATTCTATGTAAAATATTTTAAATGAAAGCGAGTTTTTTAGTAAATCTCTCCACTCAGTATTTTTAGAGTTATTTTTGTAAAATAATAGACTTTCTTTGTCATGTTTGTTGTTAGTAAACCTCATTAATTTGTTAGAGGTTTAGTGAAAAGTTTTACGACGGACTTCGTGATTACGGCATGAGGTTAACAATACCGTTGGGATTAGAAAGTTATAGGAATTTCACTTTGTTCATGTCTGAGCGACTATTATGAGGAGTAGCCACAGTTAGATTCAGTTTCAACTTTAATCTTGTAGGTGGATCTGGCAGCTGAAGTGATCATCTGATTATATATTATATACTAAACAACATTAATATTTGAATCTCTTCACATTACAAATGGAGTATATGAGTAATTTATTTATGTAGAAATCATGAAATTGTCATATTGCTGGTATGAATACTTTAGAGTACTCCAACCTGTAACGGCAATAACTAAGATTTATTATTATTTATCTATTTAGCTACACGCCATATCCCTTGCGGGGTAGCCAGAGACGATGGATCGCCAAACGCTACGAATAACGAATGCGGCGTTGGTGACCGCCGACCAACACGCCATGTTCCGAACACCGGGAGGTGGAGGACGGAGCTACAAATAGCTAAGATGATTAACTAATATCATGGTAAAGTAAAATCACACCCTCGTTAGAAATACAAAGTGCATCAAAAGTAATAATTGTTGTGTGGCTTCGTCTCCCCTCTCCTTTTATATTTATTATAAACTAATTACAAACACAAATTATATTATAATAATTTAACCTGTTCACTATTATTAACACACACAGACGACACACGTGACACGTACATATATGAATGTGAGAATACCAACGACCGTCTTGATTACGTCAACTTAGAAGGATATACAACAGAAGTACAAAGTGTAAATTTTGTTATATTCACTGAAATATTTCGGTTAAATGAATTGAAATGTTAAAGAAATATTTAATATTCATAGTTTATTATATTTATAATATACAGATGAGGTATTTAAAAAATACCATAAACAATTATTGAAACATTCTGAACTTGAATTCACTAAGATAAATAAAATTTGTGTTGTAGAAAATTGTTTCAAAATATTGTGCTTTGGTTTTTTATAAAAATATATTTCATATAGGTATAAAAACTATACAAACAAAAACATATCTACTATTGAAATAATTTTTATGATTACTCGTACAATTACAGTTCATGCTCCGTGCAAATATATAAATATCTTTAATTCTAGTGTCGAACATCAGTTCACTGTTTACTAGAACGGTCTCTAATATATTGCTTGTGATGGTAGTTTTGTATTGTTTTCCTAATACGAACAATTATCAGCTCTAAATCAATAGAAATAAGGACGATATTGATACAGATCACGTGTTGACTGCACTTTGCTGAATCAGTGCCTTTTCATTCCTATTGGAGCTAAAGAGGTTAGTAAACAATGAAGGAAGACGTCTATTGCATTGCATTATATTTGGTTACAAATATGGAATTTTGCAGTGTTTTAGGATATTTTGCTAAAACAAATATAATTAAATTATTTTTCAAATAATAAAACGTATAAATGAACAATATGTACAAATATATTTTAATTACAGTTGCAAAACCACTGTATATATATCATAAACTGTTTGTTGACTCTCGGTACGAGGTCCTATTCAATATTTCCCTGTTTTTGGCTTGGAAACTATTCATACACTAAATATAATATTCAAAAATAAATTAAATATATATTACGGTCATATATATTTCATAGAAGAATATAAAGTCACCAATTACTCTTCAGAATATATATTAAGGATTTTCTTTTGTAGAAAAGTTAAGAAAGCTTGGCAATTTGGCGCAGAAAGAACAGTGTGATACGTCGCTGCGTCAGAGTTTGCAAACCACAAACATTATTTATTGCATCAAAGATTTTATCTGGGGCTTAGCTTACATTTTTATAGCAGACATTTTCACGGTATAATATTGCCACTTCTCGGACCGGCCTTAATATAAAAAATATATCGATCTATCGCACTATTGTGATGTAAAAGTCTTATTAGACTTTGTTTAATAACTTACAAAGTCGCTTAACACTTTTAGACATTTCTTCAAAACAAGTGGTTTATTTGTTTATTTATTCATTATAATATTTCGTTTCAAAGTTCTTAATTATTCATCTGTTAATGCATTCGGAATATTTTAAGCTCTAGAACTATTCTTTACCTACAGATAAAAATATTAAAAACGCAAAGTATCATTGTGGTTCTTTCTTTAAATTTTTAAGAAATAATTTTTTTATAGGTTTAAATGTATTTGTGAACGAAAATTTAATAACATAACTTTTAAAAATATATTATATCCTTTCCTGTTGGTTGTTATAACACATTCTCTACCGCATACAGGAACAGGAGATAAGAGTAATTAACTTACACAGATATCAAGGCAGCAGGAAAATTGATAATTTGCATATTATCACAGACCTCATCCTATAACCGCAATGACTGTGAAACTTACCGTAGTTGTAATGAGTTGAAACCACATTTTATATAATTTCACTCATAATTAATCTTAAATTAAATTCTTAAATTAGGATATATTTGTTAAATGATTCTACTATATATATATATATATATATATGTATGTAGGTCGTCTGTATGTGAAAATACAATTTATTGTAATTTTAATTATCTTATCCCTTGGTAGCATGTCGGTGAAAATAATTAGCTCAGAATTCAAACCTCATTAAAGTAAAAGTTTCAGATGTTGTAGTCAATTAGGAGTTAAATGATGGATAAAATAAAATTGGATAATTTTGAGATCTCCTTCAAAAATTATTACAAAATGTTCGCTAAATTACTTCCTTAGTTGGTTTATAATTAAATAAAAAAAATCGAATAAACTGACACAAGTATTTTTAATTAATTTAGAGTTAAGAATTCTAGAACAACCTATTAGCTCATTTTCATACCTCGTTTCTTGTGCAGGTGTGGGTATCTTGAAAATATTGTTATTCAGCGAAAAGGCCGCTCTTTGTACTTCTTTATTTAAGATTTTAATTTTATTAATTGAATGATAATTACGAACTGAGGAATATTGGAAACCGACCTTAGGATTCAATGAATGCTTTTTTTTTAGAATGGAGCTAAGGCCTAAATCAATAATAATTAATTTATATTAATCATAGTCAAAGCTGATCGTACACTATCAGTTTGAAAATTATATTTTAACCTTTATTTTATTCAAGTATTTTATTATAAAATTGCTTATAAACTTATTTACAATTTTAATGAAGTAATACTTTTATTCAGGTATGTAAACGTCGAACTCGCTTCTCGTTCATTTATATTCACATGTAATTAAACAGTACAGGTTGAAAAATTTTATAAGAGCTTTATTTGTCCGTTTATAAGTATTTGTATAACTTATATCTTATAGAATTGAGCATTAAATAAGGCCACGATTGGTTCCTGCCAAAGAAAATATAAATAAAATAGTAATTAGTAAATAAACATTAATTATTCGCACTATATTTGTAGATAAAACACTTTAGTATACCGTTTTAAGTAAAAGTCTTCAGAATATGTACATCTGAAAAAATAGGCTACTTGCCAATGTCTTTATAGTGATGAATTAATATTTTTTTCCGGGTGTCCGAACATTTAGTCGATTCATTAATTTCCTTTTATTTTTAGTAATTTTCAATCACCTGTTGTTCATTTGAACATCTGACACTGCTGTTTATACATATATGTACGTACATACGTATATATGTATATACGTATAAATATGTAATATATAAAATTGATTAGTAGTATTAATATTGATAAAATGTAAATGTAGTTATATATACCCATAACATTTTACTTATAATTTATGTCTGAACATAACTATTCAAATCGAGTTTATTTTTTTAAATATTTATCACTTTAAGTCGTCTAATTTAATTTAGCTTACTTTTGACTTTTATTACTGCAATTTTGTTTATAATGTAACTTGAAAACTTTGGGTCTTACTAATCGCTTAATGAAATTAAACAAATGGGCGTTAGTCCAGTTTTTGAATTTTTATTTGAGTTATCAAATAAAACCTCAAAAATATGAACAATTTATAATTGAATAACTTTGAAATAAATTAGTTACATTTAAATACTACTTTTATATTTTGTAATGATTGCTTCTTCTTTGATTCAATAGAGATTATATAATGTGTTATACAAAACATTTTTATAATTGAATTTTAAAATATTCTATAATATATATTTCATGTAAAACAATTATTCTTCTTATACTTAGTAGCTTCCAGATTTCATCAGAACTATTGTGTAAATAATGACATATGGGTTTTGTTTCGGGTATTTGCCTACATAATGTCCGTTCTCTTTAAGTAAAGTAATCTTGTCCGCCATTATAAGAATGTTGAAGTAAGTAAATGTTGATATAAAAATAATATAAACCTAGTCTCGGCTTATTTTGCGATTAGTTTGTAGTGATACATGTTATCTTGATAATATTAACATTGCTACTCTTGGTTTAATAATAATACAAGGGCTACACTGAAAGTTTTTATTGTTTAAGGTTTACTGGGGCTTTAAAACTTACTTTGAACTATTAAACCTATATGAAATTTATTTTTATATCTATGCTAAAATAATCCTATGTATAAAAACTTATACAAAATTTAGACATTAAGTAGCAAATGTGATTTAAAATAAAGATCTTGCTACAAAAAAAATATGACAGATGAGTAAATGAATCTTATAGAATATATAAGTGAATAAGAGGAACTAGTTGTGAAAAAAAAACAAAAAGATAATTAAAAAGGTTGCTATTTAAAATATCGTGGTACCATACTGTGAAGTATTGCAAAAGCATTAAACAAAAACGAGGTAAGGTATTATACTTGTAAGACTTTAAGTTGAAGTCGCTGAAACATTCTATGGGTTGTACTAAATTAAAAAAAATCTTTGATGTAATAAAGCTACATTTTCATATATTAATATTTTCCCTTTTTTATATTCTGATAAAAAATAACAAATGATTTAAATATTTATATCATTAATTATGTTCCCAAAATACACAGCTAAATATTCACAGGGTATTTATAAACAATCTTCAACATTATCTGTATAATGACTGACAGTAATCCGCTTAAGAGCCTCAGGTGAATAGAATCATATTTTGCAATAAATGTGATATTTAATAAAACCGCTAACAGAGAAATAAATACTTTTGAAGCTGTTTACATTTAATAAAGCGTTTTTTTTAAAGTTCATGAATTATTTAGACTTGGTAACTTGACTTAACTTGTGGAGATATAAAACAATTTTCACCTTTCCTTTCCTGTCCAGATCCTTATTAAGGATAACATGAGGAACTCCAATGTCTTTTGTATAGGTCCGAGATTATAAACATATTGGCAGTTGAAACATTTTCGTGGTCTACAAGCCGATCATCTGGTCTTTATCGATCCAGTAAATGTAAGAGCTATTTAATAACATATACAAGATTATATGATAATCGTGAAATATATTTTAAAATCTGTGTGACTTTTTGCATGTAGTCTAACATTTTTTGATCTTTGCATTGTTAAAAGTTGTGTAACTAGCATCTCAGGCTACTTTTTATGGCGAAAAACAGCGTCGTTATATTAGTATAGATGTGTAGTACAGATTTTTTTGAATTACTATGTATTTTTGTAAAGCTGTACTTTTACAAAAAAAACATTGTAAGTTTATCATCTGTGAAATTTTACTTTTTATACCAGTGCATGAATTTTTAATTTTAATATGTTCCGGAGAGATTTTCGGCGTCGTAAAAAATACAATGCTTCTATAAATGTTTAATGACGCAGTTGGAAAATAATATCGACAGAAGAGGGCTAATTCACATAACAATATTTGGAACAACTTATTTCACCGCAATCATTACAATACTAAACGAATTATTTAAAATCTATTAATGAAATAATACAAAAATGTTTGATTATTTCCCCTTTTTGTTCAGATATTTTTTGGAAAATAATAAACATTTACGAGTATATCAACAAAAATACATTTTTTGACAGTTGAATGTTTTGCAAAATGCCATATTGAAAAAGTACTAGTTTTCTATTAAGTTGTCCATTTTTCGCTTATATAACACACTTGGCAGTGACACATTCTGGTTAAATGGGTGAGAAATAGTTGTCATTAGCTAGTATTGTGTTTGTTTTATAGACAGCAAAAAAAAATTAAACAAATTCGATAAAAAATCTCAAATATGTTCTTTTTTTAAACTATTCGTCTGATCCCATCGTGTAAGAAGGAAATGTATACTGAATCGATTTAAATTAATACCATATATAACAAAGAATTGTAGATCGTTTCAATATTTGAGCTCAATCGGTGCAGTAATGTTTGAGTTTTTGAGGGGCACACAAACCAACAGAATATTTTTATATATGTCTAGAAATATTGGGACTTGAATAAATATATATTTATTAGTAAGGATAGCTTAACAGGAATCTTAATATATAAAGCAGAAAGACACTCACTCATTGCCGCTGGACTATCGCCGTCCGTCGCGAAGCGCGGGTAACCTGCTAGTTAAATATATTAATAACATTTTTAGCTTCATACAAACGAAGAAAACACTGTCGTTTCTTTTATGTATTTAGATAAAATACTTTCTCGTATCAGATGTAATGTATGGAAGTAATCAACCGGCATTGAAGATAAAATTTCGATTTTTATTAATATCTTGTAACGCTTAGATTAATATTTTATGTACATGTTTATTATCTAATTTAAGACGGACTTAACACAACCCTTTTCGACTATATATCTGTTTTGTCGGCTAATTAAAAGAATCTTCTATAAACATTTTGAAATATTTATTTAAACATATTTCAGTCAGAACAGAAATGATGTTTGTAAAAATAACAAACATATTTAAATAAATATTTTACACCAGTAAAAAGCAACCACCACCGGCTTCACACGACTGGTAGTTCTGACATTTTCTCAACTATATATAATAACTATAGAATGTATCAACAGAATATATTTTTTATAGTAAATTGTGATTGCTCTTAAAACTTTATAATAGTCGATCCAGTTCATTCTTTAAAAACATTGCTATATGTAACAATATATAATAAAATCTTTGCTATTATTAAGATGTTTCAATAGTTTGAGTGTATGAACCATTTCTCCTTCAGGTATCAATGTGATTTTTTGTAAAGATAGTATAAAAAGGACTCCTTTAATTTAATAAACAGGGAAACTGTAAAGTGATATTATATAAGCGTAATAAAAAAAGTAATTAAATAGTTAAATCTTTTAACGGCGTGTTTCGTGGGCTGAGTATTCACTGTTGAGTAAACGCTTTACTAAGGGTTTAGAAACTACCTCTTAGAGGTCATTGTCACTATAATCCGGATAAGTTCTAACCCTTTCCATATATTATATGTAAGTATGCAATTTCCGTTCCCTCTCTAAAATAAGGAAGACATCCAAGTATAGTCTATTATTACAGATAGCAAAGTATTTGTAATTTATTATATTCTTAACATTATTTAAAAATAATTGTGCAATTAATTTTATTTGCGACTAATATTTTCTCAATAACTAGCAGTACGTATTGTTTATATTAAAGTTGACCAATTAATAGTAGGGTTTGTTACTTGTAAGATCAGTTTACGCATATTATAAATGTATTTGAATATATGAATCAATTTGTTTGTAAATTACAATATTTTACGGTACCTACTTTTTATTTTAGATTTTTTGTTCGTTAACAATTTATCATATGTTACATACAAAAGTATATGTGTACTAAATGATTAAAATTTACTACTTTTTAAAAAACAATATACATATTGTAATAATATATAAATACTGATAAAATTATCTTGAAAAAAAACTTGATAACTTGATGTGAATAAGAGTGTAAGCAGAAGCGGAAGCGGCAACGGAAGCGTAGGCGTAACAGAAAGGTCTTAAGATCTGATGAGTGTTATTAATAAAACTTATTAAAACTTATACACAATTCAGTATTGAACCATATACTTTATAGACGAAATCCAGTTAAGAGCCGCAAGTGAATAAAATGGCAATGTACATTATTTACAGGTAAATTATTTTAATATAACCATATAAAAGCAGGTTCGTTCAAAAAATCTAAACTAAAACCTTATTCCATTTTGGACGCATCTCCTCATTGGACTTGGATTCAAAATTAGTTTATTGTGAAATTCTTAAATATATCTTACCTGGGTTACAAAATGTACTTTCTACAAATAAATACACTGTATAGCGTGGTGGGAACTATTATTATTATATTATATATTTTATTATATTATATTGACAGTCTCTTTATCCTAGGGCGACTTTATCCCCTGTTAGGCAAGCGGAGTAAAATGTCCCTTAGAAATAAGGTCACACTTTACAAAGCCTGCATACGCTCCGTCATGTCCTATGCAAGCATTGCCTTCGCTCACGCGAACCTGAAGCCCCTTCAGGTGCTTCAGAACAGATTCATGCGGCTCGCCACTGGAGCACCGTGGTATATGCGTAATATCGACTTGCACAGAGACTTAGATCTACCGACGATCGCACAGTATTTCAAGGGGCTCTCCAAAAGCTACTTTGACAATGCTGTGGGACACCCAAACCCGCTGGTGGTTAAGGCCACAGGATACACGGCCCGTAAGACTCCTAAAGTCAGAAAGAGAAGACCCAAGTCGGTACTTTTCGACCCGGACGACGCGATTACGTTAGGGAACGCTACGTAAAAGCGGCAAAGCGAACATAAATACTACACATACACACACACAGCGTCTTCGCCGGCGAAGACGAGGCCCCCATCCAAGCACGTTGCTCCGGCGCTCTGCCGTCGGAGGACGTTAGTGTCAAAACCTAACCCACATCCAACCCTCGCTTCCCACCTAACGGCGTCCTGAGCCGTGGTCCGAGCCTCACAGGAGGCGCCCTCAGGACGCGCGTTCCCCTGGGGCCCTTCAGGCCCCCTTTTCAAGGGCGGGTCTCTGCACCCGTCCATTACACCGGTGACGCTGTCATGGCCAGTAGGGCTAACAGCAGAGACAAAAAAAAAAAAAAAAAAAAAAAAAAAATTGACAGTCTGGAGTATTTAAACAGATGTTTCCCGACTCAACGGCCACTACTTCTGAAACCTTCAGTAAACGTTTTACTTGACTTCTACTTCGAATCATTTAAGTTCCTTACAATATTTTTTTGAGCGTTGTAAGGTGAGCTCGCTTAAACGCTTGTTATATGTGCTTCAGAGATCTAAATGACGTGTTATAGGATAATTATAAACATTTATTAGTGTCAAGCTTCTATTAGAGTAATGGAAAAGTGAAGGGTTATTTAATTACGGAGTTAATCACGAAATACATGGCATCCTCTGTAATGTCCATACACTACATCTAAGTGTTATAACGCTGTTCTACAAGATGACTGTCGTACAACACCTCGTTACACTGCCCGAGGATAAATTTCAATTTATTTTTTCTTATTTGTGTTAAGGACGTGCAGTTTTTTTGCCTTTTACTTTTAGCTATTTTATTCGTTTTACTTTTACCACGTAAGTTTCTAAATAATCATTGCTATGCCTAAACTATATTCTATATTATAATAAAATAAGTATTAAAAACACATGAAACAAAACGGCTATCAGAAAAAACAATCTTTACTTATAATTTTTCTAATATTTTCATACTATGATAGTCATTGAAAATACAAAAGTAAGTAAAAAACGGTTTTTCATAAAATCATATAAGCCCTTAACTACTACATAATTATATAACAGGTCGGAACTTTATAAATTGGTCGTATTACAGTTAGAAGCTAGTGAAAGGATCAGGGTCCAACATATATAATAAGGCTCTACACATTAGCATATACACTAGAGATATACTGCAAGAATTACGACACCTATTAGTGAAGATTCAAAACCCTGTATTAGTAATATTAATGTTATTGAAGATTCAGATTCGCAACGAAACTCTAATTAAGATTATATGTAGAGATTCCAATATTCTATGAACGTGCCAAGTGTTTTAATTGAGAAATAAACATTTGTTTTATCCTTAATTATATTATATTAAAAAAATCATTGTTATTTAGAAAAATCACGTTAATAATTTCACTTGAATATATAAATTATATATTTTTTTGTGGGTAGGCGTGAATAAGTGTGTGTATTTTGTGCGGTCTTAATCAATTTATTTAAAATAAATAATTAGCCATAATTTTAAAAGTTAATCTACTATTTATCATTAAATAACTAATATTTTATAATTATAATTAATAATTGTCACCCTATGAGCGCAAATTCGATTAAAATTTTACTTCCACACCTGTCTAATGACATAAAAAGAAACTGTTTATATTATTTTACCATCCTGCAATCCTAAATCGACTGCAATTGTAGATTGATTGCAATGGTTGACTCAATTTTTTTTTCAAAATTGTTAAAATAAAAAGCTCTCACACAGTAATAATATAAAAATAAATAAAGAAGTAAAAAGTAAATCATCTATGTATAAAATCATGAGCACAAATAAACATCCATTCCATACATTCTAGTAAAACTTTTATATAGACCGTAACCGAATTATAAATTGCGCTCAAAATAAAATAAAAAAATTAATAATAAAATAAATGAACTAAGAAAATAACCACAGGAGTATCTAATTTGATCTGTTTCAAAGATAACAATATCAAAAAGTTCGTGTTTTTCGGTTCATTCCATCATAAGATATAGAACAAATAAATCTCTAAAACTGAAAACTGAGACAACGGCAAAGTAAGTTAAATTATAAATGAATTCTATGTTATATTTGTACAAATATATAAATTTACCTTGACTATTTGACAAAACACCTTTTCTTTCTCTGTGATGATAAAAATATATCGACAAAATATTTCAAGATAGAAAAGTATTCTATTTTCTAAGACCGGTAATGAAGTAATGTTTTAAAAAAATATATACAAGAAAACATTTTATTTCCTGCAATAACGAGTTGAAAATACCTAACAACTAACAGACATGTGTCAAACATTTGTAATTCACATTCTTTATTCTTTTTTGTAAGTATAAGTGTATTTTTTATATGTATGAGGGGAGGAGGAGGAGGGCAAACGAGTTAGCGGGTCACAGAGCATACGTGACCACCGCCGCCCACGAACTCATGTAACATCCGATGATTCACAATGAAGGTACTCATGTAGTACCCATCTGTAAATATCGCCAAAACGAGTTCGTTCCACATTCGAGTGGTTTTATGTTTGGTAATGTATGTGTACATACTATGTTAATTATATAAGTTTTATAAAATTAACGTCGTTCAAAGTAAATAACTAGACGCCAATAAAATTGTAATTCACCAACCTTAATTAACGAAAATATTGTTTATATATTTAATAAATATAGACCCAGCTGTTCAAAATAATAAATAAACTCTTAGTTCTATTGTGATGGCAAATAAAAATGAATTAAATCAAATGAATGTACAAATTTAGGCAATTTATTGGTTATTTATGTTTGTTATTTTATTACGAAATATATTTACTCAATATAAAGATAGAACTGTTTGTTTATGTTAAATAATCGTTAGATTCGTTAGGCTAATTAAATCGTATTATATAGCTGTTAGTTCCTTATCATAACTTTGAGCAGGTTACGAAATCAATAAATGAAAATATGTCATCTTAGGAATTAATCAATATAAGATTAATATAAAATATTCAAAGTATTTCAAAATAATTTAAAAGATTCTGTCAATATCTAGATGCTCCAGATTGTCATTATATTCTTGGAGACGATTACAGTTCGATGTCCTACTGACGTTGTTTGAAAATGAAGAGCAGACAGCTTTGTCAAGCAATGTTGATTGATAAACGTTAATATTAAGTAAACAAAGCAGAGTTTAGATACAGAACAATAGAACAATGTTAACAGAGAAAAGTCTCAGTCAGACAAATGTTATTTTATTTTATAAGTTTAATATTGCGCTGCTCTTTACTTCATTTAATGCATTTCTTAAATAAGAAAAATGTTTCAAATTCAAGCTGGTGTCTGGCGAAGAGCACGATATGACATTCTGTTAAGCCGGAAGTAGATCTTCCTTAATAAAATTTTAACAGAAAAGTAAACTTGTCTGATACTGGCATGCATCTTTTCTCTCTAAAATGTATTTTCTTTACAATCTTCGTAATCTGTCTCTTCCAAATAATAAACAAACATGTGTGACTCTTGGCTCTTCAATCTGTCGCTTTACAACCTGGTGTATATATGTAATATTTTAAAATTATAATAATTTCAAATATATGTTATATTTTATTCATACTTTTTGCATTGAAATTAAAAATATAGAGGTAAAATATTAAATAAATAGGGATTGAATATCATTTTTAAATAATACTAATTATATAATCTGTAAAATTTTGAATTTGAATCTTTGTTCTTATTGTATTGTTAAAATATATCGAGTACTTTAAGTTTTGTCTCATTAAATTTCGGCTCAGATAAATAATTATTAAGCAATATATTACTATTTTAAAAAACTATTTGGGAATAGTACTTGCTCTCTCCGTTTTCTACTTTTTGACTTTTGACTTTTGAGCATACTTTATATTAGTATTACCTATTAGTTATGAAAAATTGAAAAATATAAACAAACAGTTGCACAAAAAACGTTACCATCCTTAAAATAATTGAATATGCTCGTACTTATATAATGCTGAAGATACTAAATAAAGGAAAAACGACAGATGCAAATTCAAATAAAATGTATAAATGCTGAGAATATAATCTTAAATTTGCACAATGATAATGATTTAACTTTTACTAATGATCAAGCAATTGTTATTATCAACTGTTTAATATGTTTAGAATAAAATAATTGTAACTTTCTTGTTTCAGAATATTAATTTGAATAACAAGAGCAACAAATATGCAATGTATTCGTTTTGCAGCTGAATCTACTTTACAATATATGCATATACTGTACATACAATATAACTTAGTTTGTTGTTAGTCCGGGGACAGGTGGTGGTGGTAGTAGAACGTGCTTAACGAGCCAGCAATCTGCATACCGAGGGACTAAAGTTACAACTTTTCAGAAACCGATCTGTTATTTAAAACTAATAACTATAAACTATGATAAAATATAATATATTTTGTACAGTATATGTTATTTTTTCATTACAGTAACACGATACCTACTTGATTATAATTGGCAATTGCCCAGGGACGTTGCATTTCTTAATGTATTTATTATATGTACTAAACAAATGTGAACGGATGTTTCTTATAATATTTATGTTATAAGTAATGTCCATTCTTATTTTTATAGTGAAGACATGACAGCAAATTATCAGTTTTATTTTTAGTCATTTTGTACTTGAAATAAATATAATGAATTGTAAAAGAAGCAGACTATTTGTATTTGAAGATATCTAAAAATAAATAGATTTAATATGAAATGTCACCTTTCGTTGTTACTTTATTTCAGATTCACTATTGGAACTATTACCGCTTTAGGAGTTATTATTTTAAAAAAAAACTTTGTATCAAAACAATAGTAATTAACGTACCGTAAAATAATTAAAAGAGGCTATCAATTCTTAAAGTTGGTTAGAAACTTCTTGCAAACTATTACAAATTACTCCTTCCCTTAAATCTCTATATTTTTTGCCTTTTACATGTGAAATCTTTTATTCCTATTCTTTTCTATTCCACTGTTATGCTTTGTATACTCTAAAAAACCCCATAAAACGTCTACTGTCCCAACCAGGTCTCGGTGGCACAAAACACTTCACTATCCTAAGGGACGGAAATTAAGTGTCTTTGGAAGTTTCAACATTATATCAGACACAAGAATATTACCAATGCTAGATGTTATGATCGATGAGAATAAATTATTATTTTTGAAATTAACTTAACTTTAAATCTCTAATTAATGAAGTTACAAGTTCAAAATTACTTAAGAGTAACTTATTTTTTAAAGTTTATATCTTTCTTGCCTCATTTCCAAGCTAATACTTGAAATCGTTTATTTTTAGTATCAAGTAGACCTCAAAAATCCACTATTATAAATAAAAGGTTTTAATGGAGTGATATCGGAATTCCCTATTCATGTATTCATGAAGTATATAGATAGATGTCTCTGTAGTTAGTGTTAATAATTGGTAATATTTCACTATATAAAAACTTAACAGAATTTATAATATTATTTTTTTTTTAATAAAGCAAATGCTTCCTTCAAAATAGGTATTCGTTAAATTATTAAATGTTATTAATAATACTTTTTAAAAAAAAGAATATGTTTTGGTTACTTTCTTTATTCACAATTTCTCATAATAATACATAATACAATATACTTTTTGCATAAGGTTAATAATACCACTCGTAGTGTAAAGTGGTATTTAACTTCTATATCCAACAGTAAAATAATATATAGACAACACCGCATCAAAAAAATCGGGAAAAAAAACAGTCTAAAATGCATGATGCATCACAATACTTTAGATACATTCTATACAAAATACTATGAGATATCAATACTTTCTATATCTTCTATGAAAATTAACAAACGAATTTATCTTCCGGCAGAAATAATCTAACTTTTAACCGTTAAAATTCTCCGGATAAATTTGCTTTAGCAGCAATTGGTTTAAAGTTCCTAAATAATTGCAGAGGGGAAAGTTTTAACTTTCTTCGGGTTCCTTAAAGGTGAAAAGTTTTTCTTCAACATCCTGTTCATCTCTAACATAATCTTCGGTTATTGCTACATTCTCAACTTTCGCCACTTAGACTCACTCACAGTTAAATTGTTTTCGTTGTTTAATATATAATAATATACTTTTTGTTCTTATAGCTTAAAAAAAACAACAATTATTTTGCTGATAAATGAAACAGCATATTTTAATTATACTCTAACTTCAAAGTTACTTCAAAAGAAATATATTATGACAACGATCATAAGATTAAGGCGAATTTTTTTTTTTTTTACTTTGTTAACGATAATTTTGTCAATATATCAAAACAATTTCAACATTGATAGGGCACTTTTAAAGTTACTACAAGGCGACTACCAAAATACTAATTTGGTAATTATTTGATTTTAGTGTCATAGTAAAGTTTATTTTTATAAAGTAAGATCACTTTGGACTACACTGTATGAATAAGAAATATAATTTCGAACTCGAACAGTCCTGAATTGTGCTACAATTTATCTTTGAAATCTCTGTTTAAAAGTGAAGAGTGTTAATAAACACGTTGTAAGATATTCAAGGAATTTTCTTTACTAAGTATTATTTACCATTACAGGTTATTGTGAGACTTCCTCTTAAAAAAAATATATTGAATGAAGTAATTATCTTGTGGTAATAATTTTCTCGCATTTCATAGTTTCATGTAGTACATTATTATGACTCTTTTGTGACCTCGTTAAGGTAATAACGTTAATAATTTATGATAACATTAACTGCAGAAATCGATATTTTTAACTGACAATTGACCAAAAATTCAAAATTACCTTATCAATAAGTTTGTCTGATTTATTAACAATTACATCCTAAATATAATATTCTATTAGCTATAATATTTTTTGCTTTAATTTATATATAATATTGTGTTTTGTTACCAACTGTACACCATTTAACACATTTTTTGAAATAATGCTACCGTGTAATAAATATACAAGATTTTTCTGTTAACAGTCTGAGTAATCAGATAGGTCTCAAATAATCATCAGGAGTTTATTTTTATTAATATAAATTGAATACCTTATTATTATTTATCATCCTTCAACTTTTAACTATTACTATTACTACAAAATTATTTTAGTATTGAATAGGCTACTAACAAACAATTATATGTGTACTAGTTGTACCCTGACACGCTTCGCAGAGGCACTATTTGGTTGCATGGGTGAGAAATAGTAGTCGTTAGCTAGTATTGTGTCTGTTTCAAAAAACAGCAAAAGAAAACAAAAATCGATAAGAATCTCCAAAACGTTCGAAATTCAAAATTATTATCCCACATTACAAATACGTTCCATTTTTAAACTCTGCGTGTGAATGCCTCGTGTAAGAGGGACACGTGCATTAAATCAATAACAATTACAATAAAGATAAGATAAAATAAGATATGATAGATAGATAACAATCATCTCTGAAACGGGTTGTATATCATCTTTGTTTGTCAAAATTTGAGCTTAATTGGTGTAGCATTTTTTAAGTTTTTGAGACATACAAACAATCAGAACATTTATGTAGGAATTGCATTTATGTGGTTATTTAAATATTTAGTCACATTCAAATTTTTATGATGGTTTCCTGTGATTAGGTTGATTAATTATCTGTTGGTGGTGGTAGGTAAATCAAAAGACTTTAATAGTCTGTGATATTGTGTACTATGTTAGAAATTAGCTGTTGCCAGCTTGAGGATGCTTTAATTCCTCGAAATATCATATCCTTTCATTATTTAGGTTCAGTATTATTCTTTTGTCTTAAATTATATAAATTGATAGCTAACTATATCATTTAAAAGTAGCAGTCATTCGTTTTCGTCATTCGTCAGATATTTAAATGCTACTTATATGTTTATATTGATGTATTTAGATTATATGGAAATGTTGGCAATTATTAATGCTTATTTGTTTCCAAAGACATTCAGTTCTTTTTAAAATTAATTAATTATTTCCGTTTCTAATAATTAAAAATTTATCCATATTTCTGCGTAGTGTAGTAACAGTATTCGCTTATTTGTTATTTAGAATTCAATATCTTGACTTTTCTAATTCTTTCTATGCTTCCGGCATTACCGATATTCTCTCTTATTTATCATCCGGTGAGTGTGTTTATAAAAAGTGTTGTTAGTAACGCTTACAAGGCGTTGATACTTTTAATAATTCATGTGTATTATTGCAGGATTTATTAAATATTATGGATTTACCATATTTCGTATTGCCGGCCTTCGATAGTTCATTTGTTGATACATATGTATTTGTACTGTTTAGGCAATTGGAGTTGGCATACGAGTAGGTTATAGTATTGCTTGTGATGCCTTTTTCCTCCATAAGATTTTTTTCATATTAGGGTGCTATATTTCACCTTACTAGATCTTTACCACGAGTTTTCGTGTAACTTCGGGACGTCGACCGGAATGTCCTGCTTCTTGATCTGTTGTTGTAACTGTAGCTGCGTATGTACGTCTTCACCTGTCCATTGTCAGTGGCACCCATGAATTTAATTTAAGAGATCGTATTATTAAGGATAAATTGGATATTTGATTCAAAACACAAATACTTAAATGGAATATGTTATATACATTTATTAATACTTAATGAGTAAATTGTATACAAAGATCTTTAGCTGCCTTGTATTAGGAATGAAAATGCAGTGATTCAATAAGGTGCAGTCAACACAGCTGTTGTCTTTAGATGCCTTGTAATACAAATGAAAATGCAGTGATACAATAAAGTGCAGTCAACACAGCTGTTCAAATATCTCTTCGACCTCCTTGTGGCTATTTAATTAGAGCTGACTGTTGGTCGCATTAGAAATAGTACAAAACAGCGGTACAGTAGCCATATTATACAGAGAGTGATCGCAAACAGTGAACCAACGTTCGATACAAGAATTACAAATATTTATCTACTTGAACTGAGAACTAATAACCTAGTAAATAGTAGTTGTTCTTTTGTAGTTTGTTCATCTATTAACATTTTTATTATAAAAACAACTATGTTACTAAATATTAAACCAACTTTTTACAGCACTATATCCATTTTTCTATTTGAATTGAAATTGAGAATATTTCAAAAACTGATTAGAATTTAGCTAGTGCGTTAACTTTTTATTTTAAATAAAAAAAAATCTTTTTCTTAAATATGGAAAAAAGTACTAAAAATTAATCTATTTTTATACATTGAAACAGCGAATAGTCTACATCTATATAAGTATAATAAGGGTGAAATTTTATTTGTATATTCTTAACAAGTAGGATATAACAAATCAAATATAAAGTCAGAAAAAAGCTGGGCGAAATAATAAGTTTTAATCTTCACTACTTAGCTATGTGGATTATTGTTATTTTCATATCCATAAATAAGTTTCATCCGAGCAAATGGACTTCATTGACTTTTATCTTTTAAATGTGAGGATAAAAATGTATGACACAATTGTATCAGACAGACTGATAGATCAAGTTCAATAAAACAAAGAGCAGACTGGTTTATTGCAAGAAATATTGTCACAAAATCAATCCCCTTTTAGTATAATAATAATTTAATAGAAGTATAATAATAATTTAATAGGAAGTTCCCTTGTAGTATAATAATAATTTAATAACTTCGTGTTACAATTTTGATTGATGATTATATAACATGAATTTTCTACAAGTAAATTCTGCAATTCCTTTGCCTCTCAATTTTTTAGCAATCCAGATCGTTAATTGTCACACAAATCAAAATCATCACTACAAACGCGCAAACCACTTCAAAGACGTTTAACCACCTAAGGCATGTTCACCATAAACTATTACTAAAATCCGAAGACTTTCCGCAGCACTTTTATGAATATTAAAATAATTTTCAAAAACTTCCCGCAAAAACATTTTATTTGCAATACATTTTGTCAATTTTAAATAGCTGGAACATTTTGTTATTAGCAATTAAGAATAAGATGCACTGTAAAAATAACAAAAATAACAGCTGATTTACGTTAAATTTGTTTTTGAATGCAAAAACAGACTTTAGTAATAACTACGTCATACTAAGGCAATAAGTATTGATTCTTAAGTATTCATTGGCTGCAGTAGTAAAAAGTATGAAATATATAGAAGATAAAATGAAACATGGCAGTTTTATTGTACTTTTAATGTTGATTCTTTTTATTTGCAGACTTATTACGTAGAATTTGTTTTTTGTTTGAGCTAACCGTGTTTCAATACATTTAGTTCTTTTTGTACCTTGAAAAAAATATTTGTTTTTCAAACTAAACTTTCATGATAGAATTTAAAATTGTTATACTCGTAGTTATGCAATAATTATAATATTATTTATATTTGATATTTTGACAATGTATTCTTAAACGATTGTATTTTAATCGAAAGAAAAATCATCATATTCTCAACAAACTGACCCAGATAAATAATTCAAACGTTTAAAGAGAAAACATAAAACTTATATCTCAATAATAACTTAAACATTTAAATGATTTAATAACTAACTATTATATAGTTAGTTTTCTACAATTCTATATAATTATATTATTGAAACTGAAAACTCTAATCAATGTTTATTTAAATTATAAAAACGGAAAAGATACTAGTGAATATAAATGATCATTTCAGGCACATCTCGAATTTATGAATACGAAATTTAGAATGGAACGATTGGAATGAGTCGCTGATGGATTCATTATCACATTGAGTTCGGTGAATTATATTGTGAATATTATACAGTCATTTGGATATGTATTTTTTGTGCATTAGTTAGAGTTACTTAAAAAAAACATTTTTGTAAAAATTTTTCTTTACAAAAATGTTTTTTGACAGATCATATTATTAAGATATATTTTGATTAGTACAGGAACAGGATACCATACTACATATTTTACACTGTTACTGAAAGAAAAAAGTGTCTTAATAAAAGTTAAATTTTATCACGCGGTGTAAACACCGAGTACGCGTAAGTCTTTATGCAAATATTTTAATTAAATGACAAGGAGAATAATTTAATTTATTCCTATGAATAAAAAATGAGAGGCTCGAGACAAGAGTTAACATATTTTTCTCGCTTCATTTGTTTAGAAAGTTTTGTAAAGGAATTTAAAATGCAAATGATGTTGTAATATTTAATTTTAAATCAAAAGAATGTTACGCAGAGATATTACAAATAAATGCACAATGTATATAATTTATAAAACTACGAAGAATAAAATTCTTGAATCAGAATAACCGGTCGAAATAATGAAAAATTATATCCGCACGCTATTAATCTTTGTCGCTTGACACCTAACGCGCTCTGCACTTTTCATGGCTTTCATGAGGCTTCATATTATTTATTATTATTAAATAATAAATAACATGAAGCCTCATGAATGAATTTAATTATTAAATTAAAGTTGGTAGTTCATAATATATATATGTTGTATATTATTTAAAGTTGTATGTCAGGTGAAAAGAAATTGTTTAGACAATTATCAATTAAATGTAAAACACCGATATATTACTAATATTTTTAGAGATATATTTAAGCATGCTTCGGTTATTGCCCAATAAACATATTCCTTTTTGTGTTTCGATTACTATTATAATATAAAATTATTAAAATAGTAAGTAGTAATTGTTTTTTACTATAATCATGTTACGTATCATGTGTATATTAATATTTAATGTTATTATAATATGTGATTAATATAAAATATGGTGTTCGCAAAGCAATGTTTATTTACGAATTAAATTTGTAAAAGTAGGTCAAGGCAAAAAAATAAGACAAGACAAATTAAATTACACGCATCCTCGGCCAGAAAATGAGATATTACGAGAGTAATCTTGAAGAACAGCGTTATAACAGTCAGATGGAGTTTATGATCATTACAGAGGTCGTCATATAATTCGCGATTAACTCCGTAATTAAATAACCCTACAGAATTTACAGTTCAAATTTATTTAATAATCGTAAAACAGCCATTTAGATCTTTTATATATATATATATATTTATGCCTTTAAGCGAGCTCAACTTACATTGGTATACAATTGACTGTTGTAAAGATGTTATGGAAACATCTAGTTAATAGCTAACTAATTATAAAGTAAAAGACGAGTTCAACATAAAGATGATGAATTCTCCAGAGACATTAAATATTTATTTAATTTATAAGGTACTGGCTATTTATCTTACTTACTTACTTACCTTCACGCCATATCCCTTGCGGGGTAGCCAGAGACGACGGAGCGCCAAACGCTACGGTCCCTGCATACCCCTTTCGCCGCGGCCACAGACATCAACCTCTTCATACATGCCCTCCGGGGGGTCCTCCTGCTTTTTACGTGACCTTCCTCCAGTATCATAGATACAGTGTTTTCGAAGGTCACTCGAGGCCTCTCCCTTTCTCTCTTACTACTCACTTTTCCTATATAAATCTTTTTTACCATTCTTATGCTGACATTTCGCCGTCTCAAAAAAGCGGGCAGGGCACCGTTGACTCTGTTTGTCGGGGACCAAGGGCTCTGCGAACGGCTGGTCTCTTTGACATTACTTAGAGATGTGGCTTCTTTGTGCGTCTTTTACCGCATTTACAACGGGGAGTGTTCCGTAGAACTATTCGATCTGATGGCTACCACCGAATTTCACCACCGCACAGCTCGCCATCGCCTCCTTTATCATCCGTACCACCTGGATGCGTGGCAATCTTCCACTTTGCGGTTTTTAAGCACTTTTTTCCCACGTTCCACTCGAATGTGGAACGAACTTCCTTAGGCGGTATTTCCAGATCACATGGGTACCTTCAAAAAAGGTATATATTCCTATTTCCAAGGCCGGCAACACTCTTGTAAATCCTCGGATGTTGCAGGAGTTCATGGGCGGCGGTGATCACGTCCTTTTGTGACCCACCAGCTCGTTTACCCGCCTTTTAAATAAAAAGAAAAAAAAACATTACTACAGTTATAAGGAGAGTATATTAAGATTTCAAGTTAAACTTGCATTAATTAAAATTCCGATCTTAAATGCGACTATGAGAGCTAGAAAATTTAGAATGTCCGCATAATCGACAGTCATCATACCTAAATCTGATATCTGAGATGATTTATGCTATATCTTTATTCTTACATCTTTAATTACTTAAAGATATCAAGAAATGTTTCAAGGTTTTATTGTAAGGAGTTTAAATGATTCGACATATTTTTGGGTATATATTATTTGTTAAAGATTGATTACATTACGTATTATTAAGTACTTGTATACGTTTCTTTCAATTTATAGACTTTTTATTTGATAATCATGATTTTATTTGAAGAACTTCTTTCGGTAAATTTAGTAATTTTATTGGATTTCATATCTTTATTTATTATATTCTCGATAGTAAAAAGTACTACATTAAAACATTATATTCAATTATTATTTCCATTGCTCAAGTAAATTACGTAACATTATGTACACATTATATATTAACAAGTCGGTTTCAGAAAATGTCTTATTGATTACGTTATTGATTTGAAATCTTAGATATTGATAATGAAGCAGAAACAATTTTGTGATCAAAGCGATACCAGACTATATATACATTATATTGCAATGTTAATACATGTAATTTATAGTATAATATCATTAATATTATGTTGGAAATATACATATAAGAATACTGGTTGATGTCTGTGGCCGAGGCGAAAGAGGTATGCAGGAACCGTAGCGTTTGGCGCTCCGTCGTCTCTGGCTACCTCGCAAGGGATATGGCGTGAAACTAAGTAAGTAAGTATATAAATATAAGAACAAAATTGACAATGTTAAATTTATTAAAAAATTATACCTTCCGTATATTAACTGTTTTACAAAGTATAAAAAAGAAAATAACTAGCTTGATAGTAAACAACCGGGGCCTGATCAGTGGACTGGTGTTCATTTTTAAATACTAATTTTCATTATTCAATAAGGGGGTAGATTTTGTATGGTGATTGCTTATAATATTTACGAGTTTTATTCAATCATATATATATTCTAGAAAAAACAAACACAATAACAATTGAAATTTATAATCTTAAGAGACCTTTCCAAACTATTGATAGGCATTTGAACCACAAATACGGATTTGTGGTTCAAAGACGTTAGTATCAGTTGTATCAAAGCACGTGACATGCTTGTAAGACCTGTTTAATGGAGGTCATCCATTATCCTGGCGCGTTGCCGCCCGAGGGTGTGGTATACCCGGCCTAAATTCTTACTTCAAAGACGTGAAGAGTGTTTGATTGATGAAATGTGGAGCGGAGTAAGTAAGAGTGAGTCCACATACAAGCACTTTCACGACAAGACACAGTTTGATTTGATCTATAATAACAACAAAACAAAACCATTTAGGTTTTCAAGAACTTTAATTTAGATTAAACTAGTTTAAGGAATTTAAACTGCTCCTAAATTCTGTGGTCGGAAAAAGTAAACTGCTAGAAGTTGGTGACTACTTAAATGATTCGTTGAAAAACACAGTCCCTACATTTCGTCTTCCGGTAGACACGATTACTACATAGCATCTGAAACTTCGATTAAAAAATTCAGCAACAGTTTAAGAATAGAATGAAATTGAAGTGGTTTGACATGGTTTCTTTCACACGGTTTCACATAGTAAAGTAAGACATATTTTTACACTGTTCCATATTGTGCATTGAGACATCATAATAAATATTTAAGTTTAAAAAGATTACAAATAAATAATTTGGATGTGAACTTAGGTTTCTATCGTAACCTTTGTCATATTATCCGTTGTCATCGTAACGTAACCGTTGCTATAGTAACTCTTACGCCCGCGCTAAGTGTATATCTCTTACAGGTATAAAACTTGGCGAAAGGCAAGAAGTTGAAATCCGTTGGATTAGGATCTCCGTAAAATCCGTTCTTAGTGGACGTTTAGATTACAAAAGATGTAACTATGTAAGATTTTAAGTTAATCGGACAGATAGTTTCGGAGATTTCGTTATGAGTCAGTGAGTGGTAAATCGCTCATAGATAGATTATTCATCTGCTTATATTTTATTTGTTTATTATAAAAGATATATGGTATTTATATGTCATGTATATTGTAATTTTTAAAAATGTTGGTTTATGTATAAAAAATAAAATAAAATGAAAATTTTGTGAAGAATTTAATTTGTTGGTCTTATTAGAAGCCTTACATAGTTTATATCGATATTTAATATTAAATCTTTCTACCATACTGATTCTGCATAATCATTTCTGTGGGAATCAAAAAGATATCTTGAATTTTATTAATTGGTGTGCAATTAATCGTAACCATTCGGTTGTGCTTTATATACAGCAGTGCTTAAATATTTTATTATTTATTGGTATTCATTGAGTGAATTTTATATTTTAGTAAATATTTACATCTGAGGCGGGTATGATAATAATCAACAAACAAGTTTTTTTCTCTAGTTCTTAACAGTCATATTTATAAAGACTCAAAGATATGAACAATAATCTAGTAAATTATTGCTTATTGGCCTGGAATGATAAGCATAGTGCTTATTTTCATCCATACAGAGTAACGGCATTAAATTATTGGTAAGTACATTAAGTATGAAAATACAAAACAATAATTAATTTGGGCATTCGTACTTAGTCCCATTATCTAATCCCAAAGGTTCCAGCGTATACAAAAACGGTAAAGGTAGGTAACGGACATATAACAAATGTGCTCTTAAGTTATTAGGCTTACCAAAATTCTTATTACTTTTTTTTTATATAAATTGCCTTAAATGTGAGCCAATTTGATTTCTCTCTGAAGTCAAACTCTAAACTCAGTATTTTTTCGTTATGTGGATGGATATTCATTTATAAAATGTCTTATATATATTACTTACATTTTAGTTATACAATTATATATTTTTGTACATTTTTAAACTATTTAGAAATACAACTTATGAACTTCAGTATTATATTTTTTTGTTAAACAATCTTTTTTCATATTTGCTTAGTAATCCGTGAATTAGTTAGTGGATCACAGTAAAACGTTTAACGATTGACTTCATGATTACACTACGAGGTTAACGATGTCGCTGGATCAAATGGTTATACACAATCGGAATTGTTTATGTATGAGCTACATTTGTTAGGAGTAGTTTGTTTTATTTATTTCAATCTTATACCCAGTAATATATAAGTATAATCTAAATGTGAATCAAAACTATATTAATTAATCTTTAATATAGCAACATGAGTCTAACTGATTGTTATTTTTTAGTGTGAAATTTAACACTATTTCTATAAATGTTTTTGCAAGATTTAATATAATTTCTATAAGCCATATAGAGAACCAAATCAGGAGTCAAAAGTTTTACAACTTTGGCATGAATACAGAAATTTAATACTTTGGCTATAATACAATATTGAAAAACAAAGAAATGACGATACGTATTTTTTGATCAGCTTCTGGGTGTGTCACCTCTTGTCATATTTAGAACTCAATAAGACGACAGAGTAATTAGACTTATTTGTTCAAGTAATCCTGAACAATTGTATGTTTCATAAATACGATGCAACTTCCTTGTTGCTCTAATTTATGATTTTACTTTATTGGTTTACTTATTTTTATGTGTTTTATAACATATTTTGTTAGAATAAACATATTATGTTGCATATTATGTATTGTTAGTTTTCAAATAATTTATATACATATATATCTAATATCACAGACTTGGATAATGAGTCCATTAAAAATATGCTAATAATTGATTCTGAGATGAAAGTCAGTGACTAAAATATTTCATTACAGCATGTAGACTTTATCAACATTTTATGGGACTGTGCCACTAATAACGTTTCCGTCATATTATGTATTATTTTTTTTTTTAATTTTTAAAATTTTTAAAAGATTTTGACAATTTTAAAAAACGAACTTTATAAAACTTATACGAGTAGTAAAGTCTCTTTCATGGTATCATCACTTTGAATATGCTTATTTAAAAATTGTGTTGCTCCATTACATTAAAATATACATTATTTATTTCCACAATCAAATATTATGCCGAGTTACTAATGAATTGGGGATTTGATTTTATTTTATGGTTTACTGGAAAAAATATTGATCTGACCTTGTCCATGAATTTTTCATTCAACAATTGTTTCAAATTTATACACATAATATGGCGAAATATATTTGTAGAAAATGTTAAATGCTGTAATTCAAATTTTTAAATCTCTTCCAGCACTCACTTCACAAGTTTTTAAATTAAGAGAGACTCAAGCTTGAGTTTGTATTAAACTTGTATGTAAGCATTGAAGTTGTTCCCAATCCTCTTTAGCTTTAAAAAGTATCTTACAGTTGGAAACGTCGCTTTTAAAATACTTTTTACATTCAACTACAGTCGCTAAAATGAAGAACTGAAACGCCTGCATCGAAAGTTTTTAAGTGAATTCTGTTAGCTCCCGCAACGTTTTGTGGATTAAGTCATAAATAGTATAGGTATGTACGCTAAAGTTAATTTAAGAATAAATTGTAATATTTCGTTCTTTAGTTCATCTTGTGTTGTTGTTTATACGAAAACATGATATTGACGATATTACAAGGTAGAAATAAAATGTTGTATATATATATGTGTGTAAATAACTGTTAAATAAAATCATAAATTCCTCACACATTTTAATTTTGTCACTGTCGGTATTCAAAATAATTAACTAGTACAGGAATAAAAAAATACATAACTGCAGTAGGCGAATTGCTTGTGATCTTATTCTTCCAAAGCGTTTAGTGATGATTAGATACCTTAAGATAACATAATTGAAACTCAATCTTGAAGGGAACTCACCAGAAGTTAATTATGGAAGAAGCCACAAGCACACATTATACATTTTTTACCACTTATAACCATTAAGTATTTAAGAAGGTACAAATAACAACTTATTGAAGCTAAATTTATCTAAAATTATGGAAGTTTATTAATACAAATACTGCCGCTATTAATCAAGTGAATTGTATTAATACATTTTCGATTAACGAAATATAATAATGATAGAAAAAAAGCTCTGCTGTAGGAAAGCATAAGTATTATAAGATTGCAGATGAAACATTTAACGACGTCTTTGAAGACGAGAGCTGGAAACTGGATCGATTCAATATAGTTAAGAGTTGGTTCTCTTTAAACTGGTCGATAAACGATTAGCGTTAGACTTATGTTAAACTATTATAATAATCTTTTAATCTAGAATTGCATTAATAAATCCATAGTTTAATTTTATTTTACTGCCATTAAAAATAAAAACAATTCATAAGACGGATTTTTTTTAATATTATTATTTGGTTTTCATATGTTTTAATTATTTTCTCTTTTGGTACTTGTCTTATGGTCTTATAGTTGTAAAGTATATCAATTCATAACATTTACTATAAAGCAAGAGAAGCTTAATACTTCGTTTAAAATATAAATTAAATAAGATGTTGAAATCTTTTGTAATCATCATAATTATACAACTCTTATTAACGTAAGAGTAAAGTTGCATGTTCTATTTCTATGAAATGGTAAATGCATTGATTTTTCAGCTTTCTGACAAATACTATCAATGACTAATGCAGGATTAGAACAACCAATTTTATTCCTGTGTAAAAAATATAAAAGCTTAAAAAAGTGACACATTTGTTTATGCATTATTACCAATGGATCTCAGAAGTCCAAAGAATATTTTCTATTTCAAATATTCATGAATCCAGAGATATGTAGGTAGGATTATCTCTATAGACACCAAGATTTAAGAAATTATATTATGCTTTATGGATTTTTCTCTTAAAATTTAATTATTTTTATAATAATTATTATAACTTGCAGTTAAATAATGTTCACTTTAATTTAAATAATTTCAGCCCTCATGAGGTATCGTACAACATCTTTACGTGTGGTTTGGGTTTTTATTATGTAACTGAATTTATTTAATATTTATTATCATTGAGAAGTAATAGAGCTAGTTGTAACTTTATAATATTACCTAAATGCAAACATCATTTAATATTAAATATAATTATAAAATTCAATGTTTGTGATTTTAGCTCTTGTTGATTTTATAAGATTTTAAATAATACTCTAAAAATATAAGTTAATTACAGTTAACCAAGTTTGTAATCAATTTTCATATTAGTTTTAAATCTTAAAATTAAATATGATTTACTAAAGTAGGAGTAAGTAATAAGTTAAGCTAAAGGAATATGTTGAAAGTAATGAATGAGCCAACTTATTCACAGTTAGCAAGCTCAGTCGGCGGGAACTTTATACCGCGCGTATTCAGCAAGTTGTCGGAAGTCAGAGAAATGATGCTCTGCTTAAGAAGTAAAAGTTACCAAATATGTAGAAATAAACAAAAAACGTAAGAACATCTAAAACCAAATAAAAATACTGGAAATATGGAGCGTAAAACGTTAATGTATTTATTTTGCTCATTTCGTAACGACATACACAAGATAACTTTTGACCACGGTTGGATTATTGATTTTAAAGGTTTCCTTAAGACTGAGGGTTAGAAATTTTAAATAAAATTATACTCCTTTTTATAGAGCCATGAAGGAAAAATAATTATTTTTTTTACAGGACCGTTTACAGGATAGAGCGCCATACATATTTTCAGTTGTGTCAACGATTCCTAAACTTGATTCTTGTTTATCACAAATACTCGTATGATGACGATTATCAGACCTTGGGAATTTGTATCTGTTTCTGTAAAAGTATAACTGAACCGATATAAGACGAATGATATCACAGAGTAGTAAATATCGTAGTAGTAGTAGTTGTAGTCGTTTCATGAAAATTGCAAGCATGTACATTACAATAGTACAAAGAGAAAAAAACAAGTTATATCTAAAAATAACATTATTAACCAAAAAGTAGTAATAATATATTTTTAAATTAATTAATAATTAATTATTATCTAGAAGTCAGATAACATTTAGATAAAAATCTACTTTAACGTATTTGCCTACAGTATTAATAACCCTTGTACCGAGTAATTGGGCGGTAAATCAACTTTCAGGTATTCTTTTCCGTGAAAGCAGCAATTGAATACAAAGTAACCTTAGATGCAGGGTGGCTGTTATTTATCAGCTGACTTTCAACTACCTATAAAATACTATTATGTAGGTAATTCGTTACGCAACTTTGTGGTTCGCTTTATTTAGTCGAAGTGTGTGTGCTATATTTTTAATGTTATAAATACACATAATTGTAAATGTGCCGCCTAACTTTCATGTCGACAGATAATGTGCGGTGAAACAGGTAAAGGCATTTTTAGTTTAATTAATGACAGTGGACGGTTAGAAAAGAGCAGAAATTGACACAAATAATTTTGGCATGTGATGTTTAAGTACCCAATTTAGAAGTGGTATAAAAATATATTCATAAATAAGAAATAATCTTTTTACATCAGTCAAAACCAAAGACTTTCACAATAAATTACCAAGCTTTATAGCTTTATTTTAACCCTTCTTATATTTCGTAAAAAAACAGACGAGTATTCATATTAATACTAAAACCACTTGACGGATTTTATTTATGTATTTAATATAATAGGAAAAATATTCTTCCTTGAATTTCAGTTCCAAATTAATAAACTCTTTATAACACAGCACACTTCTTCAACAATTATAAAAGTATTTTGTATTCGTGTTGAGACCTATAAGAAACTTGACAAAGCATTCTTAAATAAATGAATATTTAGAATTTAGTAGAGTGCATTATGTTATTTTCATCCATGAAAAACAGTATTAAATCTTGCTGCATTTTTATAAAAATATAATTTAAATTAATAAAGATTAAAATTTCTGTTATTAAAATAATCATATTTAATTTATTTCAGTGTGAAAGTAACCTCATTAATACGAAATTTTAATGATATAACGAAGCTCCGCTCCGTTCGCTGTTTATCAAAATGAGCGCAGACTTACATTTAAAGAGAATGGTAGGTTAAAAATTTAAATAAAAATAATAAAATTAATACATGAGATACTCACAAAATTAGATAAACAGTTAATTAATCATTCTCATCTTCAACTCAAATAATAATATTATTGTCAAAATTTATTCCAATATTTGTTACCGTAGTCGTTTTCTTAATGAAAATGGTAATATATAGAAACGAGATAAAAATAGCGAAATAACTAATATTTTCAAAGCAGTTTATTTACAGTTCAAATCGACAAATATTTATATGTAATTCTTGTGGTGAATGTTGGCTCACTGTTTGCTAACACGTAATGTAAGTGTTGTTTATTTATTTATTTACACAGACCATAAAAATATAAAGACAAATCAAACAATAATCGGAACTTTTAATTGCTGTAACATTTTGAAATACCTATAATTATTTATTAAAAAATAATGAACTCAAAAAGTAAATTATATTCCATAATATTGCTACATATTGATGTAATAGGGAAATCATTTTATATTTCGTTTTTATTTCTATAAAGATGACAGAAATATGAACATACACGTTGATCTTAAAATATTTTTATAGCAATTTTTGTATCTCCTTTTCCTTTTAGACATCATAACTGTATCTGTTGCAATTTCCGGATATTTTTATAACTTCAAAAGTTATTAATATTAAACATGCCCACATAAGTGACATTGTATTTATTGTAAGAGAAGTAACAACCGGGACAGCGATTAAAAATAAAATGAAAAATTTTCCTTGAATGACAATTAAATGTTCTATAACAGGCTGTGAAATCATAAATTACACAGGCACACAAAAAAAAAAAAACGTCATGAACCAGAGGGGAGACCCCATTATTCCTAGGTTTTTGGGATCGCTGAAACCGAATATGACAATAAAAACTAATTTTAAATGCCAGTTTTCCCGCTAGCACCCCCTTACTACCTCTTAAGGGGTGAAAATTGAAATTTTTGTAAAAAATCAAGATAGATGTCTATTTCTACGTTTTTTGGGATGCTGAAACCGAAAATGATAACTAAAAATAAATTCATGACCACTATCACCCCCTACCATCCCTTACAGGGGGTGAAAATTTCATTTTTTTCTATAAAATCAAGACAGATGTGTATTTCTACGTTTCTTGGGATGCTGAAACCGAAAATGATAACTAAAAATAAATTTATGACCACTATCACTCCCTACCATCCCTTACAGGGGGTGAAAATTTCATTTTTTTCTATAAAATCAAGACAGATGTGTATTTCTACGTTTCTTGGGATGCTGAAACCGAAAATGATAACTAAAAATAAATTTATGACCACTATCACCCCCTAATACCCCTTACAGGGGGTGAAAATTTCAATTTTTCTATAAAATCAAGATAGATGTATATTTCTACGTTTTTTGGGATGCTGGAACCGAAAATGATAACTAAAAATAAATTCATGACCTCTATCACCCCCGTACTACCCCTTAAAGGGGGTGTAAATTTCAATTTTTCTATAAAATCAAGATAGATGTGTATTTCTACGTTTTTTATTCTATTCCTCCTAGTCCTATTCTTAACAAGTTGTTTCATTTTTTGTTTTTTTTTTGCTTTCTATTTAATTCTGTTTATACTGTTATCCATCCGGCAGTCTTGTAAAACGCTTAAAAGATGCTGAACCTAATTCTATGCCTCCGAAATAGAAAGGTTATTATTTTTCGGCCAATTTAGGAGACTATACTGAGGAGCAAGGTGAAAGGTTCCATCAGACAGGATCTTAAGACAATGAAACAACGCTATCAGGGTAAATGGGATGTCAATATGTTAGCAGACTACTGTTGGAATTTAAAAAGAGATTTGCCAGAACAGAAAAGAACCAATAAAAGGCAACCACTTAGAAGAACTTTTGACAACAAGAGAGTTCGTTATCGTAGAAACAGGTAGAGGCTGAAGAGTGAGAGGCAAGGGGACTCACTTTAATTCAGCACCCCGGATAGTGAGAGGCAAGGGGACTCACTTTAATCCAAAAGGGAACAGAAATCTACTACGTCCACGCCGTTGTTCCTGGGTTACGCTAAGAATAGAATTAAATCATGAATATATATCAGATACTTCTGATCGATAAAGCATTTGAATTTCTAATATAAGAGCTAAGAGTAACTTCAAACTAGTTCGATAAGCATGTCATTTACTGTAAATCGTCAAAATTTCTTCATACATCTTGATTTTACACAAAATTGAAACTACCCCCTCCCCCTCCCCCCCGTTAGGGGTAGTTAGGGGGTGGTATTGAGTAAAAGAGGTATCAAAATCACTTTTGGTTGTCATTTTCGGTTTAATTATACCAAAAAACGTAGAAATACACATCTGTCTTGATTTTATAGAAAAAAATGAAATTTTCACCCCCTGTAAGGGATGGTAGGGGGTGATAGTGGTCATGAATTTATTTTTAGTTATCATTTTCGGTTTCAGCATCCCAAAAAACGTAGAAATAGACATCTATCTTGATTTTTTACAAAAATTTCAATTTTCACCCCTTAAGAGGTAGTAAGGGGGTGCTAGCGGGAAAACTGGCATTTAAAATTAGTTTTTATTGTCATATTCGGTTTCAGCGATCCCAAAAACCTAGGAATAATGGGGTCTCCCCTCTGGTTCATGACGTTTTTTTTTTTTTGTGTGCCTGTGTTATTAAACTCACAATATTACGCCTATATTATATTGGAAATTATAAAAAGTTTACACAGTTTTTAAATTTATTTAAGATTAATTAATCGAAAAACACTTGTAATATTGTGCATCGATAAATTTGAGGAGACTGTTAAAAGAAAAGTTCATTAAAACTTTTAAATATGGCGTCTTTAATTTATTACAGTCTGTCTTCCCGGTCCCGGGAGACTGACATCGCATCTTAAAATTAAGATTCACCTGAATCTTAAATCACTTCTTAGTCTCCCATGCGGGAATACTATTATAATTTTCTTTGCTTTAAACGAATTTGTTATATAACATCTTTTTTTGTGTAAATCGCTCTATTAATCTAATTCTTCAATGATTTTAAGACACATTACTCGTATAATTTATGTCTAATTTAAATAAAACGTACAGCTTCTCTCTGAAATGTTATTACATAGCAACACTTTATTTTTAAAAATAAATTATAAAGTGCGTAAAAAAAGGAATTATGCGGATAATGTGACCGAGTATAAAAATAAAATATTAAATAGCGGTATTTATTACCTCATGTTTCACTGAAATTTCCTAGTCATGGTCTACAATTCTGTTGTTAGCTAAGGCTTCATAATTCAAATCTTATCATCATAATAGATGACGGAGTCAACGATGATGGAAATAAAGACGATTAACTTAAAAATTTACCCAAAAATAATAAACAAAGTGTTAACAGAGTTACTGCTGAATAGATTCTTTTAACATTGTTATGTTACAACAACTTTATACAAGTATTTAACTTTCAAGTAAAATTTATGTTCCTAATAATTATGTTATGCTATGCTTTAAAAACGTAGTACATTTTAATAAACATTTCTCTTTTTTATGTTCTGAAATTAAATCGAAGAAATATTATGATATGTTAACTTCGGGAAGTTAAGTCACCTTAACTTAAAAAACTATAATGAACACATCCATTATTTTAAGTTTTAAATAAAAAAAACATAACTAATATGGTATAAACTAACTATATATCGTGTAATTTTTTCTGACATGTTGATATAATAGCCAACAATTCTTAAGGGTGGTATTAATTATTCAATAATTTTATAGTAAAAACATCTTCAAAATAACACAAAATTTAAAGTTATAGAGGTGTCAGAACTAAAATATCAATGAATCAATATTATAAATCCTTTATAGCTGTGAATTTCTTTCAAATTAGAGAATCATTCAAAGGAATTAGCTGCCACAAGCTTACAGATATCTTGAAACTACCAGCACTCAATAGTGCCAGTGGCTGCTATGCATTCTTAGGTAACATCATATGTATTCAAATATAAATATATTTTCTGTTATCATTTAAATAATAATGTTTTCTTAATAAAAAAAATACGATATATTTAACAGGTCTCTCGAACTCGCGATATATTCATACAGCAGTTGCATGTGTTATGTTCACGAGCAGACTGAAGTGAACACAACAGTGTTATAAAATGTGCCAACCATGTCAGTCTAAAAGCGTGTTGCAAAATTATTTTCTTCTTGAGTGCTATCAGAAAGTTTACTGAAAGTTCTACATTTTACAAAAATACATTATATTAGCTATGCTTTCTTAAATTTAAATAAATATATAATAAAATTAATTGTAGAATTCTAGTCCTGTTAGTGATTGATTTAATACTTTCAATACATATTTCTCATTAAATCACTTATAACAATGAAATCAAAAGTGTATTTTACCAGGTTCAATAATAAATGTGTCCGAGAAACTAGCTTTAACATGCGTTATGCGATTGATTGAAGAACCAAAAGTGTCAGTAACAAATGTTTGTTTATTGTCTGGGAGAGAAGGAAGACTGTGAAAAATACATTTCACGAGGAAACGTTGCCTGTGATTTTCTGACAAAGTCTTTTTCCTTTCCCAACGGAACTATTATTATGGTATTACAGACATATATAACATCACAAAATATCATATCAAGAGCTCCGTCAGACGTGAGTATATTTTCCTCACAGTTGTCTTGGTAACGTTCCCATATTTTGAAAGGTTGGTTTCATTTAACAATTAAAAAAATAATAATACTATTTCATTCCTGTTATATTTGTGTTCCTTTACTGTAGAAATTAGATTCGTCGTAAGTGAAATAGTATGGAGAGGGTACCATAACGCTCTCAGGAGCATTCCTTGAATAGGAGAATCAGAAGCCATCCTCCATCCTTCCTTTTCCTTCTATACCAGTAAATCCTCCTCTGTCTGCTCATTTAACAAAACGGGACATAAAAAAGAGAGAATAGTGAAATAGAATATCATTAGGTTGCTTATCATTTTAAAAAATAAAATTCAATTTGTAACAATAAAAGGAAATATAGGAAGGAATATTTCGCTAACATCGGCTTTGTATACACAGTTTAATATAAATTGTTTTATATTTTTTACTTGTGTTACCTAATTTACCTTTACTTAACTTAACCAAAGAGATCCAACCTAATTCCGGGAATTACTATAAAATATTTTTTAAATACCTTCAATATTTATTGCAATAAATTATAAATTTTGATTTTATAATGCAAAATAATTATGTAACTTTAGTTCTTAAATAAATTTACTTATATGTTCAATTTACATAATAAATAATAATCATGACATGAGTCTGAGATAGTACGTCCAACAGACAATTGATAAAGAAACAAAAATAATCTTTACATACGAGTATCTACTGAATGATGAAAACTTAATAAATGATTCATCCCTAATATCTGTGCCAGTGGTTCAAAAATATTTGCAGTTTATCAATAATATTTTTCTAAATATACTTACATTGTTTTATACATATTTTTCATCGGTTTTTGATGACTTTGTAGTTAGTTTGACAAAAAATGTTATGAATTTTAAAATATATAATGCGGCTTCATTCTTCAATTTTATGAACCACAATTTTCTACAGTGCAGCAAGGAACTCTCAACAGAAGAGTTCCAATGCGGATATTACATTTTTACCGACTGCCGTCGTCTCACTCATAGTAATGAAGCCTAATTTCCTGTCGTTACATAATATAATTTTCTTTAGTATCCAAGCTTTGTAATCATATAATAGTCTCCTATTTTAATTGGCTTTCTCCTGGATATATCATAATTAAAGCAAATTATATTGAATGTTAGGGATCGCGGCAAAATGAGTCGATGAGTGATACAGTGGAACTTGAAAATAAAAATAACTTATTTCAATTATTTAATAAGGTACTTAAAATTAGAAACAAAATTAATCAAATTGTATTTTAGTACTTCAAGCTGCAGCGCAAAAATAAATTTGTGATCATCAAGAATATTGAATTATTATTGCCAAATCTAAATATTTTACATTTATAATTATCTCCCTTTAACTAATTATACTTATTGTATTAGCTGCAAGCTTAGAACTGACTAACACTCAAAAGAATTCAAGCTGAGTGATTAAATATACTTTTAAAACTTCTTCAGCTCCGAGGAGTGCAAGAGCCCTCATTTTGAAAAACGGAATTACATCTGAGACACTCATGTACAGTTTACCGTGTTCCAGTTCCTTTTGAAATTACAACTTTACCTTTTTCGTAAAAAAATCCACACATCATTTTGGAACAACGGCTTTTATGTCAAAAAGTAATATGTCAGTACAAATAACTACCCCAATATTATTTTCTTTTTAAACTGCCTTGTTCAAATGACTTCATTAAAATTAAAAGGTTTGAGTTTTTGATACTTTATAGTTTATGTACTCTTTCCTTAGACATATCGTAGATGCATCGAATGATAATAAATGGTATCATTGAATATCTATTATAAACCTTCAAATGCAGTAAATATTTTTTTATCCGTTATTAATATATCTCCTAAAAAAATTAAATTAAAGTGTTATTAGAAAATCTTGTCAACTATTAGGTGAAAATCTAGCAAAATTAATTGTTATCTATTTGATGAGATAACGTTATCATCTGTATTCTATCTATTATTGTATCAATGCTGAGTAAATAATTTTATTTTTGTTATATAAGTTATAGTTATATATAGAGATCCACAGAATGGCAGGTACTACTAAGAAGATGTCACGGTGAGAATGAAAAAGAACGTGCTCAGGTGGTTTGGGCACGTCGAATGAATGAGTGATGAAAGAATGGTAAAAAAGATTTATAGAGGAAAAGAGAGCGGTAAGAGAGAAAGGGGGAGGCCTCGAGTGACCTTCGAAAACACTGTATCCATGATACTGGAGGAAGGTCAAAAGGTAAAAAGCATGAGTACCCCCCGGAGGGCATGTATGAAGAGGTTGATGTCTGTGGCCGAGGCGAAAGAGGTATGCAGAGACCGTAGCGTTTGGCGCTCCGTCGTCTCTGGCTACCCCGCAAGGGATATGGCGTGAAGGTAAATAAATAAGTTATAAATAATATATTTTTTTTGTCAAATTATTTATAATACTTAAATAAAAAAAATAAAATTAACTTTCCTACATAAATAAATGTATTAACTTTTTAAAGCATTTTGTATTATTGAAAGTTCTACTTGCTTATTTAACGTAGTTTTTATACAAATCCTTAAATTGTATAATTATTTAAGTAGTCTTGGAATACTTATAAATAATTGATATTGCTTATACACATGTTAGCTATAAATAAATATACATGTATAAAGATCATTTCACCTGTCAAATAGTTGTTGTTTAATTTTAAACATACATGCGGTTTATGAACTATGAAGTTAATATAGAATCAATAGTCAATCAATATCAATTTTTCAGTGGAAACTTAATTGATTTATGTTAAACATTTTTGTAATTTTTATTGTATAGGTGCTATTATAATTGTATGTAAAAAACAAATACAAATAAATAAATAAATAAATACTTACCATCATCGGGGACCAAACCGCAGCGGTTACGAGATTTATAACTTTTACTATTATGTACCAGATTAGTTCGGGCAGCCTCGTTTATACAACTTCGAATTCAGGTCAGCAATCAAGTAAATCTATGGCAATATAATACTATTTAAAGAGTTTATAGCAACTTGGTGTACGATATATTTTAACAACGTAGTTTACTTGTGTACAATATGTTTGTTAAAACTTTATGCAAAATGTATGTAATTATATATAAGACCATATGTCTGTTGTATAATTTGATACATAAATATAAGTAATGCTCTTAATTAATATATTCGATACAAAAATGGAATAAGTTAAAAGAAAATAAGAATTGTAAATACTGCATAGATAATTTTAATTCTGTCTATTTTTATAAAAAAAATATCTACATTTGAATTAATATTTTCTAACAACAATAAAAAATAATGCAATTTAGGAAAGACAAACTATAGCAAAATACTATCCAATAAAGATAATAATAAGTATATAATACATAGTATGTGTATTGAATCTTTAGACAGATGGACTAAAAGAGCGTTGCGGAGTCCATTATCCCTTCCACATTGGTTTGTTAGTGTTACTTAGAACGTCCCAACAAACCACACAAACTTAAAATTTCTATTCCTTGGGACGGACCACAACCTAATACCCTAAAATGTAAGACCATTGACAACATGCAAACTATATACTTATTACTATTTAGTCTTTTCAGTACCATCTAGTGTTAATTATTGTGAAACGTGTTTATTTATTAAAAAAAATTATGTTTATTATTAAATGTATGATTTTTATTACGTACTTAAATAGTTTTATTTTATTTAAGATTATTTTATTTCAATGATCCGCCATTTTTGGATGTAATATGTTACTTTACTTATATATTTTATTTTTAGAGAGAACGGTTTCAATAAAGAAATTCAAGTAAAATTTAGTTGGTTTATTGCTTAATCTCTCTTTAAGTATATAGAATATCTTTAATTAAATTAATATATATTATTTAAATTTAATTATATATATTTTATCTTTATCACCCAAAAAAAGATATAATAGGCGGACTTAATGTTAAAAGTATTCAAAGTATTCTCTGCCAGTAACCTAGAAAAAAGTAAAATTAGAAAAAAATATAATTAAACTTTGATTTTGAAAATAATGTAATTTATTGTAATATTCGACATAACTTTCTTCATTTTCAAAAGAAAATTTACCATTATTACGAAAAATTTAACAACTACATACTGTTGATATTTGTTGTGGGATTGACTTAATATTTGAGTCGATATGCATTTTTATGCATAACTTTAAAAAAAATTAAAGCTTTAATAATAATCTAACCAATAAAGTTCTTCTAGTACTTATTATTTATTAAATCTAATAAGACTTTCATTATTGACACACATTCAAATAAACAAATTTTTACATGTAAATTTTGTTGTCATGAATTGAATTTTAATTTTAATACTACTGACCGAATTGTCTAACCTGATACTGTTAGTTCCAGCTAAATTGTGTGCTCGGAAACGAGGAGACCGTTGGAAGCAGATGACTAATTAACTGACTCACTGGCAGACATCTGCATCTCGTATTTACGTGAACAGTATTGTACTGCAGAAAAGTTTTCGAAATGTCGAGTTAAAATTACTGACAACACTTGCTTTAACAATAATTTAAAAGGAATTAAAATAAAAAGTCTGTAATGTAATCCATATTAATCTTTAATCGTAATCGGTTTATGAAATTAATTTACGTTATAAAATCCCGGATAAAAATATATTTTTTCATTAAATTTAAAGATATATTAAATTATATTATAAATGTATGATCTTTAAAAATAATGCAATTAATTTTCCCTGCATATAAAAACGGAGACAAAATAAGGTAGATCAGAATCAAGCCAAAACCTTCAAACACTGTTCAAACAATACGTCGGAACAAACTTAATGTTCGCGAATTATGCTATCATAAAGAATCGAGAGATTTGATTATTCTGAATATTTCAAATTCAAAATTCAAATTTACAATATCCTTATAAGAATGCCTAAATCTATAGGTTTAGGCATTTACACGCACTTTTGAATCGTCAATTATTACAATAGAGAATTTTCGTGAGTAAGCTACCACTGGCTCAACTTGGAACTTAAGTTAAGTTACCACACATTTCCATCCTCTAAAAAAATCTTGGATGTTATAATATGATTTATTTAATAATACACTTTTGATTTTATATTTAAAATTTAAAAGATATCGATTGAAAACTTTATTATATATGTGTATATTCAAGTTCATGAAGGATTTGTTAACTTTTTGAAGACAAAATTTTGGCGTTACGAATTTATTTTGATTTCTCATATTCATCGTGTCTCTGTCACTGTTTTTTGTATAACTTTTTAAATTTTGGCCTTTAAATAATATGTTATTAATATTAAATATGCTCTGAGAAGTGACTGTATTAATACCTATTTCTTTAAATACATTTCTCAGAAATTTTCTAGCTTTTAAGTTATAAATAGCCTGCAAAGCTCTTTTTTGTAAAATAAATATTTTATTAATTTCGGTAGCACTGCTCCATATTAAAATACCATAAGATAAAATACTATGAAAAGAAATAAAATTATAGTAGGCTCTTTATTATCTTAACATTGATAAAAGCTCAAGCTATTTCCCTGTTGCTTGCTGTTAAATATATATTATAAAGGTTTTTTTTTACATACAAAGTTTATATTGTCTAAATAATATTCTAATCAAAATCAGATCATCACTTTTTTTCAAATATTCGCTTTGAGAAACTTAGTCACATATTTTTAACTTGCATTTTTAAATATTAATCAAAAATGTTTTCAAAATTATTTAAGCATGTGTTAGCCATTTTAGACTTAATTATTTAATTTAATATTATTGTTACAATTATTAAAATATTTTGCTTTGTGTAATTACAATGAGAATGAAGAAAACGGAGGTTTTGTTGACAAAATATTTTTTATCAAAATACATTTTTGGCAATAGATCAAAAGAAAGGCTACAAATAAAATATGTTCCAATACAATCATGATGATAACTAAATATCATGATTGTATTTGAACGTATTACATCAGACGACACTCAGACTGATTATTTTATTATACGACTGCTCATTCTTTCCTTGTTTGTTATGAAAATTATTGTTATGAAGGTTACGATGTTAAAAGGAAAGGTTTCTTTATGTATATAAAAAATAACACAAACACAATGTTATTTATTAGCCGAAAAAGGATTAAAAATATAAATAGAAAGTAGGTTGACAAAGTTTTTGCTCTTTCAGTATTTTTCAAATTTGAAATAATAATATAACGTAATAAAATAAATTATAATATTGATATTTTTCCTATTTCCCATCGTGCTACTGAAACTTCATATAGGATTTTCATGTTGTTGAGAGAGCATCAATAGTTCATAACAAACTTTACTACCTAGTGTCTCTACACCTCAGCCGCATTCTGTATGTTAACTGCTGTAGGCATGAAAAAGATATTTTGATTTCTTAACAAGAAGCATTTCACCCAAACCATCCCGCTGTAGAATATATGTTGTAGTGGTTTTTCAAACGAATAATTCCCGCAGTGATTAACATTTTCTTAGTACCTTGATTATGTTCTTTGATTGGTTTTTATGTTTCAATTAATATTCTTATGTTATACGATACTGATGATCAACAAATAGTTATTGATTATCCGGTCCTGTTTAATAGGTGACAATGTTTACCTTCACGTGGTGTCAATCTTTATCATGGACTAAGCTACCTTCAATAGGTGATATTTAGTATTTTGCCAAATAAATGCACTCGTACACAATAACACATGGCTTTTACATCGTAAAATAAACTATGTTCTTAATATTAATTTTGTTAAAATAATAAAGTAAAAACTTGAATTAATACAACGTACTTAGTCCTCATAATCATTCATTATATTAGTAGTATTCATTTGTATTATGATTTTTCATATTCACACCCTTTTTCACTTTACTAATAATTTTTGGAACAGTCTAGTTACTATATATGGTTTTTATTGTTTGATATTAATTAATTTCTTGACAATGGTTCTTGAATAGTATAATTATATAGTAGTAGTAAATCACGAAAACTATTAGTCTATCGATTAATTAACAAAAGCTAGTTATTTTTTGTTAGTTGTATCTAATTAAGATAATTTCAGCAGCAAAAAAAACTTTGCTCTTTTTATATAACAAGATATTTCAAGTTTATTTATGAAATTAATATGCGACACTACTGTCAATATCAATTAGATCCTACGATCTAAGAGACGAAGCTTCTTAGCATTCCATGGATTCACCGTGCGGGTGCCGGGCCCATGGCGTTGGAAGAAGAGGAGCGGTAATAGTACCTGGGACTTGCGACTCAGGTGTAGGTTTAGGGGGCCCTTGACTATGCGCATACACGCTCACCTTCACTGTTCACGCTCCTCTCCCTACCTAGCCAAATATCATAAGAACCTACTAAAGCCGCCTTTGAAATAAGTTCTAGAAATGAACTGATGATCGTTCTCGAAAGGCCAAGATCCTTAAGTAAGTTGTAGAGTGATTTAATTATAACATAATGAATTCATGAATAACAAATTTGAACTCATAATTTGAAATATATCACATACACATAAAATGATGCCAAACATTCAAATTTCATATTTTAAGACAACATTGATTGTATATTTTTACGATTATTTGCTATTATTGTTTTTTAAAGGCATTGATATTTTTTCAACGTTATGTGTTACACGAAAATCTCTCCGGTTTGTTAATGATCATCACTTCAAGTTTTGTATTTACCTAATTTGTAAAATCTTTATTTTATTCAAATTTCCGTTACGGAATTATCTCATAGATTAATTGTTATTCTATATAAGACTTTCTGATTTTAGAATATCTTTATCTTTCTGAAGTAATGCGACGAATGTACGAAACTTTAAAATAAAGAAATTATAAAAAAATATTTTTTTTGAGGTCATTAAATCTAGCAACAATTATTATTATTACTAATGTACTACAACAGCCCTGTTAATAAATTTGAAAACTGTTTAATTAACTTTCTAAACGTAGGCTATCATAAGCCCTTCTTCTCAGAAGGGCTTATTTCGATAAGTTTTGTATCTAAATAGACCCTCCTGTCACTCCTATTTGACGTACATAAATGATCACTGGCATTAGTTCAAAATGGAAAAGATATAAATAAATAAATAAAAATTTATTTATTCTTGTCTGACTTTCAATTCCCGAGTTTACATAAATCTTGGCTCATTTTTAAATCCCCCACAGGAATGCTAATTTTACAAATAACTTGTAAAGCTTGTCTCGTTTACAAAATATTTGATAACTCCTAATAAAATTAAGCTAACTAATAAAACTTCAGGTTAAAAAAAAAAATTTTTAACAATATAAAACTAAGTGCAAGCTATTCATAAAAATAGTACAGTTTTTAATACGGATAATAAAATACAGAGTCGTACATAGTAGTAGTAACATGCACCATGAGCGTTCCGGGTTATTTATCCACATACGAGTATGTAATACTGCGGACATATTCTACATTATAGATAATTTAGATTTCAGTTTACTGACCACATCCCTATCACTTGTTCTATTGTACATTTATATTCAAAAATACATTTGTATTCTACTTTCAACCTTCCCATACTAATATAAACAGTTGTTAATTTGTGTTCTACTCTAACCACTGTAACTGCTGAAATTGATGCTATTATATAGATAATGCTATACTTATTAAGTCGGTATTTTTATTTCCCGATGTTTCCTGAAATTTCATCAACAATGATAACATAATTATTATTATCTTCGACGTCACCTCGCAACAGCTGATATCTTTTATTTTATTAAAGATGCAATTGAGGGTATTTCGACTATAAATATATTTGAATACACCTTCGGATTGTTATAATTCAATTTTCCATTTAATATACTTTAAAAAAATATATTTAGAAAAGACAATATTAATTTTAAGATATACATAAAAAAATATCACGGATTTTTATTCATAATATTTAAACTCAACTTCAATTCCCTGGAGTAGATACGGATACTTTAAAAAGGGTTATAGGAATAATATTTGTTTTCAATTACGTATTTTTATTTATTTATTTACTTAGCTTCACGTCATATTCCTTACGGGGTAGCCAGAGACGACGGAGCGCCAAACGCTACGGTCCCTGCATACCTCTTTCGCCTCGGCCACTGACATCAACCTCTTCATACATGCCCTCCGGGGGCTCCTCGTGCTTTTTACGTGACCTTCCTCCAGTATCATAGATACAGTGTTTTCGAAGGTCACTCGAGGAGGAGGCCCCTTTCTCTCTTACCACTCAATTTTCCTGTATAAATCTTTTTTACTATTCTTTCATCACTCATTCGTTCGACGTGCCCAAACCACCTGAGCACGTTCTTCTTCATTCAGACTGTAACATCTTCACTAGTACCTGCCATTCGGTACTAGTGAAGATGCCATTGCCATACTCTTCATTACGGATTCGGTCAGCTAGGCTGACTCCGCATATTCTGCGAAGAGATCGCATCTCCACAGCATTCAGCTTTCTTACATTCTTCTTCTATGTTACCCACGTTTGGCTGCCGTATAAGAGCGTCGGTAGCAAAACCGCATTGAGTACAGCCAAACGTGCAGCTATGCTGACGTTTCGCCGTCTCAACAATGCAGCTAGGGCACCGTTGATTCTGTTACCGTCAGCAATACGCCTTTCCACATCCATTTCGTATCTTCCATCTCTGCTAAACATACTTCCCAAATATACCACTTCATTCACTTGTTCTATTATCTTACCATTCACATTGATCTTACATTCTGTTCTTTCCTCATTTCTTTCAAATATCAGAACCTTCGTCTTATCTGCATTCAGGTTTAAACCATTATTTTCACATCCATCTTTCAGAGTGGTGCCCAATGCCTGCATTCTGATGATGCAATGAGCACTGCATCATCTGCGTATAGCAAGGAATTGACTGTAAGGTCACCTACTTTCATTACAGAAAGACACCTATCCATATACAAATTGAACAACCAAGCTGACATAGCGCAACCTTGCTTAACACCCGATTGGATGTCAAACCAGGGCGACATGTCAGCTCCTACTCGCACACAGGCTGAGTTATCTCGGTAAAGAGACTTTACTGCCTGTAGCAAGGGTCCGTTCATGTTGTATCGAGGCAGTATCTCCCATAACTTTCTCACAACCTTATATATATATATATATATATGTATATATATATATTTATATTTATCTATTTTATTTATCTTGGTAAATACATTTGTAACATGATATTATATGAGTGTCATGTTTAGAATACATGAAAGATAGACATAAAGATGAATATTTTTTAAATATAAGTTTTGTATAAGTGCTAGATGTAAAAAAAAAACAAGGAAGACTCGGAATAAAATATATTTTTCAGTTTGTAAGTTTAATCAGTATTCTAATATAAATAATACTGTATTGTGTTACCTTAACCTTGTTGTATACATTCTGTATTTTTTCAAATTTTTAAAACGTAAGATAAAAATAAATAAGACTTTATAATGTTTAAAATCTATTATTAAATAATGAAACATAACTGAACCGAATTATCTAAAAGTCGAAAATAATTTTTAAATAAACATAAAAATAAATATCTGTCTTTCGCTACAGAATACATTTTTATTCTTGGTAGTTGTTTTATACTAGTGATATTAATATTAAAATACAAACGTAAATACATTTCAATGTGATTTAGACCATGATGATTAACGAAGTAGGTAATTGTATAGCGAATTTAGAATTCTATTCTTTACCGAATTTTATTCGGAAATATACTGAAACTGAAAGAAGAAAGTCACATTTTACAAGACTGGTTAACGAATCGAGTTTAATAAAATCGAGAACTGAGTGTCTTCCTCTTCGGAATTTTATTCGCAAATGCAATTTTACATTTCAACTCTTGACATCGACTTTAAAGTATTTTGTAATGCTTGTGAGTTTTTAATAAAAAAATTAAATGTCCATGTTAAATAGTTTTGTTTGAATATTTTTATAATTTTAAGTAATAAAAAAATATATGATTAATTCTATATTATCATATAAAAAGCATATTTAACAAATGTATTTAAATAGATTAGGCTTCATATTGTCTTTCATTATCAAGGTTTAAATTATGATAGACGACATACAAAGCCTTGAATAGATCGATGGTCTTGATCAAACTATGTATTCAGAATATATATCACATTCTGTTTAGATGCTACAAGCAGATGTTTCATTACACACAACATGTATGTGACTCCATGTTATAATAGAGAAAAGCGTATTCAATTTATAATAATTGATCTTGCAAGTTATCTGATTTAATTATATTATAATAACAATACGAAAATAAAACGATTAAATAACATGCAGATGAGCTTTTTCGAATGTTAAAATCTTAATTCAGGCAAATACAATTAGAGACTGAAAGGAATTTAATTAAAAAAAGCCATATACTTTTTTGTTCAATAATTTTATGAAAGTGTAAATCAAAAGAGTCAATTTTTAATGTGAAGTTGATCATTAATATACTATTTTATAATTAGCATTACTTTGTCACGTTTTGCAGTGGCAGAAATTAGTTGCATTCGTGAGAAATAGTCACCATTAGCTAGTATTGCATCTGTTTTAAAAACAACAAAACAAAATCGGTAAAACAATTAAAAAGTTAGAATTTCAAATTTTTTGTCAACATTGTAAATACGTTATTTGTTTGAACTTTTAGTCTGAACGCCTCATGTGACACGGAAATGTGCATTGTGTTATATACGCTGATAAAAAGAAGATAAAGATGAGATGAAATTAAATAATATCGATAAATAACAATCATCTCTGAAAAGGATACGATAATATCCAGTTATTTTTGAGTTTTTGAAGCGTACACAAACCAACAGAACATTTTTATATTTAGAGACGAGTTCTGTACTTCGTTGATAGATTTATATCTAATCTTCCAAAACACTATTTATGTAAAGTATCGTAACATTAAGATTAAAATAAAAAAGCGAGGTAAATTATAATAGTTGCTTAACGACTACACCATATCACTTTAAACATTTGTCAAATAATAGAAACATTACATAATCAGTATCAAATGTCTCATTCGTTGGTGACGCCATATTGTGATTATTAAAACTGCTCCGTCATATTATTATCATCATATTAGTAAAGTTTGAGAGTTTTGAAGGTTTTATCGATGATGACTTCAAATATTTTTTATATTTTTTTTCTTTTCAACTCGCCCTGTTCACTTTATGAAGCTTTAGGTGAAATTAAAAGAAAAAAATCTAATATGGTTTTATATTTCTCACTTGCACAGTCTATTAAAAGTAATGAAAAGATTAACTGCCTTTTCTTTATTGTTTAGAAAACTATTACATTACATGTAACAACTTTGAACTTCTAAATGACAATTAAAAATAACAATTTAAGTTTATTAATATGTAAATTACAACTGAACCTACCTCTTACCTACCTACCTTTGTTTTGGATATGTAGTATGATTGCGAGTAGTAAGATATAAAAAAAAGTATATATACGACAACTGTAACAGAAAATATAACTTAAGTGAATACTATAAGGCTGATTCAATATTTAATTAAGCTGTGATTTACCTCAACTGTAAATTTTTACTTTATCATGTAATAGAAACATAAATAGGACATCTAATTATAAAAATATATTAAAATAAAACTATGATTATAAATTACTATATATGATTACAGTAAAAGACATTAAACATTTTTAATTAAAAAGCAAATCTTTTCAAAACCTTCTTAGTGAAATCCCATTTAAAGTGTATTTCATAATTCATTTCAATTTTTTTTATTATAAAACGCTTTCTCTTTAAATAAAAGTTTTTTTAGTATAATATGAATACTAAATAAATTATAAATAGAATTCTTTGTTAGTTGTTAACGATGTCCCGGTCCCGGGGTATTAAAGAAGCACTCAATCACAGGGAATACAAACTAGACTACTAGTAGACTGGTTAGTTGGATCATTTTGGGCAAAACTCGCAAACAAATATTTAATGGATAATGGATATGCATCTGCATCTCCTATTTCGTCTCTCTCTCTTCTAGTAACGGAGCAAAATCTGTACTTTATAAAGAATAGATTAATTTTGCGTCTTCGATATCTGATACATTAATATATAATTTTAGATTATTACAATGCAATAAAACAGTTGGTAAATTTTTATAAAGCTTGGTATTAGCTTAATATTAAAGTACACTACATACAGCACAAAATCAAATTCTATACAACACATATTAAGCTTAATAACCGTATTTGATATTTGCAAAGTAACAATTAAGAGAATATTTGAGGTAATTTTTTCCATCGCGAATAAATTGAAGACTTTCATTATCTTCTTTTTAAGATAGACATTCTATCATTAGATGTTTTGACTACATTATCATAGTAGTAGTGAAATATATAGTACTTAAAAAACTACAAATGAAATATAATAAATTATATGATATATTTTTGGTGCAATGTTATTTTTTTGGCACTTTGCTTTGTGTTATTAAGATTAAGTATTGAATTTATAAAACGTATGACGTTTTAAATAGTACTGCAGCCGAAACAATAAATGCCGTGAACTATTATTTATACCTTTACAGTTTCAATGTACATGCAGGAGCCATAATTACGTCGATTCTAGGAAACTTTCACTGGGACCGGATCTGAGTCCTGCACATATCTGAGGTAACAATTTACATCGAGTAAACTACACACTCAAGTAAAGGGCGCTCACACACTCAATTTCACAGACACAATTTTTTTGTTAAAACAAGTAAGTCTGGTTAATAATGTAATTATGATTTTATAGTGTCATAGCTAATTCTATTGACTCTAAGATTTATTTAATAAGTTTATTAATTCAGTTTATATTAGACCCTTCAAAATTATATATTTTTGTATAACTTGTGATGAAACAAGAATGTTTTTTATTTGTTGGATATAAAGATAAATAAAGATTATATTAGTAGTATTTATTTACTCTTAAAACAAATAATATTACATAAACAACCAAGAAAAGTTAATACATCAAATATAAAAAACAAATAATATGAGTTATTAGGTCGTGCAACAAGCTGATCGAATGGAATGTAAAACATTGTTTATAGATAGTAGGGAATAATTTTATAATAAATATATTAATAAATATATTTATGATCGGATCACAGTATATCATAGCGCAAGCAACAACGTGTATTCATCAAGTATGGTGACGCAGCGGTTGGTTCAGAGACCGAGCGATGTATCACGCTGAGAGTTCGGTGATATGTTTGTATCAAGCAATATATTACGTTGTCTACATCTGATATATGTTTGTGGACACATTTTGTCTCAACCAATTTAACTTGGAAAGAGTTACCAATGATAACAACCTAATGAATTTATGGTAATATTATTACAAAATATTTTATTATGTTTTAAATTAACTTCAATATTTACAAAATTAAATAAACGCGGACGCAAAACCACTTGCCTTTATTTATATTTACAATTGGTTCATTTGAATAAAACACTTTGAATCTCACAATATCTTACAATCGAATTCTAAAATTGTGATTGCTTTCAATTTAATATTAATTCCAGCTCAACAGGACCAAGACAGCGACTATGCTATCATCAATGAGGATAATACGATCTTTATATATAATTAATATATTTATTTACATATTTTTTCTTCATTATTTTCAACGAACATTTGATTGACTAAGTTTAATATTTCATTAGATGCGTGCAGGAGCCGTTAAGATAGTTGGTTAGTCGTCATAAAAGTTACTTCTTAGTATTATGTAATAAATTACTATATAAACGGTTTTCATACTAATGTTACCTAAAAAGTCGAGAGTGTTCATTTCAAAACAAAAAATTGACAAACCTTTAAGATATATTTCCAAAGTTTGTAAGTGTTTGGTGTAAGTACCTATTGACCGTTTTTTTCTTTACAAAATAATATTTTTCCAAAATAATAACAATAAATCCTTATTTATATCTTAAGGGGTGGATAGCGTCAATATAAATAACATTATTTTAATGTACTGATATCTTTACAAGGGATTTAGTAATAGTAATGGTAAAACAAATTGTGTAAACTTGAAAGTGCCGTTTGTCTTCACATTTTTTACCACGCACCGATTAGACCACAGAGATGTACAAATAGCTCTATTTCTCACATACATTTTTATTCCAATTACTTTAGGGTTTGCCGAATACATTTAAAATATTACATTAGGTAAAAAACTAATAAGAATTACAAAGAACAAGTGATTACATCTTTCAATCCATTTTTATAAGTTATATATTAATATTTGAATACCTGTTATATATTTTGCAGAAATCTTTAAACGATTACATTCAAATCGGAAGAAAATCATAATAGCTTTTCAACAAACTGACCCGGATAAATAATTCAAATGTTTTCAAATATGTACAGAAAAAACAAATAATATAAATAATCTCTATTATTACGACAACATGCGGAAAATGATGTTTTTATAAATAATAAAGTTATGGTTGCATTTTATATTCAATGTATGAATTTACATTTTCTCATTTATATGTTTGATACACCAACATAAAGTAAGTGTTTTATGAACCATGAACCATCCACACAAGATAAATGAACCAACTCCACTGGAGGCTCGTGTACTCGGAGGTCTCAGCACTTTGCCAGGTACCAATACCAATAATAATAGCATCGGAAACTATTTGTAATATCCATAACTAACAAGTAAACAACACTTCTTAATTTGTGAGCGACAATGTTATGCATTTTTATTGTCATTTTAATTAGTTATTATTAATTTGTAATGAACTATAAACTTAATAATAACTTTATCCAAATTTATATATTATTTTATAAGTTTAAAATATATGTATTATAGTATATGGGTTTCTTTGCTAATGTTAGATTAAAGTTGGTAAATAATAAGACACCAATTTTTGATCCACTAGATATCTTTTACGACTTTTAGTAAAAAGTTTTAGGAATATGTATAGAAAATATTATATTTAATTGTGACCTGTATGTAAATAACACTAGTTTTATATATATTTAACGTATAATCGAACAATATTGAAAGGTCGTTCAGTTTTATTGACCCCCATTTTAAATGTCCAATTGATTGCACCGCTCCAGTCCTTCAAATACTGTACAAGGCTTTAAACGTATTTAACTTTAATTATTATAATTTATAACTATAGTATATATTTGATTTATTTCATCACTGGACGTAATGTTAGGAATGAGTTGTTACATTACATTAAAAATAGTAAATAAAGAATGTATCATATAATATATATTATACATAGTTTCAACGGTACATTCTATTGTTTAGCACATTTACAAGTGTGACTCTCTTTATTAAAACTATAATTCAATATTCTAACGTGACTGATTGTGGTTAAAGAATATTTGTTATAATACACCTGTCATTGTTAATAGACACCTTAAAATATAAATTTTACTATCACCTGATAATAAAATTTTTATTTTTGTTGTAGCCTAGTTATGTTTTTATTACCCTCATTAAGATGTAACTTTTTATCCTAAGAACTTTTTCATCTAATGAGCTTTAAGGGCCGAGTGGAATATAATAAAGAAAAAAAATTAAAATTGCCTATGTCACATAAAATTTTACAGCTTAAAGAACAAATAGCTATAAAGAGTATTGAAGGTAAAAAAAGTAATTGCATTGAAAATGGTACCCATGCACTTTTGACACAACCTGGTTATAATAATGGTAAATTGAATAAATTTGGGCCAGAAAACTGAAATGTGAAAATATTTTACCTAAGTTTTAGGTTGCAATAATATTTTAGTTTCAATAAATATTGATTTAAAAAAAACTTTTTGATATCCGACACAAAAACATAAATGAATATTGATAGATTTTAAGTCAATAAGATTAGTGCCTAATGTAAATAGTTTCAATTTTACCTTTAATGAAGGAAGTTGAAATTAAAAATGGAGAAAAATATGAGAGAAATATTGATTTAAAAAATATTTTTAATAAAAATATATGAATATAGAAGAGATGTTATGTTGTCGCAAAATAACTGTCCGAACTCGACACTGCGTCAAATATAAAAAAAATATTAAAATCTGTAAATTAAAAGCTCTCCACGCTCAAAAATATTAAAATTTTACCTTTAATGAAGGAAGTTGAAATTAAAAATGGAGAAAAATATGAGAGAAATATTGATTTAAAAAATATTTTTAATAAAAATATATGAATATAGAAGAGATGTTATGTTGTCGCAAAATAACTGTCCGAACTCGACACTGCGTCAAATATAAAAAAAATATTAAAATCTGTAAATTAAAAGCTCTCCACGCTCAAAAATATTAATAATAATATCGTAATAATAAATGAAGGAATAATTTTGAGAATATTATTTTCACATCAACGATACACGGAAATGCTCGAATGTAAATAAAAAATGCTAAAAATATAAGGACAAAAATACATTATTTTTGCCATAAGTCGTTATCAATTATAGTTTATAAAAACTAAGTAAAGTAATTTTATAATACACAAGGTATCAATCGATGAAATAAATATATAGATATATATCCATTTGGAGGCACAAGTGGTTTTGTTATTAATGCAGGTCAGCGTCGCATGCTGAAGAAAAATATTATTAGGAGCCAGCAATATGTACGTCAACTACATGTAATACTATGTACTGGTAATAATTTTAAATCACATTACTTAAAATGAGTTTCACAAAGCTTCGCTATTTTCGCTACACTGAAGCACTTGCTGGTCATTACCATACATTTATTTAAATTTTAAGTACGATTTTTCAACCATTATAACGTTAATGCCTTCTTGAACAGAAAACTATCTTAGTATAAGTAGTTTATTCTTTCTCTTTTTGATTTTCCAGCTTATAAGTTTAAACATTGTGTAATCTGAATCAAGGTAAAAATCTTATATACAAGTATTTTTGATACATAAACAATAAAATGTTTTATTATCAAAACATAAGTAGTATTATTTTGCTAAACGAAAATAAAATTCAGAGGTCCAGTAATACAGTGAGTTAGTCCTTGTACTAGTATCATAAAATACCTTTTTACTTGATAAACTAAGCCAAGTTGCTCGAAGTTAATCTATTTACGACTTCTATAATCTCTCTCATAAAGAAAATTATACAAAGTCAAATTTCATAATAATTAACAGTAATTATCAAATATTTCTTACTAGATTATATAATTTTGAATGTAAATTACTCTTGAGCATGCATATGCAATGTGTAATATATTAAATATTTGACATATAACATTTTGATGTTAAATCATTATTAGCGGTACCAATTTATTTGAAAAGACAAGATATTCAGAAAATAGTAAAAACGCAGTTACACAGTAGTGTATATTATACCTTATATTTTCCACATTCTACGTTTAATTATTAACATTTACTATATAAATATTTTTTGGTAAAAAAAATGTGTATTTTCAAACATATTTTACCAAATAGTTTGAAATACCGTCCAATTACTTTGAATAAGCTTGAACTTATTATTTATATTTCAAGTATGAAGAAACAGTGTAATTCAAAAATATTCAGTAAGACAGAAGTGTGCTCTTAAAATATGTGTATAAAAATGTTCTGTTGGTTTATGTAAATCTATATTTTTATAATAGTAATCGATTCAATGCACATTCCCACTTACACGAGGCGTTCAGACGAAGAGTTTAAAAATGGAACGTATTTGTAATGTGGAACAACCATCGCTAAAAAGGTAATAGCAATAATAATTCTGTTGAGAGCTCTTTGATGCACTGTAGAAAATTACGGCTTCTAATGTAATATTTTTATTTAAAACAGCGCGAAAGTCAATAAGTTATCTTCTTATTTGCCCTTATCAAAGTGTATTTATAACTTTAAGCGTATAACAAATTTTAATGGATTCTGAGAATAAATGGACATAAAAAGTAAGAGAAATTATTTAATTTACAAACTCATAAACGTTTTGTCATATTTCCTAAGAAGAAGTAAAGAAACGACGAAAATTAATGCGAGAAAAGAGCGATGGATATTAGGAGTATCTTATTTAAAAAAGTTAAAATATATTTGACCCACTTTAATGATTATTAAGAAGAAATCATTAAATTACTTTACAGGACTCCGCAAGTACCTAAACAACTTTGCTGTGTCACTTTGTTGTCTGTGGGTGGTGTGCAATTAAAAAATCTAATAATTATTCTGCCCTATAAAATCAAAATGCAACAAAACAAAAGTCAAATTATCAAAAGATAATAGTTACGATTCACTTCCAAAATTATGTTGGATCCTTTTTGTTGATAAATACAGTTTACTGATATTTAATAGCACAAGTAAAAGACGATCTAAAATAATGAATATCGAACTGTGCATTGTAATAAACCAAGTTATTAACCAATTAATTTTATTATAACTTCCGATACAAAACTGTTCCTGACAATTTTAATTCAAATTCAAAACGGACCACTTACCATGAGGTGGACCTAATGGTAAGTGGTAATCACATGTGTGTGTGTATGGACATCGGCAACATAGAAACTGTTACACCTGCGTTAACACACTAAAGAAACGGGATAAGAAAACGGAGGGTTTTATAGTTATTTTAATAAAAGAAAACAATCTATTCAAAATACAATTTTTTTATCGAATTTGATTTCCAGATTAAATTATATTTTAGGACTCGTAACAATATGAAGTCATTTACATGTCATTATTAGCATGTAATTTTCTATTTAGGTTAAATAATAAAAAAAACATATAGGGTATATGTTTTTTACCTAAATTGGAATTTGTGAATATAATTGTGCAGATGACTCTAGTACCGGTCGCTTCTGTATACGCAGGTTGCCTTCTGGTTAGCCTTGCATTCTCACTTGTGCACTTCTACAATCGTCTTGTAAATTATTATCGTTATCTATATTATAAACAAATATAAATATATTAGTCAATTACTACAAATACTTTATTTGAGATATACCCATATTTATAAAAAAAAGTTATTTCTAAAGTAAAGAGTTATCTTTATTTCATTCAATACAACTATTAGATTGTATTGAATGAAATTTATAATATATGTAAATTATACTAAATGAATTTCCTGTTAGTCCTGAGCGACGAGCGACAGGTGTTAGTGAAACGAGCCGTGGTTAACGAGCCTCGAGACTCGTATATTGTACAGTATAATTCTGTATTTATTAACAAAGAACCTTACCACATTATTACTATTAACTGCTTATTATATAACTGTTTATAAACAACACTACATTGTAACTATGCAACTATTTACTGTGGGACCTATTCCAGTCAAGCTTTGAGGTCGGAATAGAAAGATAATGCGTCGCGTAGGAAGAATGAGGGTGGATGAGGCAAGTAGTGATCGTAATAGTTATGATATTACGTCTACTCTTAATAGAAATAATAAAATTTAAACATGAAATATCTTTGGTATTGCTTATCAACTTTTACTACAGTCTATTTGCGAGCTCCTGTGTGAGCTGCACTCCTTAATTGAAATATATTTGGTATCGCTCATAACTTTTACTACAGTCTATTGGCGAGCTCCTGTGTGAGCTGCACTCCTGAATATTATATTACTTGAAACTAATCTATGACAGCTATTAATCTTGAAACTTAACTAAGCTACAAAATTAAATTTTGTATAAAATTAATAAATTGCCTTCAGCATTCATAGTAATTGAATTATTAATTTTTTTTCTATGTTAAAGATTTCAGACACGAACAAAGTATTTTTACTATGTCAGTCTCTAGTTGTTCGATTTCAAAGTCTTCAAGTCATTGAAGACGATTTTTTTGGAATTTACGTAGATATAAACTTTAGGTTGTTATTAATCACTTGATTACTTCGATGATATGGTTGTTCTAAATTTATAATAAATTAAGGTTATTCTTAAAAAAAATATGTAAAAAAATAATACGTGTATTTTTACTAATATTTTAAAATAATTTCTAAACAATTATTTTGATTAAAAATTTTAAATTATTTTAACACCGGTTGATATTGATACCATTAAGTTAAATAATATTATTTATAAAGCCTAGATTTTATTATTTCAAATACTAAGCATTAAACGTTATTCAAACAAAAGTAACTATAACTAACAAAATTAATTATTATACGTCACGTTGTATTATAACACGGTCATATACATGTCATGTATAATGATACAATGTACGTACAATATGGATATTATATGTTGTATCTACCACATACATAAATCAAAGAGTAGTCATTCAAGGCGTTGTATGCCATCTATCAGCAATTAAACCCTATTGATAATAAAGGATGTAACAGCAAGGTTAATTAGTTTAGATCTGGTAATATAATTAAACAATTTCTGTTATTACATGAAAAACAAAAATATTAGAATAAATCTCTTTAACATAAATATTTTGTTTTTTATAATTTTTTTTTTAATCTTTTCTTGTTACAAGTATAGATATGTATGGTATTTATAGATTAAAAAACGTGTCCATTCAAGTAACAACAATTCCAATTACTTAAATACTACTTATTTTTAAGAAAAACTAATTAATTATACGGACCTACACTTTTGACATATTGTTATGAAATATATTTTGAAGATAAAGATTTCTTCTGTAGTTAAAATGGATCGCATAATAAATAATATAATAATATTACCTCCATTATGTTTTTATGACTTTTCTTTTAAGATGTATGTTTTAAGAGCACTCTTGCAGGATTCTTGTTGAAGTTGCTTTTAAATTGATTTAATATGAAAAAATAAATTATGGATTAAATTGATTAAAACACTTTTATTATATAAATATAATATATATAATAATATATAACTATATATAAATTTATCTCGTCAGTGTGCGGGTCACATATGATACGTGATCATCGCCACCTGTGAACTCTTATAACATCCAAGGATTCGAAAGAGCATTGTCGGCCTCGGAGGAGAAGGAGTATTTACCTTCGTCGTATCGATTTGGGAACCTTTAAGAAGCTCTATTCACGTCTTTGTGATATGGGAAAGAATTTCCTTAAAAACCGTACAGTAAAAGATCGCCACGTATCCAGGTACTACAGATGGTATTGCGAAATTATTTTACATTTCAAAATAATATGAAGTATCAAAATATGTCAAATTAAGTTATTTTACTTTTTTTGTTCCTAACCACTTCTTTAGAACCAACTTCAAAATGTACTAAAAGAATATGTAATACACACTTATTCAAAATGTAATCACATAAATAGACCAAATTTATATTTGTTTTATAAATTTTCTCGTTATCGAAATTTAATCCGCATTCAAATTGAGTTAATGAACTCATACCACTTAATATATTCATAGTTTATGGTATGAACTATATTCGATTAAAATTATTATAATAAATATTTAACTGTCAAAGAACCTATCATTATTAAGTCAATATTACTATATAATGAAACAGAAAGTACTTTACGCTAAATCTATAAACATACTTCGTATGAACACACAAAACATTTGTTAAGTTGTAGATATTTATATTATTTCAAATACATGTATTTTATTGGCAGAAATAAAAAATAAATTCTTTATACGGCCCTCGTCTTACAAAGAATTTATTACTTCGATATAAATCTTTGCTGTCTCCTTTCACGTAATGACTGACACAACTATGTATTCATCTGAAACTTGAACACTCATAGTTATGTATTTATTGAATTACCGATTTTGTATTATTGGTTTATTTTTAAAGTTATTTACTTTTACATTGTTATATTACCTTAACATATATTTATAATAGAAATAAGGGGGTATTTCTGTTTTCAAGACACAGTCACAGGGTGGTGACACAGTATATAAAATATGTTGTTTTTAACTTATAAAAGTATGTATTATTTTATGATATATTATAACTTATTCAAGTTTGTTATGTAATGAAAATATTATTGATAATCTCATTAGACTTACTAATTTATCCTCACTCCAAACACAAACAGGGGTTACTATAAAAGCGTACAGTGTCATATTAAAGCCTTACTTTCAGCAGAGATATCGAGGTCACCCATTACCCTGGCAGCCCGAGGATGTAGTTTACCCGATGTAAATTCTTACTCCGAAGACGTACAGAACAGATATCCGGTTCCGTACAAAGATGTCTAGAATAGACATAATTATAGCCCCCGCGGGCGTGTTTATTGAATCAGTATACATAAATAGTCGTTTGGGAAAGTTTTGGCAGGAGTATCAAATTAAAACTTTATACCTTTTATAAGTTTGGGACTTAAATAATATTAACAAATAAAGTAAAACATTTTTCTCTATATTATTAATGATATTTCAGTTATTGCTTGCATTATTTTAGATTACATTACTGCTTTTCAGAAATCGTGATCCCTTGAAAGATAAGACATAAATCTAACAACAAAGTCTTGAATCTAAAAATATAAAAATTAGTACGGAGTTCGTATAATAAATAGTTCATAATTAAGTGTTTTTTTTATAAAAATTAAAAACAAAAAAGTGATGAAACCACATACTGAAAGAAAATCCTGTCCAAGACAATCTGTTTTTGACAAAATAAATTTTAGCCAAAATTCAAAGGGAATAAATAACATAACCCACATTTCAATCATGATGATAACTAAATATGTATTACATGGGGAGTCACACAGTCTGATTATTTTATTATACGACGGATTATTTTTTATTTTTGGTATATATATAGTAAGTCGGTTGTGATTATAAAAATAAATATTATCAATAATTCCACATATTAATATAGTTGAATAAGATGGACATCTCTGCAGTTATTTTGTTTTTCTGTTTATTTTTAAAAGAGTTTAGTCTCGTCAACTACGTTCTCAATTTATTCCTGGGCTTGAAGTCTAACAATATAGTTATAGTCATCTTTCGTTATTAAAAATCCCATAACGTTACTATACATAGTCATAACAGACCATTGATATAAAAAAATTGTAGGTAAATAATATCTAAAATATTCAGTTCTATTAGTAGTTATAACATAGAAAGTTATTGATAAATACTTTTTTGGTATTGGTTTTATTAATGTCTGCCAAATCAGGTCGCAATTCAACAATGACAAATTGATATTAGATCGAAATAATTGATAACGGGTGAACAATAATCACTTGGATCATTTAGTACAGGAACTTTGGCAATAGGTGTTATCTATTTTTGTACCATATAATTGCACTCACACAAAGTAATAAAAATAGATTTACAAGTTTATTATTTTTAGTGTATTTTCAAATTATTATTTCACTGTCATATGTAAAGAAAAAAGATAACATAATAGCCTAGATAATAAACGTTAATTCCTTTATTCTATGTAAATTATTTTAAATGAAAGCGAGTTTTTTTAGTAAATCTCATCACTTAGTATTTTTAGAGTCATTTCGAAATATTTTTTGTTAAAAAATAGTTTAGTTTTGCGACGGAGTTCGTGATTACGTCATGAGGTTGCCGCTGGGGTTATAAAGTTATAGGAATTTCACTTTGTTTTTGTCGACTATTATTAGGAGTAAAAAGAGTTGGATTCAGATTCAACTCTAATCTTGTAGGCGGATTTGGTAACTGAACTGGTCAACTGATTATATGTATGTGAAGTAACAATACAACATGTATATAATGTATTTTAAATTGTAAGTATGTGATATAATAACTGTATGTAATGAACAAATTGTATTCGAAACTCAATTAAGACGAAAGATACATGTGCGTTGTTTGTCCAACGACTTCTGAACAATTGTATATTTTAATAACACAATCGTTTATTTTTTTATGTTTTATTTACGAAATTGTTATATAAGAAGTGAAAAATAATAATTAATGAAAAAAAGGAGCTGCAATTCACTTTTACAATAACATTTTCTTAAATAAAAATCTAAGGTACCTTAATGATAGTTGATATCAAATATTAAAAAATATATCTGTAATTAATCAAGTACACTCGATTTATAAATCTTTGATTGTAAGGAAAAATTTTCAATTAAATGAAAGAAAATATGTGCTGTGAGAAAATACTATAAGGTTGCAGATGAAACTTTTAACAACATCATTAGTGACGAGAGCTGCAGAATGGACCATGTTCATAAAATGAATTTTAATGCTATAAATAAGTTTCGCTCTTCCGTTATAAACTGAAATTAAATTTATAAAGTTATTAAGATTAAATACGTCATTTTAAAAGAAATTCAATACTTTTTTATTCTTTATTTATTATTAACATATTTTAAGTCACTGTAGAAAGTTGAATTATAACCACTGGACCCCCTATCTTATTGAACTCGATTTGTTACTCTCTCTTATTATTTTTTTTCCATCTTACTCCTCGCATTTAAACATAGAAGACAATGGAATGCATTTATTCCGGTGAACCTTATTACGGACTTCAGTAACGATAATCAATGACTATGTCTTTTAAAAGGTGCCGTAGCCAAATAGTAAACATCGGAAGTCATTATTTATTAAAAATCCTCACATTTGCAAAACTTCACTATTTCATTATATTCCTTTATTGCTTCAATATTTTGTTAATCTGAAATAATATTCTTAATATCTTCTATATCTTAATTTGATATTTAAAATCTCTTTCTTTTTAGTTGTTCTGAAGCTCTCAGTGTAATCGAGTACATGTATACTACACCGCTGGATCTGAAATTCCATCCAATTTACTTCTAATCTATGCGATGTCTTTGTTTCCTCAACGACTCGGCGCTGCTATATCCGTTCATAACCTGGGATGATTTATTGTTATGGATTTCAGTTAAGGGCCATTCATATAAGTAACCCCAAATTCCATTTTAATAGTGAATATACGAATTAACAGAATTATGATGCTGTAGTTATATGTTTAGATACTGTATTAATTTTTATTTAAAAACTAAAGCATACAGTAATTTAATTTATGGATTGAATTTATAATTCATACAATTGAATAGCCTCAATCCAAATATTATATTCACATGACTATTCTTAGGTATTAAGTATATAACAAGTAATATTTTTATTTTAGACAATAATGTCGTAATTAATTGAATCCTTTAGAAAAGTCAAACTTTTCAGATAAAAAAAACACTATTCTCATATCGCTTAACGTTAGCTAAACTGAATCCATTGTAAAATCTTCTATGATATATATTTTACAAACAATTATTGTTGTATTTAGTAGTTTTCAGGTTTCATCTGAACTATTGTATAAATAATGACATATGAGTTGGGTTCTGTGTATTTCCGTACATAATATCCCTTCGCCTTTAAGTGATGTGCTCTTGTGTTTTATAAGACTGTTGAAGTAAGTAAATGATATTAAAAGATAATAAACCTAGACTTCGGATACTTTGCCATTAGTTTGTAGTGATGTTTTCTTGTTAATAGTAACATTGCTGCTTTTGGTTCAACGTTAATACAAGGGCTACACTAAAAGTTTTTATGGTTTATTGAATATTTATAAGAATACTATTTAATTAATTAATTATAAAAAAAATAGATTTTTTAGGAATGTTCATCGACATAAACAGATTTAGTAACAAATAAAAAAGTTTTTCTTTGTCACTGAATGTAATAAGAAAAAATAACAGTAGCGTTAGTGTCCTTATCCTTTGTAGGAGATTGTTTTATATTAGACATTAGTCACGGTTCGCTTTTTATAATGCTTAGACTTTCGTATTTGTATTATATTTTGTTTTTTATAATGTCCACACAGTCTTCTTCTTTAAAAGATATCACTCTCTCTCAATACTGCTCACTGTCCTTACTTTTGTCAATCATTTACAATTTTACTTTACGCCAGTTGGAATATTCACTGCTTAAAATGTTACTTCCAATAAATAAATTAATAAAAAATATGAAAACTAAATTTACAGACTATAATTTAAGCTTTATATTAATACTGCTTATAATAGATCTAATTTTAATGCATTCGATATATACTTAAAGATAATAATTCATGAATTTAAATATACATCAAAATATTAGAATTATTTGTATGAACTTCAGAAATGAGTTCTATATTATATTAACTCTCAAGTTCGCTGCAATAATGTTCAGTACTTTACATTAAAGGGTCATGTTTGTTTAGTTACGTAGGTTCTTAAACCGTACTATCGATTACATGAAACTTTGGTGAATACTACTCTCTCTGAACTAATACTACTAAATATTATAATAGAAAATAGTTCACTTAACTATTACGTATTATCCCTAATAAGTCAATACATTTACCCTTATTGTTATTAACTGTATCATAAGTTTTATTTCTCCGGAGTACTTTTCCTATTAACTAACATTGATATACATTGATATAACAAAAAATAATGAAATCTTTGTTAAGTTGTGTTATTAAGGTGTTTCAATAGTCTGAGTGTATGAAACATTTCTCCTGCAGGCATTAATGTGATTTTGGGTTACGATGGTATAAAAAAGACTCTTTTAATTTCATAAACTGAGAAACTGTATAGTGATATCATATCTGTTTTAAAAAAAGTAATTTAATAAACCTTTTAACGAAGGGTTTCATAGGCTGGGTATTCGCTATTAAGTAGGCACTTTGCTCACCAAGGGCTTAGGAACAGCCTCTAAGAGGTCATAGTCATTCTAATCTAGATAAGTTCTAACCCTTTTCATATATTATATGTAAGTATGCAATTTCCGTGGCTTTTCTAAAAAAGGAAGACATCCGAGTATAATCCAGTATTAAAAATAGCTAAGAGATATTAATATAAATGTATGTGATTATATTTTCAAAATTATTTATAAATACCTGTAAAGTAAATGTTATTTAGAGTAAAATTTTCGTGTGAAATAGTGATGCAAGTTGTTTATACTAAAATTGACCCCACACTTAATACTATTGTAGAATTCGTCACTTATAAGGTACGTCTTCTGTCAAAAATGAATTATACATGAATCAGTTTGTTTCTTTAGTATCTTCATTAGTGAACTACAGTACTTTAATGGTATATTTTTCTTTGATTTGTTTACAATTATATATAGTGTAATAATTTATACTTTATATATATTTATATTTTTACTACTTTTTTACAAAGAATTCACATTTACGCTAAAACATTTACACAAATCTATCGGTTACGATTATGATTAATAAAAAAAATCGGTAAAATATATTGCTTTAGTATAACACTCTTTGTTGTTATTCACAATTTAGTATTAAGATTATAGATTTTATAGAAGGCGACATTTATCCGGTTAAGAGCCGCAGGTAAATAAATTTTGCAATAAATGACTGAAGCAACTTTAATAACTATGAACATGAAATATGGTATTTCGAATGTTATATAGGTACTGTAAAATATTATATTATGTTTGTTTACAATTCAGAAAGTTCCTATTAAATTAATTTAGCTATATTTAGCCTATATTTTTATATATTCTCTAAAAGCGCCGCAAATAATCCACCCGACAGACTTTGTATCTGGCTAACAAATATATAAAATATTCAATCTCAAATGTGACATGACCCGTGCCTTAATTCCTGTATCGACAGCGACATATTAAAAATAAATTTCGCCTCTCGTTTATAGTGAGCAATTACTATGTCAATTTTCTAATGGAAAATGGAATCCCTCTATGCATTTGAATAATATTTTTTAACGATTTTAATATATTGTTGTGATAGTATAAGTTATGATATATTTTTGATTTCAAATTGTTTAAACATAATTTATTTTATAATATTTAAGGTGCATATAAGGCTAGTTATTTTTTATGAAATAAACCTGATTGATTTCTACAAAAGTAATAATACTGTGGTGTTGATTTATGTTGTTTAAAATTACACAATGAAATATTTAGATCTAATTTAAAAAGCAAAAAAAAAAACAATTATAAAACGATTCTAAGAGAGTGTTCTTCGAACTATGCATTAACATCACATTGGGTTAACATAAACCGTAGTTAATGGTATAATATAATAAGTACCCTTATTGTATCTGAACCAGAAATACCGCGAACGTATTTTGCATATTTTAGTGAGTACATGGAAGAAAGTTCCTGAAGGATGACACTGGGAAAACGCAACCCATATAGATTGTGGCGATGCTATATAATAGTTGGTAGCGTGATGTTAAGACGGTGGTAAAAGAATTATACTATAAATTACGTTTTATTTCTTTACTATAATATTATTTATATGTAAATTATAATATAATAAAGTATTTACTTAATATGTACATAAATACGCCGATTTGAAACATCTATAACATTAATTTATATTAATTTGAAATTGCATGCTCGAAAATTAGTTTACTGTTTATTTGCAACATGTTCCCTGCTCTATCTTCCAAGTAATTAGCTAATGACAAGCTCAATAAGACTATGTTCTGTGACTTGTTAGTTCTTAGTAGTAGCAGCGCTACTACACTGGTAACTTGGGGTAGATACCTAGAGATGGCAGTTTTGGTACAAATTTTAAGAAGTACATTAAGCAGTAAAGTAATAAACAAATTAAAGTTTTGAAAATGTATACAATAATGTTTATGAATTGAAGTACGTTATATAAAATATATAATAAAAAAAAAAAACCACAAAAATTAATTCGGAAATATGTTTTACATAGGTAACAAAATTTATTTTCTAATAATTAATAAACTTTATTTTTTGCTTTTTACACAACCATAACTATTAATAGCCTGGCGTATTTGAATACATGGTTTTTAGTTTCTATACAAATTTTTTACGGCGAGTCATTTAAATTCCTTACAATAAAACCTTAATATATTTCGTAAGATATCTTTAAGTTATTGTAGATCTAATAATAAAAATATGTCATAAATCCTCCCAAATAAAAAGTGTAATAATTGTCAGTTACGTAGATATTCTCAATTTTTTGGCTCTCACTGTCGCATTTAAAATCGCAGTTTTAATTAATGCAAGATTGACTTGAAATCTTAAAATACTCTAATTATTACTATCATAATATTTTGAATTCAATCATAATGTTAAGAATAAATATTAAATACTTTATCCTATAAACTGATTTCATGAATTGCACAGATAAACAAATACCAATTGATAAATTAAACAAAGATTTAATCTTTTTGGGAAATTCATCATTACGTGAATACCGAAAATAATTAACATCCTTTATCAAATAGACTGTGATGGTTCTAATTGTTCGTACATTGCTCACCTAATATGTTGACGTTTGTGATACAGTGAACACAATATAAAAAAATACCCAGCTAAGTGTGTAATGTGACGCGCCCTGTCTGAAAAGAACTCTCGGACCAGGGCGCGTTTGGAATCCTCATAGCCTTATTTTAAGTTGTATAGTGCCTTTACAGAAGGGCTTATTTCGATAAGTAAGTATCAAAACAGGCCTTCCTGCCGCTCCCATTTGACGTACACAAGTAACCACTGGTATTGAATCAAAGTGGAAGAGATATAAATAAATAACTTCTCTTATTAACATATGATAATGAATTTTTCAGAACTTTATAAATCACTATTATGTTGATGTTCCCCCGAATTCACCACACCCAATTGTATACCATGGTGAGTAGAGGTAAGCTTAAGCGTGTTCTATATACATAAAAAATATAAAAGACGTATTATACGATTAATAAATAAATTTGAATAGTGTCACGCTTCTGTTAGAATAATTTTCGTCAAGGATAGGATTAAGCAGTAAATTCCGTAGGATTATTTAATTACGGAATTAATAACGAAATATATGCCGACCTCTGTAATGATCACACACTACATCTGAGTATTATAACGCTGTTCTACAAGATGACTGTCGTAAAATATTTCATTACACTGCCCGAGGATGCATGTCATTTAATTTGTCTTGTCTTATTTGTTTTGGTGACTTGTAGAACTACATTTTTTCCTTGACCTACTTTTATAACATTAAATTGTAAATAAACATTGCTTTGCGAACATAGAATTTTATATTACTAATATAATATAATGACATTAAATATTAAAATACACCAGATACATAACATGGCCATAGTAAAAAACAATCATTACTAATTATTATTCTATGATATTCATATTATGAAAGTAATCGAAACAAAAATATTAACAAACTTAAAAACTATAAAACAGTTTGGCTGTTCTTTAATAGGTTGTATATATAAATGAACTAATAGAGATTACTGAAGATCTCCATATTACCATTACATTGCAACTCTACCAAATTTATTGAATGCTAAGTTGAGCAGACATTTATCGGTTAAAGATTAGAGTTTCTCTAATTAGTTTCTCTAGTTCCTTGCATTGTCCAAAACCACTTGTGAGACAAGAAAGATACAATTTCCTGTGGCACAAGTGGTTTTGCTACTAATATATATTGATCTTAACCGGAGCAAGGTTAAATATATTTAAATATTTCATAATAATTACCGTTGTTTTACATTTAATTGATAATTATCTAATTACATTATTTTAAACTAGGAACACGAAAACTTTTATAAGTCGTATATACAACATACTTATTTAATACAATAAATAATTTGACGCCTGATAAAGCTATGTAAAGCGCGGCCCGCTTTAAGTATCAAGTGAAACACACTAATAGCGTCAGGGTGTCATTTTCATTATTTCTACAACTTATTCTGATCCAAGAAATAGATTCTTTTTAGTTTAATGTTCTATATATATCGTGGATTTATTTGTGATTTGTTTATATAATATTGTTCTGTGTCAATATTAAATGTTACAACATCATTTTCATTTTAAAATCCTTTACAAAGGTTTCTAAACAAATGAAGCAGAAAAAATATGTTAGTGTTTGCCTCAGCTTCTCATGTTTTATTCATAGGAATAAATTGAATTATTCTCCTCGTCATTTAATTAAAATATTTGCATAAAGACTTATGCGTACTCGGTGTTTACTCCGCGGGATACAATTTAACTTTTATTACGATACTTTTCTTTTTCAGTAACACTATAAAGTTTGTAGCATTTTGTATAATCGTATCCACATAACGTTCCATTAAAAATATAACTTAACTACATAATCTATCAAGAGATTTGATGTAAATCTATATTTTGATCAAACATTAAGAACTAAGATTAAAAAAAATATTTCTCGTGAACCTCAATGCTATATTATATGCAAACTTTATGTCTGTTTCATAACAAAAGGTTCTTTATATTTTAATCCAGGTATTATGTTTGTTGGTAGGTCATCTTTATATAAATAATCATTTGTTCTCATTCGTAAGCCATACCACATAATAAAATATGATCACTATTTTTGTGTCATATGCAAAAAAGCAACATATTGTTTAAGTATCCTCTCGTAAGTAGAAATATATTTGCTTAAAATGTTTATATCACATATTCTTTTTTTCAACTTTTATCAAGTCAAATAATCATGCCTAATATTGATACGCTGATCGGAATTATTGGATGAAAAGAATGTTAAAAGGTAAACCTTATTATATTTGACCAATTCGACTAACAACTTAAACCTCCGCGAAAGTCATTAATTGCGGAGAGCTCGTTGAGCGGCAAACAAGATTAATAGCATCCGGAAACCGTTTTATTGGTACTTTTTGGTTATAACTATTGTTTTTACAGCTCCAATCAAATACTTAAACTATGTTGTCTAAATTCAATAAATACCTTATTAAATTTAGAAAACATAGTTTAAGTTTTAATTTAGAAAACAAAGTTAAACATAATTTAAAAACAATGTAAAAAGAACAATTTGAATATTGTGGTAATTTAAGATATAAGTCTGAAGAAACACTTTCCAGGATATTGTAGTTTACTTTTTATTTTACTACTTTTTATATATTATTATAGCTTTAAAAATATATTAGGTAATATACGTTTATATTGACCACGTGATTAGCTAATATGTAATATAATTTAAAGAAATGCCTAAAGACTGTCTTGTATGTGGTCAGTGTTTATTCCACGTGATGCAATTTTATTTTAATATTTGTAAGCATCACTATGACGTAAGATTTTTGACAAATTTAAAATAACTGATGCTTGAAATATAAAATTATATTCGAAAGTTTTAAACTGGGTTTGAATGTTCTATACACATGTTACCCCTGTTATAATTATATAGTATAGTTTGAACAAACTAGATCCATTCAATGCCACAACCTTCTATCAGAAACTTACCCTGAAGAGTTCCAAATTATAACGGAATATATTCACTATACATAATTCTAGTTAATGCCTCTCAAAGCCGACTACGCTTAGCTCGATATAGCTTAGATGATTATATTGTGACATCTAATGGAAAATTATATTAATGAATAAACTACATTAATATTAGTAGGCGTGGCAATGTTTTAATCTGTTAAATAATCTATTAATTATTAAATAATTACTAACAAAATTAATTGTTTAATAAAACTTTTTTGATATACCTAATAATAACAATTGTTCTAAGTAAATGTGAATTAGATTTAAGAATTAATAAAATAATACTAAATTTTAACACATTTATATTACATAGTTTTACATGAATTAAATAGTTTTATAAACAATATCACTATTTCATTACCCACATTATGACATATTATATCATAACAATTCAACATATATGGCTGGCTCTTGCGTTATGCTCGTGAACGGGTGCTGCTTGCGGTGACTGGTTGTGTAGCAGGCCTATTTTTATTTTTATTTTTATCATTATCATTATTTTTTTTTTATTTTTTTTTTTGCTATTATTATTATTATTATTATTATTATTATTTTTATTAAATTGCGACGGTTCTAGTTGTTCGAAAATAGCTTTTAAGATTGACATTTGTGAAACAGTGATCACAATATAAAAAAATATATATCCGGCTGAGTTTGTTGTGTGGTTCTTCTCAGACTAGGACGCGTTTGGAACCCTCATAGCTTTAACATTAAGTTGGACAGTGCTTTTACAGAAGGGCTTATTACGATAAATCTGGTATCGAAATAGGCCCTCCTGACACTTCCATTTTGACGTACACAAGTGATCACTGATAATGATTCAAAGTGGAAAAGATATAAATAAATAAATAAATAAATATAGTCAATAATACATATAATATAATACATGCAGGAATCTATCTATTAATATTATTACTACTACTGGTGCAGGAAATTATATTAACATGCCTAATGGATATCGCTGAATCTTTAGATTTATATAAAAAATATTAAACTCTTTAATACTTTTAATTCACTACATTTTATTTCTTCCTTAGAGCATAAAATTTATAACATTTTTACCCGAATTTTATTCAATAAAAAATTGGAAATACAATAAAGTTTATTTTATTGCAAATATTTGATAAATTATGGAATGAATTACAAATATAAGGGAAGGAATATCGTTTCCAATACCACCTTCGAACATAAACATTCAATAATAGTATTAATTGTTATAGTGAGGTTTTCAGAAGGAAGGTTACATTACGTATATACAGTATGTGTTAATTCAACAACTAAATACAATATCTCGTAAAGTGTAAGTTAGTATTTCCGTTTCAGAGTCAATAAATTCATGATATGGGAAAGGACAAAATATATCATCTTGGATTTATCATTTAAAGAGAGCTTCGTTTTACAGGAATAAAGTTTATAATTTAATGTGCTTTCTTGTATCTGAATAATTTTAAATAATTTGAATTTCTTGGCGTCTCATATCCGCAAGTAGTCTTATGCACTTTATTTAAAATATTTAATAAATTACATTATTCAATATATTATTTTCATGAAATGATGACTTTACGTGATATGAACATCTTATACTTTTTAATCAATATTTGCATTAGAATTGTTACAAATATTTTCATATAAATGATTTACTAAATAAGTAATTTAAGTATTAAATATATATAATATATTATTTTTATTGCTTATTTATTTATGTAATATTTCTCTTAGACAGGATAGTTATTATAGTTTTATATCTATAATATAAATAGTATTCATCATTAAATATTATATTATTCCCACTTTAATTTATAAATATAACGTAACCGCAAGAGCCTTTCAAGGAGTAAATGAGAGAGGCATTGAATTAAAAAGTATATAAAGTTATTGAATACAAGGCTTTAGAAATTGCAATGAAAAATTCTTCACATACGTTGTGTATAAATATTATAAGATTTTTACTGTTGTTTTAGGTACATTAAATACAGTAAATAAATACATTAAGAAGTAATATATATAAACAAATTAAAAGACAGACAATGCACAGTATGCTACTGATATCCCTATATCGTTAAACAACTGTTTTTATTTTATATATAATACAATTTTAGAATTATATTTATTAAACAAAATCTAATTGTGCCACAAATATTGATATGAATCGTCATATCCTTACCAAGGTATTTTATAATTATTTTTTTAAGTTAAGAACTTGGGTGTACACATTGTTGTTGTGTGTTTAATTGTTTATTACCTTGTAATTGGAATATTACCTTGTCGCTAATTAATTGTATATACTCGTATGTTTTGTATTTTAGTACTTGTAGTGTAAACCCACTTTTTCCCTTTATTTTTACAGTTTTGTTACTGAAGTCTAAACTATTATAAAAATAAAGGAGACAAGGTTTATGCTACACGGAAATGCATAAAACAACTAACATAAAAAAGTTTTAATTAACCTCCATTAGCTGATCACTTCAAGAAGAATATTAACATAAGAAGATAAATAGTTTTTCTTTGTTAATAGCACGTGGGATACGATGCAGGCCGACCTACAGCTGATATAAATAATTTTTAATTATTATTGACACCTGTAGTTAAAAAAGAAAGTATTTATATACCAAAAATAGTATTGGTATTACTCAATATAATTGTTTTGCAAACATTTGTTAAGCCTCAAATTTGTTACGATTATTATATTACGGAAATAATACAACAATAACCTTCCTTTCCTACTTCATCTATTTTGCCGAACAAATTATCGTTATTGTACTGTTAGATATTAATAGATTGCAATTTATTATTGACTAGCTGCATTCTTACAATTGAGTTAAAAATATGTTTCTTTCATATCTAACATAATGCTATTGAAAAGTTTTAATATAAATGATGTCTATTATTGCTTTTGCGACTTTCTTTTACATAGACAATTTAATTACATAATTTCTTATCTTTTTACAATGAATATGCTAGTTTTAATTTAACTTATAGATCCAATCTGATATACAATTTCAATTATTTCTATACGACTAGTGTATATATATTTTTAAGAGCACTTTTGTATAGAAAGCGAAAACTTGTTATTAAGTACGTATGTGTTTGTGTCTATGTAGTAGTGAACACATTAATGCTTTCGAACGTAATTTCTGACAGTTGAAGTTTTTAATCACACATAGGAATATTAATATACGAGCGAAAATAAGTAATATTGTTTCCTCAAGTCTATTAGGAATTTTATTTAATAAATAATGACATAAATTATATTCGTTGTTATTAATTAATGCCTACATTTTGCAACTTCTCTTGAATAGTCAGGTAGCTATTAATATTAAGAGGTGGGTCATTGATAGGAGGCAACGAGATAGCTGAATATGTATCCAGTAACTAACAAACTCAACAAGATTTTTATACAGAATTCGAAATTCAATAGAGAGTCATAAAATTATAAAACTCTGAACAATAATTGCAACATAAATGTTCTGGGTTTTAAATCATTTTCGCTGAGCTACCGTTGCTACTATAGAACCAGGTGTACTCTCAACATCTACTTACGTTTCGTTCGTGAAATATACACGCCTATACTTTTAAAAATGGAAAGTGAAATAAATAACGGTTGGATGCCGTCCATGAGTTGGGAAACCAAGGATATGCCAAACAGCTTCATTGGAGCTGAGGTACGGGTCAATTTGCTATAGTGACATTTCATCGTTGTTATTCACTGGAGGAGCAGTCACATTGGTATTTTAACTCGAAATAGCGCCATGTCACTGCCTTTATTGACATATTTGAAAATATATTTGTTGCTCTTCACTTCACAGAACTCAACGTTATCCTGACCACGTCTCATCATCAACCTTCAAACTGCCGTTCTTGTTTTGGCTTCTGTAATAATATATTAATAAATATTAGTTGACAGTAGCTCAGTTTCATGAATTAAGATTAATAAATAGGTTTTGTCCAGTTCATAAAGAATATAGTACCTGTTGCGGGATCTCTCTGTTTAATATTTATGCAATATCCGTCTTGTCCCTTCCAGAACATCGGTGGATATTGGAGAGCGTCATATGAACGGTATGTATCAGCAATGAACTGGACATTTTTTTTTCTACGAATCACGATTTCTCGTGTGATGTACCATCGCCAATCATGATTCCAACAACGTCATCAACAACAGGTGCATCAAATCTGCGAATGAATTTTACTCTTTCAACAATTCATAGTACTCATTGAATAGATCGTCCAGCTCGGTGACGATGCACCCTGCAAAAAGTGAATTAAGGTTATTGTAGCTACAACGTGCATCCATGCCTGCATCCTCACCGCCTATAAAGTAGATTTGTAAAAAATTTTGTGCTTCGTTTGGCATTGACACCAATGAACCTGCTTTGTGATAAATGTTGAAATTTGAGTTTAAATGTTGACAGAAAATGTTGTTGAGCATTTACAACGCTATGCATCACTTTTTCTATTGCACCAAACGATGTGATTGTAATTAAATCTTTTAATATTTGAAAAGATCTTATTTATTATAGGTGTTATAATTTTTAATATTATTATATGATATTATGTAAATAACGTGATATTATTACAAGTAAATATAAGTATCTAAACTTACGAAATGTGTTATTTTAATTACTGATAATCTTCTATATTTTTACCAAATCTAGTTTAAAAATTTAACAGAAGATATTACTTTTATAACAAAACCTATATGAAATGCTAATGAGTTAAGTAACAAACCGTAAAAATATTGTTTTTTTAAGTATATAAAATTTGAAGTCTTAAAATCTATAGAACCAGAGGCGAAGCCATTAAAAGGTATTTTTTCAAAAAAGTTATTTTATATCAATGTGAAAAGCTATGTCTCACATTAAATCCTTTAATAGAAGTAAGTACGGGGTGGATTAGACAAGCTGACCTTGACACGTGGAAAAGTTTTAGACTTTACGAAAAGGGTCTTATTTTATATTAGTTTTCAAATTAAATATTGAAAATAGTAGGGAAATTTAAAATGTTGAGATCATAAAATGTATTATATTATACATAAAATACAATTACTAATGTATGACTATGTCACTAATATAAAAGTACTCTTATTTTAATTTTATTGGTTATTTATTTTATTTAAACCAATTTCATACTTCTAATTCAGTAAAGTTCCAAAATTGCGTTAGAAGTAAAACTTCTTTAGAATCGTTGTGATTTGAAACTCGATGTAACGAAAATGCGTCACTTTAAATAAACGAACACATATATGTGTCGGCATTTTCTTAAAGTATAATATTATATTTGCATTTTCTTAAAGTATAATATTTTAAAAATATTGTGTGAAAATTTGAAGTGAATCCGACAAATTCTTTTCGAGTTATTTAACAATGACCAAAGGACGCTCGGGTGCTACGAGACATTCGAGAGCAGGTAGCTAGAAACAGCTGCAAGCAACCGACCTTTCGGGTTTCATTGTCATGAATATCTCCCCATTTTAATGTATATATATATATATATATATATATATATATTATGTATATATATATATATATATATATATATATAAATCCTTCTACATATATTCACAATTTGTAGGTAGTACAAGAATTGAAAAATAATTTTTGGTTGCCAGTATATCTGTAGTCGTTGCACTGATCAGTCGATAGTTTTGTGATAAATTATTTCTCAAGTGAATTAAATTATTAACCATGGGACGTGATTCTAGAAAGGTTTCAAGAGAACTTCGGAGTTCTGAAAAAATTAATAAGTCGCGTTCAGTCAAAAGAAAGAATGTTTTTAATCCGAAAACAGCCGAACGTGATGAAAGTATTCAGAGTAAATCTTCTAAAAAATTAAAACACAACACTGAAGATGATGTACCTGAAGACAGCAGTACTGAATTTCGAATAATAAATTTTATTCAGGTATTCCCTGCAATTTCTGCTCTTATAAAATGTAAAAAATGTGATGGAAATGTAGTGTTTCAAACAGCAAGTACACGTGGGCTGGGATTCAAAATTGTAGTTGCATGTAATAACTGTGGAAATGAATATATTCCTTCCTGTTCTTTCGTTGGGCATTCTTATGAAATAAACAGACGTTTTATTTTTGTAATGAGAATACTAGGAATAGGATACGAAGGATTGTGCAAGTTTTGCGGCCTGATGGACATGCCGTCTTTTTTAGATAAATCTAATACAATTTTACTGAACCAGATTTTGAATTGTAGTAAAATCGTCGCAGAAACCTTCATGACGAAAGCTGTGAATGAAGAAAAGCAAGTGTAAGTTATTAAATAATTCTTATAATTTGACATAAATCCATAGTAAAACTTTAAATGCGTTTTTCTCAAAACTATGTTTTCTGAACTGGTGATCACTGTAACTTAAAAACTGCTCGGTAGATTTCAACAAAATTTATTGTACTTTTGAAAAACATTAAAAACTCGTGCCTGATCGAATGATTTTTTTTTTCAAAAATTTCGTATTTTATTTAACAATAAACTGTCGGTTTTTTTCTCGAAAATTTGAAAAAAAATTCCTGAGGCCGCCATTTTGTTAATTTCGAAAAAAAAAAAAAAAGCTTCGATCAGGCACAAGATTATCTATTAATAAAACTAATTTTTCTTGTCCGATTGATTTTAGATGAATCTCCAAGGACTTATGATGATCACCGCAAAGGACTTCGGGAGGAACGGGCTCTACAAAAACAGCGATAACTTTTTGAATTATTATTTTTTTTTTTTTTAATTTTCGTGAAGTCGAATCGAAACGTGTTCTAATAAAGCTATGTTTTTATTTTTGTCAAATAAAGTAATTAACTACAAAAAAAAAATTATTGAAAATCATAATTTTTTCAGGCCTCTGAGTACCCCTAACCCCTTAAGTCGGCGAGAGAATGAGAGAAAATTCATTACACGTTATTTCCTTGTCATATCGATATATGACAAAGGTTTTTTCTTTAAATACTTATATTATTATCTATGATGAATATACTAATGTGAATATATTTCTTATCATAAAATGATATGGCAAAGAAGCAACTCTCCACTGAGTTGACGTATGAAAGACTAGCGGGGAAGAAACCAAAATATTGCGCCAACACCGTGTCATCACCGGTTTAAGAACGAGTTAATAATGACAATAATAAATTAATAAACGGAAAAGAACGGTAACTGAATATAGGTAATATAAAATTATACTGAAAGATAGGCGAATAATACTTTTTGTAACATGGGACTATCAGTTAGTTTGACTAGGAAATATTAGTTTGACTTCTCAACAATATTCTGTAAACCACGCAGACGGAGGCGCTGGAAACACTTTTTACTGAAAACGTAAGAGCGAATATGTAATAATGAACCAAATATATTTTTTATTTAAAAAAGTTCAAAACAGAACTTCAATTCGTAAAGTAACCTTGTAAAGTAAGCTTTATACAAATAATGAAAACAGAATCAACGCGATATTGTAAAAATGTAATAGTTTGGTCAAAACATCAGTTTTTTCTAAATTTACGATCACAAATAAAATAAAAAAATACGAGGTCAAGAGTGACTTTTAAATTTATAGCACATTTCCCCAATACGAAGTGTTTTACAAACTTTGTAAGACGCTTGTAATCAAATATATTATTCATAGAATATTGTGTCTTTAAAAGTCTGTGTAGTTTTTATTTATATAGCTTTCTTCTAAAAGAGTCATGTAATTATCAAATATTGCATATTGCATGATTCAATGTATTGTATTTTACATTTTGTAATCCAAACTATTTTAAATTTAATTTTTGTCCTAGATTAAACAATATTATTCAAATTACATGAAATTGATTGCATTTTAAAAATATAATAATTTAAAAATTACTTTGTAATATCTATCTAACTATAACAGATGGTAAACATTTTTAATAAGTAACTTGCAAGAAGAAACACTACGATTTAATCTACACTACTTACTCCTGGGTATTATTTTTGACTTATTTTATAATACTATTTCCATTATAATGTCTACATGTAACTGTTTGAATGGTGTTGATAAAATTAATTTATATTAAATACATTTCATTATTATTGAATTTTAATAATAATGTCGTTAACGTAATTGAAATTCAGAATATAAAATAAAATCACTCTGAATAATTATGTTTAGTTTATGATCCAAAACTCACATATCATTAGAAATGGACATAAATAAGAAATGCAACCTAATGGATAAACATAATCAAGAGGACCCTAAAGTTATTGTCCGTATAAAGTTGGTTTGGTCCTTATTCCAAATCATTAATCTGATGGAATTTTCGGTACACATTCTTTTATTATGTGACTAAATACTTTAATAATGAATTATTGGTTGGTTGCTAATTCATAATTATAAGTTAATGTGGCAAACTTAAACAAGATTATCGTCCGATCGAGCAATGTTATGTCGGATTAGAATTTGTGACCGTCCTGGCTAAACTCACCTCATCTTTGGACGGACGTCGTTGGTTTAAATGTGGTGCATGAAGTCTATGTCTGATATAGTTCAGGGGAAAAAATATTATCTTCAATTCATTCATATTTAATGTTTTATTTCTTACACAAACAACATATATAGTTACAATTCTATGAAACGACATACATAAGAAAGTTTAGTGTTAAAATTTATTCGTCTGCAAGGATCTTAACAAGTGTGAAACATTTAAATAATGCAGTAAGAAGGGTTTCTTTATTTTTTATATAGTCATGCTAATGACGGACACAAAAAAGATCTAGATAAGAATGTAAACAATAATTTACGGATCACATAAAAACTATTGGGAATTGGACCCAGGACCTTTGCCTCATCAGTGTTACATATGAGTAACCAGTGGATACGTTTATTCTAGTTGTTGAATCGTATCAAAAGTATTGTCTTTCCCAGGTTTTTTTTAAATTAATAAACGTGTTTTTCCTATTTTCTAATCTCTTATAATATCTAATCTGTTATTGCTTCTTTATTATGAAAGGATATGAAATGTACTTGATTTCATCAAATATTCTAGGGATCATTATTAACAAATATTCTAAGGATGAATTATTTTTTATTTATATATTTTTTTATAATATTATATCTTCAAAAAAAAACCTATTGCATATGAGATAAAACCTAATTGCAAACATTTACCCCATTTACCTGTTAAATAACTACTAAGTACATTTAATTAATACCGTACCCTACTATTAATACTTCAACTATCTGTACGCATTTTTTATCCTAAAATTGACCGCTAACTTAATACTAAGATTTGTAACTTTAGCGACAGACTTATGCAGATTAACAAAGTCTTACGCAGAGTATCATTAACATATTTACAATAACAAAACAATATTTTAACAAATAAAACAATCCACCCAATCTCTGTAAGAAACGAAGGTTCCGGACTTCATCAGAGCCGACGACACAAGATCTTAAGCCACTGGATAATAATTAATGGTCAGTTTTAGAGAGTGTTCTTATGGCTTGCTCTAAACGCCATGATAATTTGGAGTCCCTTAAACAATGCATATCATCGGCAGTGAAGAATGCTGCTATTGATAACCTTCAAGGGAATGTATAACAGCTAATGGAGAACACAAGCGAACAAGCTTTATATATTTTTAATGATTTTATACTAACATACTATAATAGTAATAAATGTTACGTACAATCAATAAATGTATTTCTTTGTAACAATATTTATGTCAAGAATAAGTATTATGTACATATTACATAACATGTTGATTATAATATAATAAGTAGGTCTGCTTCAAACACATACATTTAAGTTTATCATTTTTAGTTGCTTGTGTGAAAGTGTTTATAATAAACCCATACAACGAGGTCCGATCCTTTGACAACAAATTATAAGCTGAATAATATGAAATTGTGTGTCTTGTTGATCCTAACTTCAGTTCACTTGCAGTTCCTTATTAACATTAAAATTTGATTAACACTCTTTTTTGAGAATTATTAATATTTTTTATAATATAACAATATATTATACAAAATAATAACGTACGAGATACTATTTATGAAGATGAAACACTAAATAATAATATACATATGTATAAATATACAATTAATGAATAAGTAATAAGAGTGTCCTTTATAGCATTTTGATAAGTCTCAGTTTTGATGTAATAGAATTCTCCTTTATTAAATATAAACATGCTTAAATTACAATATTTATTTCGATGTCCTTCGATTAGTTTTCATATTTTATTCTTTTAGAAGCTATTCTAAATATAAAAAATATAAAACTTTCATTGGGTTTCATTCAGTTTTCATTTATTTATTTAAAAAAATATATATTTTTAAATAAAATAGACAGTTTGAAATATAAAAACAATTAATTATGCCCTTAACGTTTTTTATATAGTAAAGAAACAAAAAGTTTCGTATAATTTCAAACCCGATATTTATATTTAACGCGTAAATTCTTTAACTTTTAAATACTTAAAATAATGTAATTCTATATTCTAATATATTCAATAGAAACTCTCTTATAATAAACATAATATAGAAACCCATCTAAAATAATGACTATATTCAGAAAGAGAATAAATCTCTAAGAGTTTGAAACTGATTTTGTTTCATAGTAACTAAACTCTAGTAATAAGAAGAAATGTATTTTGTTCACAAAGAATTCACAAAGAAATATTCACTTATTTTGCTCTTGTAAACTATTATTATTCAGTAAAAATATTCCCTGTTTTCAGTAAGTCATTTCTACATTTATAAGGGTATTCATTACATCATTAATAGTAACTCTATTTAATAAATAAAAAATATATATCCAAATCAATATCTATAATGCTTACATTGGATCTATTAGTGACGCATTTCGATTGTTTCGTGCAAAACTTCCTATTTCAAAATTCATAAAATTGCTAAATTGTTGTTTTTTTCTATTATATCTATATCTCTGTATTAGAAGGCGATAGCAATTATTTCTAATTGAATTAACAAGACATGGAGAGCAATTGGAAATGCAATAAAGCTCTGTACATTCAAACATACTCTTAACATAATCATTTTGATTGTATAAAACTTAGCATTTATCAAATTCGTATATAAATAATTAATGAATTATTAACCAATTACCATATATATATTAAGTACTTTCAAATTTACAATGATTTTTTTTATAAAATTAAAGAATAGATAAGCTGACGTTGTATTTCAATGGTTACCGACGCCCATTAACTACATCTGCAAATAAAAAAAAATATTGTTGTTTAAAGTTAAGAGGTATGTCATACTCGTTAATCACATATAATTGCAAATAGTTTAGTGAAGTGCCGAGATTCTTGTCACATGAGGATGTGACGTTGGTTCATTTATCTTGTGTCGATGGTTCATGGTTCATAAAGCCTTCACTTCATGCTGGTGTATCAAGGATATGAGTAAGATAGTGTGAATTTATATATTGCAATATATTTACAATACATATACGTGACATATGTATTTATATATAAGTCGCGTATTTTAAACGTTTTAAATTCTACGCTTTCAGGATAGTTGAAATAAGTTATAAAATGTGTATTTTCTCTTTACACATTCCAAAACAAATGAATTATTTATTTGCGTCAGGTTACTGACAAATGCTATTGTGTTCATTTTCTTCGGATTTAAATTTACTTCTTTAAATATTTTTTTAAACCATGACTACTAATATAAGTATTAAAAAATTTATTAATTATGAAATATAATAATAAAACATTGTAGTTTTTTAACAAATAATATATACTACTTTATTCTTAATTTCATAATATTAAACAAAATAAAATATTGTGAATATGGTTGAATTTAATTGAATATAAGTAAGTGTTTTACAAAACATATTTTTCTTTCACCAGCGCTCAGTAATGTATTTATCTGGAGAATAAAGGATGGAAAAGCGAAAGTAACTTAACGAAGTCTCCCTAATAAATTTAACAATAAGTTATAGTTTTCCCTTATTTCAATATTTAAATCTTGAACACCAATACAAAATATGTAATATTTTTACGTAATATTAAACATCTATTATTTCAATATTTGAAATCCTTTGAAGGCAGGAGAATTAGGTCCATTACAATGAGATGAGGTCAGTTGCTAAGAATGTATTATCCAAGTTGCTTCTCCTCGGTCCAAACATAAATTTGGGCATTCACTATTTATATTCCTTATCAAGAACGACTATTATCCAGAGCATTTTTTTCTAAACTCATTACAAATAAATGATTTTTTTAGGACTTCAATGTATACATTATTTGTAAATAGGTAATCGTTTTGATGTTTCTTTTTATATAAACATTAAATTAATGCCAGTCATAGTTTAGTTTTAAGTATGATTCAGAAAAAAAAATTGTTACTATTGTCAAATAAAAAATAGTGTTATAATGAAAATAAAATGATATAAATCTTTACAATCATAAATTGGTACATAAATTGAGATTGCCCTCCAACTATATATAATTAATTTGCCTTCATGTTAATTTATATAATTTATAACTTTAACTGTAGGCATTCTAAAACAAAAAGTCACTATAATCTAAACGGATGTGTGAAATAGGGCTATTTGTACGCATCTCTCTGTGGTCTTATCATTGTGTTGTGTAAAACATTCTTTGTGAAAAAAATAACACTTTGATTTGTACACAATTCGCTTTTCCATTCCTTAAACCCTTGAGAATAATAGTATGTAGCAAATCGCTAGTTACACATTTTAGTTACATAAAAAATACAAAGTTATTATGTTCTTTACAAAAATATACATATCATTATAGTCAATATTTCTGTAAACATCAAACATAGTAAGTTAAGATACACTGAACCAATAATTATTGAATTTTATCTGTAGGAGTATATTATAATAAATATATAAGACATGATACATATGTACCAAGACCTTACTGTCTTAATTTATTTTACAATTATTTTTATTGTTTTAATCTTATAGAGCTGGAATTAACATTAAATGAAAGTAATCACGATTTTAGAATCCGATTGTAAAATATTCCGAGAATCAAAGTGTTTTATTCAAATCAACCAATTGTGAATAAATAAGGACGAAATTGATTTTCTTTCGTATTTATTTAATTTCTTTGATTGATTTTTGATTTGATTGAATAGATTTTGATTTATTATACAATAAACTGAAAAATACATTTTACAAAACGTCATTTATAAATATATATATTTATATTTACTAACATGACGTTTGCGGAGTATTATTTTTATATGATATAAGTATTATATAATATTTAACACTTTCTACCATTATAGATATCTGTTTTGTCTGCCATGCTTATAGGTGAAACATTTTTATAGATAAATAAGATCATTTAATGTCCTTATAACAAATCTAAAGTTTATTACTCTGCAATAACACATGTAAATTATAATTGAAAGAAGTTACAACTGTTTTAAAGCTATAAAGAGTTTATGCTAAAGAAAAACCAACATTGGTCCGACATGATATCCCGCTGAATAAAGTAAGACACATCTGTAACAGAAAAAAATAATATTACTTTTTCACCGAATTCGCTTTTGCTACGATACGTTTTTATTATTTCAATGGATTCTTTTAAATTTATTTAAATATAAAGACTTTTCAATGCTGGAGTTTTTTTAATGTAATTTATAACAATATAAGATCTAAATAATTTATATTTAAATTAAGCAAAAATATTTAAGCAATTTATTTTCATACCGTATATTATAAATGTGGTCCTAAAGAATGGCTTCTATCATTATTAATAAAATCATTTTGATGTTATTGTTTACAATTTACAGTTACAAGTTTTGGTGTATTTTGGCAAAATATTTATCTATATTATATTTTTTTCGGAGAAAATCTATAACTAAGAGAGAAATGTCGCGTCACTTTGGGAAAGTTGATTAAGAGTCGGTCAACTAGGTAACAAACCTCACGGGTTTTTTATTGCTTGACTAGCTTGATATCGATGGAAAATCGAAGTCAATAGAATTAGGTTGAAAAAGAATATTATTTGGGCGTTGTTTTATTTGCGCGAAGCTATTCATCTGAAACGACCGGACTGATGGGCGAACAACTCTTGGTTCTTTCAGTACGATAGTGCAGCATGTGATACTGCATTGGTTCTTCTCGACTTTTTTTGCCAAAAACTCGACTCATATCGTTCCGCAACCACCGTATTCGCCTGATTTGACTCTGTGTCAAGCAAAATCAAAAGGCCAATGCGGAGACGCTGTCTTCATACGATTCAGGAGATAAAAACCGAATCGAAGAAGGTCTTGCAGGCTATACCGAAAAAAAACTAGTCCAACTGTTTCTTCTTCTTGAAAATAATGACATTGATTTATAAGAATACAAAAAGGGCTTACGTTTTATAAACAAATTAACCTCACTTTTTAATCACAGTAATATATAATGAAAAATATAATAACGTTCCCGTTTTTATTACAAAAATGTTTGAAACTAACGCTAAACTGAACTAATAAATAAAAGAAGACTACATTTTTTAACGGAACATTTAATAACTAAAAGAAGAATACAGTTTCTGTGAATGCCATGAATTTTATATTTATAATATATATATATATATATATATATATATATATATATATATATATATATATATATATATATATATATGTATATATATATAACATTTATTTGATATGTTTATATTATAAGTGAATTACTATCCATTCGCGACTACGAATGCTTTAAATGCCAAAAAATTATACAGCTCTGACTGCACAACCATAACTTTTTATTTGTAATCAAATATTGTTTTGAAAAATATGGCATTTGATTCACCGGATTGCAATTCTACAATTTTAAAACTTATTCTGGTCTCTGTTAATAATTGTTCTGCAACATGTTGATATTAGTCATTGAATCAGTAATAAAAAGAGATAATGGACAAGTTGATTATTTAATTGTTTATTTATATATTTAATATTTTTATAGGTTTTAAGTTATTCATTATAAAACAGTTGTTTTTTTCTGATTGCTCCAGAAATAATAAATAGCAAGTTTATTACAAGTCCGTGTAGTAATTTTGTTAAGTCACAAACAGACTAATTTCCTTGAAAAGAGAGAGAAATCAATTTAAAAATACTCTAGAAAAAATCTTGGGGTTGTTAAAAATAGTGACGCTATTATATAAATAGCGCAATTTTGTGCGGTGAAGCAAAGGACTCTCGACAGAGGAGACTAACTCGGATATTATATTACAGTTTTAGCGACTCATTTTACTGTGGCTTTAGTTTTTACAAAATTTGTTGAAGACACTGATCCAAAGTCCACTTATACTAGGGAAGAGTAATGTCAACGGATAAACTATTACAAGACCCCGTACGAATAATACATTAGATAACTAGTTAAGGTTAATAGAACCCAATTTTATATATAATATTAATAATTTTATACATGCATAATACTATTTTTTAATAAGATATACTTATATGTATCACAAACACATGTATAATTATTACAGCAGTTGTATTCATTAATTTAAGATTTCAAGCATTTGGAGTTCTCTTATTTACTTAATTATCGATATACCTATTTATTTTTTATGTCACACCTCAACAAATTTGTATATATATGTATAAGTATCATCACGAATCCTCTCTTGAGGGGAGGAAAGAGACAAAAAATCCCCTAGTTACACTATCTGTACGTATCTCTATCGTTTCTTCAAGATACATCCATTTCATACGTTCTCTGGTACACACTGATAATAACAATCAGTAACTTTAATTACTTACTCATGCATCATTTTCTATTAGTAGTTTCTGTTATGTATGTGAAAAATTGAATTATATATGTATATAATTAAATTTTTAAGTATGTACTTATTAACATTACATCGTCATTCTTATATTTATTATTAAAATATTTACAGACAGGTAAGTGAAACAGGACGAGGTAAAATATAAAAGGACAATTTTTTCAACTTTACTTGTTTTTGATACTTAACCGTACTTAAAATATAGTTTAACCAATTTATAGAATCAATTTATTCGTTATATGTGTTATTCTAAAGTATAATCTATATTACTTTTAAAGTTTCTTCTACTTTCTTTCGATTGATTTTGGACAAAACAGTAACAAACATTCATTCAACCATCAAATCATAAATCCTATCTACTCCTACATCCTAAATCCTTACTAGCATTTAAATATTTAACAGTAGTAGTAAGCTACTATTATAATATTATGTAGGTATAATATTATATTACTCGTGAACTATATAAGATAAAATGAAAAATGTTTCAAAGAATAAGACAATAATATAAATGTTACTCAGATCTTGATTGGTATATTTACAAGACCCGATACAATAACTACATATGGTATTCAAATTCACTTAATATTTGTAACAAACTTATTTTGATCTTCAATAAAAATCAATAATTAGTCATTCAGTATCTAAGTACCTATGATATGTAAAAGGTCTAATAGTTTTTGTGCACACTTGAATTTAGTGTTACGGTCATTATAATCTTGTCGGTGGCTTTAATCGTGCTCTTTTTAACTGTAAATGGAACACACGCCGGTGCCCCGGTTACTGAAAGACTGCGCTTTAAATGATTTTTATTTACGTTTGTGTCATCTTTAGATTGGCAGTCATAATGTTACGTTAATTTAATATATTTAACGGTTTTAACCTATTCTTAACATAGCTCGTAAATTAATAAAAATACTTATCCAATCTATTATCGTGTCTAAACCAAACGATTACGAGGTTTCTAACTTTTACTATTACATGCAAGATTAGTTCGGCCAGCTTATAAATTTATACAACTTCGAATTCAGTTCAGTAATGAAGTAAGTCTATGAGAATATATAGCTATCAAAACAGTTAATTGTAACTTTGTTAACTTAAGGTTTCCAATTTCAAATAACAAAGCTACGTTTTTTATGAATAATTGTAAAAACTTTGAATTTTATTAGAATTGAAATCTAGGCAAACAGTCTTGTTAATGTTTGTCTAGATCCATCTCTAGATATTTAGTTTTCATAGTATAAGAATAGACACACATTTTCAGTCAGATAACCAAACAAACAAACACATGTCAACAATCTCGTCAAATAAAAAAACAATGTTTTTTCTTAATGTTAAACAAATTATAACAGGTTCTATAAATTATCAATTTTGTTGTAAAAAATAAGCATCATGGGCGAGAAGGAACAAACTTTATGCAAAATGTATGCAATCGTTCCATTCCTTTGGTGTGCCTCGACATGAGACGTAATGAAGTAGTAACATGGTCCCTCACTCACTCCCTGTTTGTTAGCTTTAAGTCTTACCATACCATATCATGAGGGAATACTATCACCTCGAAATGCGACAAGTCCGTCAAAAGTAATTAAGAAATGGAATCAAAGTGATTTATAATACAGATAAAAACAATTAGCTCTTCACATTTATTTCAGTAGGAAAAATGTGACTTAAAGTAATAAGATTTTATTCCACTTCTCTGTGGTAGCTAACAATTGAAATGACATTCTTATGAATCAAAAAGAATATAAAAGTGAGCTGACTGAGTTCTAAGGATTACAAATGTATGTACTATAACTTCGTACTCATATATTTATTATAATATCTTAAAAACATTTTAAATCAATTTGATGAATGATGTTTGTTTTTAAAGTTCGTCAAGTCCATTTTGCCAAAAGCAAGTGAATATTTTTTTATTTTGAGATATTATTCAAAAATGTTTCTATTATATTTTGCAATGAATAATTATTGGCAATTTAAGTCTGAATAACTCTTTGTAACTGTATAGTCTCTAAATCATTGATTACTTCAGTATCCATAATACAAGTATAAATCTTGGATTGTATTTGATTCATGGGATTGCTTTTGCTACACTGAATTTAACAAAATCGCCATAGTTTAAATTCAGCACATGTTACGCTATTTCGTTGGTCTCTCCAGTTTGAGCCAATAGTACGGTTCCTCTTTAACAGTGGAACTGGATGTTCCAACTTTCATTACATTTGTTCAGTTAGTCAGTGTTCGGTGAAATTTTAGACAACAGTATTATGGTCTTTGATGGATGAGTATGGCTTGGAATACTAGGCTGCAAGACAAATGCATAATTCCAAAATACGAACATGGATGTACATATGTCATGTGCTGGGACTGGAAAAGAAAGCAAAGGACAAGAATATTATAGTTATAAATATGAATCATTAAAGAAAGTGGACATAAAAGGACACGTGGATGAGGTGCTAGAAAAATTATATGTCAAAGAAGCAAGTTTTCACCGACATGACATATAGCGAGACTGAATGAATAAATGAACAAATTGACATATTTTTTATGATTATAATTTAAATTCCTTTCTAAATATCCATATATATAATTCAAACTTAATTTATACTAACATATAATTGTCATATTATTAACATAAAATTACGTTACATGAAATCAGGTAATTATCGTTAGAGGTAACATTTATTAATTGAATTAGTTAAGCCAAAATGTGTTGGATTATCAAAATAAATATAAATTAGCTCTAGGCAACGTAATGTATTGCTTTGTTTCGAAAGCCGAGCTTTAAGCATGACACATCGCTTGAACCAACCGCTGTGTCACCATGCTTGATGTATACGCGTCTTTAATCGCAATACGATTTACTGTCATAGTGATATAATTCTCTGATTGTATATCTAGGTCCAAATATATTTATTATAGAGTTATTCCTGACTATCCATTTTCATATTTTTTTTTATCTGCAGATGGTATACCATCTGGCGACTGGCAAGTTATAACTTGCCAATTCTCCATCTCGATCAACTAAAAACTCTTAAACGTTATTATAAGATTTATTTAATGATACACCTTTGATTTTAGATTCAAAACTAACAAAATGAAAGTCTAAGTATTTTGCGTGTGAAATAAATATTGAAGTAACGTTTACAGCTTATATATTATTATCAAATTACAGGAAATGATAAAAATACTCACGTTAGCTACGAGTAGATAGAACATAATCAGTTTTCTAACATACAGTGAAAATATTCTAAGATTATGTTTCATGAGATGGAGTAATGTTGTGTATGATATTAGATACTAAATCTTAATATAAAATAAAAATACTCAAATTTGCATCCAGAATTATGCATACATGATATGACATTAGTAACCCCATTCAGAAAATAAAAAAATTATTTGTGAAACATATAATTTAAATTTTTTTTACTGTTTATTTTGATAATGATAATTCTGAAATTATTATTTTCACATCTGTTTCTTCGGAGAGTTATTTTAAAGAGGCTAACATTGCATTTAAGGAGACTCAGTTTATAGATAAAGGATTTTAAAAGATTGATCTAAAGAGAAAAACCGATAGGAAACTGTATGGATATTCTCTTAACGTATAAATTTTTTTGTGTATTGTGTTATTAAGTCTTAGACATAAGTAAATTGGGAATAAATAAGATTTCAAATAGAGCACCAAATAAAATCTAAAATTTACTAATAAGAAGGTTCTAAATTTGGTTGTTCAAAATAATAGTAATTATAAAATACCTGATTTTTGAACTACATATACTAATAGAAAATTTCCTGGATATGGTTACAGTGAAACATCATGTGTAGCGTTGGTTGCAAGTTAATAAATTATCACCAGCCTGCCATCAACAACATAGTAGCTACTTTTGTAAATAATACATTTTGAAAACAACAATATGTTTAATGTAAGCTCTAAATATTGTATGTGATAGATTAATGCAATTTATGGTATTAATAAATTCCATGGACAAATTATTTTTCAATTATTGCAAAGAAGGTTAGATAAATAGTACATTACGATATTATGTAATTTGACGACGACGATATTACGACGATTACTGTTAAAGAGTTTGCGCAGTGGTCAAAAATGTCGCATGCCGGGAGCTTTGCTGGTATGCCTGCGTGCGTGCATGCGTGCTAGCTCTGTTACTTCAGGATAGTGATAAATTATAGAATAGAATGCAGCAGCTAAATCTACATACGCAATATCTATGTATATATATATATATATATATATATATGTATATATGTATATATATATATTAGGGTGATTCAAAAAATCCCAGTTTTAAATTTTTATAGGGGCACCGTCTTATATGGTTCCAATATGAAAAAAAATATACCCATATTTTTTTTTTAAATTTAAGTTAACTTTAGGGGTTGCTACCATCCATTAAAGTTTTTGAAAAATGCGTTACATACGGCAATGGGGTTGCAGCCCTTGGGAAGCAAAATAGCGGTGCCCTTGTGTATTTTTGTACCTGAGCGTAAACAAGGTACGTTAGGTACCTGGTACGTATCCTCTATCCACGTTTTTTAACCTCTTCAGGTTATTAGCGTCAGCGGGGGTTTAAAGATTAAAGTTGTAATTTCGCAATAGAGTGTGAGCTAGTCTTTAAGTAAGTAGTAATATAGCCAACCTTTTGCTCTTAAACTAAGTATGTAATTGTATCGTACAGAACAATGGCGTCTACCAGCAAAAGTGCCGTTAAGACTAGGATGAAAACCGAAGTTTGGCTTATTGGACAGCTTACAGATACATTGTCTCAATCTAGATTACGGTCTACATAAGAGGTCATGAGCCTATTCTTCTACTATAAAATTGTGAAGGAAAAAAACAATAGTTCAGCTGCAAATTGCACTGCATGCGACGTTCTGCAAGTCTGGGAAAAAGCTAGCATCCCTACCAGACTGAAAAAGCACGTGATATCTAAAATACTTAAATATTTCACCGAGTGGCAGAAATTGAAAAAAAAACAAAGCAAAACGCTCGGCGGTTATTAAAGTCAGAAGATTCTCCAAAGCGAGTCATCCTGGACCAAAACCTAATTGCAACAAAAAACCTAGAGGACTTCGTATCTTCTCACACATTAACGTTTTTTAAAAGTATCTCCATCTCCTGCGATTTTTTAAAAAAGTACGTGCAGACCTGGAAGTACGATTGTGAGTTTATAAAATATGTGACTATTGTAAAGGGTCTAAAAGTTATCAACGATACAGCTGAGAGGGGAGTATCGTTGATTGAAGAGTACAATCGCCTTCATACGACAGATGAAGACCAGAAACAGTACCTACTGTTGGCGGTCAAAGACTTTAGGCGAAAATTCCCCGATTGTAATAAATCTACATTAACATCTTAAGTTACTAGTCTTAGTTATAATAGTAGTTATCCTTAAATTTTTATTATAGTTATTTAATAAAATAGGTTTTTACTTATTTTTTACCCGTTCATAAAACCCAACACTTTTCATCCCTGGTAGCGACCCCTAAAACCTGTTTTAAAAATCTAAAAAAAAATTGGTGGAAGTTTTTTAACCAATAGAACAAAATGACAGGGTGCACCCATAAAAAAAAATTTAAAAAATTTCACATGCATTTTTGAATCACCCTAGTAGATATTTATTTTATTTCAAATTCACGTATTTTATATGTAGAAATAATAATTACCTTCGTCTTACAAATAATTTATTTCCTTAGTATAAATCTTTGGTGTCTCCTTCTCGCAATAACTGACAGACAACAATGTATTCACCCGAGACTTTGGAACACTCATAGTATTTCAGATTTAGTATTAATATTTTATTTCTCAATAAATTTGTATTATGTATTTTAAAGATACTTTTACATAATTATATTACTTTAACATTAAATTAAAATAATATACGTTATTATAAAAAGTATTGAACTGTATTAAAAGTAAGGTTTGTATTATACAAACCTTTTAGATTTATTTTATAATAAATCTAAAATAATCTCAATTTTTATTTGAAACACAAGGGTTTTCTTATATTTAAACATTTACTTGAAATAGATATATATATATTACTGTATAATTTGTCAACCTCTTATTTATAATTACAATAAACCTTGTATTTCTGATCTTTTCAATCACAATCACTCAGACGTGTCTTGTATTTATCAATTATAATAAAGGAAGCATAAAATAATGTTACAATTTAAATATGTTACTTTTTACTTTGCTTTGTTTAATAATTAAAGTTAAATATCACCTTCATTCCTTCAAATGGGCAGATTCCAAGTTAAAGACAACCCCATATATAAAATACTCCCCATAAGCTCTAACAACCTATTAATAAAAAAGTTTGAAATAGATTTATTTAATTTTATTAATAAATATGTGTTCTGGAAATAAATACATTATTATTATTTTGTAATTGTTTTTGACACGATAAATTCGTATCCACTTTTCTATTTCTCGGTCCATAGTAGTAAATGAAGATTATATCTTCAAGAAAGAATACAAAGTAATCACATACAATAATATTAAAAACTAATTTAATTAATCGCACCGACGAACATTAATCAACTTCTATTGACAGCGTCTGAGTCACTTCAGTTAACATCCAGCCGCGTGACGCTTCAGGAAATGTCTTAATTGAAGCAAAATTAATTATCATATAAATCATCAGGATGGTATCTCAAATATGACTTTAACTTTTATTTGATATGATTCTTAAATATCAATATTATCTTTTTCATAATATTACAAAAAATGTGTGAATTGGTTAATTTTTATGATACCAAGAGTCTTTTAAATTGTCAATCTAGGTTAATAGAGTAAAATTTTATTTATTCATTTCCTTAATTTTCTTCTGGTAATAAAAATCAATAAATACAATATATATTATCGAACCAAAAAAAAGCATAACATTAATAAGTGGTTTATTTGTAGCATTAATTCAAAAGTAAGTAAATATGTTGAAAAATAGTGCAATTCAAATTTCAATTCCCGAATTCATGACATCAATACAAATAAGTAAATAAACAGATGAGGCTCGTGTAAAGGCTGCTTAAGTGACGTCACTGTTGTGATGTATATAATACTATTTAATACATTTAAACAATATATAATATCTTACTTTATATAATGTCATCTAAGAGATACGAGTAGAAGTGTATATATTGTGCTACGGAAATGATATCGATATTCCTTCAAAACGAACTACGTTTAAAAATAAATGCATTAACAATTATACACAAAAATCTGTAAAACTATCAAATTTATTTAATATGAAGTAAAAGCTGCAGCGCTTTTCCTGATATATAAAGTTATCAAATGTACTTCGTAATCCTCTGGTAATGATGTCGGCGAAATTGCAAGCTTTGGTGTCGCTCGTTTTTCAGCCATTATCTCGCTTTGTTTTAATGACCTCCGGTTTTACTGTTAATGGAACGCATCCATTAGTTAGCATACAATTTTATACTTTTTAACAAGTTTCACTTTATTGTATATACTTTATTGTAAAAAACTTATTATTTCTTCAAAAACGTAACCTCTTGACGTTTTGTATCAATATTTTCCATTACAATTGGATCTCTTTCCCTGGAAAATAGCGCAAGTGAGTAATGTTCGTCCTTTTCTCGTCTCCTTTATAAAACTAAAATGTTTTTAGTAAATCAATAGTTAGATAATCAAATAAATAAACAATATATATAAACTAACAAACCTTTATAAAATATAAGTATCGACTGTAAAAACTACATTAATCTTCAACGCAAAAATCAAGATCTGAATACGATTATTAATTACTTTAGCTATAAAATGAGTATTTTCCTCTTTGATTTGAACAGAACAGTAAATTACACAATAGTATTTACACACTTTATATTCAACAACAAGGTTTTAATCGATCTCTTTTTAGGTTTTTGTTTTGAAAACTTCTACACAGGGCTATGTAACAAAATATTTTCTTTTATTATGTAAAATATTTTGTTTTTAACTTATAACCGTTTGTATTATTTTATGATATATTATTTGATAACCAAGTTTATTTATATAGAAAGTATTAATCGGTAATCTTATCCGGGTTACAATAAGTGCGAGTGTCTGTCGTATTAAAATCCTACTTTCGGCAGATATCGAGGTCACCCATTACCCAGGCATTGTGCCGCCCGAGGCTGTAGTTTACCCGGTGTAAATTCTCACTACAAAGACGTACCGGATATCCGGTTCCGTAGGAGGATCACTGGAACAGACATAATTATTGCTCCCGCGGGCGTGTATATTGAAGCAGTATAAATAATCGTTTGGGAAAGTGATAGTATAAACTTGAATACCCTTTATAAGTTCAGTACTTAAACATTAAACACATAAAAATAAACATTTTTTCTTTATTATTTTATGATATGATTGCTTTCATACTATATATGTGTATGTATATATATATATATTTCACTATTCGTTCTATTTACTCCTTTTAATACCTTCAAACCAGTTTTAAAGCTTTCTCTATTTTGACATACTCGTATATAATAAGCTATTCGTTCTATTTACTCCTTTTAATACCTTCAAACCAGTTTTAAAGCTTTCTCTATGTTGACATACTCGTATATAATAAGCTATTCGTTCTATTTACTCCTTTTAATACCTTCAAACCAGTTTTAAAGCTTTCTCTATGTTGACATACTCGTATATAATAAGCTACACCACACAACATTACAAAGGATTCTGTCCAGTAGTTTTGTTGTATTGTAATTGTACCCCAAACCATATTTATATTTTTCATTTAAATAAACGAATTTACCACAATAAAAACATACATGCTGACTTTAATATAAAGTCACACCACCATTAAAAGCTATCCAGAGTATTGCTGTATTGCTGTATTGCAATTTTACAATCTAACTGAACTGAAGTAAGTGTAACTGAACGCTTAGCAATTATAGCAATAAATATACCACAGATTATGGCCCCGTACTATTTAATTAATTATATATGTAAAATACATACAACCTTCAGACAGAGAGACTAAAAGAGCGGTGCAGAGTCCATTATTCATTACACATTGGTTTATACACATTGTCTACAGTGATTTTACAAACACCAGCCAGTTACAGTTGGCATTCCCTGGGATTGACCGCAACTTAATCCCCCGGGATCGTTGACAACTAACAAACGACCTTACACATAGTTATGTTGGATTTGATTGGATGTATATAATTGATTAATGGATAAGGGTTTTAACATATATTATGATATAATCTTATATTTTTATGTATAGTTTATGCAAATCTCAAACAATGTTCACTTAGTTACTCTTTTCTACCTATCTCTAGATGCTAAGATCAGAGAGTTCCATATTTTCTCGATTCGCTGGAGCGGTAAATCGCATAAACATATTATCGCGCTTTACAGAGGTAATAAAATACAATTTATAATATTTTTATAAATATATGTGAACCGTTATCTTTATTAAATGAGAAATATTACCATAAACCATTTTAAATCTTTTGTTGTTTTAATTTCACCGCAATCCTTTATGAAAATGAAAAGGGCGAGTTAAGAAGAAATATTTGAAATTTCGCCATCTCCTCGTAAAATAGTTACGTTAACGGATTTCAAGTACGCTTTACATTACTCTCTATAACTTTAATTAAGTTGGCACGCAAAAACCATTGTTAGTAAAAATCTTCAGAGCTTGCTAATTTGGCGCAGTCAAAATAGCGAGGTTAGCCGTTGCGTCACAGTTTGCTAACGACCAAATTTATTTATTACATACTAGGTTTTGTCCGTGGTATTAAGCGGAAAGCGAACGAGAGTAAAAAAAGATACATATTGTAATATGTAACAGCATATTCTTGGGCCATTTTTATTGAAAATTAAGAGTTACTTCCCTATAAAATTGTAATTATGGATCTATAATATTACTAACTACAAAACTTTTCGTCCAGCGTTCGTCTGCCTGATAATTAGAGAATTTGACGCAATTCTAATAATTCTATATCGTGACTAATGATCATAAGAAAACTCATCAAGATCATAGATGTACTCATTTTCCCGGTATCCGTACACGAAGAAATAAATAATCAAACAAACATATGTGTTATAAGTTACGTAATATATATTAATTCAGATTCAGTAAAAGTATTTAATGTTTAGAGGTAGATTAAACATAATAATGTGGCTTTATTCATATTTCGTATCATATAATTCTTAGAAAAATGTTTCAAGAAATACTAAAATAGTCTTTAGAACACCATTGTATGTGAAAAGTAAAATGCGAAAATTTAGTTGGATTTTAATAAATACTGACATAAAATCGGATTATTCATGATTTTCCTATAAAGTTTATAGTTATTCTTTTATAGTTAAGTCATTATTTTAAATATATTTTTTTATTTATTTAGCTTCGCGCCATATCCCTTGCGGGGTAGCCAGAGACGACGGAGCGCCCAACGCTACGGTCCCTGCATACCTCTTTCTCCTCGGCCACAGACATCAATCTCTTCATACATGCCATACATGTAAGTCATTATTTAAAATATTTAAAATAAAGACTTAACTATAATAGTAACCACAGATCGTAGAAAACATATAATCTTTACAATCAACATAATATAATTTAAGAATATATATAAATATATATATTACACTTTTTAAATTATAACAATTTTTGTGTAAGCACACTCACAATCGTTAAGGTTAGATTTAAATTACCCTCGACCCCTATCAATATGGCTTTACTTTATTTTTTTAATCTTTATAAAAATGATAGTTAACCTTTAATCATCTATTTCTTACTATGAAGAAAAATAATACATAAAATGTATATAGTAACTTTATCTATTTTGGTTCTTCAATGTATGGCTTCACGCTTGCGAAGAACAAAACGTGTCAGTCACAAATGTTTGTTTACTGTCTGGAAGGGTCAGATTACGAAGATTGTGAAGAAAATAATTTAGGAACATGACATGACATTGACATGTTAGAATCTAAACAACTTAAGTTTTATTTTCTTTACAGTACTCTTCGCATCGTTCTCTTATTTTAAAAGATTATATTCATTTTAAATTCAATGAACAATAAATACTATTATCATCCACAGAATGGCAGGTACTAGCGAAGATGTCACGGTGAGAATGAAGAAGAACGTGCTCAGGTGGTTTGGGCACGTCGAACGAATGAGTGATGAAAGAATGGTAAAAAAGATTTATAAAGGAAAAGTGAGCGGTAAGAGAGATAGGGGGAGGCTTCGAGTGACCTTCGAAAACTCAGTAGCTACGATACTAGAGGAAGGTCACGTAAAAAGCATGAGGACCCCCCGGAGGGCATGTATGAAGAGGTTAATGTCTGTGGTCGAGGCGAAAGAGGTATGCAGGGACCGTAGCGTTTGGCGCTCCGTCGTCTCTGGCTACCCCGCAAGGGATATGGCGTGAAGGTAAATAAATAAATACTATTAAATTTTTGTTGTAAGTGTTTAACTATGCATTAAATGTAGGCATTTGTCGCATATAGAACTGTACATAGGAGTAAAAATAAAGTAACTATATAGTTGTTTCGTATCTCGAGAAAGACTACCCGCTTCCCTTCCGTATCTGCCCTGCTCTTCTGCTCACACCATTCCTCTGTGCTGGTCGCATATGCAATACTATTTATGTTATTTCCGTGAAATTGGCACTTACGTAGACTCTCTGCTTTGCCACGTCAAATAAAAGTACATGTAGTTCAAATCGTAATACTCACTACAACCTAATTACCTATTTTTATATGAAGGCACACTTTGATATTCATTATTTTGAGCATTATTTTAGTACTTTTAGAATTCTTCATAAAAATATTTTAAGTAACAGAAAGGATCCTACATTTTAAAAATTATTAATGCTTCAAATTAGACATTGATTTCATACTGTTTTGACGTAACGAACGGAATCTGCAGGTAATTTATGAATTAATACTTTCTAATATATATCATCACAGAAGAAGGTAATGTCACAAAAGAATTGTAAATATATATTAAAGCTAAGCAAAATATTGTATAAAAATTCTCGTGCTTATCTATAAATATTTTAATGAAATAACATGATGTATAATTTTATTCACTGTAATGAATAAACATGAGCGACTCTGAGGATATTTTTCATTTATTGAATTAAATTATTTCATAAAAAAGTTTCGTTGTAAGTAATAAGTCATACAGACAATATTTTGAGTAATTAACTTAACTTATCTTCACGCCATATCCCTTGCGGGGTAGTCAGAGACGAGTAAATTAATAATTAATTTTTGAGTAATTAGTTAAGATAAAGTAAAAATTTGATAGTAAAAAGTAAGTAACTGAAAAAAAATCTGCACAATACGTTAGGTATCCTTTATTATATGTGACATTAACCATTCAGACAAACAAACAAACAACTGACCACTGAATATTTTAAATATTTCAAAACAATTTGTTACACGTTTCATTTGTAGTTGATCATTGTATGTTAGAACACTAAACTTAATTTTTTATATTTTTATAATATATTTTATATATAAGACATAATAGATGAGTATTGAAAGTTATTTAAAAGATAAAATAATTGTTCTCCATTTTAATTGACAAAGATTTCAAGTGTCAATTATGAAAGACTGATAAAAAATTGATAATACTATTAAATACAGTTTTTACTTAATCAGTGTAAGTATTGAAATACATGATAAATATAGGTAATTTGTTTTTTATTTAAGTTACAAAACATACAGCAGTTATGGGATAACTTAAAATAAGATCTTTTAAAATTGACACTACAACTTGAATAACTATGTATGTTCTCGTGTTGGCCAATATATATCATATTTGGCCATGCCACGTGCCGAGCCAAGCCAAAGCCAGACGGAAGCTATGCCACGGTAGTATATTCGTATATCCAAAGCTGCCAACTTAACCAATCAGAAAGTATCAGTGATGTCATAGCCGGTACAATGACTTAGTAAAATATCCTGTAAACAGTCTTGAGGATTCCTTCACAGTGTGGCCAATGTAATTCGAAACTGTTTTGGAGTTCAAGTGTGATGAGTGAATAAATATTTAATACATATTATATCCTGTATCTTTTATTATCCTACCGTTTAATATAATAAAATAGGTTTTATCTCTATTTAAAAATTAAGTAATTCATAGAATGATTGTTTTGTTATATATTAGTTTGTTCTCTTTGACATAATTATTATATCATAGAAATAGCCCAGGGATAACTTTCAAGGACTATTTGCTATGGAGTAAATCATGGTATATATGGGGATCTGAACTAAAATCAATAATAATTAATTTATATTTATCATAATTAAAGCTGATCGGTATCTGTTTTTTCTTAAGGTAGTTTGAAAATACTCTTTTAACGTTTATTTTTATTAAGTACTTTGTTATGAAGTTCTTTATAAACTTCTTTAATATTTTAATAAAATTATATTTTTATTCAGGTTTGTAAACATCGTCCTCGCTTCTCGTTCATTTATATTCATTAGACCAAATAACATTTTATAAGAGTTTTATTTGTCACTTTAAATGTATTTGTATGACAGATATTGTAATTGAGCATTAAATATGGCGACGATTGTACCGTGTTAAGTAAAATATATTCTTATTAAATAATTAATAAGAGAGATATGAACAATGTAATATATTATTCTAATAAGTAAAATATGTACTTCTATAAAGCCAGGCTTCGCATGCTCGGTCAATCTCATAGCACTTCGTCCCAGCTTTAGTACGAGGGTTTTTAGTGTTCCGGAGTTATCTCAACTTACCGTCTCCGTGATGGCGTTGCCAATGTCTTCTTCTTCTTCTTCAATTATTATCATTGAAGGTTGGATTCCGAGAGGGGAGTGAACTTTTGGTAATTCGAATCACTGGACATTGTTATATATATGCACATCGATAATGAATTATTTACAACGTCATTTCAGATTATTTAGTAGTTTGAAGGAATAAAAGTTTACCTATATCGACGCTGTCGTAGGAAGCAGAACATGAAAAACAAATGGTACGAAATCATTCAATACATTTTGCAGTTCTTCTAAACCATTTATTCTATTAAAATCAGTGTATTATAAAATACGTGTAATAAAAAAATACTCAAATTATTTATAACTTTATCGTAGTTAGTTTAGTGTTTATTTGCAACACGTTCCCTGTTCTGTTCGTCAGCTGATCACAGGCTCAGTAAGACGGAGTTGAGTGACGTGTTAGCTCCTGTCTGCTACAAGCTTACCTTAGTAACACTCTATGTACTGAAGGAAACTTAACTTTATAAGTTTAGGCATCTGTATTTAGAAAATCATATTTATTATGCCGCGATATAACAATTGATAGAGACTTAGAGTATTAGTAGTACTTAAGGTTGCTATTGGTATGATTTAAAAATACAGCAATCTTATATTATTCTACTAAAAAAGCTTGGCAAACGGATGTCAGTAAAGACAACTGAAACCCACAAAATTAAAAAAATACGTGATTTTTACCTATTTTACCAAAAAGTTATTTGTTTTACCTATTTTGCCTAAAATTTATACAATATTATGAAATATTTTATATGAAAAATCTATTAATTGAATGAAACATAATAAAATACTTTATACAATGCAAGCAATTTGTAACAAAACATATACAAACAAATATGTCGAATCATTTAAATTCCTTACAATAAAACCTTAAGAATTATTCCTTGAGATATCTTTAAGTAATTGAATATGTAAGAATTAAGATGTCATAAATCCTCTCAGATATCATATTTAAGTACAATGACTGTCAATTAAGCAGAAATTCAGAATTTTCAAGCTCTCATTGTCGCATTTAAGAACGCTTGAATAAAGTTGAAGAGTGTCACTCTTCTGTTACAATAATATTCATCCAGGAAGCAGTTTAATATTCTATATACATTGAGGATTTATTAGTGATATCTTTGCATATAATTTTTTTGTGATAATATTAAATATTACAACACCATTTTTATTTTAAGTTCCTTAACAAAGCTTTCTAGAAGAAAGCAAAATAATATGTAAACAGTTGCCTGGAGTTTCTCATTTATTATTCATAAGATTAAATTAAATTATTCATCTAGTCATTTAATAAAAAAAATCATAAAGCCTTATGCGTGCTTGGAGTTTACTCCGCGGTATAAAACTAACTTTTGCTACGATACTTTTACTTTTCAGTAACCATAAAAAATGCATTTTTTATTTAATTTTATATAAAAAAATGTATGTAACTTGAAATATAAGGTGTGTAGTATGTTTACCAATTTGTTAGGTACAAACGGAGCAGTAGACTTTTACTTGAATAGTAAAATTTATTTATTTAATGGTAAATTTATTTGCATTCACTACTACTTCTGTTTTTCGTTTGGATTCAAGTATTCTCAAACTGTTCTTATAAAATATATCTTATTCTATCAAGAGATTTGATGTAGTTATATATATTGGTCAAATATTAGGCACTAAGATTAACAATCAAAAATTTTTAAGGAGCTCAAAAGACATCCACCATAATTTCAAAACAAAAAGATTTTTTATTATTTTCAAGTGCAGGTATTTATGATATAAACAATTATTCGTTCACAGACAGGTCGAATTTTAAATTAGAACTTACATGTTTATACAACTAAGGTAAAAATTAACACCTTGTGCTTATATAAAAAACGTCAATTTGCAGAAAAAGTCAACGACATTCCACAAACACATTCAGGAAGTAAAACTAACTATACTTTAAATTACATCTTATATTATTTCTAGTAACTTTTAACTAATAAACAAACAATATATAGTCAAATGACTACGTACAATACTCACAGTGTAATTCACCGCATTCAAATCGTGATAATGGATCCATTAGCGACGCATTCAGTTCAATTCAACATTTCCTTCCTCTAGTATCTTTTCCGTTAAATATTTTGTTTAGTTACTTAATAATTTAATAATATATATATAAATTGCAGAAAAATAAACTATACAATAGTTATTTTTTAGAGAGTTTAGATAAATTGCATTTAAGTACAAACCTAAATGATTTTTTTGTGTCTTATAAAAAAGGCACCCATTTTGGTTAGATTGAAAATGAAATGCAATGAAATAAATTATTAATAATAAAATTCTTTGTATTTCAATTGTAATAGTACATTCGATTTTAATAGATTTAGTTTGCTCTTGTAACTTGTAATTTACTGTAGATTAGACAAACCAGAAGCCACTTTAATTAAAGCAGAGTGGTGAATTAAGGCTATTTATATCCATCTTTCTCTGGTGTTATCATTATACTGTGTAAACAATTCTTGTATAAACGTGACTTTTTAAATGCACACAATTTGTTTCACAATTCTTTAAATCCTCGAGAGGTACTGAGTATGTATGTAGGCTTTCAAATCCTATTACTTACAAAACATTAAATATAATTAAATAATAAATCATAGATATTAGAATGTTACCTTCTTCACAATGAAACAGGATATTATTATTTCGGATATTTCTGTTATATCATTCTAACATACGTCAAAATATAATTATTCTGAATCATCAATTTTTAATAGGCTATAGGAATTTATTATAAGAAATATATATAATATAATACAATACATAGAAGAAGACCTTATTATCTTAATTTATTATATAATTATCATTATTTTAATCTTATTCAGCTAGATTTAATATTAAATTGAAAGCAATCACTATTTTAGAATCCGATTGTAAGATATTTTATTCAAAAGTGTTTTATTCAAATCAACCAATTGTAAATAAATAAGGAAGAAATGGATTTTCTTTCGTATTTATTTATTTTCTTTCATTACTTTTTTTGTGTAAAAATATGAAAACCAATCTAAATAAGTATTAAAATCTACCGTTATTTTTATACTTTACAAATACTGAATCTTTTTAATAATAATAGAATAAATAAATAATTATTCTTGTTTACAATTGGTTAGGTTTCAAAAAGAACATAAATAATCTAAATAAAAAAAATTGTTTGATTACACTTATTAAATAATGTAATATTAACTGTAAGATAACCATCTAAACCGTTATAACAACGTTATAATACTTGTTATAATAACAGATATCACACACAAATATATAAAATACTAATATAATGGTAGCGTCGTTATCGTTATCTGTTAAAACGCAGCAATTTGATTTTTGAAATAGTTCAGCATATTTCACGTCGTTACTTCTTATTATATGTGTAGATATGGACCAAACTTTAATCTTTATATTAAGAATTTATAAAAGACTTTCTCAAACGATTACCACACATTTCATATTACAAATCTTCTTAAAATTATCAAGCCAATACTTCATATATATTTAGTTTCACAAATAACCTGAAAAGGTATATAGGGCAGTCTTCTTATAAAATAAGTTCACTTAATATTTTCAATCATCGCAGACAGATGACGTATCTGTCAACCGCAGAGAAATGACTACTATAGTCATTTCTCGTCTCGTCTCGTTATAGTCGTTTCCAAACATAATAATATTTAATATTTTTATAAATAGGAACGGTTATAACTACATATTTTACTATTAGATTTTCCGTATTTTTAATATATAAGATAATATCATTATAAATCACATTAGACTCTTCTGTTAATTATTATTATTTTTTTTAATGTAAAAATCTATCTTTTTTATTCGTGTTTACTAAAATTTAGTTTGAAATTTTCAACATATTTCTGAACAATATTTTCTTTTTAACAAATTAACATACTGTTATTTTTTAAATACTTTAAAACCGTCTTCAACATACTCCAAGTCGATGTATAAAGTTGTATTATACGAGGGCCAAACTGAAAGTTTTTAGAACTGGCCACTTAAAAGCATTATATTAAAAAAATAGTTTAAATTTTAAAAATAGAACTCTTTACCAATATTATTGAGTGTACATTTCATTCATTTGTCATATGTTTTACGATTTGGCGGCAAATTGAAAATTGTCTGTGCACGTCACAATGAATTTAAGCCGAGAAAATTTTCGTGCAATGATTTTTTATGGCTTTCGATGTGATTTAAGTCAACAAGAAAGTTATGATAGACTTCGATTGGCTTTTCACGATGAAGCCCTATCTCGTGTCACAGTTTACAACTGGTTTAATGAATTCAAACGTGGTCGAACTAATCTCACCGATGATTTGCGTGAGGGACGGCCTTCTACAGCGACGACTGAAGATAACATCAGTGTTGTGCGGCGTATGACAGAGACTGACAAAAGAGTGACCTATCAGCAGATTCGGACAAGTCTAGGCATAGGTATGAGTCAAGTGCACAAAATCCTCCATGAACATTTAGCGGTCAGGAAGCTTTGTGCCCGCTGGATACCGCATAATTTGACCGAGGCTCAAAAACTCCGCCGTGTTGATTGGTGCCGAGAAATGATCCAAAAATTTAAAGGGGGTGACTCAAATGCTGTGTTCGACATACTAACGGGTGACCAAAGCTGGATTTACTGTTATGATCCGGAAACCAAAAGACAGTCTGCTCAGTGGGTGTTTCCTTCCGAAGAGTTGCCAACTAAAGTGAAGAGAGGTCGAAGTGTTGGAAAAAAGATGATGGCCTCGTTCTTCGAAAAGACAGGTCATTACGCGACAGTAGTCTTAGAGGATCAGAAAACGGTTAATGCAGAGTGGTATACTAACAATTGTTTGCCACTTGTCTTGGAAAAAGTTCGAGAGAAACGACCTCGCAGCAGGATCCTCCTTCATCACGACAATGCCTCGTTGCACACCGCCAGGCAAACGATCGACTATTTGGTGACCTCAGACGTGGAATTACTGGGTCACCCGCCATGTAGCCCCGACCTCGCACCCTGCGATTTTTATTTATTTCCGAAAATAAAAGAAAAACTTCGAGGAAAACGTTTTATAGACGCCGAAGAAGCAGTGGCTGCGTTTCAAAACCCCGTCGAAGAGACCCCTAAGGCCGAGTGGGCAAGGTTTTCTCAATGGTTCCATCGAATGCAGCGATGTATTGATGTAAATGGACGCTATTTTAAAAAGTTACAATAAAACTAATAACTTGCTAGAATGCTTAGTTTTTGATTTTCTAAGAACTTTCAGTTTGACCCTCGTAAAGAATGAATTTGTAACAATATTTCTTATAATATACCAGTCTGCTCTTTGTTTTATTGTACACTATCTGTCAGTCTGTCTGATACAATTGTGTCATCCATTTTTATCCTCGCATTAAAAAGATAGAAGTCAACCAAATCCATTTGCTCGGTTGAAAATTATTTACGGATTTCAATATATTTCAATTTCGCTCAGCTTATTTCCATCTTTATATTTTAAGTGTTATATATTCTATATATTAAGAACATACAAATAAAATTTCGTCTTTATAATACTTATAAATGTATAAAAATAGCTTATTTAATAATGTTTTGTTTCATATTTGATAAAAGTATAAATTTTTTGAGATATAAAGTCGAGACACCAACAAAATAAGACTAAATTCTAATCAGTTATTAAAATATTCTCACTTTCAATTCAAATAGAAAAATAAATATAGTATTGTAATAAGTTGTTTTAATATCGTTACCACACGTGTTTTTATAATAAAAATATTAATCGATGGACACACTACAAAGACAAACTACTGTATGGTTATTAGTTCAACAGCATTCGTGTTCAGTTCAAGTAGATAAATATTTTTAATCGATTGTCGGAAGTTGGTTCACTGTTTGCGATTACTCTCTGTATTATAACTACTGTATCGTTGTTTTGTACTGTGTCTAATGCGACCAACAGTCAGCTCTAATTTAATAGAAACAAGGACGTCGAAGAGATATTTGAACAGCTGTGTTGACTGCACTCTGTCGTATTACCGCATTTCCACTCCTAATAAGAAGCTAAAGAACTTTGTAAGCAATTTATTTATTTAGAATTAATGAACATTACAATTACATCAATATATCTGAATGGTTGTTTCTTCAATAGTAAAATAATTACAAGTTGAATTGTAATACAGATTACAGGACAGATATTAGGGGTTTAATTTATGTCAACAAAATAAACTAGTGTTGTTTTCTTTTAAACTTATATATTTATTAAATGAGATTTTTAACAGTAAATTTGTTTATACAATAGTATTAATTGAAGAAATGTGTCCAAAAAGTGACTTTATATTTTGGTAAGAAAACACAATATACATAAAAAATAAATAATAGAATGTTATATTAGAAAATTAACTATAAATAGTAGGTATCTAATTGTATTTTAGAAGCAGTTGCCGATATATCAGACAAACTTATTGATAGGGTAATTTAAAAGTTATGGTCAAATATCAGTTACAAATATTGATTTCTGCACTTAATGTTGTCATATGTTATTGTCGATATTCCCTTAACGAGGTCACAAAAGAGTCTTAATAATTTAGAACAAAGAATTGTATGGAGGAACCAACCCTGCGTGGGCTATAACTGTATTAGTAAAATGAAGATACAATTTTAAGAAATATATTTTACAAATGTTTACAAAACCGAATAGCTTCATCAAAATAATAAATGTTTCATTGACTATTGAACTTAATTCTCATCTATTTGTATATTTATTTATACAAATTATTATACTACAATGATATTAAATTTTTTATTAAGTGTAACAAAGTGAATACGAAAAACATTTCAAACATCTTTTCTATTTATCAATGAGAAACAGTTCTAATTTTTTTGTAATTTAGGCAATGAGATAACCGACCCACTTAGAAATTTGTGGTTCACTATTAATTGGATTATTTTGAAGAAATTTTACAAAAAAAGTTAAAATATAAAAATTTTAAATATATGTAAGTAATTAAAGACATACTGTAATGTAGGATACATACTTTACTTTACTTACTTTAATAAATATTTTCAGATCGGGGATCAGAGTTATCAAAGTCGAGAGGATTTATCATTATTATCTTATTTTGTATTACTTATTTATTTGTGAGAATTTACAGTTTTCATAATAAATAACCTTTTTTAAAAGTTGGTACTGTAATAAATGATTCTCATATGAGAACCTCAATTAAGCAAAAATAATACTACACCCTTTTGGTGTAAGTGAAGAAAAATAAACTCCTCGAACTAAAGATATAATCAATCTGTTCAAGATGTTGCTTTAAGTTCAATTAAATCAAATGGTTGCTCACAAACCAAACCCACTCCGGTCCTTCATCAGTTAAGAGGTCTGCTCCTGCCACTGATATTCCATCTCCTGTCAATTTAATCTCGGTAAGTTCACAGCTACAATGTCATCCAATGTTGCAGTCAAATGAACATTAGTTTGTGTTTGTGAAGAGCGTTCTGTACTATATAATTATTTTTTAAAATGAAGTATTGTGTAATTCTTTCTTCTATTGTGCATCAATCATTTCTCTTTCCATTACAAGTGCCAATAATTAAAAAAAAAATATATATATCAGCTGTAGGAAGGCCTTCTTCCTATTCCACTTGTGACATTTAAAAAGAAAACTATTTATCTTCTTATATATCTATTCTTCTTGTAGTGATCAGCTGATACAGGTTATTTAAATCCTTTTATCTCAGTTTAATGCATTTTCTTGTAGCATAAACCTTGTCTCTTTGTTTTATGATAGTTTGGACTTCGGTAACAAAACTGTAAAAATAAAATGAAAAAATGGGTTTACTATAAAACATACGAGTATTACATTTTAGCAACAAGATAATATTCCACATTTAAAAAATTAAACACACGTACAACAACACACATAATAGCTTAAATAATATTTACTTCCGAGTTATTAACTTGAAAAGAATATAAAAAATAACTTGGTAAATATATAAATTGAATAAGAACATAATTCGATGATGTTTAATAAATACAATTCTTAAATTATATTATATATTAAATTAAAATAGTTGTTTAACAACATTGGGATATCAGTTACATTCTGTTCATTGTCTATTATTTATTTATATATATTTAAATAACATTTTAATATATTTACGTATTGTATTTAACGTACCTAAAGCAGCAGTAAGAATCTTTTAACATTAATACACAACATTTGTGAAGAATATTTCACTGCAGTTTCTATATCATTGCATTGCATACACTTCACATATTTTTTAATTCAATGCACCTTTCATTTAATTTTTGAAAGGATCTTGCGGTTGCGTTATATTTATAAATTAAAGTGGGAAAAATATAATATTTTATGATAAATACTATTTATAATACAGATATAAAACTAACCATCCTGTCTAAAAAGATATACACAAATAAATAAGCAATGAAAAATTATGTATGTTAACTGTCATATTAACTGTAATATTAATATTAAAGCAATTAATGTAAGAAATATGAAAATACATGCAAATGATAAGTTCATTTGCATCATTCTTTATCCGTAATTAGTTCAATAAAAATGATATATAATAAATGATGATGTATATGTTTAGAACATTTTCTTTTATTTAGTAATGAATTTATCTGAAAATATTTATTACAATTGTAACGCAAATATTGGTAAAAAAGTATAAGATTTTAATATCACAAATGTCGTTTTGCAACCATATTCGTCTGATTTGACTTTACAGACTCAAAAGGCCAATGCGGGGACTGGAATGCGGGGGGAAGAAGGTCTTAAAGGCTATACCGGAAAAAGACTAAATCGACTGTTTTGAGGACTGGAAAAAGCGTTGGCAAAAGTGCGTTTTACCAGACGGGGATTACTTTGAATAAGATGAAATTGATTTGGAAGAATAAATAAAGATTTGACATTTAAAAACAAATTCACTTTACTCTTTGATCACAGTGATATTATAAATTATACGCTATTCCACGCATCTCTCTCACTCAAGTGTAATCCTTTTCTTCGGCTACTTCAAACCCACACCAACCACTACACTTTCTCTCATTTAAAGTTTAAGTGCTGAAAGTAAATGTTAAATCGGTATATCGGTATCGGTATTTAATATTTAGATATGAAAACAAGGTTGTCTTTAGATTACAGTTACAATTAATCTGAATTTCTAAAATTAGTTGATAATAAAATTCTTATCAGTGACACTGATCAGGACTTACACTGATCTGACCTTTTCGGAACCACTCGATGAAATGAAAGTTAAAAGGTGGTATACCTTCACACCTCCCAAACTTTCCTCATTGAAAGACTCAACATTGTAACTCTGACCAATTCACAAACGAGTTAAACCTTCACGAAAGTCATTAAAAGTGGAGAGCCCGTTGAGCGTCAAACAAGATTAATAGCATCCGGAAACTGTTTTATTGCAACCTTTTGCTTATAGCAATTGTTTTACAGCTCCAATCAAATACTAAAACGACATTTTATAAATTAAAAAATACAACAATTTTAAACATTGTAGTAATTTAAGATTTAAGTTTGACTAAATATTTTTCAGGATATTATAGATTAATATTTGTTAAAAAAATATATATTATTAGTGTTGTTGTATAAAAAATATATATTAATAAATATTAAATATTTATTAATATATATTTTTTATATATTTTTTATTTTTATTTTATCTCTGAGTGCCCTGCAAGGAATTTGGCTTAGTGAAGCTAAATAAATAAATAATACAATAAAATATTTATTTTCAAATTTATAGCTTAATTAAGTTTGGTGGCAGCGAAGGATGCAAAGAAAAACAATTATTTTATAAAATTATATTAACGAGTTACAATTAAAACTTATAATTAATTAATACTAAAAAAAGGTGATTCCAGGTCAGCGATTGACCCAAGAATGAATATATTTTATCCTCGATTCCCATCGATGGTGAGAACGCAAGCCGTATGGTGTCGTCTTCAGGATACTCAAAGCGTGGTGTCAGCATTTAATCGTGTGAAACCAAGTTGGTTCTTACTATAACAATTGCCCTTGGCTATGCTTTCGTAACACCTCCCCCCGTAGAACAGCGACTATTGAAGACCTTCGTTGTAAATTGCGCTGGAAGTTCTGATTCATCCCTTTGAGTTTTTTGGATGGTGTGTTTCGTATGTTTAAGTCGGTATTTCCGGTATGCAAGGCCGCTAATTAGTACACATGCACCGAATAGTAACGCATATAAAGGTATTGTTGTATGGTAGACGCTTATATCGTTGTTCTTGCTTAAGTTTACTGGTGACTGTAGAATAACCTCTCTATTGGTAGCGTGAAGATTAGTCAAATTAATGGAGTTAAATTTGAATATCAGATGTACTGCTGAACTGAGTGTATTTTCAATAGGGACATCTATTATCTTCAAGGCTTGACCTTTTAGTCGATCGTTGAAGTTCGAGATGATGAATTCTGTTGTTTGAATGAAACAATCATATGGAATTATAGCGAGATAACTTCCTTGCAACATCTTGTAGATATCTTGATCGCAGGATACTTTAGTAAGAGTTGGAAAGCTGATGGTGTAGTGGCGATCGTCGAGTTTCTCGAGTAAGTAGGGATACGGTGACTGGTTTACATTCGGGGAGTTTTTGCTGCGTAGTAACGAGGGCTGTTACACAATCCGGCGATGTAGGACTATGTATGTTGTGTATCTCTTCACATAGATACCCTTTAGTGACCTTCGGGCATTCTGCCTCTGTGTACTTGAAATCTTTCAGATGGATTGCAGGGTATTGGAAGTGAGGGACAGGAATCTCATGATTTTCGTTAGTTACTATGGATATCTTATATAAATCATGTGTGGAATAGAAAAATTAGGAATTGATATACTATAGTTATTTCTTTAACTGTATCATATCTTAATATTCTCTCGCTCGTATATTTAATACTTTATTACTACCATATATACTACGTTACTTATTAATTATAGTTCTATCAGAGTTTAAATTAAAAACTTCATAGTCAGCTGTAAATGTTGTTTACGAAAGCTAAAAAAAATCTGTAGCTTAGATATCTGTTATGATAACCCATCAACGTTATCGCTAGTTATGAGAATAGTTAGTCTTAAATCAACAAATTGAAATAATTCCTGGTTTTTTTTTTAGATTTTGACTTATATTTTTTTACTAATGCTGCTAGGTCTACTTCTACAAACTACAGCTACTCGATTCTTTTGAATAGAAAATCTAAAACTAATTTAAAACACTACAAATAGACAAATAAAAAAGTTATTCACTCAGAATATATCGATGTATGCTTTAAAGTTCTAAGTAACTTCAAAAAATACTTTAAATAGTAATTTACTTGAAATTAAAAAAAATACTTAGATTAGGTAAAGATTAAGGTTAAAAATTAGGAAAGGTAAGGACCTGAAAGATTCAGAGTACTTACATGAACATGATTTTCTTTGCCGAATCGATTTTCGGATTCACCTCCGCTGGCCTCCACGATGTATGTAGATTCGGATACTCGAAATCGGTTAGTCACGCGGGATCTCGCACCGATATTAGGGGAAATCTTGACGCGACGCGTACCGAATATATCTCGAATATCCTACCGACTGCGCCAATTAAGTTTGGTGGCAGCGAAGGATGCAAAGAAAAACAATTATTTTATAAAATTATATTAACGAGTTACAATTAAAACTTATAATTAATTAATACTAAAAAAAGGTGATTCCAGGTCAGCGATTGACCCAAGAATGAATATATTTTATCCTCGATTCCCATCGATGGTGAGAACGCAAGCCGTATGGTGTCGTCTTCAGGATACTCAAAGCGTGGTGTCAGCATTTAATCGTGTGAAACCAAGTTGGTTCTTACTATAACAATTGCCCTTGGCTATGCTTTCGTAACAGCTTTAAAAATATAATCACATATGTTTATAGTCACTACGCAATTGCTAGTTTTTAAATTGTTATTATACATAATAATATACTTCGCCTTGTGTTTTAATTAAATTAATGACTTCCCAAAAAAACCCGTGGCGTCAATCTGGACTTGGAAGTATCGGGAATCGGGAAATAATCGGGAAGTAGAATTGGGCCTTTAAACTTTATTCAACAAATGATGACCCAGTTAATTCAAACCACTGCACAGGCATTTAATCCTCATAATACAAAATCAACCTGACATATGAGGAGTCTTGAACACATTTACATACCTGCGTTTGACCCTGATGACCGGACCGATACAATTATAGTGTAGTGTCGCAACCTTTAAGACCTCAAAACCGAATATGACCTGTACGATAGGGAAATCCTTAATTTAACAAGGAAACACCTGCGTGGATGGGCTGTGGAAGGGCAAGGCGGAATCACTTCAGCTTAACAAATTCGACAGTACTAAAAGCTGGTGTTATTGAAACCTTTTCAGACGAAGCGTGGTACTTCAACTATCTGACGAATTTTATCGAGTATTCCAGCGATCAGGCCAGCAACTTCGCCGAATATGCTACGTTGAATTGGAAGTTGCCCAAAAAGGGGGAGATGACTGATCAGCGGTTGGTATGTATCATGCAATATAATGAAAAAGGAACAAATAAGATTCAGCTCTGTGACGCGACTTTTCATTTTTGTAGAAACTTCTTTGGTTAATAGACCTGAGATATATAGACATACTCTTCTGTTAATTCTGCTCATAATGAATTATTCTATGAGTTATAACTAAAGTAGATTGAAATTATCCACCTGAGGGTTATGATCTTATATTTGTTCCAATAAAATTGTTCCGCACTGACCTCTATAAACATTTTACCGCCACTGAGACCTCACTCATTTGAGTGTTGGGTTAGGATATGATTTATTTATTACTTTTTTATTGTTTGTTTATTTAATTTGTTTTATTAGTACTCCTAACGTTAGTGGCTTTCTCATTTTCTTTATTAAGCTAGTGTAATTTTATTTAAAAAGTGGAAAAAAAGAGTTAAAAAAGTAAAAACGATCTCTAGATTTAAATAATATTCATAAATTAGTGGTCTATAATAGAGAAGAAAATATATACTTTATTTTGTAGATCATTAGAAGTGGGAATTATTATTTTATATTAATTAGTTACATGCATAATGTTATAAAATAAACAAACACAATATTTTTTCTATTGCACTTCCCAACTTCACCACTGCATTGGTCGGGATGGGAACATGACATTGGGATTTTGACATGGGTACCTTCAAAAAAGGCGTTTACTCCTACCTACAAGGCCGGCAACACTCTTGTAAATCCTTGGATGTTGCAAGAGTTCATGGGCGGCGGTGATCACGTCCATCCGTGACCCGCCAGCTCGTTTGCCCTCCTCTTACATAAAAAATAAAATAAAAGAACAAATGATAAAAGTAATTAACTTATACTTATACCAAGATTGTATACCTACACATTGTTCATTTGCACACTATAGCAGGGCTTATGGTATAACCACAATGACCTTACTATTAATAACTTCAACCACAGTTACCTAATTTCGGCCATATAAATTATTGTTCTATAACTCAGAAATACAACAGCATATCGGTTTAGTTACGTTGATATATATCAATATATATTTTTTATACTGTTTAGGTCAGTGCTTGACTACATTCCACCTTATGGAAAGTGGAAATGTAGTCATAGGGGGTAAGGCGCATTAACCTACTAACCTAAATAATAATAATATTTAAGTGATCATTATTTATTTAGTGTGTTCTGAGATCTAGAGTTTATTATTATAATGTGATATTTCTAGCTTTTCTTATATTTTTATATAACTTTCGAGCACGAAATATTATAACAATTATTTGTACTGAGGAATTTGTTTACAGTAAAACTGGACAATGGTAAGCTGCGAGATCGTATAAGAAACGAGGAGATCCATAGAAGAATCAAGATCACCGACAGGGCTCTATGAATTGCTCGTCTGAAGTGGCAGTAGGTGGGGACAGCTGGGCACATCGCTTGTGCAACGGTGGATGAGGCCGAAAGGTTCTCGACTGGCGACCACGAGGTGACAAACAGACCGTGCAGCGACATGGAATAATAGACGTGTTGTAGACGTGAATATGACTGTAACATACGAATGGACATTTTATTTTTTAAACATGCTTAAAAAATTTAACATTGGTTTACTGGACTAAATTCTCCTGTGCATGGGTAAATTATATAAAATAGGATTTAAAGTGTCTTCTTTATATTACCAATATCGATTAGTCTCAAATATACAGTTTATTATCAAAACTAGAATTTATCAATTCAAAAATTAAAATAAAATACTAATAAATTTTTTTAAATACGTTTGTATTTTAAAGCAAGAGAAAGTATATACAGTAGTTGAATATAAAGATAAAATAATATATCAAAATAATTATCTTGTCTTATATACAATTTTTATTATTTACCTTTAAAATACTACGTTTAATATAATTTTCCATAAGATGATATTTTTGTGTAGTTAACAGGTGACCCCTTGAGTTTAATTATTTTTTAGGAATCTGCATCATGTATTTACAAAACAGAATGATAAAATAACTTTACTTAAAAAATATGTAAAGATTGGACTTTAATTACAAAAAGTGACAAATAAACAATAGAATAATAAGATACCTACGTATATTATATTCAATTATTGGTAATAGGCATGTGTTATACAAAAATGTGTATATTTGTCTTTAAAACAAAGTATATACGAATTTTCTTCCTTCTTAACTTGCTAGTTATTTAATTGACTAAGGCTCCATGGTAGGCTCCGTGCCAAGAACAGAGTTCCGCTTAGGTGTCATGTTAAAATAAACGATCCTCTTAACGCCTTTTATCCTCAAACTATAGCTGCAATAAACTACTTTTCTCTGGACTTCCAGAAAAAAATATAGCTACGTTATGTATTTCTCTTTATTTATTCTGTTTGTTTGTTCATACATAGAGTAGACTTTGAAGCTACGAATACAAAAGTATAAATCTATTTAGTAATCTTTTCTAATTATTTTATTGTAAAAAAATTGGAAACATAATATATTAATGTTAAACTTAATAATAATTTGATTCCTTTGGTATAATGAGAAACCATTTTTTAATATTCATTGATATAATTTATATCTAGAATATAAAACTTACTTACATTGCTTAATGTGTCATCATCATATCAGGTTCGTAGTGAAAACTAAAACGTGATGGAGTTCCAATAACGTCCTGCGGGAATCATCGGACCGAGGCAAACCATAGTTCAAACAGATCTCTAAGCTCTGCAGTCCATTGTTTTAGGTTAGTTTTGTCAAATGGCTTACAATTTTCGTTCGGACTTTTAATTTATGTCAAAAGTAATAATCTATTTGATTTTTAGTAATAATCTATTTTTATTACGTATTCAAGTAACAACGTTACATTTTAGTAACGAGTTTTAATTATATTACGGTTTTATTATATTGCTATATTTTTTTCTGTGTCTTTCTTTTAGATAGTATTTTTAATAATATATAGTTAATGTGAATCTACGGCGACCGGCCACATATTTAATTCCTTATATCAATAGTATAACTACTTGAAAGATGGTAAAGTTTATATAATATATGTATGTATGTAAATAATGTCTGAAGCACTCAGTCAAAAGTAGTTTTATTTTTATAAAACTAATTCTCAAATAGTAAATGAATTATATCAGATGCGACAACATCGTTTCTTTTATATTGAAACTGGTAATACCGCTGACTCACTTCATAATTTATAAATCCTTTTAGAAATCCACAAACTGAGTTCACACACGTGAGTGAAGAAACAATTATTAAAATTATAAGTAAAGGAAATGAATAATAAGTGCATTTATATATACAAACTAGCTTTACCTTCGACTTTGTTCGTCCGGATAAGGTAAAAGTAGCCTAAGTTACTCTTTCTAACATTAGCTATCCGCCAGTGAAATTCCTGTTAAAATCGGTTTAGCCGTTTCAGAGATAAGTGGAGACAAACAGTCGTTTTTTTTATGTAAGTACATAATTTCGTTTACATTTACTGAGAAGCTGTTAATTTGGAATTGAACGAACAGACACTTAAATTTTATTTATATGTATAGATAATAAAGCAATATGGTCAAAATGGTTATTAATAAATAACATTTAAAATCAAATAAAATCCATGTGAACAGTTTTTTCAGTACGATTCTTTTGGTATTTATTTCCGCTTTTATAAACTCTTTACAAGCAATATTGCTTTTTATATTGCGTTAGTGACGTTGTATTTCTTGTCTTCACTGAACTGAATAACTATTTAAAATGTTTCCCTGTTGCTGTAAACTGAGTACTTTAAGCGCTAAGCTGTCTCCGACGTTAAACGTAGGGGAAGGTATTTTTAATATGACTGAGTAAATATTTCTTCGTTATTCTCGTATCTTTTAAACTTATTTTGCTGTATATCTTCTATCTATTATATAAAAATGAATCGCAAAATGTGTTGGTAAGCGCATAACTCAACAACGCATGGACCAATCTTAACAATTCTTTTTTTAAATGTTCCTTGAAGTCCAAGGATGGCTCTAACGGCGAGAAAAATTTGAATAATTTCCAGGGAAACCCTAAAAAGCCCTTTTCTTTTTCCTATACAAATATTTTAAATGTAGAATAAATAACTAAATGTAGAGTCAATTTGAACTGTATTGCTATTCAATAAAGTTGATATTAAATTACAAGCACTCATTGTTGTCTAAACAATGTAGGTGTCTTGCTAACGTCAAAGAGTCAATTCGCGCTTTATTGTCGCTGCACAACGTTCAAATTTAATCAAATGAATGTGTACACCCGACCAAATTGAAAAGTCAAAAAAAGTAAATGTAAGATTTGATTGGCCTTGGAATATTCTTTCTTTTGTTTTAGTTTCGGAATGCGACATAAATTGTCATCAGTTTTCACGTCATTGCATCTGTCAAACAAACTGCGTTAAAAAGCGTTTATAATATTTAATAATTAATTTTGATTCTATAAATACCTGTGATTAATAATTATTTCATGTGAATAAATTTAGGTAATTATATACGATATGCCTCCTATAAGACGAAGTAATTTAAGTAGAAGAACCCGAAATGCTACAAACCAAATGAATTACCGATCTTATCATACTGCACATGAACGTGACGACCGAAATGAACGCGAAAGAATTCGTATATCACGAACGCGGGAAGCGAGAGCGAGAGATTCAACTAATAATCGAAACGAAATCAAAACGAAAGTTTGAATCGAGCTGCTTTCAATTACGATTTGTCAATTGACTACAGTAACCACCAATGTGTTGCTATTGGATCTATGAACTTGGTTTGCTCTTATTGTAAGGCATTGAAATACAAAAATAAAGCAAATGGATTGTGTTGCGCAAATGGGAAAGTGAAATTGATACCATTGGATCCACCACCAGAGCCATTGTACTCATTGGTTTCAGGAACAGAACCAGATTCCATACACTTTTTGTCAAATATTCAACAATATAACAATTGCTTTCAAATGACATCATTTGGGGCAACAAACGTAGTTCGGGAAAATTTCATGCCAACTTTTAAGGTATGTATTATAGCAGTTAATCATTATTATTTTAATGAACAAAATTTCCTGTTAACTAAGTAAATATGTGTCATTAACCTTCAGTTTCCTAAACCCCAAAACATATATTACTTAGTCATTATATTATTTGGTGATTCAGTATTAGCAACACTTTTATTATTTTGAAACACAATATAATTATTTGACGATGGATATTAGTTACAACTAATTATTACATATTGACATACCTAAGCATATCAATTATTATTTGGTGATTCAAATTAAGAGACAGATATACTTTTTAGGAACAAATATTATTTCTATTTGGCAAAAATCATTTTTTTTTATTTACAGATACAAGGCCAAATATATCATAGAGCAGGTTCACTGTTACCAGTGTCAGATAGCAATTACAAATTTCTGCAAATTTATTTCATGGGCAATTCACCACGAGAAATTGATATGCGTTGTTCACATAACAATTCACTAAAGAGGTCTATTGTAGAACAATTACAAACTTTATTTCATGAGTACAATCAATTGGTTATGTTGTTTAAAACTGCACTGGATCGGATGCCATCTGATAATCACAAAATTGTAATCAGAGCTGATAAAACACCTGTTGGCCAACATGCAAGACGTTTTAATGCACCAACTATTGATGAAGTTGCCATCGTTGTAGTTGGAGAAAACTTGGAATCCCGTGATATTGTTTTACATCGTCGGAATGATCAATTACAACGTATAAAGGAAACACACCGCTCATATGACGCACTGCAATATCCCATTATATTTTGGCAAGGTGAAGATGGCTATGATTTTTCAAACAAGATTATAAATCCCATTACAGGTAATAAAAAATATTAGTTTAGCTATGGAGCTATATTATCAGTCACTATATTATTATTTTTTTAATTTTCAATATTATGAAAACAAAAATCTATTTTCAGGTTCCGAAACCAACAAAAAAGTCAGTTCAATGAACTATTATTCCTACCGCCTAATGATTCGTGAAAATGAAGACAATCACATACTCAAATGTCGGCGATTATATCACAAGTATGTTGTAGACATGTATGTTAAAATTGAAACGGAGAGATTAACATTCATCAGGTTGAATCAGACCAAACTCAGATCTGAAGAGTATATTCACCTTCGAGATGCGATTAATACTGATGGAAATGCACAGAATGTTGGTCGGATGACTATTCTTCCAGCAACATACATCGGAAGCCCTCGACATATGCATGAATATGCTCAAGATGCCATGTCATATGTTCGTCATTATGGTACAGCAGATTTGTTCATCACATTTACATGCAATCCACACTGGATAGAAATCAAGCAGGAGTTATTCCCTGGGCAATCACCTATTGATCGTCATGATATTACAGCCAGAGTCTTTAGACAAAAGTTGAAATCTTTGATGGATTTCATTGTGAAACATTATGTGTTTGGAGAGACACGCTGCTGGATGTATTCTGTGGAGTGGCAGAAACGGGGATTGCCACATGCACACATTTTGATTTGGTTAGTTGAAAAGATAAGGCCAAATGAAGTTGATGCAGTAATATCAGCTGAAATTCCTAATGTAGAAGTAGATCCTGGATTGCATGAGGTAGTTATTAAAAACATGATACATGGTCCCTGTGGAACTCTTAATCAAAATTCACCGTGTATGGTGGATGGTAAATGTTCAAAGCGATATCCACGGACATTAATATCTGAAACAATCACTGGTAATGACGGTTATCCTTTGTATCGTCGCCGATCGACAGCAGACAATGGAAGATCAACAATTGTCAAATTAAATCAACAAGATATTGAAATAGATAATCGCTGGATTGTTCCATATTCACCCATTTTATCAAAGACCTTCAAAGCGCACACCAACGTTGAATCTTGCCATTCAGTAAAATCTATTAAATACATTTGCAAATATGTAACCAAAGGGAGTGATATGGCTGTGATTGGTATTAATGCAGAGAATTCCAATGATGAAGTTACGCAATACCAAATGGGTCGCTATGTTAGTAGTAATGAAGCAGTTTGGCGAATATTTTCTTTTCCTATTCATGAAAGACACCCTACTGTTGTTCATTTAGCTGTGCATTTAGAAAATGGACAAAGAGTATATTTTACAGCACAGAACGCAGTAGAAAGAGCTTTACAGCCACCATCTACTACATTAACCAGATTTTTTGAGATATGTCAAAACGATGATTTTGCTCAAACATTGTTATATTCTGAAATGCCAAAATATTATACTTGGAATCAATCCTCAAGAAGATTTATACGACGGAAACAAGGAAAACCAGTTACAGGATACCCAGATATATTTTTTAGTTAATGGTGATTTGTGTGGATCATATAGAGAAGCTTGCCAACGTTTGCGATTGCTAGACAATGATGCTCATTGGGATCAAACTCTCAATGATGCTGTAATATCATCACAAGCTCATCAAATACGAACATTGTTTTCTATAATCATATCTACCTGCTTCCCATCAAACCCAAAGGATTTGTGGATCAAGTACAAAGATAATATGTGTGATGATATTTTGTATCAAATACGGATTAGAAGGGGAAATCCAAATATACAAATAAGCGAAGAAATTTACAATGAAGTATTGATTTCAATTGAGGACATGTGCTTGATGATGTCAAACAAACTATTATTTCAATTAGGCCTGGCCGCACCCAATCGTCCAATGCATGATGCTTTTAACCAAGAGTTGCACCGAGAAAAACTGTATGATCTCAACACTTTGAAAGAATTAATTCAAACGAATCTTCCACTATTGAATGAACAACAGAAGTATGTATTTGATACACTTTTGAAAGTAATAAATGATAAAAGAGGAGGGATTTACTTCTTAGATGCACCTGGTGGTACAGGAAAAACTTTTTTGATTTCATTGATATTAGCAACAATTCGCTCACAAAATAAAATTGCACTTGCACTCGCTTCGTCGGGAATCGCAGCAACTTTGCTTGAAGGTGGTAGAACAGCTCATTCAGCACTAAAATTACCATTAAACATGCAAAGCAACGAAACTCCAACCTGCAACATTTCGAAGAACTCTGCAATGGCAAAGGTTTTGCAGCAATGTGGATTGATTGTTTGGGATGAATGCACGATGGCACATAAAAAATCTTTGGAGGCTTTAGATAGAACCTTACAAGATCTCCGGAGCAATAATAACCCATTTGGTGGTGCAATGATTTTATTAGCAGGAGATTTTCGTCAAACATTGCCAGTGATTCCACGATCAACGCCAGCTGATGAACTTAATGCCTGTTTAAAGTCCTCCAATTTGTGGAAACATGTGAAGGTATTACACTTAAGCAAGAATATGCGTATCAAGTTGCAAAATGACAAATCTGGAGACATATTCTCTAAACAACTCATTGACATTGGTAATGGCAAATTTCCTATAGACACCTTGACTGGTTGCATTAACTTTCCTCAAGGTTTTTGTCAGTTAACTAGATCAAAAGATGAACTTATTCAAAAGGTGTTTCCAGATGTTGCTCAAAATTATAGAAACCATGATTGGTTGAGCGAACGGGCTATATTGGCTGCAAAAAACATAGATGTAAGTGAATTAAATTTCAAAATTCAAGAACAAATTACAGGCGAATTGAGGATATATAAATCAGTTGATTCGGCTACTAACCAAGATGATGTCGTTAACTATCCGCCTGAATTTTTAAACTCGCTGGATTTACCAGGATTGCCACCTCACAATCTTCAATTAAAGGTTGGTTCGGTAGTAATAATGTTGAGAAATATCAACCAACCGCGTCTTTGCAACGGCACACGGTTAGCGATAAAAAAATTATTGAACAACGTGATAGAAGCAACTATACTGAAAGGAAAGTATAAAGGAGAAGACGTTTTGATACCACGCATCCCAATGATTCCGACTGATGTACCATTTGAATTTAAACGACTACAATTTCCAGTGCGGCTTGCTTTTGCTATGACCATAAATAAGTCCCAGGGGCAATCATTAGTTGTTTGTGGTATTAATCTAGAAAACCCATGTTTCTCACATGGTCAATTGTATGTTGCCTGTTCCCGTGTTGGAAAACCATCAGATTTATTTATATATTCACCAGGTAATCAAACAAAAAACATTGTGTATCATAAAGCACTAAAATAAAAATAAAACAGATTTTTGTTAATAATTATGATTCACTGGATTTACAATAACGCGATTACTGAAAATACTTATGTACGTTTTATTTCATTATTTTTTATTTCATCGGTTATGAACCCTATGTTAATAATAATAGTAATAAATAATTAATTATCTCTATACTTTGTAATTGAAGCACCCACTTTATAAATATTTGTCACCTTTAGGTTCCCACTATCCCTTTAGATTATTTTTCAATCAGGTTTGAACCTTAAGTTCCCCTCTTGGTTTGAAGCCCTCTGGCAGACATCCCAATCGGGGTTTTTAGTGGGTCTCAAAAGGGTGACCAAAGTTCGTGGAAGCTAAGATACTTAAGTCACCCGAGCTGACCTTTTTCTTTAATTCTCCTGAACAGAACCGTCACCATGATGATAGGGCGATGTGTGAGGATCAGCAGAGTAAAAACGTCTAAAGGTCGATATATATAAACTGCCACATTCCAAATCTATTTGACAGAACGAATTCTGCCGAGTTGTATAAAAATTGTATTTATTAAAAAAAAAATCTTTTAAAATTTAAATGTTTTGAGTTTAACTTTCATTGTATGTATTAGTAAAAACCACCAAATACTTATGAAATAATTATGAACGTCTTAATAAAATGATAAAGTAACATATTAAAAAAAAGGAAAATTTTACGATTTATTTATTATATTATTTAAAATATTAAATGATAAAAAAAATCCACCAGAATTCTTAATATATATAAATCACGTGTCGCGTTATTTGTCCGCGATGGACTCCTAAACTACTTAACTGATTTAAATAAATTTACAAACCACGTACAGTTTGACCTAACTTAAAAGATATAATAATTTTCAACTCAATTCATAGTCGCAGTATTATTTTATTGCAAATTATTAGTTTATCATTTTGCAGTTAGCTCTTAACAATTCTAAAAGATGGCGGTATCTATTGACTGGATTGAGTAATTACGAATGAGATATCTACCCTACCTACCTCATTCGTAAGTTTAGTGTTCCAAGTTATTTACTAAAAACTTTGTAATATACAAATAGTGTTATAAACTTGGATAAAATTAAAAAAATAATTATAATTATTTTGTTTTGATTTTTGCTTAATATCGACTATAAGAAAACATTATGGTTTTCATGACAGATGTACTCTGAACGTTACCCCTTAAATAGTTTAGTACAATGTAATATATCAAAAATAATAGTCACAGCAACGCGTGACCGGGTCTGCTAGTTGTTTTATAAAAACGTAAATGATGAAATAGGTGGATATTTTATTGTAGTTTTCTTTACAAGTAATATATTTGTCGTTTTCATTCAACACTGTTCATAAAATGTAATATTTAATCCTTTTTTACACTATTCATATATTCATATAGGTATAATTTTTGTTTTCAACAAATTACATGTTTTTAACAAAGTACAAATTACCTGACTATAGGGATAGCGACATATAGTCCTTGGTTTATTATTAGAATAAGGAAATGTAATCTTCGTGTACTGATTTAAATTTTTAAATTTAAAATTAACGCAATTATCAAATGCTTTACAGAATTTTACTTCACGGGAAGACGAAATGTAAATGACTGACAATAGATCAGTTAATTTTTCATGTTCCTCAGTGTGGCGGGTATAGAGTGCAGAATGATCACAGACCACGACCACCATGCGGTCAACAAAAAACTATAGATTATACTACTTATATACGATTACTGATAGAGTGAATATTATGTTATCTTATTACTAACAAAGATATTGTTATATTGTATATCGGATTGTAAAGATGCCTGTACTAGTGATCGTTAGCTGCTTGATATCACAATTGCAGCTTGTTAGCAGTGGTGTGTTCTCACCTGCTACTGGACACTTATTTATTTAAGATACGGATAATATTATTACAAATCTATTCCATTTAAATCCAAAAATGATCCAACGTATGATATGAAATTATAAATTAACCACAAATATGTATAATTGAACCTTGCCCTCTACAAGCTTTTACAATTTTTTTATTTATATTTATTTATTTATTTATTTATTTACCTTCACGCCATATCCCTTGCGGGGTAGCCAGAGACGACGGAGCGCCAAACGCTACGGTCTCTGCATACCTCTTTCGCCTCGGCCACAGACATCAACTTCTTCATACATTTATTTATATTTATATTTATATTTTTTATTTATATTTTCTAACAATTTTTCTTCTTAATGCATTTGAACCACATTACAAACTTTTAGTATTTCCTTTTAACTTTCTTAAGCATTTTATCGTTTTATGAAATGAATTAACACAGATATAATTATTAGCTGATATAATCTTTCAAGAAGTATTCCAATACCACAATAAGAGACAGAAGAGAAGGTTCTTTTCAAATCCGATAATCCTCTAGAGAATTGTACCCGAGAGCGCATCGGGCGGGATATTGGAAGAAGTGATCCTAGGTATTTGTTAAAGGATTTAATGTTTTGACAATGGTGAATTAGATTATTTGCAGTGTATGTGTAGTGTAGTGTTAAAAAGTTTAGTTATAATGAATATCATCAAGTAGGGCTATCAATTAAAAGTATAAATTTATTTCTGAGCAAATCGCAGTCCATTTCATTTCATTGCACTCTCATTCATACATATTATGTACTAAATGTAAATTTATGAATATAAAATATTTTGTTGAATATTTTAAATTTCGAGGAGAAAATTGCTGCATTTTAATCAGACAGATTGACAAATTGAGTCAGAGAGAGAGAGAGAGAGAGAGTAGTTTCTTTTAAAAAATTGTTCACAATTCAATCTTTTCAATCCAACTTTCTGCATCGACTTTAAAAGTTGTAAGAAGTTTCTTGAATTTGTTTAAATGTGTAGTGTTATATATACGTTTAAATCAATCATTTCTTTTGTTTTTTTTTGTTATTAATTAGCTATTATAACATTAATAGAAATTCGTGTATTAAAATATTTTTGTATAAAAAACTCATGATTGTTATGACCTATGGACAGTCTGTAAACCAAATAAAAGTCCTGTCTGAATATTCAATAACACCAACTTCTGGGCGCTTTCAAAGGCCACTCTGGGAAACTTTAGCCAGCCGTCCCTACCGCCGTTGTACTTGGGGAATGACTCTCTGGCCCACACGGCAAAAGAGAAAGCCGATCTCTTGGGCACTCTTTTCGCCTCCAACTCGACTTTGGACGACCAGGGGAAGACACCGCCTATCATCCCGCGGTGTCAGAACTCAATGCCGGAAATAGTTTTTCGGCAGAAAACTATTAGGCAGTCTCTATTTTCCTTGGACGTTCATAAGTCGAGTGGGCCGGATGGCATTTCTCCATTGGTGCTACGAACGTGTGCCCCTGAGTTGACTCCAGTGCTAACGCGTCTATTTCGGTACTCCTACCTTAAAGGCGTAGTCCCGGTCACATGGAAGCGTGCCCTTGTCCATCCGATCCCTAAAAAAGGTGATAGCTCGGAACCAGCTACAGACCTATCGCCATTACCTCTCTGCTCTCCAAAGTAATGGAGAGCATTATCAATAAACAGCTCCTAACCTACCTCGAGGATCACCAGTTGGTCAATGACCGGCAATATGGCTTTCGCCATGGTCGAAGCTACCTTCCTATGGGCTTCCCGAGAGTTTATGCAAGTGGATCACCAGCTTCCTCACTGGGCGGAGCATACAGGTCGTTCTCGACGGTTTTTGCTCGGACCCCAAGCCCATGAATGCTGGTGTACCCCAAGGCTGCGTGCTATCCCCAACTCTGTTCCTCCTGCACATCAATGATATGTTGGATATCTCCAACATACATTGTTATGCGGATGACAGTACTGGGGATGCGGTATATTCCGGCCGTGCAGGTCTCACTCGGGAAAACGTCGACGAGTGCCGAAAGAAACTTGTGTCTTCAATAGAGACCTCCCTGGGGATAGTCTCTGAGTGGGGTGAACTGAACCACGTTCAGTTCAATCCCCTAAAGACACAGGTTTGCGCGTTCACCACTAAGAAAACCCCATTTGTCGTATCAGCGCTCTTCGAGAGCACTCCCCTCATTGCCTCGCCAAGTATCAGAATACTGGGTCTCGACATTTCGAGCGACTGTCAGTTTCGTGGTCATCTGGAGAGCAAGGCCAAGTTGGCCTCGATGAAATTGGGAGTGATCAATAGAGCGAGGCAGTACTTCAAACCTGGCCAAAGACTTGCGCTCTATAAGGCGCAGGTCCGGCCACACATGGAGTACTGTTCTCATCTCTGGTCCGGATCACCCCAATATCAGCTTCTACCATTTGACCGCGTACAACGGAGAGCCGTTCGAATTGTCGGGGACCCGGTGTTCTGCGAACGGTTGGACTCTTTGGCATTGCGTAGAGACGTGGCTTCTTTGTGCGTCTTCTACCGCATTTACAACGGGGAGTGTTCCGAAGTTCTATTCGATCTGATGCCTGCCGCCGAATTTCATCACCGCACAGCGCACCATCGCCTCCAATACCATCCTTACCACCTGGATGCGTGGTGATCCTCCACTGTGCGGTTCTCAAGGACATTTTTTCCACGTACCACTCGATTGTGGAACGAACTCCCTTCGGCGGTATTTCCAGATCGGTACGACATGGGTACCTTTAAAAAAGGCGTTTATTCCTACCTACAAGGTCGGCAACACTCTTGTAAATCCTCGGATGTTGCAAGAATTCATGGGCGGCGGTGATCACGTCCATCCGTGACCCGCCAGCTCGTTTGCCCTCCTCTTACATAAAAAAAAAAACACTCAACTTGAAGAAAAAGATAAAATATATCCTCATGGCCACCAGTGAAAGTCTTTTTGAAACCGGTCCAGCCGTTTCATAGATTAGCTGGAGTAGATAGTCAAACAGACAGGAAAACTGTGTTATTTATAAACAGGTCACAATTAAATATAATATTTTGTATACATATCACTAACCGTACGATTTTTACTAAAATCATAAAAGATAGATATTTGGTGGCTCAGAAATTAGTATCTTATTATTTACCAACTTAAGTCTAGCTGTTTTCGTAATAATTAAGATTATAATATTTTCTCTGTACACATTTGAAAATATTTGAATTATTTATCCGGGTCAGTTTGTTGAAAAGCTATTATGTTGATTTTCTTCCGATTTTAATATAATCGTTTAAATATACTCGTATCTTCAAAACATATAACAGGTATTTAGATATTAATATATAACTTATAAGAATGGATTGAAAGATGTATCCACTTGTTGTTTGTTGTAATTCTTATTAGACTTTTTACATAATTTAATACTTTAAATGTATTCGGCAAACACGAAAGCAATTTGAATAAAAATGTATGTGAGAAATAGGGCTATTTGTACACATCTCTGTGGTCTTATCGGTGCGGCAAAAAATATGAAGACAAACGGCACTTTCAAGTTTACACAATTTGTTTTACCATTCCTATTACTAAAGCCGTTGTAAATGATAACAGTATCATATTAAATTAATTTTATTTATATTGACGCTATGCACCCCTTTAGATAAAAATAAGGATTTGTTGTTAAGGAACTATGAACATATGAATGTATAACCAACATATGTGTTTAGTATTCGTTGTTATATTACAGATAATAAAATTCATATAAGTGGAGTTAAACCTTCCACGGACCAATAATTTAAATATTTAAATAATAATTTATTGTATGGATATAATATAATAATATGAAATTATTAATTGTCTTAAACAAAATAAGTTTACTATTTTATATAGTATATTTAGCTTAATAATTTACATATTAAAATTAAAAGCCTAAGTATGGCAAAATTCTGAAATCCACAGGTTTTACCCAAATAAAAAAAATATTATTTTGTAAAGAGAAATACGGTAAATAAGTCAATACAAAGAACTTACAATACTTTGAAAATATGAATAAAAGGTTTGCAATTTTAGATTCGACCTGTGCTCTCTGTCCTTTTAGGTAACATAAGAAAAAAACAAATTAGATGTAAATTTATTACAATAATACTAAGAAGATACCTTTTATTACGTCTTGCCAAATATCAATTAAACCATTATTGAAAATATTAAATAAATATATTATTTGTTATATATAAGTATCTTATTATTTCCATTTATTATATAATAGTAATTATCTTGGTCCTATTGAGCTTGAATTAATATTAGATTGAAAGCATTTACAATTTTAGAATCCGACTAGCCGTAGGGCTCGCTTCGCTCGCCGTTATTTTTATTTTTTAATTTGGTGACCTTATTGACCTTACAGCGTCGCCAAAACATAACCCTGGCATCGTTAGACTATAAGCTTTCATTTGGTACCCTGTTTATAAAAATCGGATTAGCGGTTTAGGAGGAGTAGTGCAAGAAAGATAAAAAGTAATCGATTTTACATGGTAAGATTGTAAGATATTTTGAGATTCAAAGTGAATGAATTCGTTTGAAATGAAATTCAAATGAACCAATTGTAAATTAATAAAGATAAAATCGTTTTGCGGCCGTGTTTATTAAAGCTAAGTTAAAAATCCGTGCCCGCAGGGGGACACGCGTGGGTAGACCTCGTGTGTAACTCGTTTAACCTAAGAATAACACATGATGCCGTTGTTTAACATCAAAAATTTTCAAGCAAAAAGCGGTTTTTATTTTTTTTCTCGGAAAGAGTATGTTTTTTGGAAATACTTTTGGTACTTAAATTTAGAGTAAAAAATAACCTTTCTATTAAAAATATTTGCCAGTACGGAATGTTTACCAGAAAAAAGTTGCCGTGGTCTTACCTACCTAAAATTTACAAGCTAAAAGTGGTTTTTATTTTTTTTCTCGGAAACGGTACCTTTTACGGAAAAACTTTTGGTACCTAAATTTAGAGTAAAAAATAACCTTTCCATTAAAAATAATTATGATGTAAGAATGTTTACCAGAAAAAAGTTATAAATTTTTTTTCACAAATTTTGTTTTTTTTACCCCCACCCCTAAGTTATTGAAGTTAGGTTTTCGGTTTATCTACATTAGTTATAGGTATCTATCAAAGACATCATATAATATGAACGCGATTGATCTACTTTGTATAGGGACAAAGTTATGGTCGAAAAACTGAAATCAGAAAAAGTGAGGCCCTAGCGCCCCCTGTGACCGGATTTTTCTGGTTAACGAACTTGACCTTTATTTTTGGATGGTTGATTTTTGTGCAAAGTTTGAAAGCGATCCGAGCGAAACTGCGGCCGCTATCGTGCTGACAAAAGTCGAATCTGGACGCACGCACGCATATATATATATATATATATATATATATATATATATATATATATATATATATAATATATATATATATATATATATATATATATATATATAAACTTTTTGACCAATGGTCATTTCGGACTCAGACGGTCATAAGAAGACCTCCTGTGAAGAAATTTTTCCAAAATTCGAAAGTAGGGGACAAATGAATGGGCAGACCGAATTCTTCGAGGTCTACCCAAAACTTATGCTATAATATTCGCATTTTTTTTTTAAATAATATTAACATAAGTCTTTAGATTATAATCATTGATAACTTTTTCCAAGTTATATTGGTTAAGACAAAACACATTTTGTGATACATATGTGATGTGTGATGTGATACACATATCACAAACATTAAATGTATGTAAAATATTGCTTTTGAAACTAACATATCACACCAAACTCTCTGCATGATACATCGCTTCAGACTTTGGGAAATAACCGCTGAGATCCCAATTTGATGGTGGTTAAAACGCGTATTCACCCGTCTTCACTTGCGCTACGATTATTGTGATCTGATTACTAAGATGTTTTTTTAACATGTTTATTACAAAATTATTCCCTAATCAATCTAGTAATCTATAAATAGTCTTTCTCAGTCCATTCGATCAACTTGTGGGACGTATAAATATATATATATATTTATATTTGTTGCATTACTTTTTTCTAGGTTGTCTATGTAATAATATTTCTTTTCAGAAAAAAAATTGGTGACGCTGAAGATTTTCCAATTTTCAAACGTTCTAATTTTTATACATTTCTTTCTCATTACAAAACTAAATAGGAGTAGGAAAATATCTAAGCAGGTATTATTATACACATCATTTTATGTATCAAAAACGAGTACATAAGATTGTAAATACAATATTAATTTGAATTTGTTATATGTAGTGAACTAATACAATCTAATATATAAAATTCTCGTCACAGTTTTAGTTATCATACTCCTCCGAAACGGCTTGACCGATTTTGATGAAATTTTAAATTTATATTCAGTAGGTCTATTCTTTATACTCCTAAGTTATAAGGATTGTTCATCCCAAATTTTATTTTTTTTATTTTTAGCAAATACAACTTTTTGTAAATTTTTTCACCCTCCTACCATCAACCCAATCGCTTAGTAGCGATATTAGTATTTCAAAATTTTCAACTCAGATCCATATTGGACAAATTGTCACGTGATCAGTTATCCCCGCTAGTTGTCTACAGCTGTCCCTGCTGATCCAGTAAACAGCACGGAGTCAGGACGAGATTTATTTTCTACCTTCAGTTTTCTTCAATTATTAGTGTTTATGTATCAATCATAATAGTGACATATACAATTATCATTTTAGTATGTCAGTGTCATTTTTTCAAATAAATTTATCAATTATTTGCTGGACTATATGTTATGTATATGTATTATTTGTTAAATAATACATGTTTATGTATTATTTACTAAAATTTTTGAATAAAATTTTAATATATATTTATTAAAGATTCGAATGACAATACTTTTAAACTTAAGAGAGAATAACGACTTGAGCTCGTATTAAAGTTGTAAGTAAGCGTTGCTGTTTTTCTTAATCTTCTTAACTTCTTTTAGCTTTAAAAAGTGAAGTAGTTTTTAAAAGTATCTCACTGTACGAGACGTCGGTTTAAAAATACTTTTTACATTCAACTGCAGTCGCTGACAAGAAGAAGGAAAACACCTTCATCGAAAGTTTTAAATCGAAATCTGTTAGATCCAGCAATGTCTTGTAAATAAAGTCACCAATAATGTACGTTTACAATAAATAGTACTTCAATACATTGATGATAATAATTTCATAACAATTGTAATTATATTATATCATTTCCTATAAGATATATTGATTAATGTTACATTGATAAATAAGTCCAAATCGAGTAAAGAGGTATTTTGTTATTTATTTTGTTTAATAACGTCAATTATATTAAAACATTCACCGAGACCACATTATCGCACATTATATAATTCTTTAAAATTTACTAGATTGGTATTTGACAATTTTCATGAATGAAAATAAGTAACACTTTGTTACAGAGAAGAAAACTTAAGATATGACAGCAGTAGACAAATGTTTTTTTACAAACCATAAAACCGTTTTAAAATGGGGTAATAAAATACGTTCCAGTAATAACGACGACACTTTTTGATATGTCTTTGTTAGATTAAAATCTAATTCTCCCTAAAGTATGTTTTTTTTTATGGAAGAGGAGGGCAAACGAGCTGGCGGGTCACAGATGACTTGTGATCACCGCCGCCCATGAACTCTTGCAACATCCGAGGATTTACAAGAGTGTTGCCGGCCTTGTAGGTAGGAGTAGACGCCTTTTTTGAAGGTACCCATGTCGTACCGATCTGGAAATACCGCCGAAGGGAGTTCGTTCCACAAGCAAGTGGAACATGGAAAAAATGTCCTTGAGAACCGCACAGTGGAGGATCGCCACGCTTCCAGGTGGTAAGGATGGTATTGGAGGCGATGGCGCGCTGTGCGGTGATGAAATTCGGCGGCAGGCATCAGATCGAAAAGTTCTTCGGAACACTTCCTCCCCATGTTATGTAATTTCCAATGTTGAAAATATGCTTCAGCTATTTTTAGTTATTTTATTATTACGAATACTCGATTCTAACTAACAATAACAACTGCATGAAAGAAAAACTATTTACATTATTCGTATATATCAGGTCAGGAAAAAGCCTTTTCATATTTTCTGGTAAAAAGTTGTAATAAAATCTTTTTGGTTGAAATGTTTATAACTGGCTGGTTTTAATGCGATTAAAAGTGTTTTTTTTAAGTAGCAAAGTATTATGCAGCCTCAAGTGTCTGTGCTTAAGCTCTATCAATTGTTGTATCAGGATATAATAAAGACGATTTTATAAATGCCGCTGCCTGAACTTATTAAGTTAAGTTTCCTTTAAAATACACAGAATGTTAATAAGGTTAACTTATACCAAGACAGATCTAATAGCTCTGTGGTGAGAACTAACAAGTCACACAACTTCATCTTATTGAGCTTGTAATTTGTTGACACACTATAAACTAATTACGGTAAATTTATATATTAATGAATACGTGTAACTAATGTATTTATGAACAAATTTTTTGTACATATCAAGTAAATACTTTTATTATAATATTATAAATAATGTTATGGCAAAGAAATACTTAATTTATTGCACAACATTTACACTATCTTTATATGTAGATGTAAAGATGGTATGGTATGATAGTGGACTATGGAGGCCACTTTTAATAACCCATTAAAATACTTTTCAAAGTATATAAAAAAAAACCATGAATTAGATAGATACACTGAAAGATTTCATTATATTTGCTTTTCATGCTCTGATTGTGACAATTTGGCAGTGACAATTTGGGTAAAGTTGTTAGTCTTTCAAACTATTAGTAAATAATTATTAGTTGAACATAACTATAAAATAGTCCAGTGACTCGAATTACAAAAGTTCAATCTCCTTTATATTAAAGGATATTTGCATAAGAGTGGAAGTGTAATATCAAATTTAAATAGATTAACATCTTTTTAGTTAAGACGTACTATCTCCTAAGATATTATTATAAAATTCGACCTTCTATGATAAACATATATACACACAAACACACACATACATAATGTTTGACATGACAGTGTACGCCACCAACTTCGTACGTTTAGACTACGACCCTATATACTGTACGCTTCGTATTTACATCAAGTGTCTCCGAAAGACCGCGAGTGTCTCTAATTGCAAATGTTTGTTGCGACACACTAATAAGTGTCGGTTCAGCCACAATCTGAACGCGTTGTGTCTAGTGTAGTTGAAAAGTTTTCGAGCAGGTTGGATATTTTCAATACACCGCACCACATTTGAGTGCACAAAGATCGTTTGATGTGTAACAAGAAGAACACAAAGAGTCTGATCTTTTTTTATATTATATGAGTATTTGTTTCAAAAAAATATTCAAAACTTATATTTCATTCGACATAGGTTTTCATAAGCGTGATGATTTTCTGTGTGTTATTAAACAATTACATACCTACCATGACATACCATGAATGTTTATTATTGCATCTATGTATCTATAGTGTATATAGTTTAGCAATCTACAGTAAGGTCCTAATTCTTACTTTTTTTTAATCCACCGGGGTACCCAAATACTTCCTTTGCATGTTCGTATTTTGCGATTTTGGTCACAATATAAGCAACAACTAGTTTACTTCTGAGCAGCTCGGACATAATTCGCGTACACTTAGAAATAGACACTACTCAGAAAATCCGTACAAGTGTAAACAGTACAGACCTTAATGTCTGAGATTTATTTCACAATTTCTATCATAGTCTAATATCTTTATGAAAAGTGTCTGCCGTCTACGTTAGATTAACAGTGATTGAAGCGATTTGAAATGGATAAATATCAAACACCTGCAATGGTAATAAAAATATGTAAAAACGTGAATATATAAAAAATATTCATTATATTAATTTCAAAGGAACCTTCTCAATGGTGAACAAGCAATTTTAATTATAATATTTTTTAGTTACTAAATATTAAAGCATCTGCTTTATTCAATTGATTCATGTATCATTCATTTTGATAAAATGCATAAGTTTTCGAACAAGTTTAGTAAAACAAGGCGTACCACTCACTAGTCGACGGAAAGTATTATAACTAACGGAGCCCGATCTCTATAAGTTAAGTTAATATAATAATTATCGTATGTGATTATTTTTGAAATTATATTTTAATATTATACGTATGCAAGAAAAAATCTATATCTTAAAACAATTAATATTAAATTTAGAAAAAAGGAGACAACAAAAAAATAAAAGCCAAGTACTTATCGAGTGATGATCTCATATACAAGAAATAATTGATTTTTATTTGTGTACATAAAATATATCACATAGCTATATTAATATTAGCTTAACTATTTATAATAATGGACTTTACTTGGATGTCTTATTTATCTTAGACAAAACACGGAAATTGCATACTCACATGTATCGTATGGAAAGGGTTGGAACTTATCCGGATTAGAGTTACTATGAACTCTCACAGGCTGATCCTAAACCCTTGGTGAGCAGAGTTTACTTAGTAGTGAATACCCAGCCCCCGAAACCCTCAGTTAAAAGGTTTAACTAATTAATTGCTTATTTTGTAACGCTTACTCGATATAACTATACAGAGTCTCTGTTTATTAAGGTAAAAGATTCCTTTTTTCTCTACCCAAAGTACATGGATACTTGTAGGAGAGATGGTTCATACACTCAAAGTATTAAAATACTTTATTACAGTGGAGACTGCAGTATTTATTGTCACATATAGCAATGTATTTTAAGATATGAACTGCATTAATATTATCATAAAGTTTTTAGAGCAATCACAATTCACTAAAATTGTATATTCTTTTTTTACGTTTATCTTTATTTTGTTTCTTGCTAGAAACATCATGTAGTAATATGGTAGATATTATTTTTAAACAGATATTAAAATTTCTGAATAAAGACAGTAATACTGTCTTTTCTAAATATATAAAAATATAAGATTACTGTTAAAACTAAAATAAATTATAAATTTAGAAATAATATAAAGAGTATTTATCTCTAGTGTCATGTGTCAGTGGAATAAGTTAACTCATATCACAAGCTGTTGTGCGACGACATGGAATAACAGACGAGAATGGACATACATACGACGAAGAAATACAAATAGACACTCTGTTGTTTTAAATTATATTACATAATACAACCAATGAAATCAAATGTCCTTAAGATTTATAGGCAGCGGTTGATGTTTAATATATTATATAAATTTTGTTTGGAAGTCTCTTCTTTATGCATTCATCAGTTCAGACGCAAATGATTTTTTCAATACAAACAATAATAAAAACAAAAAGATACAACTCGGTACTACTGCATTTTAGAGAGAGTAAAATATATTAAACCATGAAGCTGAAGGTCATATAATATGTAAAAACAATTATCTACAATTATAATTAATTTCGTTTGTATGTAACTTAAATCCGTATGTTTTCAATTTTAAATCGTTTTGCAGCGAAGCGCAAAGAATGGACAAAACATGTGAGTGTGGGTGATGGTAGTGGATTTTAAATTGCTTTAAGATAAAAAAAAAATTTGCTTTATTTTCTTTTACTTCATATCCTTCACATTGAAAAACATTATCTCAGGCATGTCATGTAAATATAATTAATTAAAGTAACTAAAAGTTATAATGTATCCTTGTTTCACAAAGTTGTTGTGTAAGTTATGAATAGTAATAATTAAACTATATGACAACGTCTTCAGGTCGTAGTACAAATGTGTTGCAGTATCAATGGTAGTAACAAGTCGTAGTCACTCGCAATAAGATTTCACTTCCTTTTTACTAATATTATTAATTAAAGTAGTCCTATCTTACCTTTTTGTTTTAATCTTATCTTTTTTCATCATAAAAATTATTTTACATTGTGCCAAGTGTTATGTCATAAACGTTGAATAATATGTTCTTAAAAACGTGATCTTTCTTTATGAAATTACTTAACATTTACCTATCGTGTTTGAACCCTTCTTCATTGTAATATGCAGTTGTAACAATTCAGAAAGCTTAGTATTTATAAAAATCATATCGCAGTAGGATAAATTGTGTGAGGAGATATACGGGATAACTAAACAAACATACTTTATACAAAAATGTATAAAATAGTTATAAATCATTTCTGAATGTTTTTAAAATAGTTATAGTATTTTAATGTTTTTATATACAATAATGTTCGAATGTAATTAAATGAAAACAAAAATAAAAGCTTCATTTATATAAAACATAAATTGAAAAGCCTTTAAATTAAGTTTTAAGTTCCACAATCGTAAAATGTTTATGTCAAATCATCTTTATATTTTAAATATGTTACTAAGAATATTTATTAGTGTAATTTAATAAACGTACTTAAATTACTTGGAAGTATTTTAGCACCTTAACAATTTCAAATAATATCAAGTTGGTTAAAAAAAAGTCCTTCCGATGTTCTTCCCGCGAGCTTATGCAAATGGATCACCAGCTTTCTCACTGGCCGGAACATACAAGTCATTAACAAGGAATTAACGGACTCACAGTACCATGTGTGTCCGTTAGTTATATTTCTGTGAAAGTTTTCGTCACAGGGGATTCTTCTATCAATCAGGAATTGCTTTATAAAATTAATAGTTTCCTTCGATCAGTTAAGTATTTAACATTGTACAGATCCTGATAAGTCATGTAAATCATGCTCGGCGCTTTTCTAAAAAAACTGTCTTAAAGGCATATTAATTTATTTTTAAACATCAATACAACTTGGATATCTATCTCTATTATAAAAATAACATATTTTACGTTAGGCTATATAATTATTTTCCATTGCAGTTTTAATTACTTTACTTACTGTTATGCTTAAAAACAAATAATAGTTTTTGATTGAGATAATCCGAGACAAAATTTCATATTCAATGTAACCTTCGAAATCCGCAATTATGCAACATGCAGTTATATATAATATAGCTACATAAATAAAAGAACACAGACTTAAAGATACGATATTCTATCTATTATATAAAAATGAATCGCAAAATGTGTTGGTAAGCGCACAACTCAACAACGCATGGACCAATCTTAACAATTCTTTTTTTTAAATATTCCTTGAAGCCCAAGGATGGTTCTTACGGCGAGAAAATTTCGAATAATTTCCAGGAAAACCCTAAAAGAGCCCTTTTCTTTTTCCTATACAAATATTTTCTAACTAAATTTAGAGTCAATTTGAACTGTATTGCTATACAATAAAGTTCATATTAAATTACAAGCACTCATTTTTGTCTAAACAATGTAGGTGTGTTGCTAACGTCGAAGAGTCAATTCGCACTTTATTGTCTCTGCACAAAGTTCAAATTCAATCAAATATATGTGTGTGCAGGTTCACGCAAAAGTGATAATATCGTGAACCCGACCAAATTGAAAAGTCAAAAAATTTAAGAGCTATAGATTTGATTGGCCTTGGAATATTCTTTCTTTTGTTTTAGTTTTGGAATGCGACATAAATTGTCATCAGTTTTCACGTCATTGCATCTGTCAATCAAACCGCGTTAAAAAGCGTTTATAATATTTAATAATAAATTTTGATTGTTTTATATCGTGTTTTGTGCAAAGTGTTTTAATACCTGTGATTAATAAATATTGCATGTGACATAATTTAGGTGAGTATTTTCGATATGCCTTCTATAAGACGAAGTAATCTAGGTAGAAGAACCCGAAATGCTACAAATCAAACTAATTACCGATCTTATTATACTACACAAGAACGTGACGACCGAAAAGAACGTGAAAGAATTCGTTTATCACGAACGTGGGAAGCGAGAGCGAGAGATTCAACCAATAATCCCGAAAGTTTGAATCGAGCTGCTTTCAATTATGATTTGTCCAATGTGTTACTATTGAATCTATGAACTTGGTTTGCTCTCATTGTAAGGCAAATGAAGCCAATGGATTGTGTTGCGCAAATGGGAAAGTGAAATTGATACCATTGGATCTACCACCAGAGCCATTGTACTCATTGGTTTCAGGAATAGAACCAGATTCCATACACTTTTTGTTAAATATCCAACAATATAACAATTGCTTTCAAATGACGTCATTTGGGGCAACAAACGTAGTTCGGGAAAATTTCATGCCAAATTTTAAGGTAGGTATTATAGCAGTTAATCATTATTATTTTAGTGAACAGAATTTCCTGTTAATTAAGTAAAGGTGTGTCATTAACCTTCAGTTCCTTAATCCCCAAGAAATATATTACTTAGTCATAATATTATTTGTGATTCAGTATTAGCAATACTTTTATTATTTTGAAACACAATATAATTATTTGATGATGGATATTAGTTACCACTAATTATTACATATTGACATACCTAAGCATATCAAATATAAATTGGGGATTCAAATTAGGAGACAGATATACTTTTTACAGTAAAGAGGTCTATTGTAGAAAAATTACAAACTTTATTTCATGAGTACAATCAATTGATTATGTTGTTTAAAACTGCACTGGATCTGATGCCATCTGATAATCACAAAATTGTAATCAGAGCTGATAAAACACCTGTTGGCCGACATGCAAGACGTTTTAATGCACCAACTATTGATGAAGTTGTCATCGTTGTAGTTGGAGAAAACTTGGAATCCCTTGATATTGTTTTACATCGTCGGAATGATCAATTACAAGGTATAAAGGAAACACACCGCTCATATGACGCACTGCAATATCCCATTATATTTTGGCAAGGTGAACATGGCTATGATTTCTCAAACAAGATGATAAATCCCATTACAGGTAATAAAAAATATTAGTTTAGCAAGGAGATATATTATCAGTCACTATATTATTATTTTTTTATTTTCAATGTTATGAAAACAAAAATCTATTTTTAGGTTCTAAAACCAACAAAAAAGTCAGTTCAATGAACTATTATTCCTACCGCCTAATGATGACAATCACATACTCAAACGTCAGCGATTATATCACAAGTATGTTGTAGACATGTATGTTAAAATTGAAACGGAGAGATTAACATTCATCAGGTTGAATCAGACAAAACTCAGATCTGAAGAGTACATTCACCTTCGAGATGCGATTAATACTGATGGTAATGCACAGAATCTTAGTCGAATAACTATTCTTCCAGCAACAAACATCGTAAGCCCTCGACATATGCATGAATATGCTCAAAATGCCATGTCATATGTTTGTCATTATGGTACAGCAGATTTGTTCATCACATTTACATGCAATCTACACTGGATATAAATAGACACAAAGTTGAAATCTTTAATGGATTTCATTGTGAAACATTATGTGTTTGGAGAGACACGCCGCTTGATGCATTCTGTGGAGTGGCAGAAACGGGGATTGCCACATGCACATATTTTGATCTGCTTAGTTGATAAGATAAAGTCAAATGAAGTTGATGCAGTAATATCAGCTGAAATCCCTAATGTAGAAGTAGATCCTGGATTGCATGAGGTAGTTATCAAAAATATGGTACATGGTCCCTGTGGAATTCTTAATCAAAATTTTACATGTATGGTGGATGGTAAATGTTCAAAACGATATCCACGGACATTAATATCTGAAACAATCACTGGTATTGACGGTTATCCTTTGTATCGTCGCCGATCGACAGCAGAAAACGGAAGATCAACAATTGTCAAATTAAATCAACAAGATATTGAAATAGATAATCGCTGGATTCCATATTCACCCATTTTATCAAAGACCTTCAAAGCGCACATCAACGTTGAATCTTGCCATTCAGTAAAATCTATTAAATACATTTGCAAATATGTAACCAAAGGGAGTGATATGGCTGTGATTGGTATTAATGCAGAGAATTCCAATGATGAAGTTACCCAATACCAAATGGGTCGCTATGTTAGTAGTAATGAAGCAGTTTGGCGAATATTTTCTTTTTCTATTCATGAGAGACACTCTACTGTTGTTCATTTAGTTATGCATTTAGAAAATGGACAAAGAGTATATTTTACAGCACAGAACGCAGTAGAAAGAGCTTTACAGCCACCATCTATTACATTAACCAGTTTTTTTTGACATGCCAAAACGATGCTTTTGCTCAAACATTGTTATATTCTGAAATGCCAAAATATTATACTTGGAATCAATCCTTAAGGAGATTTATACCACGGAATCAAGGAAAAGCAGTTTCAGGATACCCAGATGTATATTCTACCCATGCGATTGGTCGAATTTATTCAGTACATCCAAGCAATGATGAAAGTTTTTATTCACGACTGCTATTAGACAATGTACGTGGCCCAACATCATTCCAACATGCACGAACTGTTGATGGTGATTTGTGTGGATCATACAAAAAAGCTTGCCAACGTTTACGATTGCTAGAAAATGATGCTCATTGGGATCAAACTCTCAATGACGCTGTAATATCATCACAAGCTCATCAAATACGAACATTGTTTACTATAATCATATCTACATGCTTCCCATCAAACCCAAAGGATTTGTGGATCAAGTACAAAGATAATATGTGATGATATTTTGTATCAAATACGGATTAGAAGGGGAAATCCAAATATACAAATAAGCGAAGAAATTTACAATGAAGTATTGATTTCAATTGAGGACATGTGCTTGATTATGTCAAACAAACTATTAATTCAATTAGGCCTGGCCGCGCCCAATCGTCCAATGCATGATGCTTTTAACCAAGAGTTGCACCGAGAAAAACTGTATGATATCAATACTTTGAAAGAATTAATTCAAACAAATCTTCCACTATTGAATGAACAACAGAAGTATGTATTTGATACACTTATGAAAGTAATAAATGATAAAAGAGGAGAGATTTACTTCTTAGATGCACCTGGTGGTACAAGATTTTTTTTTTGATTTCATTGATATTAGCAACAATTCGCTCACAAAATAAAATTGCACTTGCACTCGCTTCATGGGGAATCGCATCAACTTTGCTTGAAAGTGGTAGAACAGCTAATTCAGCACTAAAATTGCCATTACGCATGCAAAGCAATGAAACCACAACCTGCAACATTTCGAAGAACTCTGCAATGGCAAAGGTTTTGCAGCAATGTGAATTGATTGTTTGGGATGAATGCACGATGGCACATAAAAAATCTTTTGAGGCTTTAGATAGAACCTTACAAGATCTACGGAGCAATCATAACCCATTTGGTGGTGCAATGATTTTATTAGCAGGAGATTTTCGTCAAATATTGCCAGTGATTCTACGATCAACGCCAGCTGAGGAACTTAATGCATATTTAAAGTCCTCCAATTTGTGGAAGCATGTGAAGGTATTACATTTAAGCAAGAATATGCGTGTCAAGTTGCAAAATGACCAATCTGGAGACATATTCTCTAAACAACTCATTGACATTGGTAATGGCAAATTTCCTATAGACACCTTGACTGGTTGCATTAACTTTCCTCAAAGTTTTTGTCATTTAACTAGATCAAAAGATGAACTTATTCAAAAGGTGTTTCCAGATGTAGCTCAATATTACAGAAACCATGATTGGTTGAGCGAAAGGGCTATATTGGCTGCAAAAAACATAGATGTAAATGAATTAAATTTCAAAACTCAAGAACAAATTACAGGCGAATTGAGGATATATCAGTTGATTCAGCTACTAACCAAGATGATGGCGTCAACTATCCGCCTGAATTTTTAAATTCGCTGGATTTACCAGGATTGCCACCTCACAATCTTCAATTAAACGTTTAATTATCGTTAGTTATAATATTGAGAAATATCAACCAATCACGTCTTTGCAACGGCACACGGTTAGCGATAAAAAAATTATTGAACAACTATACTGAAAGGAAAGTATAAAGGAGAAGACGTGTTGATACCACGCATAGCAATGATTCCGACTGACAGTTTCCAGTGCGGCTTGCTTTTGCTATGACCATAAATAAGTCCCAGGGGTCAATTGTATGTTGCCTGTTCCCATGTTGGAAAACCATCAGATTTGTTTGTATTCACCAGGTAATCAAACAAAAAACATTGTATATCATAAAGCACTACAATAAAAATAAAACAGATTTTTGTTATTACTACGATAACTGAAAATACTAATATACGTTTTATTTCATTATTCTTTATTTCATCTTATTAAAATGATAAAGTAACATATTAAAAAAAGGATAATTTTACGATTTATTTATCATATTATTTAAAATATTAAATGATAAAAAAATCTACCAGAAATCTTAATATGTATAAATCACGTGTCACGTTGTTTGTCCGCGATGGACTCCTAAACTACTTAACCGATTTTAATAAATTTACACACCACGTACAGTTTGACCTAACTTAAAAGATATATAATAATTTTCAACTCAATTCATAGTCGCAATATTATTTTATTTGTTTATTATTTTGCAGTTAGCTCCTAACAATTCTAAAAGATGGCGGTATCTGTTAACTGGATTTAATTATTACGAATTATGTATCTACCCTACCTACCTCATTCGTAAGTTTAGTGTTCCAAGTTATTTACTAAAAACTTTGTAATAAACAAATAGTGTTATAAATTTGGATTAAATTTAAAAAATAATTTTGTTTCTATTTTTGCTTAATATCGACTGTAAGAAAACATTATGATTTTCATGACAGAAGTACTCTGAACGTTACCCCTTAAATAGTTTACTACAATGTAATATATCAAAAACAATAGTCACAGCAACGCGTGACCGGGTCTGCTAGTTAATAATAGATTGTATTACAAGGATATTACGAGCATTTCGTATTGGAAAATATTCTACGAAATTGAAATCAACTCCCGCACTGGTATTTTTATATTGGAATCGTGAATTTAGAATGAACTCAGGTTTTGATTAAACCATTTTCAATATCGCGCTGATTCAGTGTTTTTTTAAAGCTTACTGTGAAAGGTTATTTGATGACTTCAAAACTAAATATATATTGAAGTATTTCTAACTGTTACTTTTATAAAAGTCAACAATTTTGGTCAGTATTTCATGTTTCATTATTATGTCAAAGTCAACGTTTCTTGATTCAATTGCTCTTATGAAACATCTGATTCTAGTTGCACAGTTAAAAATGGGACGTTCACAGGAAGAACCGGTCATAACTTACTTCTTATTGACTACATATTATTAAAAGATTTACTGTATTGCTTGGTTACGAAAGAATTAAAATTAATGGTTTTCGTATAAACAAATAAATATTTTCTTTCGTTTAGAAGACTAATTTTGAAAACAATTATTAAATAAATCCTCGTAAGTTTTGATTTTTTTTTCCACGTGATAAGTTCATTTTCTCTAATCCACCTCGTGCGCTTCCTCCTACACTTATCTCTCGGGTATTAAATTTTGAAGAGCGACGGCATCATAATGATAAAATGAATAACGTATATATGTATGTCGTGTATTATGTATACATTTAAATCGGAATATATATATATATATATATATATATATATATATATATATATATATATAAAATAAATTTGTGCGTTGTTTAAGTTAATTAACATTAATCTGATTGCGGTTTGATAAACTATTGTTTGTAAAATAATTTTAGCTTTTTCTAAATGAATTTTCTAAAAATAATTTCTTTTGTTGTGAAATTACTTTGCTATCATAACGAGAATATATATACGTTCATTAAAATATTTTTGTATAAAAATCTCATGATTTTTGAGATACCAATTCGGAACTTATTTTATTGTGTAATAAATAAATGAATATACTTTTGCGCTTTAATAAACAGAAAATATTGTTAAAGATGGATTTCGTAACCAATTTATGTTTATATTATATAAACTTGAGAAAACCATAATGAATATAAAAATAAGTGCTTAATATTCGAAATTTTCTATGAATATCTCTAACTCTGTTCCTCCTGCACATCAATAAGTTGGATATTTCCAAAATACATTGTTATGTTACGGGAAAACGTCGATGAGTGCCGCAAGAAACTTGTGTCTTCAATAGAGACCTCCCTGGGGAAGGTCTCTGAGTGGGGTGAACTGAACCACGTTCAGTTCAATTCCCTAAAGACACAGATTTGCGCGTTTACCACTAAAAAAACCCCATTTGTCGTATCATCGCTCTTCGAGAGCACTCCTCTTATTGCCTCGCCAAATATCAGGAGACTGGGTCTCGACATTTCGAGCGATTGTCGGTTTCGTGGTCATCTGGAGAGCAAGGCCAAGTTGGCCTCGATGAAATTGGGAGTGATCAATAGAGCGAGGCAGTATTTCAAACCTGGCCAAAGACTTGCGCTCTATAAGGCGCAGGTCCGGCCACACATGGAGTGCTGTTCTCATCTCTGGTCCGGATCACCCCAATATCAGCTTCTACCATTTGACCGCGTACAACGGAGAGCCGTTCGGATTATCGGGGACCCAGTGCTCTGCGAACGGCTGGACTCTTTGGCATTGCGTAGAGACGTGGCTTCTTTGTGCGTCTTCTACCGCAGTTACAACGGGGAGTGTTCCAAAGAACTATTCGATCTGATGCCTACCGCCGAATTTCACTATCGCACAACTCGCCATCGCCTTCTTTACCATCCATACCACCTGGATGCGTGGCGATCTTCAACTGTGCGGTTTTCAAGGATTTTTTTCCCACGTACCACTCAAATGTGGAACAAACTTTCTGCGGCGGTATTTCCAGATCGATACGACATGGGTACTTTCAAAAAGGCATATATTCCTTTCTCCAAGGCCGGCAATGCTCTTGTGAATCCTCGGATATTGCAAGAGTTCATGGGTGGCGGTAATCACACATTAACAGTGACCCAAGCTCATTTGCCCTCCTATAACATAAAAAAAAAATGAAAACTGGAACCTTATGTTATATGACGGAACGGTGCCCAGAGGTCGCAGGTTTGAGTCCTACCAGTGTTAAAATATATTTTTTTTATTCTATATTTATTTTTAGAAGTTCACATCATGCTTATACAACTAAGGGTACTTCATAGTTTGACAACTTCTAGACAATAATTAATTAGGAGGAAAAAGGAGCTTTATAAATGTCCATTAAAAGTGAGTTATTTTAAAGAAACCTTTCAGTTTCTTACCACCGTTATTAAAAGATGTTTTTAAAATTTTCATCGTCAATTCTATAATACTTCCCATTGTAGTCATAGCGCAGTTTATTTCCCGTTCATTGCATTTTTTGTCAAAAATTTCAAAATCAAAGAGAGATTCATTGAAATGTTTTTACTACTAGTGACCCGTATTATCTTCTTTATATAGATTAGTATTTTGTGGTTTCAATAAAGAAAAATATTTAAATAGTGACTATTAGTCTGTTATTTTTTTAGGAAGTTCATGATAAAGAAGTGTGGTTTTATTATTCGACGAACCATTAATATTTACATATAAATATATCACAAACTCAAATTCTAGTTATCCAATTCCAATAACTCATAAAAACTCTATGATCCACCTCTCAAACTCACACTCTTATAAAATATATATTTATATAACTCAATACTTTCTTAATTAGCGTCATACAAGGAACCTTCAGACATAACTTGTTTACATTAAAAGTGGGGTAATAAGACAGTTAAGATTGTCTTTTATAAAAATAGGCGTTATAGTATATAATTTTTTTTCCCTAAAGCCAGGAAAAAATGAATTGTACTAACTCAGTGTATAGTAATTATGTAACTTTTACAGACTTAGTTGCAAGTTACTAACTGTAATTGCAGTTGATACATTTGTATGAATAATATTATTAAAAACTGTTTTTTTAGTTTGAATCAGAAAACTCAAAATATTCTAGCATACAGTAATATTTACATTTACACTCAAATAATTTTTATGGAATGTAAGATGACAAGTGATCACCGCCGCCCACGAACTATTGAATCATCAGGAAAATCACAATATGAGCTGCAGTCAAAAGACTATAGCTAGGCACTAGCCATAGTTGTTTATTAGAAGTTAATATAATTATTAAATAAATAAAAACTATTAAAAAAAAACTTACAATTAATACTATAAAACCGATAACAAACGTAAATATATGTTGTAAATTTATTATTCATTAATTGTGACTGAACAAAGTTATTATAATTATAAGCTTATAATGTAACAGAATGAAAAAGCAAAAAAATCTATTATTTAAAAGTGTTTTTCCCCAATGTCTTTTACATTTTATTAACTATTTTCAATACTTACTGACTGAAATTGATCAATAATTTTACTGACTGAAATTGATAAGTTTAGATATAAAATGGTTGAATAAATTTTATATACATAAGTATAACCACACAGTTTAAAAAATATTAATAAATTATGTTTTAACACTAAACCTACCAAGTACCGGTCAAAATGACCGTTCTTAAACTTTTGTAAAACTTACTTATTTTTAAACGTTATAATATCGTTATCAAACTACAGGACAGGACATTCTTAGAATATGCATATAATATTTTCTATACTCTTTACTTTTAATTATTTCCATGATTACCTGCGTTATATAATAAAATAACTTTTAATTACCGGTCAATTTGATGGCGTGCGGTAGGAACAGGTATACAAGATTTAGTGTTAATGTTATTTGCTAATTAATGATTGTCATAATTGAATCTAGGAAACTTGTATAATTTCATGAATCCAAGTCCTTGGGTGTAATCTTGGCTATAATAAAAAGGTATCTGTTGCTTTTCTTAAAGTGTTTTGGACACCAAAGTTTGAATTATATTATATAACAACGTTAAATTAGGCTTCACTATTGTGAGTGAGATAACGTCAGTCACTCAGTTAACACATCTTTAACTACGAATATAACAATTTTGGTTACACTTTATATAATTCAGGGTTCCGTAGGTATAAAAAATTATTCACTTTGCTGTCTGTTTGTCGGTTAAGTTGAAATAGTTTTATTTTTAATTATATAATATTTATTATGCAGTATAACATCAAAATTTTTAAATTGAAGCATATATATTTTTTAAACATTATATACAGCAATATTATATGCTATTTTTGTTAGTATTTTGTTAGTATGTTATTTAACAATTATTACTTGAAACATTAATAATTGTTAAATAACATACATATTATTTTTTGTAAAAAAAAAATAATTAATTTATACAATACTATCTGTAATTCACGCTTACCAGTGGCATGAGTGAGAAAACAATTGTTCTTAGTTAGTATCCTCAACACTACCTAACGACAACTCTGTTTCAACAACAGAAAAACAAAAAAACTTCGACAAAAGTTTTTAAAATGTTGGAATTTCAAGATTGTTGTCCCGTATTAGAAAAAGATTCTATTTTTAAACTCTTAGTTTGAACGAATCGTTTGAAGGAAATGTGTACTGTATCGATTACTATTATAATATACTAGCAGACCCGGTCACGCGTTGCTGTGACTATTGTTTTTGATATATTACATTGTAGTGAACTATTTAAGGGGTAACCTTCAGAGTACATCTTTCATGAAAACCATAATGTTTTCTTACAGTCGATATTAAGCAAAAAACAAAACAAAATAATTATAATTATTTTTTAAATTTTATCCAAATTTATAACACTATTTGTATATTACAAAGTTTTTAGTAAATAACTTGGAACACTAAACTTACGAATAAGGTAGGTAGGGTAGATACCTCATTCGTAATTACTCAATTCAGTCAATAGATACCGCCATCTTTCAGAATTGTTAGGAGGTAACTGCAAAATAATAAACAAAGAATTTGCAATTAAATAATATGGCGACTATGAATTGAGTTGGAATTTTTTAAGTTAGGTCAACTGTATGTGGTGTGTAAATTTATTAAAATCGGTTAAGTAGTTAAGGAGTCCATCGTGGACAAACAACGTGACACGTGATTTATATATATTAAGCATTCTGGTGGATTTTTTTTTATCATTTAATATTTTAAATAATATGATAGAAAAATCCTAAAATTATCCTTTTTTTAATATGTTACTTTATCATTTTAATAAGATGTTCATAATTAAAAATATTTGGTGGTTTTACTAATCCATATAATATAAGTTAAACTCAAAACATTTAAATTTTAAAAGATAAATCATGAAAAATGAAAAAAATACATTTTTATAATAAATACAACAATTTTTATACAACTCGGCAGACTTCGTTCTGTCAAATAGATTTGAAATGTGGCAGTTTATATTTCGACCTTAAGATGTTTTTACTCTGCTGACCCTCACATGTAGCCCTATCATTATGGTGACGGTTCTGTTCAGGAGAATTAAAGAAAAAGGTCAGCTCGGATGACCTAAGTATCTTCGCTTCCACGAACTTTGGCCACCCTTTTGAGACGCACTAAAAACCCCGACTGGGATGTCTTCTAGAGGGCTTCAAACTAAGAGGGGAACATAAGGTTCAAACCTGATTGAAAAATAATCTAAAGGGATAGTGGGAACGTAAAGGTGACAAATATTTACAAAGTGGGTGCTTCAATGACAAAACGTGGAGAAATTTAATTATTTATTACTATTATTATTAACATAGGGTTAATAACCGATGAAATAAAGAAAAATGAAATAAAACGTATATAAGTATTTTCAGTAATTGATCGGGGAATCACTGGCAATGTTTGACGAAAATCTCCTGCTAATAAAATCATTGCACCACCAAATAGGTTATGATTGCTCCATAGTTCTTGTAAGGTTCTATTTAAAGCCTCCAAAGATTTTTTAAGTGCCATAGTGCATTCATCCCAAACAATCAATTCACATTGCTGAAAAACCTTTGCCATTGCAGAGTTCTTCGAAATGTTGCAGGTTGGAGTTTCGTTGCTTTGCATGTTTAATGGCAATTTTAGTGCTGAATGAGCTGTTCTACCACCTTCAAGCAAAGTTGCTGCGATTCCCGATGAAGCGAGTGCAAGTGCAATTTCATTTTGTGAGCGAATTATTGCTAATATCAATGAAATCAAAAAAGTTTTTCCTGTACCACCAGGTGCATCTAAGAAGTAAATCCCTCCTCTTTTATTTTATTTACTTTATTACTTTCATAAGTGTATCAAATACATACCCTGTTGTTCATTGAACAGTGGAAGATTTGTTTGAATTAATTCTTTCAAAGTGTTGAGATCATATAGTTTTTCTCGGTGCAACTCTTTGTTAAAAGCATTATGCATTGGACGATCAGGCGCGGCCAGACCTAATTGAAATAATAGTTTGTTTGACATCATCAAGCACATGTCCTCAATTGAAATCAATACTTCATTGTAAATTTCTTCGCTTATTTGTATATTTGGATTTCCCCTTCTAATCCGTATTTGAAACAAAATATCATAACACATATTATCTTTGTACTTGATCCACAGATCCTTTGGGTTTGATGGGAAGCATGTTGATATGATTATAGAAAACAATGTTCGTATTTGATGAGCTTGTGATGATATTACAGCATCATTGAGAGTTTGATCCCAATGAGCATCATTTTCTAGCAATCGCAAACATTGGCAAGCTTCTCTGTATGATCCACACAAATCACCATTAACAGTTCGTACATGTTGGAACGATGTTGGGCCACGTACATTGACTAATTAATAGCAGTCGTAAATAAAAACATTCATCATTGCTTGGATGTACTGAATGAATTCGACCAATCACATCGGTAGAATATACATCTGGGTATCCTGAAACTGGTTTTCCTTGTTTCCGTCGTATAAATCTCCTTGAGGATTGATTCCAAGTATAATATTTTGGCATTTCAGAATATAACAATGTTTGAGCAAAAGCATCGTTTTGGCATGTCTCAAAAAAACTGGTTAATGTAGTAGATGGTGGCTGTACAGCTCTATCTACTGCGTTTTGTGCTGTAAAATATACTGTTTGTCCATTTTCTAAATGCACAACTAAATGAACAACAGTAGGGTGTCTCTCATGAATAGGAAAAGAAAATATTCGCCAAACTGCTTCATTACTACTAACATAGCGACCCATTTGGTATTGGGTAACTTCATCATTGGAATTCTCTGCATTAATACCAATCACAGCCATATCACTCCCTTTGGTTACATATTTGCAAATGTATTTAATAGATTTTACTGAATGGCATGATTCAACGTGGATGTGTGCTTTGAAGGTCTTTGATAAAATGGGTGAATATGGAACAATCCAGCGATTATCTATTTCAATATCTTGTTGATTTAATTTGACAATTGTTGATCTTCCATTTTCTGCTGTCGATCGGCGACGATACAAAGGATAACCGTCAATACCAGTGATTGTTTCAGATATTAATGTCCGTGGATATCGTTTTGAACATTTACCATCCACCATACATGGTAAATTTTGATTAAGAGTTCCACAGGTACCATGTACCATGTTTTTGATAACTACCTCATGCAATCCAGGATCTACTTCTACATTAGGGATTTCAGCTGATATTACTGCATCAACTTCATTTGACTTTATCTTTTCAACTAACCAAATCAAAATATGTGCATGTGGCAATCCCCGTTTCTGCCACTCCACAGAATGCATCCAGCGGCGTGTCTCTCCAAACACATAATGTTTCACAATGAAATCCATTAAAGATTTCAACTTTTGTATAAAGACTCTGGCTGTGTCTATTTCTATCCAGTGTGGATTGCATGTAAATGTGATTAACAAATCTGCTGTACCATAATGACAAACATATGACATGGCATTTTGAGCATATTCATGCATATGTCGAGGGCTTACGATGTATGTTGCTGGAAGAATAGTTATTCGACTAAGATTCTGTGCATTACCATCAGTATTAATCGCATCTCGAAGGTGAATATACTCTTCAGATCTGAGTTTTGTCTGATTCAACCTGATGAATGTTATTCTCTCCGTTTCAATTTTAACATACATGTCTACAACATACTTGTGATATAATCGCCGACGTTTGAATATGTGATTGTCATCATTAGGCGGTAGGAATAATAGTTCATTGAACTGACTTTTTTGTTGGTTTTAGAACCTGAAAATAGATTTTTGTTCTCATAACATTGAAAAAAAAAAAAAAAAAATATAGTGACTGATAATATATCTCCTTGCTAAACTAATATTTTTTATTACCTGTAATGGGATTTATCATCTTGTTTGCGAAATCATAGCCATCTTCACCTTGCCAAAATATAATGAGATATTGCAATGCGTCATATGAGCGGTGTGTTTCCTTTATACGTTGTAATTGATCATTCCGACGATGTAAAACAATATCAAGGGATTCCAAGTTTTCTCCAACTACTACGATGGCAACTTCATCAATAGTTGGTGCATTAAAACGTCTTGCATGTTGGCCAACAGGTGTTTTATTAGCTCTGATTACAATTTTGTGATTATCAGATGGCATCAGATCCAGTGCAGTTTTAAACAACATAATCAATTGATTGTACTCATGAAATAAAGTTTGTAATTGTTTTACAATAGACCTCTTTACTGAATTGTTATTTGAACAACGCATATCAATTTCTTGTGGTAAATTGCCAATGAAATAAATTTGCAGAAATTTGTAATTGCTATCTGATACTGGTAACAGTGAACCTGCGCTATGATATAGTTGGCCTTGTATCTGTAAATTAAAAAAAATGATTTTTGTCAAATATAAACAATATTTGTTCGTAAAAAGTATATCTGTCTCCTAATTTGAATCCCTAATTTATAATTGATATGCTTAGGTATGTCAATATGTAATAATTAGTTGTAACTAATATCCATCATCAAATAATTATATTGTGTTTCAAAATAATAAAAGTATTGCTAATACTGAATCACCTAATAATATTATGACTAAGTAATATATTTCTTGGGGATTAAGGAACTGAAGGTTAATGACACACCTTTACTTAATTAACAGGAAATTTTGTTCAAATAATGATTAACTTCTATAATACCTACCTTAAAATTTGGCATGAAATTTTCCCGAACTACGTTTGTTGCCCCAAATGACGTCATTTGAAAGCAATTGTTATATTGTTGGATATTTAACAAAAAGTGTATGGAATCTGATTCTATTCCTGAAACCAATGAGTACAATGGCTCTGGTGATAGATCCAATGGTATCAATTTCACTTTCCCATTTGCGCAACACAATCCATTGGCTTCATTTGCCTTACAATGAGAGCAAACCAAGTTCATAGATTCAATAGTAACACATTGGACAAATCATAATTGAAAGCAGCTCGATTCAAACTTTCGGGATTATTGGTTGAATCTCTCGCTCTCGCTTCCCGCGTTCGTGATAAACGAATTCTTTCACGTTCTTTTCGGTCGTCACGTTCTTGTGCAGTATGATAAGATCGGTAATTAGTTTGGTTTGTAGCAGTTCGGGTTCTTCTACCTAAATTACTTCGTCTTATAGGAGGCATATAGAAAATACTCACCTTAATTATGTCACATGCAATAATTATTAATCACAGGTATTAAAACACTTTGCACAAAACACGATATAAAACAATCAAAATTAATTATTAAATATTATAAACGCTTTTTAACGCAGTTTGTTTGACAGATGCAATGACGTGAAAACTGATGACAATTTATGTCGCATTCCAAAACTAAAACAAAAGAAAGAATATTCCAAGGCCAATCAAATCTATAGCTCTTAAATTTTTTGACTTTTCAATTTGGTCGGGTTCACGATATTATCACTTTTGCGTGAACCTGCACATACATATATTTGATTGAATTTGAACTTTGTGGAGAGACAATAAAGCGCGAATTGACTCTTCGACGTTAGCCACATACCTAAATTGTTTAGATAACAATGAGTGCTTGTAATTTAATATAAACTTTATTGAACAACAATATAGTTCAAATTGGCTCTACATTTAGTTATTTATTCTATATTTAAAATATTTGTATAGGAAAAAGAAAAGGGCTCTTTTAGGGTTTTCCTGGAAATTATTCGAATTTTTCTCGCCGTTAGAACCATCCTTGGGCTTCAAGGAATATTTAAAAAAAAGAATTGTTAAGATTGGTCCATGCGTTGTTGAATTGTGCGCTTACCAACACATTTTGCGATTCATTTTTATATAATAGATATATGTAAAATACACACAACCCTCAGACAGGGAGACTAAAAGAGCGGTGCAAAGTCTATTATTCATTACACATTCGTTTTTACACATTGTCTACAATGATTCTACAAACACCAGCCATTTACAATTGGTATTCTCTGGGATTGACCGCAACTTAATCCCCCGGGATCGTTGACAACTAACGACCGTACACATAGTTATGTTGGATTTGATTGGATGTATACACTTGCTTAATGGATAAGGGTTTTAACATATTTTCCAAATGAACAACTATTTATTGTTTTTTTATTAAAATGTATTTTTTAAATCAATTATCAAACTGCCTTTTAATAGGTTTCCATTGTAAATTTTTAAATAGATTGGTTGTAGACGAATATTTCATTGCATATTTGAAATGAAAATAAATTTGTCTATATCTTTTTTTACATTATATATGTTGATTATTCAATATTATTTTATCAAGCCAAGAAATTTTGGTTCCCATTATGTAAAAGGAACCTTCTATATATAAATTTTAAGTTATACAAGAAGTTTTTCTTCTTGTTTCCAGTTCCAGAAAATAAATGAAGTCGCTAGCAACAGTTAGTCTCGCATAAAATTTTCTACAACGGAAGTCATCTTTATAATAAAGAAAGATAAGCACTCAAAAATTTGCTTGGTCTTACTCGTAATAAGGGGAAAGAGTTGAAGAGGCAAGTTTATATTAACATTGGTTTTAAAAGAAGATTTAAAGTTCTTCTTTGGTCTACAGTGCTACCTTTAATTTAAACGAAGTTAGTTAGTCCATAATCATATCTACGATATAATTTCAGATCTTTACGTATAGTTTATGCAAATCTCAAACAATGTTCACTTAGTTACTCTTTTCTACCTATCTCTAGGTGCTAAGATCAGTGAGTTCCATATTTTCTCGATTCCCTGGAGCTGTAAATCGCACAAACATATTACCCTGCTTTACGAAGGTACTAAAATAGAATTTATAATATTTTTATAAATATATGTGTAACATTATCTTTATAAAATGAGAAATATTACCATAAACCATAAAATATCTTTTGTTGTTTTAATTTCACCGCAACCCTTTAGGAAAATGAAAAGGACGAGTTTATAAGAAATATTTGAAATTTCGTCATCTTCTCGTAATATAGTTACGTTGAGGGATTTCACGTACGCTTTACATTACTCTCTATAACTTTAATGAAGTCAGCACGCAAAAACCATTTTTAGTAAAAATGTTGAGAGGTTGCTAAGTTGGCGCAGTCACAATAGCGTGGTTAGACGTTGCGTCACAGTTTGGTAACGACCAAATTTATTTACTACATACTAGGTTTTGTCCGCGGTTTCATGCGGAAAGCGAACGAGAGTAAAAAAGATACATATTGTAATATGTAACAGCATATTCTTGGGACATTTTTTTGGAAAATTAAGAGTTACTTCCCTATCAAATTGTAATTATGGATATAGAATATTACTAACTACAAAACTTTTCGCCCAGCGTTTGTCTGCCTGATAATTAGAGAAGTTGCCCGCTATTCCTAATAATCCTATAATATCATAACTAATGATCATAACAAATTTCATCCAGGTCCAAGATTTAGTCATTTTCCCGGTATGTACGGGTACGAAGAAATAAATAATCAACAAACATATGTGTTTACGTGTTACGTAATATATATAAATTCAGATTCAGTAAAAGTATTTAATGTTCAGAGGTAGATTAAACATAATAAGGTGGCTTTTATATAATTCTTAGAAACATGTTTCAAGAAATACTAAAATAGTCTTTAGAACACCATTGTATGTGAAAAGTTAAATGCGAAAAAAATCTACTTTCATTTCAATTTTAAGTTTAGGAAACTTAATAGAACAGTCCAGCAATTGTAAAAATCACAACTAGTAATCGTGTTGACAAATAAGGAAATAAAGCCACAATATTTTTTGTTATATGATTTAAGACCGACAAATAGTAAACAGGATAAGAAATAACCCTTTAAAAATGAATGGTCACTATCCTTATATTGTAGTATATTAAGAATTGTAACTAAAGTCGGTTAAAATACTCCTGAGGGCTATGATCTCATATTTGTTCAATAAAATTATTCCGCACTGACCTCTATAAACGTTTTACCGCCACTGAGACCTCCATTCATTTGATTGTTGGTTTATGATACGATTATTTTATTCGTTTAGAAATGGTATTATCAAATAACTAGTTTTATTACTACTACATTTTTTTACTTTTAGACGGTCCTTATCTTGTAATTTTAGTTTTTGTAAAATTGTACTAAATATGGTTCAGTGGGTTTATTGTGAGTAAGCATTAATGTTTGTTTTGATTTTGCTCGATCTATTACGGATTCATTTACTAATGGAGGTTAGTAGAGTTGACAGGAGGCGAATCAAATCAAAATAACAGAAAAATATTATTCGTATGTGTAAAATAAAAGCTGGATTGTATCAGTGTTTGTGAAGGAATTAGGTAATAAAAAAAAACAATGCAAATATTTTAAATCGATCTCAACATAACATAAAAGTACCACTTAATTAAATTTTAATTATTTTATCGTTTAGTTGGATTTTAATGATTACTGAAATAAAATCGGATTATTCATGATTTTCCTATAAAGTTTATAGTTATTCATTATTTTAAATATATTTATTTATTTATTTAGCTTCACGCCATATCCACTGCGGGGTAGCCAGAGACGACGGAGCGTCAGACGCTGTGGTCCCTGCATACATCTTTCGTCTCGGCCATAGACATCAACCTCTTCATACATGCCATACATAAAAGTCATTATTTTAAATATTTTTAATATTTAAAATAATCACTTAACTATAATAGTAACCACAGATCGTAGAAAATATATATAATCTTTACAATCAACACAATATAATTTAAGAATATATATAAATATATATATTACACTTTTTAAATTATACCAATTTTTGTGTAAACACGTTCACACACATTAAGGTTACATTTAAATTATTCGAACCCCTATCAATACGGCTTTACTTTATTTTATTAATCTTTATAAAAAAGATAGTTTACCTTTAATCATCTATTTCTTACTATGAAGAAAAATAATAAATAAAATGAATATAGTAGTTTTATCTATTTTGGTTCTTCAATGTATGGCTTCACGCTTGCGAAGAACCAAACGTGTCAGTCACAAATGTTTGTTTACTGTCTGGAAGGGTCAGATTACGAAGATTGTGAAGAAAATAATTTAGGAACAAGCAATGCATGCTAGTTTCTGATAAGACATCTTTGCTGTCAAAACAACATCATGATACAGAAGTAGATAGCTTCTCAGATTATTATATTACAAGCTTCGTCGGACGTGACTTTAAATTTATGACATGTAAGAATCTAAACAACTTAAGTTTTATTTTCTTTACATTGCTCTTCGTATCATTCTCTTATTTTGAAAGTTTATATTTATTTTAAATTCAAAGAACAATAAATATAATACTATTAAATTTTTGTTAAATTTAGGCATTTATCGCATATAGAACTGTACATAGGGGTAAAAATAAAGTAACTATATAGTTGTTTCGTATCTCGAGAAAGACTACCCTTCCCTTTCGCTATATCTGCCCTGCTCTTCTTCTCACACCATTCCTCTGTGCTGGTCGCATATGCAATACTATGTTATTGTCCATGTCCGTGAAATTGGCACTTACGTGGACTCTCTGCTTTGCCACATCATATAAGAGTACATGTAATTCAAATCGTAATACTCACTATAACCTAATTACCTATTTTTGTTTAAAGGCATACTTTGATATTCATTATTATGAGCATTATTTTACTAGTATTAGAATTAAATAAAAATCATTTTAGGTAACAGAAAGGAGCCTATATTTAAAAAAAATATTAATGCGCCTAATTAGACATATTGATCTTATATTATTTTGACGTTAATACCGGATTCTGCAGGTTATTTATGATTTAATACTTTCTAATATAATATCATCACAGAAGCAGGTAATGTCACAAAATAATTGTAAATATATATTAAAGCTAAGCAAAACATTGTATAAAAATTACTTACTAACTTACTTACTTATCGTCACGCCATATCCCTTGCGGGGTAGCCAGAGACGACGGAGCGCCAAACGCTACGGTCCCTGCATACCTTTCCCTCGACCACAGACATTAACCTCTTCATACATGCCCTCCGGGGGGTCCTCATGCTTTTTACGTGACCTTCCTCCAGTATCGTAGCTACTGTGTTTTCGAAAGTCACTCGAGGCCTCCCCCTGTCTCTCTTACCGCTCACTTTACCTTTATAAATCTTTTTTACCATTCTTTCATCATTCCAGTGCTTATATATAAATATTTTAATAAAATGACATGAAGTATAATTTTATTTCCTCTAATGAATAAACATGAGCGACTCTGAGGTTATTTTTTCATTTATTAAATTAAATTATTCCATAAAAAATTTCGTTGTAAGTAATAAGTCATACAGATAATATTTTGAGTAATTAACTTAACTTCACTTTAATTTTTGAGTAATTAGTAAGATAAAGTAAAAATTGGATAGTAAAAAGTAAGTAACTGAAAAAAATCCTGCACAATATGTTAGGTATCCTTCGTTATATGTGACATTAATAATTCAGACAAACAAACAACTGACCTCTGAATATTTTAAATATTTCAAAACAATTTGTTACACGTTTCATTTGTAGTTGAACATTGTATATTATAAGAATTAACTAAATTTTTTATATTTTTATAATATATTTTATATATAAGATATAATAGATGAGTATTAAAATTTATTTAAAAGATAAAATAATTGTTCTCCATTTTAATTGACAAAGAATTCAAGTGTCAATTATGGAAGACTGATAAAAATTTGATAATAGTATTAAATACAGTTTTTATTTAATCAGTGTAAGTATTGAAATACATGTTAAATATAGGTAATTTGTTTTTTTTATTTAAGTTACAAAACGCATAGCAGTTATGGGATAACTTAAAATAAGAACTTTTAAAATTGACACTACAACTTGAATAATTATGTATGTTCTCGTGTTGGACAATATATATTATATTTGGCCATGCCACGTGCCGAGCCAAGCCAAAGCCAGACGGAAGCTATGCCACGGTAGTATATTCGTATATCCAAAGCTGCCAGCTTAACCAATCAGAAAATATCAGTGACGTCATAGCCGGTATAATGTCTTAGTAAAACATCCTGTAAACAGTTTTGAGGATTCCAGAAAGCGTCAGTGACGTCACAACAGGTACAAAGGCGTAAATAAAAGTATAAATACCCTGTAAACAGTCTTGAGGATTCCTTCACAGTGTGGCGAATGTAATTCGAAACTGTTTTGGAGTTCAAGTTTGGTAAGTGAATAAATATTTAATACCTATTATAGCCTGTATTTTTTATTATCCTACCGTTTAATGAAATAAAATAGGTTTTATCTCTATTTAAATTAAATTCATAGAATGATTTCTTTGACAGAATGACTATATCATCGAAATAGACCAGGGATAACTCTCAAGGACTATTTGTTATGGAGTAAATCATGGAACATATAGGGATCTGAACTAAAATCAATAATAATTAATTTATATTTATCATAATAAAAGCTGGTCGTACGCTATCTGTTTTTTTCTTAAGGTAGTTTGAAAATACTCTTTTAACGTTTATTTTTGTTAAGTATTTTGTTATGAAGTTCTTTAAATAATATTATTAACTTCTTTAAATTTTTAATAAAGTTATACTTTTATTCAGGTGTGTAAACATCGTCCTCGCTTCTTGCTCATTTATATTCATTAGAGTAAATAACATTTTATAAGAATTTTATTTGTCACTTTAAATGTGTTGAATTCGAATTACTGACATTGTTATTTATTTGTACACCGATAAAGAACTATTTATAACGTCATTTTAGTTTATTTAGTAGTTTAAAGGAATAAAAATTTACCTATATCGTCGCTGTCGTACGAAGCAGAACGTGAAAAACAAATAGTACGAAATATTTCAGTACATTTTGCAGTTGTTCTAAACCATCTATCTATGAAAATTTTATATTAACAAACTCGTTACATAAAAGTGAATACTTTATTTCTTTGTTAGAATATTTTTTGTGTCTTTTATTATATAATAGTTACTTGATATGTACAAAATAATACTTAAGTACGTGTAATAAAAATAATACTCAATTTATTTATAACTTTATCGTAGTTAGTTTAGTATTTATTTGCAACACGTTCCCTGTTCTGCTCGTCAGCTGATCACAGGCTCAGTAAGACGGACTTGAGTGACGTGTTAGCTCCTGTCTGCTACAAGCTTACCTTAGTAACATTGTACTGAAGGAAACATAGCCTCATAAGTTTAGGCATCGATATTTAGAAAATCATATTTATTATGCCGTGATATAACAACTGATAGAGCCTTAGTACTCTAAGGCTCTATCAGTTGTCAGACACTTAAGGTTGCTATTCGTATAATTAAAAAATACAGCAATCTTATATTATATCTTACTACAAAAACAATCATATATCTTACTACAGAAGCTTTGAAAACGGGTTTCAGTAAAGACAACTGAAACCCGTTTGCAAAGTTTTTCCTCTACAAAATTAAACAATACGTGATTTGTAATTAATTTAACCAAAAAGTTATTCCTAAAATCTATAAAATATCGAGGAATATTGTCTACGAGACGTCTATGAATTGACGGAACAAAAAATACTTAATACAATGTAAACAAACTGTAACAAAAAATATAGACACAAAAATACGTCGAATCATATAAATTCCTTAGAATAAAACTTAGGACATTTCTTGAGATATCTTTAAGTTATTGAAGATGTAAGAATAAAGACATGGCATAAATCCTCTCAGATATCATATTTAGGTATAATGACTGTCAATTATGCCGAAATTCAGAATTTTCTCGCTCTCATTTTCGCATTCGCATTCGCATTCGAACGAAGTCTTAATTAATGCAAGTTTGACTAGGAATATTAAAATACTCTTATCAATATCTTAATGGTAATATAATTTATAAAACTTTATAACTAGCTATGAACTAGATGTTTCCACGACTTTAACACAACAATCAATTGTATACCATTGTAAGTTAAGCTCGCTTAAAGGCATTTTATATATAATTAAGATATCTAAATGACGAGTTGTAAGATTAATAAGTAAAGTTGAATAGTGTCACGTTTCTGTTAGAATAATTGTCATCCAGAATAGGGTTAAGCAGTAAATTCTGTAGGGTTATTTAATTACGGAGTTATTCACGAAATATATGACAACCTCTGTAATATAAGTGAGTGTTATAACGCTGTTCTACAAGATGACTGTCGTTAAACACTTCATTACACTGGCTGAAGATGCATTATATTTATCTTTTCTTATTTGTTTTAGGGACGTCCAGAATTTTTTTTTTGCATTTTACTTTTACCACGTAGTAAATATCTACCACATTTTATATTATTAATATATTATAATAAAATATTAATATACAGCTGACACATAACAAGGCATAAAACAATATTTACTCATTTGTAATAATGTCATATTATCATAGCAATTAAAAATACACGAATATTATCAACATTAAAAAGATATTTCGTAAAATTATATAAGCCCTTAAATAGTACGCAATCATAAAACAGGTCGGATGTTCATAAATAGGTCGTATGACAGTTAAAAGCTAGTGAACTGAAGATAGGTCCCAAGGGTCTGAATATACATATATAATAAGGCTCTACACATTACCATATACACTAGAGATATCCTTCAAGAATTACGACACCTATTAGTGAAGATTCCAAAATCCGTGTTAATAATATTACTATTTCTGATTCAGATTCATTTATCATACCGTAACCAAACTCTAATTAAGTTCCAGATATGAGATACCAATATTCTATGAACGTGCCAAGTGTTTTAATTGCATAATAAACATTTTACAACCTTTAATTATTTTTATATTATTATATTAAAAAAGTTATTATTATTAAGAAATATTACGTGAGTTATGTCATTTAAATATATGAAGAAGTACATTCATCAATGTTGTATGGCAGAGACGGCAATCATTTGTTTATACATTTCCTTATCAATGTCAAATAAACTAATAGAGATTATTATCATTGCATTATATACATACCAATATTTTAAATACCAAGTTGTGAAGACATTATTCGATATAGAGAGTACTAGCTAGTTATCATAGTTTATCTAGTACCTAGTGTTGGTCGACATTAGTAGCGAAGCAATTTGTGTCACAAGATGAATACAATGTTATAATACAAACAAATTTATAATTTTTTATTAAAAAAATAAATATATTATTAATAATATTAGTATTTAAATGTTTTCTTGCATTCTATTGATGTAAAGATATATTTTTAATTATGAAAACCTAAAATGTTCTACGTTGTAACGTTGTAACGTTGTGAAATAATCTAAACATATATATTTAATGAACTACCAAATTGAAGAAGTTAATTATAAACAATTTAAAGTCTTATCAGAGTTATTAAAAGCGCAAACGCAGACAATTAAGAGAAAAGAGAGAGAGATTAACAGCGTCAGATATCATTTCATTACTTCTACTTCTCTTCCGATTATTCTGATCCAGGAATTAAAATATTATCAGTTTAATGTTCTACATGCATTGAGGATTTATTAGTGATATCTTTGCATATAATTTTTGTGTGATAATATTAAATATTACAACACCATTTTTATTTTAAGTTCCTTAACAAAGCTTTCTAGAAGAAAGCAAAATAATATGTAAACATTTGCCTGGAGTTTCTCATTTTTATTTATAATATAAATTAAATTATTCATCTCATCGTCATTTAATTAAAATAACATATTCGCATAGAGATGTAAGCGTTTTTTGTTTATATCATGTTATAAAATTTTAACTTTTTCTACGAAACTTTTCTTTTTCAGTACAAATGAAAAATATGTAACATTTTTACTTCTTTCATGTTTGCTTTTTTTGTTAGGTACAAATGGCACAGTACAGAATTTGTATCTAACGAAATGGTATTTTTTGTATAGACAACTTACGCTTTACTAAAAAAATATTGTTTCGAAAATGTTCCTGCACTCACTCCTAAATTATTACCAATCTCTTTTTCTCGTTTAGATTCAGATATCTTACTGTCCCAATAAAAAACATCTCTGTGAAGAAATATAATCTAGATCTTTATGTTGGTCAAATATTGGGAACTAAAATAAGAAAAAAACTATTCAATTGTAATGAGCTCTCTCCAAATAATAAAATAAATAGTGAAATATCCTATCGTCCGAGTATATAAATTCTAAAAAGCTATAAAACTTCAAAGTTTTGTTTTTCTATGTATTAAATTTTCACTAATAAGTCTTATAAATATATACAATTTAACAACGCATTCCGATTATTCAGTTGTAATTTCTAAAGTATCACTTTAAATGTATACTTTGTTAAAGTTATTATTTAACATAATAATCATGTTGATCGATCAAGTGTTCAATTAAGCTTCATATTATAGACTGAATTGAAACTGGCAATATTATTTCAATGTTCAATTGTCTGTGCCCTGATCTCTGCATTGAAACGTATTATAATAAATTCGAATCTCTTTACCAGATTGCATAAACCAATAATTTTATTAAGTGTACCCAGAGTTTAATACAAAATCATATAAAAATATATAAAATTATAGCTTATAAGTTAGGAGGTATGTCATTTGTTAGTTATAGATATTTGCAAATAGTTTCCGATCCTATCTTCTGTTATTGGTATTGGTATTGGCAAAGTGCCGAGACCTCCGAGTACACGAGCCTCGAGTGAAGATGGTTCATTTATCTTGAGATGGTTCATGATTCATAAAACACTTACTATATGTTGGTATATCAAAGATGTAAATGAGATGTGAATTATTTTTTAAATAATGCGGATTCTAGATGTTTTCGTTATAATCGAAATTATTTTTAACATTTCCGTTTTCTCTTTACACGTTTGAGAACTGAGGAAGGGTATTATTTCGATTTTCTTCCTATTCCAATATTATATTTTAAGGAAATGCGATGGTTTTAGCAAAAACACCTTTCACTTGCGATATTAACATTGATTTACGTTACTTATAACTTTAACTTAAAGTGATTAGCAGACTAAGTCACTTTAATCTAAACGGATATGATGTGAGAAATAAGGCTATTTGTATACATCTCTTCAGTGTGTTTCGTTAACAATTCTTGGTATGAAATGCTACTTTGAAATGTAAACAATTTGTTTTATAATCTGAAGGAGTATTTATGATAAATGTATATAATATACACCAAGACTTCATTATCTTTATTTATTATCTATTGAGCTGGAATTAATAATGATCAAAAGCAATCTCAGTTTTAGAATGCGATTGGATATTCTGAGATTTAAAGTATTTTTCTATTCAAATAAAAAAATTATCTATAGAAATAAAATTTACGAAATTACACATAACAGTTCTAATATTTATAATCTACAAATATAGAATATACATATAAAAAATCTTAAAAAGTCAATATAGTATGAATTATAAGTGATTTCAATTTTATTGTTTGTTCCGGCTAATCTATGAAACGGTCGATTTTTCTGAAGACTTTCACTGACTGATAGTATTCAATAAGTTTGGAGTTGAAATAAAACTTCAAATAAAAATCCATGAATCGTAAATATACATATTAGCAAATATTTGAAGAATGGTGAGGAAATATTTCGTGTGTATCAGTAAATTGAGTAGCTGTCAATATGTTGATGTTTGGAATAATTATTTCATCTGGAAAATCCTATATACATAAGAAATTTAATCTAGATCCGTCTAATAGTTTTATGTGAAACACGAACAAAGTAATTGACCAACGAAAATAGCTGAAACAAATCAAAACAATTTTCTGGAGTTCTGAACAAACGACACCAAACAAAAACTTCTTGCATTTAAATTGTAGGTTTGATATATTTCATGCTATACGGGTACGGTTCGGTAATTATAACAGTCCCACTTAGTATTGATGTTAAAACGAATTGAAGGAACAAGCTTGTAAAGGAATCTTCAGTTTAATGACACGGAGTGTTTCGGATGCTGGACGGTGAAACATCAAAAAGGACAACTAGCTAACTATTGAAACATTTTTGGAACAAACACATAAGAAGAACACGTGTTCTTTTAAATATACATATTCATTACCGCCATATGTATTATATTCTGAGTCACTGATACCAGTACGTTGAAATAATCCACCTGAGTTATGATCTTTTATATTTGTCCAATAAAATTGTTTCATACTGACATCTACAAACGTTTTACCGCCACTAAGACCTCCATACATTTGATTGTTGGTTCATGATACGATTCTTTTATTTATTTTGACATGGTTATAGCGTATAACTTGTTTTATTACCACTCTAACATTAAATGGTCGTCATACATTCTTTGTAATACGACTAATATGTTATTGGAAGTTTAAAAAATGATTTTTTAATGTCCGAACATTTTTATTTATTATAAGGCATAAGAACAGGATTAACATTAATGTTTAAAATTACATATTGTTAATAAGTAGCATCATTATCGTTATCTGTTAAAACGCAGCAATTTGATTTTTCATGAAATAGTTCAGCATATTTCACGTCGTTACTTCTTATTATATGTGTAGATATGGACCGAACTTTAATCTTTATATTAAGAATTTCTAAAAGACTTTCTTAAACGATTACCTCACAACTGTTATTAGAAATCTTCTTAAAATTATCAAGCCAATACTTCATATATATTTAGTTTCACAAATAACCTAAAATATTGTATACATAGGGTAGTCATATGTATATATAGGGTAGTCTTCTTATATAATAAGTTCACTTAATATTTACAGTAATCGCAGAGAGATGACATATCTGTCAACCGCAGAGAAATGACTATCATGTTTAAGAAGATATTAATATTTAATATTTTTATAAATTGGAACGATAACAACTATTTTACTACTAGATTTTTCATATTTTTAATATATATATAATTATTATTAATTTATTTACGTAAAAAAAATAATCTTTTTTATTCGTGTATACTAAAATTAAGTGTGATATTTTTTATATATTTCTAAACAATATTTTCTTTTTAACAAATTAACATACTGTAATTTGTTTAATACACTCTATCTGTCAGTCTGTCTGATAAAATTGTGTTAACCATTTTCTCCTTGCACTTAAAAGATAGAAGTCAACCAAATCCATTTGCTCGGTTGAAAATTATTTACGGATTTCAATATATTTCAATTTCGCTCAGCTTATTTCCATCTTTATATTTTAAGTGTTATATATTCTATATATTAAGAACATACAAAAAAAAATTTCGTCTTTATAATACTTATAAATGTATAAAAATAGGTTATTTAATAATGTTTTGTTTTATATTTGACAAAAGTATATATTTTTAGAGATAAAAAGTCGAGACACTAAAATATAAGACTAAATTCTAATCAGTTATTAAAATATTCTCACTTTCTATTCAAATAGAAAAATAAATGTAATAAATTGTTTTAATATCGTTACCACACTTGTTTTTATAACAAAAATATTAATCGATGGACACACTACAAAGACAAACTACTGTATGGTTATTAGTTCAACAACATTCCTTTTCAGTTCAAGTAGATAAATATTTTTAATCGGTTGTCGGACGTTAGTTCACTGTTTACGATTACTCTGTATTATAAATATTGTATCGTTGTTTTGTACTGTGTCTAATGTGAACAACAATCAGCTCTAATTGAATATAAACAAGGAGGTCGAAGAGATATTTGAAGAGCTGTGTTGACTGCACTTTGTTGAATCACTGCATTTTCATTCCTAATACAAGGCAGCTAAAGAAATTTGGTTTAAAAAAATTTTGTTTATTTATTAACAATTAATGAACATTACAATTACATCAATATATCTCAGTGGTTGTTTCTTCAATAGTAAAATAATTACAAGTTGAATTGTAATACAGATTACAGGACAGATATTAGGGGTTTAATTTATGTCAACAAAATGAACTACTGTTGTTTTCTTTTAAACTTATATATTTATTATCAGAGATTTTTAACAGTGAATTTGTTTAAACAATAGTATTAATTGAAAAAATGTGTCCAAAAAGTAATATTATATTTTGGTAACAATATCATATAAAAAATAAATAATGGAATGTTATATTAGAAAATTAATTATAAATAGTAGGTATCTAATTGTATTTTAGAAGCAGTTGCGGATAAATCAGACAAGCTTATTGATAGGGTAATTTATTTTATTTTTAAGTTTTTAAGTTAATTAAGTTATTATCGAATATCAGTTGAAAATATTAATTCCTGAACTTAATGTTGTCATATGTCATTAACGTTATTCCCTTAACGAGGTCACAAAAGAGTTATAACAATGTACAACAAAGAATTGCAAAGAGGAACCAACACTGCGTGGGCTATAACTGTATTAGTAAAATGAAGATGCAACTTTAAGAAATAAATTTAACAAAGGTTTACAAAACCGAATAGCTTCATCAAAATAATAAATGTTTAATTGGCTCTTGAACTTAATTCTCATCTAATTATAAATTGATTTATACAAATTATTATACTACAATGATTTTAAAATCTTAATTAAGAGTTATAAAGTGAATACGAAAAACATTTCAAACATCTTTTCTATTTATCAATGAGAAACAGTTTTAATTTTTTTCTAATTTAGGCAACAAGATAACCGACCTACTTAGAAATTAGTCGTTCACCATTAATTGGATTGTTTTGAAGAAATTTTACAAAGAAAGTTAAAATATATAAATGTTAAAATATGTAACTAATTACATATAACATTTAATGTCTACTCTTAGAAAGTATTTTCACATCAGGGACCAGAGCTATCAAGTCGAAGGGACTTATTATCATTATCGTATTTTGTAGTCTTTATTTATTTGTGAGAGTTTAGTTTACATAATAAAGAATCTTTTTGATTTTCATTTCATTGAAATGGAATATAATTAAAAAAATTGGTACTTTAATAAATATTTCTTATATAAACACGTCAATTAAGCAAAAATAATACTATAAAGTTTTTCGTATAAGAAAAAAATTTACTCCGTGAACTAAAGATCTAAGCAATCTGTTTAAGATGTAGCTTTAAGTTCAATTAAATCAAATGGTTGCTCACAAACCAAAACCCACTCCGGTCCTTCATCAGTTAAGAGGTCTGCTTCTGCAGCTGCTGTCCAGCTCCTATCAATTTAATCTCGGTAAGTTCACAGCTGCAATGTCATCCAATGTTGCAGTCAAATGAACAGTAATTTGTGTTTGTGAAGAGCGTTCTGTACTATGTAATTATCTTTCAAAATGAAGTACTGTGTAATCCTTTCTAATCTATTGTATATAAATACACGTGCCAATAATAATAAAAACTATTTATATCAGCTGTAGAAAGGCCTTCTTCGTATTCCAATTATGTTATTAACATAAAAAAACTATTTATCTTCTTACTTAACTATTCTTCTTAAAGTGATCAGCTGATACAGGTTTATTAAATACTTTTATCTCAGTTTTTTGCAGCATAAACCTTGTCTCTTTGTTTTATGATAGTTTGGACTTCAGTAACAAAACTGTGAAAATAAAATGAAAAAATGGGTTTACTATAACTAAAATATAAAACATACGAGTATTACATTTTAGCAACAAGATAATATTCCACATTTAAAAAATTAAACACACGTACAACAACACGCATAATAGCTTAAATAATATTTACTCCCGAGTTATTAACTTGAAATTTAAAAAATAACTTGGTAAATATATGAATTGATTTAGGACATAATTCGACTATGTTTAATAAATACAATTCTTAAATTATATTATATATTAAATTAAAATAGTTGTTTAACAACATTGGGATATCAGTTGCATTCTGTGCATTGTCTATTATTTATATGTATATATATAAATAACATTTTAATATATTTACGTATTGTATTTAATGTACCTAAAGCAGCAGTAAGAATCTTTTAATATTAATACACAACATTTGTGAAGAATATTTCATTGCAATTTCTATATCATTGCATTGCATACACTTCACATATTTTTTAATTCAATGCCCCTTTCACTTAATCTTTGAAAGGATCTTGCGGTTGCGTTATATTTATAAATTAAAGTGGGAAAAATATAATATTTTATGATAAATACTATTTATAATACAGATATAAAACTAACCATCCTGTCTAAAAAGATATACACAAATAAATAAGCAATGAAAAATTATGTATGTTAACTGTAATATTTACCTGTTCTTTATTAAAGCAATTAATGTAAAAAAGATGAAAATGCATGCAAATGATAAGTTCATTTGCATCATTATTTATCCGTAATTAGTTCAATAAAAATAATATATAATAAATATATATATGTTTAGAATATTTCCTTTTTTTTTAGTTATGAATTTATCTGAAAATATTTATTACAATTGTAATGCAAATATTGATTAAAAAGTATAAGATTTTCATATCACGAAATGTCGCTCCGCAACCATATTCGTCTGATTTGACTTTATAGACTCAAAAGGCCAATGCGGGGACTGGAATGCGGGGGGAAGGTCTTAAAGGCTATACCGGAAGAAGACTAAATCGACTGTTTTGAGGACTGGAAAAAGCGTTGACAGAAGTGCGTTTTATCAAACGGGGATTATTTTGAATGAGATGAAATTGATTTGGAAGAATAAATAAAGACTTGACATTTATAAACGAATTCCCTTTCCTGTTTGATCACAGTGATATTATAAATTATACTCTGTTCCAGGCATCTCTCTCACTCAAGTGTAATCCTTTTCTTAGGCTGCTTCAAACCCACACCCACCACTACACTTTCTCTCATTTGAAGTGTAAGTGCAGAAAGTAAATGTTAAATCGGTATACCGTATTTAATATTTAGATATGAAAACAAGATTGTCTTTAGATTACAGTTACAATTTATCTGAATTTTAGAGTTGATAATAAAATTCTTATCAGTGATACTGATCAGGATTTACACTGATCTGACCTTTTCGGAACCACTCGATGAAAGGAAAGTTAGAACGTATTCCTTACCTCTCAAACTTTCCGCATTGATAGACCCAACATTGTAAATCTGACCAATTCACAAACGAGTTAAACCTTCACGAAAGTCATTAAAAGTGGAGAGCCCGTTGAGCGTCAAACAAGATTAATAGCATCCGGAAACTGTTTTATTGCAACCTTTTGCTTATAGCAATTGTTTTACAGCTCCAATCAAATTCTAAAACGACATTTTATAAATAAAAAAATACAACAATTTTAAACATTGTAGTAATTTAAGATTTAAGTTTGACGAAATATTTTTCAGGATATTATAGATTAATATTTATTTTAGAATTAGAATTTTATTTTATAACTTTAAAATAACATATGTTTATAGTCACTACGCAATTCGCTAGTTTTTAAATTGTTAATATACTTCGGCTTGTATTTTAATAAAATTAATGACTTCCCAAAAAACGCGTGGCGCTAGTGAGTCATGACCCAGCGGGTACAAACAACAATCTGGACCCAGAAGTATCCGGAATCGGGAAATAATCGGGAAGTAGAATTGGGCCTTCAAACTTTATTCAACAAATGATGACCCAGTTAATCCAAACCACTGAAAAGGCATTTAATCCTCCTAATACAAAATCAACCTGACATATGAGAAGTCTTGAACACATTTACATACCTGCGTTTGACCCTGATGACCGGACCGATACGATTCCAGTGTGGTGTCGCAACCTTGGAAACCTCAAAACCGAATATGACCTGTACGATAGGGAAATCCTTAATTTAACAAGGAAATACCTGCGTGGACGGACGGTGGAAGGGCAAGGCGGAATTACTTCAGCTTAACAAATTGGACAGTACTAAAAGCTGGTGTTATTGAGACCTTTTTAGACGAAGCGCGGTACTTTAACTATCTGGCGACTTTTATCGAGTATTCCAGCGATCAGGCCAGCAATCTCGCCGAATATGCTACGTTGAATTGGAAGTTGCCCAAAAAGGGGGAGATGACTGATCAGCGGTTGGTATATATAATGCAATATAATGAAATAGGAACAAATCAGATTCAGCTCTGTGACGCGACTTTTCATTTTTGTAGAAACTTCTTTGGTTAATAGACCTGAGATATATAGTCCTACTGTTCTGTTAATTCTGCTCATAATGTACTATTCTATGAGTTATAACTAAAGTAGATTGACATAATCCACCTGAGGGTTATGATCTCATATTTGTTCCAATAAAATTGTTCCTCACTGACATCTGTAAACATTTTACCGCCACTGAGACCTCATTCATTTGATTGTTGGTTTAGGATATTATTTATTTATTATTATACTTTTTTTTATTGTTTGTTTATTTAATTTATTTTACTAGTACTCCTAACGTTAGTGGCTTTCATATTTTCTTTATTAAGCTAGTGTAATTTTATTTAAAAAGTGGAAAAAAAAGAGTTAAAAAAGTAAAAACGATCTCTAGATTTAAATAATATTCATAAATTAGTGGTCTATAATAGAGAAGAAAATATATATTTTATTTTGTTGATCGTTAGAAGTGGGAATTATTATTTTTTATTTAATTAGTTACATATATGACGTTATAAAATAAACCACACAATATTTGTTTCTATCGCACTTCCCAACTTCGCCACTGCATTAGCCACTAGCGTTATATATATTGCATGCTTCATATTTTTTTTCTATCTTGTTGTCTCTGTACAGAAAGAGAGAGAGATACTCTATAAAACCGATTATAATTAATTTATTCAAATCTGAAAGCGACCTCATTAATATGAAATTTTAATGAGATTATGAAGGTCGGCACTTCCATGATAAATTGAATATAAATATCCAGGAGCGTTCATATTAATGTCTTTAATTACAAATCGCCGAGATAATATTTAATTTTATTAATTTTATCGTAGTAGTAAAATAAGTGAGTTGAAAGATGATACAGATTATAGTTGGTATATAACAGTTTTGTTTATATTAAGAAACAAACTATTGTCACTTATATTTTACTAACATCCCTTAAAAATAAATGTTGTGTATTTTTAATGCATGATTTTAATAATTTCGTTGAAATTGAAAATATCTTTACATTGTTCGTAAGGGAGAGTCTGTTTCCATCGCCTTCACTTTTGAAGATCGAAACCTAACAATCGGGATGGGAACAAAGGTTAAAAGTAATTAACTTATGCTCATACCAATATTGAAGGCAAATTGTTCATTTACATACTATAGCATGTAATATTTGTAGCTTTTACAAATATTTTTATTTAACTTTCGAGCTCGAAATATTGTAATGTTTATTTGTACTGAGGTATTTGTTTACAGTAAAACTGGGCAATAGAAAGTCTCGGAGTTTCACTTCTAGATCGTATAAGAAACGAGGAGATCCGTAGAAGAACCAAGATCACCGACATGGCTCTAAGAATTGTTCGTCTGAAGTGGCAGTAGGTGGAGCACATTGCTTGTGCAATGGCCGATGGGGCCGAAAGGTTCTCAACTGGCGACCACGAGCTGATAAACACGGCTTGGGCAGGACCTCCGACAGATTGACCGACGACATAACCAACTTCGCGGGAAGTCGCTGAATGCGGGCAACGCAAGAACAGCTATCCTGCCGATCTTTGAGCGAGGCCTAAGCCTTGCAAATGGGCATCTACAGGCTGAAAAGAAGAAAAAAAACAAGGTTTAAATTATATAAATTAAATATTTCCGTTTGTTATTTATCCCTTTAAAAAAATTATAAAGATTCTAAGAATGTTGAGTACTATGAGTTGCCCTTGAAGCAATATTTTAAATAAGTGATGTCATCAAAATATTTTAACAAAATAAAGTCAGAAGAAGCAAATAAAGTTAAATAGTTAATTTGAATAAAAATTAATGAAATTCAACGTCTTCTGTTCGATATGCGGATTGCTGCTTATTAGCCTCGTTTCACCCCTCTACTGAGCACTTATAAATCCTAATTTTAAAGATTTTGCTACTATTTTTAAAATTACCTAGCATATTTACGTTCTCATATATATTTTAATCGTCATGTTCAACGATGCGGGAAAGACTGGACGCAAGATACTGATGTTACACTTGTGGAATTTGATGTACTCTTAAATAAATAATATCATTTGCAATAAGTAATATTATTTGCAATAACATGTATTATCTCAGGCGTATTATATGAGTATAATTAATTAAATTAACAAAATTATAAGTTACCTTTGTGTCGTAAAGTTATGTGTAAATTATGAATAGTAATAATTAAACTATATGACAACAATTGCAGATCGTGGTAGAAATATGTTACGAGTATTATTAATTGAAGTAAGTTGTAGTGTTTCTGCTATACAAATTAGCAACCGTAACAAAATTAATTAAACGAATGTTTTATTTTTATGTTGACATGATCGCCTTTTAAATATGAAAATACTTTATAAAGTGATTACACCTGAAAAGTTAAATACTTACCTTATCAAAGAAAAACTTTAATCCCTTGGTCGAATAAGTGTAGCAATAGATTACTACTGGCCTTCTACGAGGGGCCCATATCCGAGTAATTTGCTATCAAGCAAATCATCTGGGCCAGTCATTATAATATAGGTATTGGCTGTTACCATGTATTTCCAGAGCCACCTTTTTTTAATAACTCAACCGTTTTTCCATGAGATTATAATTTTAGTAGTTAACAGATGACCCCTTGAATTTAGTTATTTTTTAGGAATCTGCATCATGTGTCTACAAAACAGAATAATAAAATTACTTGCATTAAAAAATATATAAAGATTGGACTTTGCTTAGAAAAAGTGGTTTTGATGTGGGCTAACAACAGAAAAGACAATTTGGAGAAAATAACGTGCAGTTTCTACAAACTACAAATATGTATTTGACATTACTATATTATAACAATTTTAAACTTTGATATACATGATAGTAATACAATATACAAAAACAATGCTGCAATTTAACATATTTATAAATATGATAGGATTTGAATGCAATAAACAATTTAAACTGAAATTTTCGTTATTCTTGCTTTGTTAAAGCTTAAATATAAATAATACAAATTTTTGCATTACAAAACGTGCCATGGGTTTGTAACATGACCGAATATATGTCCGTACACCGTATACACCGATGGGATTTAATTGTATATATATATATCTGTGTTCCTTTTATCACAATTCAAGGATTATTAAATAATCCTTAAATACAGAAATACATAAATACGAGTACATCCATAAATAGAAGCCTGTACCGTGACTAATGTCTAATGTAAAACAATTGTAGTAGTCTACGTTACTGTTACTTTCTTTTAATTTTTTTATTTAAAAGTAACTCACTTTATAGACGGTATAATTAATGGAAATATAATGGTCTGTTATATGAGAAGCCATAATAAAGTATAAACCTGCCAACACAATGAAATGGCGTATTAAAAAGTTTTCTCTGTTCCATAAAATCATATAAAGTTATAAAATGTTTTATACTTTTTTACTATTTTTAAGGTGTATATATACGGCTAAAGGAGTTCAAACATGAACTGCTTCCTGCTTACTCGTATAAGCAATAAAAGATAATTGCTTGTCACTATACAAGGTTTTTAAGTGTTTAAAATATTATTTATTTGCAATATTTTAATTTTATTTTCGGTTAACTTTTGATTAGTTTTTTCCGAATTTTCTTTTTTTTAATGATCTAAATTACCTGACAAAATTATAAATAATATATTCTGTATGTCTATTATAATTATTATTATAAGTATTGATTTCCATTTATTAGTGGTATTGATTTTAAACAGTTTCATCATCATATTTATACATAACCGTCTTTTGACAGATAGATATGTTATATATTTTATCTGGTCTTCCCCCTCACCCTACTACTACTATTAATATATATATATATATATATACAGATAAAGTTGAGGTGTGTGTTTGTTATTCTAAATTAACAACAATTCATTAAATGCATTTGAAAGTATATGAGGTACTTTAAAAAAAAATGTCTATTTGTTTCGATTAATCTCTGAAACAGATGGACCGAGAGATTGCGGATAGCTGACGTTATAAAAAGTATCTTTGGCTTATTCAATTGATTAAGGCTCCATGCTAGGCTCCGTGCTAAGAACCGAGTTCCGTTTAGCTGTCATGTTAAAATAAACGATCCTCTTAACTCCTTTTATCCTCAAACTATAGCTGCTATAAACTGCTTTTCCCGGCACTTCCAGAAAAAAATATAGATAGCTACATTGTGTATTTCTTTTTATTTATTTTGTTTGTTCGTACATAAAGTAGAGTTTGAAGTTATTATTACTCTTTCCTATTTATTTTATTGTGAAAAATTGGAAACATAATAAACTCATTTTAAATTAATATACTTAATAATAATTTGATTCATTTGGTATAATGAGAAAAGCTATTTTTTAATATTCTATGATATAACTTACATCTAGAATATAAAATTTACTTATATTGCTAAATGTGTCATCATCATATCAGGTTCGTAGTGAAAACTAAAACGTGATGGAGTTCCAATAAAGTCCTGCGGGAATCATCGATCCGAAGCAAACCATAGTTCAAACAGGTCTCTAAGCTGTGTAGTCCATTGTTTTAGGTTAGTTTTGTCAAATGGTTTACAATTTTCGTTCGGACTTTTAATTTATATCAAATAGTAATAATCTATTTTATTTTTATTTACGTTTTCAAGTAACGATACATTTTAGTAACGAGTTTAATTATATTACGTTTTTTTATATTGCTGTATTTTTTTCTGTGTCTTCCTTTTAGTAAGTATTCTTAATAATATATAGCTGCTGTGAATGTACGGCGACCGGTGACATATCAATTCCTTATATCAATAGTATAACTACTTGAAAGATGGTAAAGTTTATTTAATATATGTATGTACTCATATGTAAATAATGTCTGATGTACTCAGTCAAAAGTAGTTTTTATTTTTATAAAACTAATTCTCAAATAGTAAATAAATTATATCATATGCGACAACATCTTTCATCACTTTATAATTTATATTTTAGAAAACCACAAACTTTGATTTTACACATATGAGTGAAGAAACAATTATCAAAACTATAAGTAGAGGATATGAATAATACATATATATATATATATATATATATATATACAAACAGCTGTGCCTTCGACTTTGTTCGTCCGGATAAGGTAAAAGTAGCCTAAGTTACTCTCTATAACATTAGCTATCCGCCAGTGAAATTCCTATTAAAATCGGTTCAGCCGTTTCAGAGATAAGTGGAGACAAACAGTCGATTTTTTTATGTAAGTATAATACATAATTTCGTTTACATTTACTGATAAGCTGTTAATTTGGAATTGAACGAACAGACACTTAAATTTTATTTATATGTATAGATAATAAGGTAATATGGTCAAAATGGTTATTAAAAAACATTTAAAATCAAATAAAATCCATTTGAACAGTTTTTTCAGTACGATTATTTTGGTATTTATTTCCGCTTTTATAAACTCTTTACAAGCAATATTGCTTTTTATATTGCGTTAGTATCGTTGTATTTCTTGTCTCACTGAACTGAAAAACTATTTAAAATGTTTCTCTGTTGCTGTAAACTGAGCACTTTAAGCACTAAGCTGTCTCCGACGTTAAACGTACGGACAGTTATTTTTAATATGACTGAGTAAATATTTCTTCGTTATTCTCGTATCTTTTAAACTTATTTTGCTGTATATTACCACGTTTTACTTAGCTCGTGTTCATCACGTCTGTCTGTTTGTGGCGATAAATCTTGCAATCGAAATTTCACCCACTTTCCAGCTATCAAGAGCGCTGAAATTTTCAGGATCGCTCAGAATTCGATGATAATGCAGTATTCAAGCATAAAAAAAATCTAAAAAGCAGAAAATTATTAAATAATTAAAAAAAATAAAAACCCACGTTTTACAAATGCACTCAAAAGAAGAAAATAATTTTGCCCTATGGCAGCTCTGAACTCCACGTCTGCCTCACTCCATCACTCCTCCTGCAGCTGTTTCCTTAATTTGTGTCACTCGTAATCTTGTACTAAGCTGAAGGCTGAAAACGTGGGGCGCATCATTTGGTGATTTGGGTTATACATGTGTATTGATTAGTTCTAGGTGGTGTTAACAAATTGCATGTTTTTTAATAAATTTCAAATAACCTGACTATAGGGATACCGATGTATAGTCCTTGGTTTATTATTAGGATAGTTCTTTTGAATTAAGAGAAAAACATTTTTTAAAGAAACGTATTCTTCTTGTACTGATATGGTTTGCAGCATCTTATTTCATCTAAAGACGAGATGTTGATGAATGACAATTGTTCAGTTAATTGTTCATATACCTCAGTGTGCTGGGTATGGAGTGCAGAATGATCACCGACAACAACCACCATGCGGTCAACCACAAACCATTAGATTATACGACTTATATAACATTTGTGATAGAATGAATAGAAGGGGTACTTATAATATTTTATTACTAACAAATCTTTATATTGTATATCGGATTGTGAAGGTGCCTGTACCAGTAATCGTTAGCTGCTTGATATTACAATTGCAGCTCGTTAGCCGTGCTGTGCTCACACCTGCTATTGAACATTTATATATTTAAGATGCGGTTAAAATTATTACAATTCTATTATATTTAAATCACGATTCCAACATATGTTATGAAATTATAAATTAACCAAAAATATGTGTAATTGAACCTTGCCCTTTACAAGCTTTTACAATTTTTTTATTTATATTTTCTAACAATTTTTCTTCTTAATGCATTTGAACCACAATACAAACTTTTAGTTTTTCCTTTTAACTTTCTTAAGCATTTTATCGTTTTATGAAATGAATTAACACAGATGTGTTAATTCATTTCATAAAACGATAAAATGCTGTAATTATTAGCTGATATATAATCTTTCAAGAAGTAAGCCATACCACAATAAGAGACAGAAGTGAAGGTTCTTTTCAAATCCGATAATCCTCTAGAGAATTGTACCAGAGAGCATCGGACGGGGTATTGGAAGAAGTGATCTTAGGTATTTGTTAAAAATATAATGTTTAGACAATGGTGAATTAAACTGTTTTCACTCTAATTAATATGTTTTATTATAATTAATATTGTCTAATATAAATGCCTGTTATCAATCGAATTTACGTTACATATTTATTTTAAGTAATCATTTTATAATGACGATATGTGTATTATCTATTCTATCTCATTTACAAAAGTACACATTTTTGTTTAAGGTAACTATTTCAAGGTAAATGAATTACAATTCAGAATTAGAAGCCATGTATAGCCATGTATTACTTAGACTGGGTTTGTTTTATTGCTGACGTAAGCTGCGTTAACTTTTTTTATTTTCAATTTAACAAGACATTTAAATTTATTTGATAGTTTTTGATACGAAATTATAAAAGCCAAACTCAAAGTAATCACTAAAAATAACAAAAGTAATCTCGAAAACAGTTGTGTCATTTTTTCTAATTTATGAATAACTTAGAGTCATTAGACCTTGAATTTCAGTACGCTGTTACCAGTAGTTCCATTAATAGATTGGCTCGTCACATGTCATCCGCCATCGTTATCTAACTGACACCAATCACAAAGAATAGATGCAATTTCTTGACATTCAAAGCATGGGTTTTTAACGTTTTTCAGGATGTTGAACTTTAAAGCATATTTTTATGTGTTTATTGTTTTTTTCTGCATTCTCAATAAATAATAGTTTAATACTAATGTTCATTTTTTGTTTCTAAAATGTAAGTTATAATACAATAAAACTATAAATACAACTAGCTCAGATAAAAGGTGATTAAGTTTATAATTTTTTATTAGTCCATCTTATAGTTTTTTTGTTTAATGCCTATGCTGTTAGCTTTATTTACTTTGACTTGACCTTATGTACTTTATACTGAGGTATACTGGTAAAGAATGCTCTTAGCATTTAGTCTGCTTATTGTACTGTCGGGGTAATAAATATTAAATAAATAAATTAATAAATAATTTTCTCTGCATTTCATACTCATACTAGATATACGTGCAGTCCACAGAACTCCATTTCTTACTCTAATAATAATAATAACAAGGACGGCATAAAGCCTCTCAATTAATATGTTATTGCTTTGTCGCAGTCGACACAACTTGTAACTTAATGTATTAAGTTATAAGTTGTGTAACTACGAGTAGTTCACACCAGTGAATATGGCAATATTCACTAGTTTGAATCCATTCTCATTAGCACATCATTGATTTGTTATTATTTTTATATTATTTTATATTTATTTCGTCAAGCTCCAGGACTGTTTCTGGATAAAATATAAAACAGAAATCTTACTTCTTATAAATTTAATTACTACAATTAATAAAAATAAGCGAGAAAGTGAGGACGATATCCACAAACCTGAATAAGTAATAATCTAATAACCTAAGTAATATAATTAATTGCATATTAAAATATTAGGTCAAATACTTTAAGAGATTGTTATAATAAAAGTGATATTTTAAAACCTTTCTTAATCAATCCAAATGACGGGAGCAGTTAAGTTTCAATGATGTCGTATAAAAGTCAATTGTACATTGAGGGTCAACCTCCATTTATCAAGACTTTAATCTTCTTAATTTTTATTGATAGGGATACCCAGCGTCTCAAGGGAAACTTGATGATGAAGGGAATTGTAAAAAGTATGGAAATCTTAAAAATGTGAGTAGAGGATATGTATTAAATGAAATTGTATGTTGTTACATAATTTTTATTTGATCTTTTGTTCTTTCATAAATTATTATTGTAACTTACATTTTGAAAATGATTTAATCATGTTACGATTATTTAGATATTAATTTAAAAATACTAATTAATAGAGTCGTTTTATAACACGGTGTCAGTGTTGAATATCGTTCATGACCATATGTTCTTTTAAATTTAAATTTATTTAAAAATTAAAGAAATGGATCATTTTAATATTACTCTTATGGTCACTGAATATAGAAATTTCTGTCTCATTTTCCTTCAAAATGCGACGTTAACTGATTTCATATCGCCGTACCATGCGATGGAAACAGGTCGTTCAACATCCCTCCATCCCTCCCTGAACATTATAGTTAGAGAAAGTTTTATACTCAAATATATATATATATATATTTTATTTCTTAGTAAAATTAGTGACACAAAATTGGCCAATTTGTAAATATGAATTATTCTTAAATAAGCTTAAGTGACTTAGTAATTGTATGAAGTATGTAAGTAGCTTACGTTGTTGATAACCTATTACGTATTTGGCTTCAGTTGTGATGTTGAGTGCCAAATACACAAATACGTGCTTACTCCACCAACAGCTCTATATCACTAGTAATGTTAAACAATTAATACGTTACAATCCTTTAGAATGCACAATAATCTGACAATTAGATACTTTTAGTTAAAATTAAATCTTTCAAACATTTATTATAAAAAAGAGAATTTTAAGATCTTGTATTACCTGTAACATGTATTCATGATGTCTTTTATTATTGGGTTTTAAACAAAACAGAAAATTCTGATGTCTATAAGAAATTAAATAAAAATACTTTTTATACAAAGACTTTAATGTTACTCGATTTTCATAAGTCATTCATAATTAAAACCTCAATTGCTTTCAGTAAAATATCAAGAGTATCATAGATTATATATAAATAACATAAAAAACAGAAATGTGACCTGACTAACGCCAGAACTGTTATTTTTATTCATAGTACTTTTATAAACGGAATGATTTTATCTTTTAGGTGTTAATAGGTTTGTGGGTAGATGCAGTGGTAGCTTAATAAGCGTGATGGTGTTTGTGTTTGTTCACACAAAAAACAGTATAATATAAGAAATGTTACAGTAATAATACAGTTCAATTATTTTTACATCATATTCAATTATGTTTATTAATGAGATTCACAGTTTTAAATAATGTATAAAGTAGAAATACTTAAGATACTTTAAATACTTGTTTCAGACTTATTATACAGAATTATGAAACTTTTTTTTATAACATACCTTTAATTTAATTTCAAAAAGAGAATAAGTAAATCTCCAATAAGTTTTAAGAGCAATACATAATTTGTAAAATAAAGAAAGTATTTCTTATTAATTATGAGAATATTATTAAGTTGACAGAATGATGAATTTATTTTAAATCCATTTAGTGAGGAGTTTTACTAATATTTTGAACCCAAGATAAATAATTTTTTAAATTACTTTGGTAGAAAGTAAAAATAGTTATATAATATATCCTTACTATTTCATTTAATTTATGCAATTCTAATAATAATGTACATAGAATTATAGTCTTCACCTAAATTTGAATCTGAATATATAAGTAATTGTGAAGATGACTCTAGTACGGGCGTCCTGCAAATTGATTTCTGATTAACCTTGCAGTCTCACTTGTCCACTTCTAGAATAATTTGTGGAGTATTCCCGATACAAATATATATTATTAAAAAAATTATAACTATATTTGTACAACCATTACTACAAATACTATTACTTTATATATACTTTAATTATAAAACATTGAAGACCGTCTAATGTTAAGATACCAATAATTGTTTGAATATAAGAAATAACAAAGCATTTAAAACATAACAATGTTTAAAATCTAAGGTCAAATTTTGGCCTTGATGATGGTCGAACTTCAGCACTAGTTATTATAAATTATTTTATATATAAGAAATAATTTCTCGTATCAACAATCATCTTGTTGCAGGACATTAGTTTGATCACAAATAACAACAACAAAAATACAATAGACTGGTCTGCCACCTATAGCAGTCTTATAATATATGCAAATTACAATAAGTGAGTTTCCTGTTAGTTTCGAACAACAGGTTTGAGTGAAACGAGCCGCAGCTAACGAGCCACGAGCCATTATGTATACTACACGATATATTTAAGTATTCTATGACAAGGCATTCTACCTCGTTGTTACTATTAACTGGTTGTTATAACCCTATATGTAACTATATCTAACATTACACGTATGTAACTATTTACTAAGAGACCTATTCCTATTGAGCATGTACGTCCAATGTATTTGACCCGCATGTCAAGTATAATGATACAATGTACATACTATATGGATACTAAATGATGTATCTATCTTTAAACATCAAACAAACTGTAGTCAAGACAACTGATCTATTCGAGGCTTTGTCTCACCATCCGCCAGAGTGTAAACCTTGTTTGTAATAAAGGATCTGATAGGAAGGATAATTCATGTCGATCTCATTATAACATGAAACAAATAATACTATATTGTATACGAATATAAAAATAATCAAATAAATCAGTTCAACAAAAGCATGTTGCTATTTTATAATTTTTATAAATATAGGATCCAATGCGGTGCACTAGTTTATAGGAGTTGCATAATAATATATCTACATTAAGTTTAAGATAAATGCAATATCGTTCATATTTATTTAAAATTGCTGAATTAAAACGGTGGATAGCACATGGAAACTACTTATTATAACTTTAATCTTTCAATATTCTTTTTTCCAATAATAGAACTAGTTGGATAGTGAAGTTTGATATTACAGTTTAATATTTAATATCAATTCATTAATTATAATAAAACAGATTTTATTAAATACAATACAAAATCTCGTAAAGTTTAACTTGGTGTTTTGTTCCAGAGTCATATATTATAGTTATGAAAAGAAACAATATATCACCCGCGGTTTATTATTTTTCTAATGAAAGTCATATCTGCAGTAAAGTTTTTATTATCCTGTTAAAGTATAATTATTTTTATATATTTTCTTGTACAGGATTTTGAAACAAAAATATATATTTTTTATTCTCTTCATTCAAAAAGGAGAATTGGATTTACAAGTATTTTATAACATAATATTAGTAATAGTCATAACTGTAACTATAATAAACACAATATATTTTATATTTCATGATATTAAGTAAAATTTACATCTAAATTAAAGTATACGTTAGAATTAATAGTATTAACAGTACATTATACCTCCATTAATAATTTTGCATTTCTTTTAATATTATTGTTATAAAGCCTGTTTGATACGTTGTTATTTTCAAGAGTAACTATGTATGTAGTTATAATATTTTTATTTTATTCATCATATACAATAATAATGAATGCCTATATGTTTCAACATCTCGTAAAGAGCTTGTTATTTGAAAATTTCAAGTCCTTAAAAAATACAATTATACACTCGGAACTGTAATCGTTAAAACAAAATGTTCCTGAAAGTTCCTGAAATCCGTCGCTCTTCATAGCCTTTAATACCCGAGAGAAAAGTATAAGAGGAAGTGCACGAGGTGGATTAGAAAAGATGAACTTATCACGTGGGAAAAGTTTTCAGAGTTTACGAGGATTTATTTGTATTTGCTTTTAAAATAACTCTTCAAACCGAAAGATGTTTGTGAAAAAAATAGTAATAATTTTAATAATATAAATATAAAATACAATAAATTATTGTATAATATGCTACTGGTCTATTTATAGTAAGTTCTCACCGGTTTGTTCCCTGTGGACGTCCCATTTGGAACTATGCAGCTAGAGTCTGACGTGTCATAAGTGCAAGGTATGTAATTGAATTCAGAGACGTTGATTTTCACATAATAGCGACACTTGTATTTAACATGGAACTAAAGCATTTAAAATATCATTAAGATTTCTAGCATTTAGATTCCTTGATAAGTAAAATACAGTTTACGTACGAAAGTAAAGATGAAAATCAATATTTCATGATATTAATAAAGCAGCAATGCAACTCGAAAAAAAACGCAAAACGAAACGACGCAAAGCGAGTGTATTCTTTACAGGTAAATTATTTTTAAAATTTTAATTATAAAACAATGTATTTTATAGATATATATAAAAGAATTTATAATCTATAATATAAATAAATCTTAATTTGAAATTGCAATTGCTTGATAATTAGTTTAGTGTTTGTTCTGCAACATGTCTCTCTTCTGTCTGTCAATAAACTACAAGCTTAATAAGTTGTGTGACTTGTGAGTTATTACCACCGCGCTACTTCCTCTTCTTTTTCATAATCAAACCTTGAGAACATTATCTGTTATAAGTTGTAGGTAAAGTAGAACTCAAACAAGATAGAGATTACAAATGCGTATAATTTTTAAAAGGAGCGTTGTACGGGAATAAATAAATAGATAAATAAAAAATATTATTGTAATAAAATAAATTATTAAATTTATACAATAGTTTCTATAATATATTTATAAATGAAAAAACTGTAAGAACACATGGAAAACCATGTTATGTTTATTAAGTTTTAAATTAATATGAAAAGAAACTTATTATATCCGAAACAGACAATTACAGATTATAGAAAGCGTACTTCATCATGGCAGGACGATGTAGACGGACTCCTGAAGATCGCTGATTCGTGTTCAGTTATGCTCGTGTTGATATTGTTTAATTTTACCGCCACTCAGTTTAAACATTTATAATTAATATTTTGTTTCACAGTAAGTACTATGATTGATGTATTTTATTTTTGTATATATTTTTTTTGTTAATAGAAAACTCCTCTTTTTTTATTTAATAGTGAAATAATTTCCAATGCCTTGCTTGAATAATAACAATCATACATCACTTTTAATATAATTACATGAATAATTTAGTAAGGAAAAATTTTGATTGTTTTAAAACATTGAGTTTCCTTTTCCACATAACTGATGCGCAGCTTTTACACGTTTTAACTCTGACTCGACTTCTGCTACTCTTTGGCAAAATAAAAAATATACTTTACATGTGGTTCATATCTTATGTTATATACGTATAAAGTTATAAAACACAATATAGCGTAGTTATAAGCATCGAACATATGTGACTTTAAATTGAAAGTACTTTATACTTTATTGATCACTATTATATTAAGGCGCTGTCAATTTAAAGGTATACATTTATTTCTGAGCTTTTATAATCGCAGTCCATTCCATTTCGTTGTACTCTCATACAGAAATTTTATATACTAAATGAAAATTTATGAATGTAAAATATCTTGTTGAATATTTTAAATTCGAGGAGACAACTAGTGATGCATTTTTATCAGACAGAGTGACAAATTGAGTGAGAGAGAGAGAGAGAGAGAGAGAAAGAAAGAGATAGAGAGGGAGAGCGAGAGTAGTTTCTTATAAGAAATATTATTCACAATTCCATCTTTATGATCCAACTTACTGCATCGACTTTAAAAGTTGTAAGACGTTTCTTAAATTTGTTTAAATGTTTAGTGTTATTTATACGTTTAAATCATATGTATATAAAGTAAAGTTGTAAGTCTTTTAAGTTCATTAACATTAATGTTTAAGTTAGTTAACATTAACCATTACCAACTGCGGTTTGATAAACTATTGATTGTAAAATATTTTTTGCTTTTTCTGAATTAATTTACAACAATCATTGCTTTTGTTATTAATTAGCTATTATAACTTTAATAGAAATTCGTTCATTAAAATATTTTTGTATAAAAAACTTCTGATTGTTATGAACTGTGAACAGTCTGTAAACCAGATAAATGTCCTGTCTGAATATTCAATAACACCAACTTATCTCTCAATTTGAAGAAATAGGTAAAATATCAATAAAATATATCCTTATAACATTTGCTATCCGCCAGTGAAAGTCTTGTCAAAACGAGTCCTGCCGTTTTAGAGATTAGCCGGAATAGAAAGTCAGTCAGACAGGCAAGATGAAGGCAAGAGAAAAAAATATTTTTTAATGTAAGCATAGTATATCCTTTCATGTGCATTAAGTGAAAAGCTAATTCGGAAGTTAATTTGAAATTACAAACAGACACTTCAATTGTATAAATTACAGAAATTATAAAATGGCTAACACTTAGTCAGGTAATTTTGAATAAATATTTTACATAAATCAAAAATTAACTAACTTTTACTGCGATGTAAAAATAAGTAACTAAGTTTTCCAAATCAATAACCCGATAGCATTAATAGTGCATGGGGTACCTTTGGCAATTGAGTTATGTTTCTACCTTCAACACTATAACTATTAGTTCTTGAAGCTGTAGACATTGAGATTTGATGACACGTAGGCACTTTTTTTTCATATTCCGCGCGGTTCTTAAAGTTTATTGGAGGAAAAAGTTCTTCGGACAAAAAGTAATATCTTAATGAGGGTAAAAAGAAAGTTGTGTGATGTATTTAAACTTTTATCAAAATGCTTGAAATAAAATTGTTTCAAGTTGTTAATTCTCGTCTTTTTGACATAAAAAACAGCTCCGCAATGGCATACCAAAAATTAAAAATATATAATCACATACCATGTGTCTATCAACAATGACAGGTGTATTATAACAAACAGTCTTTAACCAAACTCATTGTGATAAAGAGAGTCAAACTTAGTAGAGAGTACTAAACAATAGAATGTACCGTTGAAACTATGTATAATGTATATAATATGATACATTCTTTATTCACTATTTTATTGTAGTATCTCATTACATGGCATCCAGTGATGAAATAAATTAAATATATAATATAGTTATAAATTATACCATGATAATTAAATACGTTTAAAGCTTTGTATATATCTGAAGGACTGGAGCGGTGCAATCAATTTGACTTTTAAAATAGGGGTCAATAAAACTGAATGACCTTTTAATATTGTTTGATCACACGTTAAATATATAAGACTAGTGTTATTTTATATACAGATCACAATTAAACATAATATTTTGTATACATATCACTAACAGTACGATTTTTACTAAAAATCATAAAAGATATATATATAGTGGCTCAGAAATTAGTATCTTATTATTTGTCAACTTAAGTTTAGCTGTTTTCATAATAATTGAGATTATAATATTTTCTCTGTTCACATTTGAAAATATTTTAATTATTTTAATCAGTTTGTTGAAAAGCTATTATGTTGATTTTCTTCCGATTTTAATATAATCGTTTAAAGATATCTTCAAAATATATAATACGTATTTAGATATTAATATATAACTTATAAGAATGGATTGAAAGATATAATCACTTGTTCTTTGTAATTCTTATTAGACTTTTTACATAATTGTACTTTAAATGTATTCGGCAAACCCAAAATCAATTTGAATAAAAATGTATGTGATAAATAGAGCTATTTGTACACATCTCTGTGGTCTTATCGGTGCTGGCAAAAAATATGAAGACAAACGGCACTTTCAAGTTTACACAATTTGTTTTACCATTCCTATTACTAAATCCCTTGTAAAAGATATCAGTACTATGTTAAATTAGTTTTATTTTTATTGACGCTATCACCCCTTTAGATACAAATAAGGATTTGTTGTTAAGGAACTATGAATATAAGAATTGCTAACCAACATATGTGTTTAGAATTCGTTGTTATATTAACAACGAATTCTAAACAAATATAACAATGAATTCTATACAAATAATAAAATCTATATAAATGGAATTAAAGATTCCACAGACCAATAACATTTAAATATTTAAATCATCACTTATTGTAAGTTAAACAAAATAAATTGACCGTTTGATTTATTTACTTTTATTAATATTATAATACATTATATTATTACTTATTAAAACTAAAAGCCTAAGTATGCAGAATACTTAGAAAACTTTGGAAATATGAATAAAAGGTTTCTCTATTTTTTTTTATTTGTATTGTGCACTCTGGGATTTTTGGGTAACATACGTAAAAAAACTATTTATATAGAATTTATTACATAATACTAAGAAGTTACTTTTATGACGACTGACCAACTATCTTAACAGCGCCAGCACGCATCCAATGAAATATTGAACTTAGTCAATCAAATCATTATTGAAAATAATTATTAAAGAAAAATATTTTTTTATTATATATAAAGATCTTGTTCTCATATTATTTATATAAAAGTAGTTGTCTTGGTCCTATCGAGATAAAATTAATATTAAATTGAAAGCAATCACAATTTTAGAATCCGATTGTAAGATATTGTGAGTTTCAAAGTGTTCTATTCAAATAGTAAATAAATAAAGGCAAAATGGTTTCGCGTCCGCGTTTATTTAATTTTATAGATATTGAAGTTAATTTAAAACATAATATAATATTTTGTAATAATATTAACATAAATTCATTAGATTATTATCATTGGTAACTATTTCCAAGTTAAATTGTTTGAGACAAAATGTGTCCACAAACATATATCAGATGTAGACAACGTAATATATTGCCTCAAACAAACATATCACCGAACTCTCAGCGTGATACATGGCTTCGGTCTCGAGGAACCAACCGCTGCCTCACCATGCTTGATGAATAGGCGTTGTTGCTTGCGCTATGATATACTGTGATCCGATCATAAATATATTTTTTAATACATTTATTATAAAATTATTTCCTGCTATCTATAAACAATCTTTCTCATTCCATTCGATCGACTTGTGGAACGACCTAACTCATATTTTTATTATTTCGAGAGCATTACCTATGGCAGAACCCTATATAATCTGCGCTACACAATTCAGATACACAATTGTTAGTGCTAATTTCATTTATTTATCATTCTTTATGTACAGGATTTTATGTTATTGATTTGTAAACATAACATAAATAGAATGAAAACAATTTATATTATATAGTTCTTTAAATACTTAATAATACAACGATAATAATGTAAATTATATACTATTTACAATAATTCTCTTTTAATATAACATCAAGTGATATATATAAATTAAACTTGAGTTTCTTCCTACTCTTATTTTGAATACACTTATATTGATACTACTATTTTAGGTATAATTTTATAATTTTGTCAAATTCAAGGAAACTCGTTAACATTAATTACGATATAGAATATCAGTGGTTTTATCTCGATTAACGTTCAATAATTTAAGGTAACCATTTTTTATAGATTAATTTAAATAAAGATTTCTGGGGTACATTGAATACTTAACAAAAAAAAATATTAAAGATAGTTAGTAAATATTAAATAATGCTTAAAAATATTCACATCTGTTCATAAACTTAAGGTTTGCAACACATATATACTTCTAGTGTTCACTATATATGACTTATACAACTGAACTAATATAAACTACGTTTATGACTTGCGATGTCAATTGATACGTTACCGAAATCTAATACGAATTTAAATTGATTCAATAAACTTCCCAATAGTTTAAATATTCATAGTTTATTACCTGAGCTCTGAAATGAGATCAAAAATTTAAATGAAATATTTACGTGACTACGAGCGTGTTATAATTAAATCCATATATATGGATATTAAACCAAAAAGAGGTAATATAAAATCATAATTACATCATTAACTAGACTTATTTCTCCAAACAAAAGGGGTTTACTAATATAACCAGTCTGTGCGTACATAACCATAAATATACCCGTGTGTGCGTATGTGTGTGTGTATGAAATTGAGATCACCCATTACATGAGTGTGTAGTTTATTCGATGTAAATTGTTACATCAAAAACGTACAGAACTCAGATTTAGTTCCAGAGAAGATTTCATAGAAGAAGTGTAATTGTGCTGTACGTAGTGACTGTAATATTAAGCCAACACCAAGCATCATGAAAATTTACCAACTGTTTTATTGCATTGTATGTAATAATCTATATAAATTATATATTAATATATCGAAAACGTAAAATTAATCTACAGTACAGATATTGCTCCGTTACTTGGAGAGAGACAGAATAGGAGATGCATTATCCATTAAATATTAGTTTGCGAGTATCACCTAGAACGATCCAACCGACCACAGTCTACAGTTTGCATTCCCTGGGATTGACCGCTACTTTAACACCCCGGGACCGGGACATTGACAACTAACACACAATTATACTTATAATTTATTATATCGTATTAATGTTATACTTTTATTTAAAGGGAAAGTATTTCATAAAAATATTTTAAAATTAATTATGAAATTATGTAATCATATATAGTAATTTACAATCATAGTTTTATACATATTATTCTTATAGTTAGATATCTCATTTATGTTTTATTCTATTACTTGATAATTTGACTATTTACAATTAACTTAAATCGTAACTTGATTAAATATTGAATTAGTCTTACACTTTTCACTTAAGTTGTATTGTCTGTTACAGTTATCATATATTTATACTTCGCTTTTTAATAGATAATTCTTATATCTTACTACTCTTAACCGTACTATATATCCAACAATATAGGTGCAGTTGCAGCACCGTTACGTTTATAAATATATTTACTGACTCTTAAATAACCTACATATTTTTAAACTTAAATTATTATTTTTAATTGTTTTAAGTTGTTGTTCATTTAGAGGTTTCAAGTTGTTTAAATGTAATGTAATAGTTTTCTTAACAATAAAGAAAATGCAATTAATATTTTCGTTACTTTTAATAAAACTGGGTAAGTAAGAAATATAAAAGCATATTAGATTTTTTCCTTTTAATTTCACCTAAAGCTTCATAAAGTGAAGAGGGCAAGTTCAAAAGAAAAGTGATATAAAAAATATTTGACGTCATCATCGATAAAACCTTCAAAACTCTCAAACTTTACTAATATGATGATATCAATATGACGGAACAGCTTTAATAATCTCAATATGGCGTCACCAACGAATGAGATATTTGATACTCATTATTTTAAACATCATAAAGTCTTGTTAGAAAAAACACAATACAGTATTATTTTTACTGATAAAACTTACAAACTAAAAACTTTATATTTTATTCTGAGCTTTCCTTATTTTTTGGCATCTAGCGCTTATAAAAAACTTAAATTTTATATTTAATGTAAATAAAACTACTATTCATGAATACCATATATCTATCTGTCATGTACTCTAAATAAGATACACATTCCATATCATATTAACCAATTACAAAAATATTTACCATAATAAAAAGTACGTAAACAAATATTATTCCTATTCCCCATTTTAATATAGTCGTATTTACTCCAGGGAATTAAAGTTAATGATATTAAGAGTTAAAAATATTTCGATCCGTAATAATTTTTATGTATATCTTAAAATTAATATTGTATTTTCTAAATATATTATTTAAAGTATATTAAATGGAAATTTAAATTATAATAATCCGAATGTGTATTCAAATATATTTAGCGTCAAAATACCCTCAATTGCATCTTCAATAAAATAAAAGATATCATTACGAGGTGACGTCGAAGATAATAACAATTATGTGATCATTGTTGATGAAATTTCGGGAAACATCGGGAAATAAAAAATACCTACTTAATAAATAGCATTGTCTATATAATTACATCAATTCCACCAGTTCCAGAGATTAGCGTGTGAACACAAAAAAACAACTGTTTATATTAGTACGGGTAAGTTGAAAATGGAAAACAAATGTATTTTTTAATATAAATGTACAATAGAACAAGTGATAGGGATGTGGTCAGCGAAAATGAAATCTAAATTATCTATAATGTAGAATATGTCCGCAGTAATAGATACTCGTATGTGGATAAATAACCCGGAACGCTCATGATGCATGTTTGCAACTACTATGTACGACTCTGTATTTTATTACCCGTATTAAAAACCGTACTATTTTTATGAATAGCTTGCACTTAGTTTTATATTGTTAGATGAATTTTGTCTAAACTTGAAGTTTTATTAGTTAGTTTAATTTTATTAGGGGTTATCAAATATTTGGTAAAGAAGACAAACATTTAGAAGTTATTGGTAAAATTATACAAAAGTTACTTGTTTTTTTTAATTATTATTATTTTTTTATTTATTTAAATTTAAATTTTTATTTATTTATTCATTTATATATTTCCATTTTGAACCAATACCAGTGAATGTCATTTATGTACGTTCAATGGAAGGGGCAGGAAGGCCTATTTAGATACCATACTTATCAAAATAAGCCCTCCTGGGGAGAAGAGCTATGATAGTCTACGATTGAAAGATAATTAAACAAATCTTCAAATTTATTTACAAGGTCAAGGCTGCTGTACTACATTAGTAATGATAATAATATAATTGTTGCTAAATTTAATGACCTCAAAAAAAGGATCTTTAAACTTTCTTTATTTTTAAAGTTTCGTATATTGGTGACATTTCTTTAGAAAGATAAAGATTATCTAAAATCAGAAAATTTAATTTAGTATAACATTAAATCGATGAAATAATTCAAGAAAAATTGTTCCGTACCGTATATAAAAAAAATTGTCTTAACCTAGAAAATTACAATGTTTTCCATCATTTTAATGTTCTAAAAAAATAATTATAACTATAAAAAATCAAATAAAATTAAACGACCCTTTAAACGTTATAATGGAGTGATTCAGTGAGTGATATATTTCAAATTATGAGCTCAAATTTGTTATTCATGAATTTGTGATGTGATCTATAATTGATAATTAGATCGTAGGATCTAATTACTATCGACAGTAGGGTCGAATATCAATTTCATAAATTTTAAATATCTTGGTATAAAAAAGCTCTCATTTAATAATATGGTATATTATCCTGAATAGTTAGATGTTGCAATATTAAAAAAGCTCATGTACCATGTTGGGGTTTTGAAGAAGAGTTAGGAAAATGCAAATATTGGATAATTACGGATATTATAGTATAAATACAGAGCTTAACATCTTCTCTGTCTGTGTCGGATGCAGTCCTGTGGTTAATACGGACACCTGAATACTCCGGATTCTTTTAAAGATAAGGCACTTCATATACCTTTTAATAGTAGATTTCTTTAAATTTATAATAAATAGGAAGCGAAAAGTCATCACCAGTGTCAGGACTCTTAGGACTAGTCCTAAGGGCCAGGGACTGTATACCACAGAGGTTCAATATCCGTCAATTTAAAAACATATTTCTTTTTATTTAATGAACTTAACATGGTTAACATATAAATTATGATCTTCATTAGATTAACCTGATTTGGCATCGCTTATTTTCATATTCATATATATTAATTTTCTATATAAATATATAATTAAATTAATATTTTTTTCATTTCAGTAGCGTACACGACAGTATTATGTATTAGTTCTTATAATTTCCAATGCCTTGTTAATATAGTTATTATTTTGGATAACGTGCCCTAAGAATTCAATGTAAAAATGTTTTACTTGAACGTTTTTAATATTCAGTTTCGGTTTCAAAATGATGCACAGCCTTTTTATTTCTCATGTGTGACTCTACTCTTATAACTTCTCTGGAAAACAATACATTTGACATGTTGGACATCTTTTATTTGATAACAAACTCAAATATAATATACCTAAATAATAAAAGTCACGATGGTTTATTTGGTATCTAAAGGGTTGGGTCATAAAAAGCTAAGAAAATATTTTAAGATAAACAATGTTTGTCCATGTTTTTATCATCTTTAAATAATAACATAGAGTAAAATGAACTTTTTGAGTAAATTAATGACTATTAAAAAGGCCTGTTCAATTGTCATCAAACTAAAAAAACGTTTATTGAGTCAAACTATTATGTAATTCATTAAATACATATGTTTTGGTAAATTTTATTTTTATATAATATGAAATCTAATTATCTTAAAAATCTTACTAAAATATTCTGGTTTAAAATAATGAACGTTAATTGTAAAAAAAAATATATATAATTTTGTGACTTCAAATGAAATACCCAGATTGCTCAAAGTTCTCAGGTTTGAACTCTGTTAAATAAGTTTAACAAAGCTAAACATATTTATTTGTTAGATTCTGTATGTATGTAAGGTAAGGTTAAATGTCTCTCTTATTTTTTTTATTAAGTTTGACATTACAAGTAAACACTAAATTGTTTTTTTTTTTTACAAAACAATAGGTCTTTATTCTAAACATATATGATAAATGAACTAACTTCATATTAGGCTGGCGTTGACGTAGGACTCGGCTCTCCGCCAGACACCATTAGTGGAGGATAATACATTCATCCAGTTTTTGCAAATGATTTTGAAATGTAACTCTTTAAAGATACTGGTATAAAAATAACTTTTATATTGTAATTGTTGTTACCATTTCTAAAAAATATACATTACTTGCTTATTTTATTATTAGTAAATTATGAATATCAATTTTCAATAATTATTACGGTGTTAGAAGTATTATATGGCATTAATTATTCACATTACATAAGTTTCATTTACGTTATTTTCCTTTTGAGATATAAAATTAATTGTATTTTGAGGCTAAAGTGCTTAAAGAGTTTTTATTTTTTTATCTGACTATCTCTCTTTCATACTGCATTCTATTCCTCCTGTGGATAAATTACTACATGTGTTACCGCTAAAAGATTTAATTGAAGTAATAAAATAATCAAGAATCTATACTAAGCAAACTGATAACCTTGTTTTTGATTAGAATGTTTAATTTTAGGAATTAATGAATTTTAATAACTATATTAGCTTATAAAAACCTATTAATGCAATGTTTCGGATCACATAACATAAAATAATTATATTAAAATTAAATTAAAATTAAAATCTACAAGAATGTCTATTTTTTTTTTTTTTTTTTTTGTGTCTCTGCTGTTAGCCCTACTGGCCATGACAGCGTTACCGGTGGAAGGGAAGTGTGCAGAGACCCGCCCTTGAAAAAGAGGGGCCTGAAGGGCCCCGGGGGAACGCGCGTCCTGAGGGCGTCTCCTGTGAGGCTCGGACCACGGCTCAGGACGCCGTTAGGTGGGAAGCGAGGGTTGGATGTGGGTTAGGATTTGACACTAACGTCCTCCGACGGCAGAACGCCGGAGCAACGTGCTTGGATGGGGGCCTCGTCTTCGCTGGCGAAGACGCTGTGTGTGTGTGTATGTGTAGTATTTATGTACGCTTTGCCGCTTTTACGTAGCGTTCCCTAACGTAATCGCGTCGTCCGGATCTAAGAGTAACGACTTGGGTCTTCTCTTTCTGACTTTAGGAATCTTATGGGCCGTGTATCCTGTGGCCTTAACCACCAGCGGGTTTGGATGTCCCACAGCATTGTCAAAGTAGGTTTTGGAGAGCCCCTTGAAATACTGTGCGATCGTCGGTAGGTCTAAGTCTCTGTGCAAGTCGATATTACGCATAAACCACGGTGCCCCAGTGGCGAGCCGCATGAATCTGTTCTGAAGCACCTGAAGGGGCTTCAGTTTCGAGTGAGCGAAGGCAACGCTTGCATAGGACATGACGGAGCGTATGCAGGCTTTGTAAAGTGTGACCTTATTTCTAAGGGACATTTTACTCCGCTTGCCTAACAGGGGATACAGTCGCCCTAGGATAAAGGCCACTCTGTTGCGAACGTCCTCGATATGTGAGGTGAATATTAGCTGTTTGTCCAGCGTCACTCCTAGGTACTTGGCCTTGTTTTTCCAAGGAATCAGTTTGTCAAAGAGTTTAATCTCCGGGCCCCTTGTGGATCGTGACCGTTCAAAGAGTACCGCGGTGCTCTTCTCCGGGTTCATCTCAATCCTCCATTTCCGAAACCAGTTCCCGAGGGAGTCGGCTGCGGATTATAGGCGTTGAGAGATCTCATAAGGATCCCTTGAGGATATGTAAATTGCGGTGTCATCCGCGAACATTGCTAATTCTACTTTAGAACGCGGCCTAGGAATGTCACTGGAGTAAATTGAAAACAGAATTGGTGAGAGGACTGAACCTTCAGGGACATCCGCCCTGATGGGGCGGGGAATCGACATCACGCCTTCCACTCTGTAGCGGAAGGAGCGATTCGACAGGAAGTCCCGTATGATTAGTACGAGTCTGTCCGACACCCTGAACTGGTATAGCTTGTACACCAGTCCATTGTGCCAGACCCTGTCGAATGCCTTCGCTACATCGAGGAAGAGCGCTCCTGTCCTACGCAACTTGCGGCACAAAGTGGCCCCAGAAAGAATGTGCTCCGTGAGGCGTTGCACCTGGTGGGAACTGGAATGATAGGCTCGAAAGACAAACTGCTCATTTGAGATGATGTTCAGTCTCTCTACTTCTGACTTAAGTCTACTGAGGATAATCCTCTCATAGATTTTCCCTAGGGCACTAAGGAGACTAATTGGACGGTAACTAGTTTTAAGATTCCGGGGCTTAACCGGTTTGCGAATGCCTATCACTATTGCCTCTTTCCACTGGGCCGGAAACCGACAACCGGCCAGTAGAGCATTAAAAATACTAACCATTAGGTAAAGTAAAGGAGGCGGAAGGAGTTTGATCACTTTGGTGATCCTATCTGATCCTGGCGACTTTTCGGCGTGAAGCGCTTTAACTAGGGTCGTCACCTCTTCGAGGTTCGTTTCCTCTACGGGGGGACCTGCTGGTGGTTGAGAGCACATGACTCGAACAGTGTTGTCGACGACTTCGACATGTTCACGTTCGACCGGTTGCGTGCTAATGATACACTGGCTCTCTAGGCTGTCGGCTAGACATTCCGCTTTGTCTCGGTCGTCGAAGGCGGGCGTGGAGTTAGGTCTATCGAGCGGGGGCATTGCCGAGACAGTTTCGGCTTTCAGGGTTAATAACACATAAATTACACGAGTAGTGCGTCTTAAAATCATTGAAGAATAAGATTAATAGAGCGCTTCAAACAAATAAGGATATTATATAACAAATTCCTTTCAAGCAAAAAAAATGTAATAGTATTCCCTTGTAGGAGACTTAAAAGTGATTTAAGATTCATGTGAATCTTAATTTCAAGACGCGATGTCAGTCTCCCAGGACCGGGAAGACAGACTCTAATAAATTAAAAACACTCTATATTTAAAAGTTCATTAAACAGTCTCCTCATAATTATCAATGCAAAATATTACAAGTGTTTTTCGATTAATTAATCACAATATAATTGTTACTATATTTTCAGACATTGTTTATTTTATTTAAAAATAAACCTAATTTAATAATTTATTTTATGTGTACTAGAACAATGGCTTGTGAATCAATACAAATTTGAAGATTTTTAAAGTAGGGTCGGGTTTGAAAATTTTAAAGAAGTTTTAATAAAATATCCTTCACGAAATAATCTTAAATAGCTTTAAAAACTGTGTATACTTTTATAATTCCCAACGCCTTGTTTGTATAATAACTATAATATTTGACCTTTTTCATATGATATCTTTTATGATTTATAATTTCACAGCCTATTATAGAACATTTACTTGTCATTTGAAAATTTATCTTTTCATTTTTACTTTTCTGACAAAAATACACTTATGTCACTTATGTGGGAATGTCTTATTTAATAACTTTGACTTTGAAGTTATAAAAATATCCGGAAATCGGAGACATGGTTATGATATTTAAAAAGATTTGTTAGAATGCAAATTCACCACACCGCCACGACTGGAACCTGTCACCTCTGGGATAACGTCTTTGTTTTAAATGTCATAGGTTCGAGATCTGCTAAATCAACTACGAAAATAGGTTTAATTATCAAAAATAAAATGAAAACCAAATTAAAGCGAGGTTTAGTTTGACCATTTTATGGCATTGTTAATGTAATAATCATAATTTATGATAACATCAAGTCCGAAAAACATTACGTTTTGTTGATAATTGATAATATTATAATTTTAAGCTATCAGTACTATGAGCCAGACTGCACATGTGCCACTTAACACTTTTCAAAACATTATTGTATACTTTTTCAATAAAATATACTAATAAGCAACTTCATTATGGTGTGTGTAAATAAATAAATATGATAATGTAAGTATGTAAATGTAAATAAATATGATAATGTATGTAAGTATCCTTTACGTTTAATAATATAAATAAAATACCCGTCATCTGTATTACAATCAACTTACTATTATTATACTATTTATACGCATACAACTAAGATAAATATTTATTATTTCTAAATGAACTAGGTGTTTCTCTAATCTTAATTACGAGTGAAAACTCACTGATTTAGCAAACTGTAATGAAGATAGCTGTTCAATTATCTCTATACATGTTGTCCTTATCTTACATTAGGAAGGCAGTACGTAGTTATAATTTAATAACAAATTATTAGAGGCAGTGTTAGCAAAGAGTGAACCAACGTTCAACACAAGAATTACATACCAATATTTATCTACTTAAGCTGAGAATGAACTGCAATAAAATTTTTAGATATTTTGCTATTTTTTTATCTCGTTTTTTATATTACCATTTTCATTAGAGAAACGACTACGGTAACAAATATTGGAATAAATTTAGACAATAATATTTATCTTTTGAGTTGAAGGTGAGAATGATTAATTAACTGTTTATCTAATTTTTCTCATGCGTTAACTTTGTTATTTTTATATAAATCTTCCACCTTCCATTCTCTAACGTGGCTAATTTTTATTTCTTATTTAGTATGAAAGAGCGGAGTTTCGTTATATCTTTTAAAATTTCGTATTCGTAGCTCATTTTCACTCTGAAATAAATAAAATATGATTGTTTTAGTAGCAGAAACTTTAATCTTTATTAATTTAAATTATATTTTTATAAAAATGTAGCAGATTTAACAGTACAGTAGCGACGCTATTTTTAATGGGTGAAAATAGTATAATTATGTTGGATTTTTCAAAAAACAACTAAATATGTAGCAAAAGATAATTTAAAATGTTGCGTTTTGAAAATAATATAGTGTGTACAAACATTCATAAATGTAAAATTTTTATAGTTGTAGATATTTGAGAAATTTTGTATTAATCGAGTGTGAAAGTATCTATAGTTTGATGAATCTTAATACTACGTTATAGTTGTAGCCAGGGATAGTATCTATGTCTACGAATAAAGTTAAATTTTATGATATAAAAGACAAAAGGCATATTTAAGTTATTTTATTCTCGTTATACTTTTGTTTTCTAATAAAGACATCCCAGCTTTGTTTGCGTTATTAACGGTTGATCAAAATTATCTTCATTTTTTTTCAGTTACAGTTACCTTTAAGAAAAATAATTAATCGATTAAATTTTAAAGACGTAACAAAAATTTAAAAAGTTATATGTATTTTGATACATATATTTTAATTAACGTTATTTTCACTGTTTTTAACTACAATACATTAGAGTATATTACTTACAATGAAAAAAAAGTCTAAACTAAAAATAAGAAATACATACTCAATAATATTTGATTCAAAGTTTTCGAATTATTAACTACATTTCTATAAGGTGTCTCCTTAAAAATTCAACTGAAAAAAAATATGGCAGTAAATAATGTATTATACGTAGAAGTAAGTTCATATACTGCATCTTAATCACACATTTCCTTTCTAATAAAATTAGTTCTTAATGTAACCCTTATCAGTTATGATTGAATAATTTTTCTTTTTCTTCTTGTACACACCCACTGCAAGACATAAGACTCCCCCAAAAATCGCGTCGATGGCCGGTCGTCTGTTTGAGGCCGAACAAATCTCGAACCATCTGATATCTAGAAGATATTCGGATTAAATTATTATAGTTACTAATTTATTTCTTTGGTAGAAAAGAATTTTTTAATTATAATATTGTCTGCAATGACAATTATTTATAATATTAAACATTATCTCATTCAAATCGATTTTTCATTTAGATGAGTTATTACTTAGCCCTATTTGGTAAATTAAACTATAAACATTTAATAAAAGTATGTTTTTTCACCTACCTTAATTTTTTTTATTTTTCTAAAAAAATTATCAAAGAAGTCACTGGTTGGAATCCTGTTAAATTTTTAAATGCTTTTGTTATAAATTTTGAAAAAGGCTTTTAAAAAGTTTATTATTTCAAAATGAAATTCAAGGAAGAATATTTTTCCTTTTATATTAAATATATGAATAAAATCCTTCAAGCGGTTTTAGCATTAATATGTATATTCATATTGTTTTTAGTCGAAATATAAAAACGGTTAATGTAATAATCAAGCTTTGATAATCAATAGTGAAAGTGTTTGGATTTGTTGGAAGTAAAAAGGCCTTATTATGAATATACATTTTTATACCACTTCTAAATTGGGTACAAAAATATCACATACCAAAATTATTTGTATCAAATTGCTTTTTTTGTTTCATTCTTTTACACTATAGAACTCTAACCGACCACTGTCATTAACTAAACTAAAGATGCCATTACAAGTTTTTACGCAACATTACAATTATAATTATGTGTTAAAAATTCGATTTAATATATATATATATATATATATATATATATATATATATATATATATATATATATATATATTATTATAATAATTATTATTTTTGTTTAAGTGTTAGATTGTAAAATTTTACTTATTTATGATTAAAAATAATCATAACATACAAAATATAGTATACACACTTCTAATAATTAAAGCGAACCATAAAGTTGCGTAACGAATTACCTACATTTTAGTATTTTAAGGTAGCTGAAAATCAGCTTGTAAATAACAGACAACCTTCATCTGAGGTTACTTTGTATTCAATTGTTGCTCTCACGGAAAAGAACAGCTGAAACTTAATTTACCGCCCAATTATTCAGTACAAGGGTTTTTAATACTGTAGGCAAATACGTTAAATTAGATTTTTATCTAAATGTTATCTGACTTCTAGATAATAATTTTTACACGAGACCAAATAATTAATAAAAATATATTATTAATACCTTTTGGTTAAAATTAAAATTTTTAGATATTACGTACCTTTCTCTTATACATTATTATATTGTCCGCGCTTGCAATTGTCATGAGCATAGATACGCTATAACGAAACAAATGTTGCTACAACTACAACTACAATGGCTACTCTATGAGGTCATTAGTTTTATATCGGTTCAGTTACACTTTTTCAGAAACATACACATATTCCCAAGACCTGATATTCGTCATCATACGAGGACTTGTGATAAAAAAGAATCGAGTTTAGGAATCGTTGCCACAACTGAGAATAAGTACTCCACTCCATCCTTGATTGATTAACTAAGCCCTGTTAAAACATTTAATTGTTTTTCCTTCACAGTTCTATAAAAATGAGTATAATTTTATTTAAGATTTCTAACCCTCAGTCTTAAAGAAACCTTTAAAAGAATAATCAATCGCGTTAAATAAAGTTACCTGTGTAAGTCGTTACGAAATGAGCAAAATAAATACATAAAGGTTTTACGTTCCATATTACCATTATTTTTATTTGGGTTTAAATGTTTTTTATGTTTTTTTGTTTATTTCCACATACATGTTAGCTTTTACTTCTTAAGTAAAGCATCATTTCTCTCGACAACTTTCTGAATACCACGCGGTATAAAGTTGCCGCCGACTGAGCTTGCTAACTGTGAATAAGTTGGCTCATTCATTACTTTCAACATATTCCTTTAACTTAACTTATTACTTACACCTACTTTAGCAAATCATAATTAATTTTAAGATTTAAAACTAATATGAAAATTGATTGCGGTATTGCATACAAACTTTGTTAACTGTAAGTAACGTACATTATTACGGTTTTGCTGTTTTTGGACGTTATTTCTAATCATATAAAAATTTACAACAGCAGAATTAATCACATTACTTTTTATAATTATCTAATTATCTAATAATATTAATATTAAATGATGTTTGTATTTAGGTAATATTATAAAATTAGAACTTGCTTTATTATTTCTCATTGTCATTGTACAATAAATATTAAACAAATTAAGAGAATTTTCCATAAAGCATAATATAATTTCTTGAATCTTGGTGTCTATAGATATGAACCTACCTACATATCAATAGATTCATGAATATTTTAAATAGAAAATATTCTTTGGACTTCTGAGATCCGTTGCTAATAATGCATAAACAAATGTGTCACTTTTTTAAGCTTTTATATTTTTGACACGGGAATAAAATTGGTTGTTCTAATCCTGCATCAGTCATTGATAGTATTTGTCAGAAAGCTGAAAAATCAATGAATTTACCATTTCATAGAAATAGAAAATGCAACTTTTACTCTTATAATACATTAATAATAGTTGTATAATTATGATGATTTCGACATCTAACATACTTTATATTTTAAAAGAAGTATTTAGCTTCTCATGTTTTATAGTAAATGTTATAAATTGGTATACTTTACAACTATAAGACCAAAAGACAAGTACCAAAAGAGAAAATAATTAAAACATATGAAAGCCAAGTAATAATATAAAATAAAGATTTTCCCTCTTATAAACTGTTTTTATTTTTAATGGCAGTGAAAGAAAATAAAACTATGGGTTTATTAATGTAATTCTAGATTAAAAGATTATTAAATAGTTTGATATAAGTTTAACATGAATTATTTATCGACCAGCTTAAAGAGAACCAACTCTTAGTTAAATAGAAGCGGTCCAGTTTCCAGCTCTTGTCTTTAAAGACGTCGTTAAATGTTTCATCTGCTATCTTATAATACTTTTTCTTTCCTACAGCAAAGCATTTCGTCTATCATTATTATACTTCGTTAATGTCGAAAATGTAATAATCGAATGCACTTGATGAATAGCGGCAGACTTTGTATAAATTAACTTCCATACTTTTAGATAAATTTAGCTTCAACAAGTTGATATTTGTAGTTTTTTAAATACTTAATGGTTATAAGTGGTAAAAAATTTATAATGTGTCTTCTTCTATAATTAACTTCTGGTGAGTTCCGTTTAAGGTTGTAGTTTCAATTAATTATATCTTAAGGTATCATCACTTAAAGCTTTGAAAGAATAAGATCACAAGCAATTCGCCTACTGCTGTTATTTATTTTTTTATTCCTGTACTAGTTAATTATTTTGAATACTGACAGTGACAAAATTAAAATGTGTGAGGAATTTATGATTTTATTTAACAGTTATTTTCACACATATATATAACATTTTATTTCGTACCTTGTCATATTGTTAATATCATGTTTTCGTATTAACAAAAACAATAGATGAACTAAAGAACAAAATACTACCATTTATTCTTGGTTACGTTTCTATTATTTGTTTTCAATATTTGTAAATTAAATTTACTTTAGTGTACTCATACTATTTATGACTTTATCCGCAAAACGTTGTGGGATCTAACAGAATTCACTTAAAAACTTTCGTTGGATGGAGGCGTTTTAGTTGTTCATTTTAGCGAATGTAGTTGAATATTAAAAGTATTTTAAATGCGACGTTTCTAGCTGTAAGGTACTTTTTAAAGCTAAAGAGGATTGGGAACAACTTCAATGCTTACATACAAGTTTAATTCAAACTCAAGTTTAAGTCTCTCTTAATTTAAAAACTTGTGAAGTGAGTGCTGAAAGTGGTTTAAAATTTTTTATTATAGTAATTAAAATTTTCTACAAATATGTTTAGCTATATTAAGTCTATAAATTTGAAACGATTGTTGTATGAAAAATTTATCGACAAGGTCAGATCAATATTTTTGCCAGTAACAATTTAAATTAAATCCTCAATAACTCGGCGTAATATTTGATTGTAGAAATAAATTATATTTATTGGAATGGAATGGAGCAACATATTTTTTAATAAGCATAAGCAAAGTGATGATACCAAGTAAGAACCTATTACTATAAGTTTTATAAAGTTTGTTTTGTTAGATTGTCAACAGCTTTTAAAAGTTTAAAAAATTATAAAAATTATCAAATGCATAATATGACAGAAAGTTTCTTAGTGGCACAGTCCCATAAAATGTTGGTAAAGTCTGTCTAAACTGTAATGAAATATTTTAGTCACTGACTTTCATCTCATAATCAGTCATTGATGTTTTTAACGGACTCATTCTGCAAGTTTGTGATATTCAATATATGTGTATATAAAACTAACAATACTGCACTATAATATGTTCATTCTAACAAAATATGTTATAAAACATATCAAAATAAATAAACCAATAAAGTAAAATAATAAATTAGAGCAACAAGGAAGTTGCATTGTGTTTATGAAACATTAAATTGTTCAGGATCACCTGAACAAATAAGTCCAATTACTCTTTTATATTATTGGGTTCTAAATAGGTCAAGAGGTGACTCCCAGAAACTGATCAACAAATACGTATCGTCATTGCATTATAGCCAATTAAATTAGTATAAAATTTCTGTATTCAAGCCTCAACAAAAATGATGGCAATAATTTATTAAACCTTGTTAGCAAAGTTGTTAAACTTTTGACTCCTGATTTGTCTCTCTATATGACTTATAGAAATGATATTATATTAAATATTGCAAAAACATTGATAGAAATGATGTTACATTCTACTCTAAAAATAAGAGTCGGTTAGACTCATGTTGCTATACTAAAGATTAATTAATATAGTTTTGATCCACATTTAGATTATACTTATATATTGCCAGACATAGGATTGAAATAAATAAAACCAACTACTTACTTACTTACAAATGTAGCTCATACATAAACAAATATATATAAAAATAAAATCTAAGTAACATATATAAGATATTTTGTAAATGAATATCCATCCACATAACGAGAAAAATACTGAGTTGAGAGTTTGACTTCAAAGAGAAAACAAATTGGCTCACATTTAAGGCAATTTATATAAAAAAAGTGATAAGAATTTTGGTAAGCCTAATAACTTAGCGCACATTTGTTATATGTCCGTTATCTACCTTTAATGTTTTTGTATACACAGGAACATTTTCTATTAGATAATGAAACTAAGTACAAACGCCCAAATCAATTATTATTTTGTATGTTTATACTTAAAGTATAAACATACAAAACGTAGCTGCATTATATTACCTACCAGTAATGTAATGCAGCTACTTTGTATAGATGTAAATAAACACTATGTTCATCATTTCAGACCAAATAAGCAATAATTTATTAGATCTTTGAGTCTTTAGAAAAATTACTATTAACAATTAGAGAAAAAACTTGTTTTTTGATTATCATACCCGTCCCAGGTGTAAATATTCACTGAAATATAAAACTCACTCAATTAAAGCATAACTCAAGTAAAGCATAACGAAATGCTTAAACACTGCTCCATATAAAGCACAACCGAATGGTTACGATAAATTGCACGCCAATTGATAAAATTCAAGATATCTCTTTGATTCCCACAGAAGTTAATATGCAGAATCAGTATGGTAGAAAGATTTAATATTAAATATCAGTATAAACTATGTAAGGCTTCTAATAAGACCAACAAATTAAATTCTTCACAATAATTTCATTTCATTTTATTTTTTATACATATACATAAACCACCATTTTTAAAATTAGAATATACATAACAAATAAATGCCATATATCTTTCATAATAAACAAAGAAAATATAACCAGATGAATAATCTATATTTTATATATATATAGCGATTTCCCATTCCCTGACTCATCACGAAATCTCCGCAACTATCTATCCAATTAATTTAAAATTTTACATAGAAGTTTTAAACCTGTAGGAGATATACACTTAACGCGGGCGTAAGAGTTACTAGGGCGATTACGATGACAACGGAAAATATGACAAAGGTTACCATAGAAACCTGAGTTCACATCCAAATTAATAGTGTGCCCAGCGAAGCGAGAGGGAACAAGCTAGTAATAATATAATCAGGCTGAGTGACGTTTAAAGTTACATATAAGTATATATAGTTACCATTGAAGTGTTGCCAAAATGGTATTTTCCTAAGGGAGTTTTATTTATTAGTAATATCTCTTTTTTAATTTTAAATTTTTAATATGATGTCACAACGCACAATATGGAACAGTGTAAAAATATCTCTTACTTTGCTATGTGAAACCGTGTGAAATGAAACCATGTCAAACCACTTCACTTCCATTCTATTGTTAAACTGTTGCTGAATTTTTAAACCGACGTTTCCAATGCTTTGTAGTAATCGTGTCTACCGGAAGGCGAAATGTAGTGACTGTGTTTTTCAACGAGTCATTTAATTAGTCATCAACTTCTAACAGTTTACTTTTTCCGGCCATGAATGAATGAAAATCGTAAATATTATTATCACCATACAAAATCTACCCCCATATTGAATAATGAAAATTAGTATTTAAAAATGAACACCAGTCCACTGATCAGGCCCGGATTGTTTACTATCAAACTAGTTATTTCTTTCTTATACTTTGTAAAACAATTAATATACGGAAGGTACTTTTTCTTTAAATTTTAAAATTATTAATTTTGTTCTAATATATATACTTACTTACTTACTTACTTAGCTTCACGCCATATCCCTTGCGGGGTAGCCAGAGACGACGGAGCGCCAAACGCTAAGGTCCCTGCATACCTCTTTCGCCTCGGCCACAGACATCAACCGGTATTCTTATATATATATTTCCAACATAATATTAATAATATTATACTCTAAATTACATTGTTATATAATGTATATATAGTCTGGTATCGCTTTGATCACATTATTGTTTCTGCTTCATTATCAATATCTAAGATTTCAAATCAATAACGTAATCAATAAGAAATTTTCTGAAACCGACTTGTTAATATATAACGTGTAAATAGTATTACGTAATTTACTTGAACAATGGAAACAATTATTGAATACAATGTTTGTTTGTTCTGTCTGAGTTTACACTGAGCTGTCCAAAACGTGGTGACGCTGTGACCAGTCGGATCAAACACATCTATGATAACAAGAAAATAATGAAATAATTTTAATGGTACGGTGATTATATTTAGAGAACTGAAAATCGTATTCCACGAGGTATTCATAGTTAACCTATAATATCAAAATGAACTACAGTTTTATACACAAACATTAATTCTAAAATAAAAATTTAAAAAAGCATATATTTTTTATCTAATAAAACTACTAAAAATTAATATTATACCCTACAAAACAATACATATACAGTACATACGTACTAAGAAAAAATTAAATATCGTAATACTTGACGAAATAGTATAAAATTATCTTCAAGCAATCTAAGCAGTCGTTGCCTTTGATTTACAACACTTCCATCTTTAACGCCTAATGTAGACATACTATGACTCTTAAGAGATAAATAGACGATGTACCCTAAAACAATGACGTCAAATATTTAAGCAGCATAAATCTCAAACATTAATTTATCTGTTGATCTTACTTGTTTGTATCGAATTCAAATTGTAATTCAAATTTGATTTTCATGTACATGAATATCTTATAAATATACAAATAATGATATCCCACAAATTAGATTTTTATTACATATTATATCCACTGATACTTTTTACTATCGAGAATATAATAAATAAAGATATGAAATCCAATAAAATTACTAAATTTACCGAAAGAAGTTCTTCAAATAAAATCATGATTAACTCTATTAAACGAAATTGATAATCTGAAATAACAAGTCTATAAATTGAGAGAAACGTATACAAGTACTTAATAATACGTAACGTAATCAATCTTTAAAAAATAATATATACCCAAAAATATGTCGAATCATTTAAACTCCTTACAATAAAACCTCGAAACATTTCTTGAGATCTTTAAGTAATTAAAGATGTAAGAATAAAGATATAGCATGATTTAGGTATGATGACTGTCGATTATGCGGACATTCTAAATTTCTAATAGCTCTCATCGTCGCATTTAAGATCGGAATTTAAATTAATGCAAGTTTAACTTGAAATCTTAATATACTCTCCTTATAGCTGTAGTAATGTTTTTTTTTCTTTTTATTTAAAAGGCGGGCAAACGAGCTGTTGGATCACAGATGGACATGTTCACCGCCGCCCATGAACTCCTGCAATATCCGAGGATTTACAAGAGTGTTGCTGGCCTTTGAAATAGGAATATATACCTTTTTTGAAGGTACCCGTGTGATCTGGAAATACCGCCTAAGGAAGTTCGTTCCACATTCAAGTGGAACGTGGGAAAAAAGTGCTTAAAACCGCACAGTGGCAGATTGCCACGCATCCAGGTAGTACGGATGATAAAGGAGGCGATGGCGAGCTGTGCGGTGGTGAAATTCGGTGGTAGCCATCAGATCGAATAGTTCTACGGAACACTCCCCGTTGTAAATGCGGTAGAAGACGCACAAAGAAGCCACATCTCTAAGCAATGTTAAAGAGACCAGCCGTTCGCAGAGCACTTGGTCCCCGACAATCCGAACGGCTCTCCGTTGTACGCGGTCAAATGGTAGAAGCTGATATTGGGGTGATCCAGACCAGAGATGAGAACAGTACTCCATGTGTGGCCGGACTTGCGTTTTATAGAGCGTAAGTCTTTTGGCAGACCCAGTATTCTGATACTTGGCGAGGCAATAAGGGGAGTGCTCTCGAAGAGCGGTGATACGACAAATGCGGTTTTCTTAGTGGTAAACGCGCAAACTTGCTTCTTCCCGGGATTGGACTGAACGTCTGTTCACGTCACTGTGTAATCGGTCTTCTTAGGTGAGACAACGTGAAGAATAAAAAATGCTTTATCCTTCTTACTGATTTAATAATAATGATAAATGCAAGAGAGATCTGAAAGGCTGTTGTGGGAGGCCCAAGGAGGTTTTAGACCTGGAGGGTGTATAGATTAGATCTTTTCCCTCCGCATGATCACGGAAAAGTTTTTGGCCCTAAACCAAAAGGTTTTCTGTGCTTTTGTGGATTTGGAAAAGGCGTTTGACAGGGTTGTGAGAAAGAAATTATGGGAGATACTGCCCCGATACAATGTGAGCGGACCCTTGCTACAGGCTGTAAAGTCCCTTTACAGAGATCACTCAGCCTGTGTGCGAGTAGGAGCTGACATGTCGCCCTGGCTTGACATCCAATCGGGTGTTAAGCAAGGTTGCACTATCTCAGCTTGGTTGTTTAATTTGTATTTGGATAGTTGTCTCCAAGGCTTGAAAGACAGTGACATGGATGTGAAAGTGGGTGATCTTAAGGTCAATTGCTTGCTTTATGCAGATGATGCAGTGCTCATTGCATCATCAGAATGCGATTTGCAGGCATTGGTCACCACTCTGAAAGATGGGTGTGAAAATAATGGTCTAAACCTGAATGCAGATAAGACGAAGGTTCTGATATTTGAAAGAAATGAAGAAAGAACAGAATGTAAGATCAACGTAAATGGTAAGACAATAGAACAAGTGAATGAAGTAGTATATTTGGGAAGTATGTTTAGCAGAGACGGAAGATACGAAATGGATGTGGAAAGGGGTATTGCTGCCGGTAACAGTGTCAACGGTGCCCTGGCTGATTTGTTGAGACGGCGAAACGTCAGCATAAGAATGGTAAAAAAGATTTATACAGGAAAAGTGAATGGTAAGAGAGAAAGGGGGAGGCCTCGAGTGACCTTCGAAAACACTGTATCTATGATACTGGAGAAAGGTCACGTAAAAAACATGAGGACCCCCCCCAGGGTATGTATGAAGAGGTTAATGTCTGTGGCCGAGGCGAAAGATCCCCGCAAGGGATATGGCGTGAAGGTAAGTAAGTAAGTAAGATAAACAGCCAGTACCTTATAAATTAAATAAGGATTTAATGTCTCTGGACAATTCATCATCTTTATGTTGAACTCGTCTTTTACTTTATAATTAGTTAGCTATTAACTAGATGTTTCCACAACATCTTTACAACAGTCAATTGTATACCAATGTAAGTTGAGCTTGCTTAAAGGCATAAATATATATATATATAAAAGATCTAAATGACGTGTCTTACGATTATTAAATAAATTTTGAACTGTAAATTCTTTAGGGTTATTTAATTACGGAGTTAATCGCGAATAATTTGACGACCTCTGTGATGATCATAAACTCTATCTGACTGTTATAACGCTGTTCTACAAGATTACTCTCGTAATATCTCATTTTCTGGCCAAGGATGCGTGTAATTTAATTTCTCTTGTCTTATTTTTTTGCCTTGACCTACTTTTACAAATTTAATTCGTAAATAAACATTGCTTTGCGAACACCATATTTTATATTAATCACATATTATAATAACATTAAATATTAATATACACATGATACGTAACATGATTATAGTAAAAAACAATTACTACTTACTATTTTAATAATTTTATATTATAATAGTAATCGAAACACAAAAAGGAATATGTTTATTGGGCAATAACCGAAGCGAGCTTAAATATGCATTACGTGGAATATATATTAGACCCAGATATTATGTGTTGTATTGCAGGTAACCTATCATTTGTTATGAGGTAATCTTGATACTCGTATTTATAATTATTTATTCTTGTACAGTTGAAATTGTTCACAGGAGCTTGTAAATTTATAAACCTAATGTAATCAAAATTATTACTTAACAAGAGACACTCAAAAAATATTTTTTAGGATTAGTATAAAGTTTTGAGACATTGTTGTTGTCGAAAAATTTGAATGGACCTGTTATGAATAACAAAAAATATTGTCAGGACAAAACTATAAAATAGATAATATTTATGCTGAATACAAAATATTATAATAACAATAACAATTTATGCGTCATGATTTAATGAAAATAAAATAAAACAATGATTCATATATAAGTCACCTATATATACCGATACTGACACGTAATCCAAAACAATGTCAGCTACTTTTGAATGTTGTGGAGGATTTCTGTGTTTGGACGGACGGATTGAGGACAAAACCAAACAAATGCTACAGTCTATGTCTGGGTAGGCGGAACACCAGATATACCTCTTACGATCCGGGTCTTACAATAGGCGGTAAGTGCGTTACTACAATTACCGACGCAGCTCCGTTCAAATTCTTAGGCAAAAAAATCGATTACCAAGGGCGCGCTCCATCGTTAGATATAATAGTCGATAGCTTTTTGAATGATCTAAAAAAGGTAGACAATCAACCAATAAGTAACATCAAAAAGACTTGGATATACGATAATTACTTAACATCACGTCTAAATTGGCCTTTCCTCGTTTACGATATCAATAAGACCCTTTTGCTGAAGTTAGATGCAAGCGTCATAAGGACATTGAAGTCATGGCTCGGGTTAGCGCATCCAGCGGACTCTTCTACCTTATTTAGAGACCGACACAATTTTGGGTTGAAATTAAAGAAAACATCGGAACTCTATAAACACCTAAGAGTGACCAAAAGACATATCATCTCAAAACCGAATGATGATACTATAACGTCTCTCCCAAAAGATAAAATTGCCGCAGAACTAGAGTCACGACTTCAATTCTATAAACAATTTATGATAGGTGCTCAAACAAATAAAACAGGGTTAGGATCAAGTAGGAAACAACAAGACTTAGAAATAACAAAATCCTTTATTCGGCAAGATGAAAACGATAATTACCGGTTGCACGCGATGAGCCTAGAATTGCAAAATGAATGGGTGACCATAGGAGATTTTTGTATTCCGCTAGCTTTGAGATGGCGCACCCTGCGTCATGATTGGTCCCCAGCATTATTAAAATTTTATCTTAATGCATTCCAAATGACTCTCCCAGATCAAAGTAACTTAGTAAGATGGGGCAAAGCCACCGAAAAATCTTGCAACATCTGCGGGGAGGCAGTAGGAACCGCGAAACACTTGCTAGTAGGGTGTAGGGTACTATTAAATAGAGGTAAATACTCGCGTCGCCACGATAAAGTATTAGAAATCATACGAGAAGCGGTTAGTCTTTCTGTAGCAAGAGCGCAGAGGGGTATAACAACCACCAAAAAATCAGTAGAGTTCGTAAAGGCAGGTTCGTCCAAAAAATCTAAATTAAAACCTTATTCCATCTTGGACGCGTCTCCTGATTGGACTCTCATGATGGACACGTATGAAAGGCAATACAAAATCTCCGGGGATGTTTGTGTTTCGTCATCTAGGCCGGACTTATTCCTGTATTCAAAACAACTAAGGCGCGTTATACTTGTGGAGCTTACTGTACCCTGGGAAACAAACATACCCAAAGATCATACATTTAAGCTTAACAAGTATTACGAACTGTGTAACGAACTGACCAGGAATAAATTTATAGTTAATTTATACGCTGTAGAAGTAGGAGCGAGAGGTATAACAGCAAAATCTCTCTACAATTTATTTAAGGATCTCGGCCTTTCTAGAACGATCATCAGTTCATTTCTGGAACGTATTTCAAAGGCAGCTTTAGTAGGTTCTTACGATATTTGGTTAGGTAGGGAGAGGAGCGTGAACAGTGAGGTGTAGGTTTAAGGGGCCCCTTAAACCTAAACCTGGGTCGCAAGTCCCAGGCATTGTTTGCGCTCCTTTTCCTGCAACGCGATGGGCCCGGTACCCGCACGGTGAATCCATGGAATGCTAAGAAGCTTCGTCTCTGTCTCTAACGTATGACTATGCTCGATATTATTTGATGTAATAGCGATATAAAAGTTTTTGCTTCGAAATACTTGCATACGAAAAAATCCTAAGCTAAGCTGAAGATGATGATGAAAGGTAATCATCAAAATCATTAATTTTAATAAAAAGGTTCACTTTACCTAACTGTAGTTAATTGCTTCCATAGTAAACTTTACAAACATCGCTCAATCGACTATGTTCTTAATAAATTCTTGTGTAAGTAATGATATCCAATTAATAAAATTATTGAATGATATCAAACTCCGGCTGATGTTATAATCTGTTGATGTACAACTATGAACCTGAACTTAGCACATTATAACAAATATTCAATTATGATCAGCTTTTTAATTTAATATATAAAGCGGTGAAACAAACACTGAAACCGTTAGTATTGTAGACTTTAAATATTATTATTAATACCAGACTCTAATTTGCTTTCTTAATAAGAATACATAGGAAGAGTTTGTTAGATGTGACCTATCCTATTTACCATTCAATAATATTCTGCAAAATAGAACCAATTATATTTACCTTTAGCAGCGTGGAGAAAAGTGAACGACTTCGCTCTATGCTGGTAAAGTTAAATATATACTTCGATAAATATCAAACCGGACATCGTTCTTATATAAAAAATAATTAAACTTTTATTCAAATTCAAAATCAAAACTGTATAAAATTATTAACTATAGTTGTCATTATTTTAACCACATAGTGGAGCAGCTAGTAGTGATTTCTTTTTCTTGAACAAATGTAACGTGAAAAACGTTATGTTTTTTTAATACAATTTTGAATAATATTATATCATGTAAACCTAACATTGCTAACTTGTTTGTTGATAAATTTAAATATGAAAAGTATGCAGTCAGTTATGCTTCTAATCTTTGTATACAGACACATAAAAAGGTTTGAATACTTTAAAAAAACTTATATTTCTATTTTTCTCGTAAATACTATATATTTTTATTTTTAACTTAGTGTAAAGCTTACTTGAAATAATGTAATTGTGTTGAACACTATACCTTTTTAGTATATTTAATAGAGATACTTATAAAGAAAATAACAAAGTCCTGAAACCGAATACAGATCTTCCGGAGTTTGAATATTAATTACATTTCAGTTATGAGACTAGAATTGTTTTTCTTTACAAATACGTTTACTCTTTTAATATTTTACATTATTCCACACCCGGTATCTAGTAACGAAAATTAAATATAAACTACATGTTACTTGGATCTATTTATATATCCAAATGACTGTATAATACTCACAATGCAATTCACCGAACTCAAAGTGATAATGGATCCATCAGCGACTCATTACAATCGTTCCATTCTAAATGTCGTATTCATAAATTCGAGATATGCCTGAAATGATCATTTATATTCACTAGAATCTTTTCTGTTTTTATAATTTAAATGAACATTGGTTAGAGTTTTTAGTTTCAATAATATAGTTACATAAAATTGTAGAAAAAATAATATATATAAGAGTTACTTATTAAAGAATTTAAATTTTTAAGTAATTATTGGGAAATGAGTTTTATGTTTTCTCTTTAAACGTTTGAATTATTTATCTGGGTCAGTTTATTCAGACTATAGTGATTTTCTTTACATTTATATACAATCGTATAAAAATATGTTGTCAAAATATCAAATATAAATAATATTATAATTATTGCATAACGATAACAATTTTAAATTCTATCATTAAAGTTTAGTTTGAAAAACAAATATTTTTTTCAAGGTACAAAAAGAACTAAATGTATAATTGAAACACGGTTAGCTCTAACAAAAAATAAATTCTACGTAATAAGTCTGCAAATAAAGAGAATCAACTTTTAAAGTACAACACAACTGCCATGTTTCACTTTATCTTCTGTATATTTCATACTTTTTACTACTGTAGCCAATTAATACTTAAGAATTAATACTTACTGCCTTTGTATGACGTAATTATTACAGAAGTCTGTTTTTGCATTCAGAAACAAATTTAACGTAAATCAGCTGTTATTTTTGTTATTTTTACGGTGCATCTTATTCTTATTTGTTAATAACAAAAAGTTCCAGCTATTTATAAATGTCAAAATGTATTGCAAATAAAATGTTTTTGCGGGAAGTTGTTGAAAATTATTTTAATATTCATAAAAGTGCTGCGGAAAGTCTTCGGATCTTAGTGAAAGTTTATGGTGAATATGCTTTAGGTGGTTAAACGTCTTTGAAGTGGTTTGCGCGTTTGGAGTGATGATTTTGATTTGTGAGACAATGAACGATCTGGATTGCTAAAAAAATTAAAGGCAAAGGAATTGCAGAATTTACTTGTAGAAAAATCATGTTATATAATTATAAATATTAAAATTGTAACACGAAGTTATTAAATTATTATTACACTGTTATAATTATTATCATATATTACTTTTAAAATAAACATCGGAGCATAATAAATCGCTTCGGTCTCTCGTAACCGACCGTTTCATCACCACCCTGATGAATATGCATCTTAACTTGCGCTAATGTTTACTGCAATATGACAATATCACTGTAATTATTAATTATTATAATATTTATTTAATTTGTTTAATTATGTACCAGATTTAGTGAGATGAAGCTTCTTAGCATTCCATGGATTCACCGTGCGGGTGCCGGGCTCATCGCGTTACAAGAAGAGGAGCGCAAACAATGCCTGGGACTTGCGACCCAGGTGTAGGTTTAAGGGGCCTCTTTACTATGCGCATAAACGCTCACTTCTTCACCTTCACTGTTCACGCTCCTCTCCCTACCTAACCAAATATCGTAAGAACCTATTAAAGTCGCTTTTGAAATACGTTCTAGAAATGAATTGATGATCATTCTAGAAAGGCCGAGATCCTTAAATAAATTGTAGAGAGATTTTGCTGTTATACCTCTCGCTCCTACTTCTACAGCGTACAAATTAACTATAAATTTATTCCTGATCAGTTCGTTACATAGTTCGTAATACTTGTTAAACTTAAATGTATGATCTTTGGGTATGTTTGTTTCCCATCGTACAGTAAGCTCCACAAGTATAACGCGCCTTAGTTGTTTTGAGTACAGGAATAAGTCTGGCCTAGATGACGAAACACAAACATTCCCGGGGATTATGTATATAATAATTTAAAAAATATTCCGTATGTGTTAAAATAATATAACAATGACTATTTACCTGAAGATATCTATTGTTTTTAATCGTGTATACAAATATCAAATGTGATATTTTATCTATCATAATAATATTTGATATTTAATAAATTAACATTCTGTCATTTTTAACGTCACTTTAAAACCGTCTTCGGCATACTTCCAGTCGATGTGTAAAGTCGTATTATAAAGATTGTATTTGTGACAATATTTCTTATAATAAACCAGTCTGCTCTCTGTTTTATTGAACTTGATCTGTCAGTCTGTTTGATACAATTGTGTCATACATTTTTATCCTCACATTTAAAAGATAAAAGTCAATGAAGTCTATTTGCTCGGATGAAACTTATTTACGGATTTGAAAATAACAATTATCCACATAGCTAAGTAGTGAAGATTAAAACTTATTATTCCGCCCAGCTTTTTTCTGACTTTATATTTGAATTGTTATATTCTACTTGTTAAGAATATACAAATAAAATTTCGTCCTTATTATACTTATATAGATGTATAGTGTTCGCTGTTTCAATGTATTAAAAATGGTTTAATTTCTAGTGATTTTATTTAATATTTGAGAAAAATAAATATTTTTTTATTTGAGTTAAAAAGTTGACGCACTAGCTTAATTCTAATCAGTTTATGAAATATTCTCAAATTCAATTCAAATGGAAAAATTAATATAGTATCGTAAAAAGTTGGTTTAATATTTGTTAACACAGTTGTTTTTATAATAAAAATGTTAATAGGTGGACAAAGTATAAAAAACAACTACTAGTTTACTAGGTTACTAGTTCTCAGCCCAAGTAGATAAATATTTGTAATTCTTGTGTCGAACGTTGGTTCACTGTTTGCGACCACTCTCTGTATAATATGGTTACGTATATGTAGGTATATGGCTCAGTATAATATGGTATAGTTGTTTTGTACTGTGTCTAATGCAAACAATAGTCAGCTTTAATTAAATAGAAACAAGGACCTCGAAGAAGTATTTGAACAGCTGTGTTGACTGCACTTTGTTGAATCACTGCATTTTCATTCCTAATAGAAGGCAGCTAAAGCTTTATATCGGCAGTTCTACCGATAGAAAGAATTAGAAAGTTCATGATATTGAATTCTAAGCAACAAATAAGCGAATACTGTTACTACACCACGCAGAAATATGGGTAAATTCTGAATGATTAGATACGGAAATAATAAATTTAGTGATTTTCAACTAAATAACTGAACATCTTTGGATACAAATAAGCATTATTAATTGACAACATTTTAATATAATTTAAATATATCAATATGACCTTGTAGGTAGCATCTAAATACCTGAAACGAATTACAGCTACTTTTAAATAATATAGTAAACTATCAATTATATGAATATTGATTAGTCCAACTTAAAATATATGTGTTTTTTATAAATGAAAAGTTTCATTACTTCTAAGGTGTATGGGTTTCCAATAGATGTGATGATTATAGTAAACCGTTAATTGGCGTAAAATAGTTTATAAAGAAGCATTCGAAGTCGCAGGTAACTAGTTAATATATTGAATACAATATTTAAATGACACTTATAAGTATGTGGATACAAACAAAAGAAATACATAATCCACAGAAAACATGAAGTGTTTAATGAACTTTAATGATTTAATATCCTTTTTCTTGGCTTTTCTTTATTGTTTTTTAATCCAAGTAACATTTTTTTTTGTAATTATAAGGATTCTTTATAAATATATCAATACATATATATGTCAAAATTAAAAAATATAAATTGAAATATATATAAATATACAATTAAACTAAATATACCTTAATCACAATAAATAGCACGTAAATGCTTGCTTGGGCTTGGCTTGGTAAAAAACAATGTGTTAACAGTTGATATGGTATAATATTTTCTTCTATTGTATGTTTGTTATATCATGGTTCAAGATAATACATTTAAAATATTATTATGTGCGATGACTTAATATTTCAGCCAAATTGTTTCCAACAATTTACACAAAAACTATCATGACACACACCTGGTAGTTGATGTGTCATATTAAGCTGGAATCATATTTACACTTAAACTTAGTCACGGAGACGATTTGAACTAATAATAAACACTTATATTAAGACAAAAAAAATTACAGTGTAATGATATAATCTTTATTTTTTCTGTGAATGTTGAATACGTCATGCTATTATTAACGATACATACACTTTTATAAATATTATTAACTAAAAAAAAAATCTAATATTTATAATACTTTATATTATATCTATAATAGAACTTTAGTTATCACTTAAATTAAAAAAAACCCTTGAAGATATTTTAATAAGATCTTACTCAATATTATAAAGATTCCAGGTGACTTAGGAAATTCAAACTGTATTAATGATAGCGATGACTAAAGTTACGATGCATCTGGAAAACAAATGTCAAATATTGTTAATATAGAATTATTATTACAGAAAATATTGATTTATTTCTCTTATAGCATGACACAATCTTAAATTTCTTAGAAATAATAATAATATTAACTTTATAAAAATAAACCTTACTATGACACTAACATCAAATAAATACCAAATTACTATTTTGGTAGTCGACTTGTGGTAAATTTAAAAGTGCCTTGACAGTGTTTAAAATTATTTTGATGTATTGACAAAATTAGTGTTAAAAAAGTTAAAAAAAAATAAGTTTAGGGTTAATCTGACGATCGTTGTCATGCTTTTTGTTTTTTGATTTTATCTTTAAGTACTTTTAAAGTTAGAGAATAGTTAAAATATGCTGTTTTTTAACAAAAAATAACTTTATATAAAATTATAAAAACAAAAAGTATATTGTTATATTTAAGACAATGAAAACAATATAACTGCAAAAAATCAATAAAATTATTCCTTAATCTGTCTATTGTAATATATTGTATTAGAAAGCGCTAAATTCAATTAAAGTAACAAATCACATAAAAATTTACAAATGTCTGGCGAACAATTGTTGTATTAATATTAAATGATATATGTATAAATATAAGTAACATTTCCCTTAGTATATTTAAAAGCTAATTAACGCATTCTATCAAGATAATCAACAAGGTATGCTTATGAGCTGTTTTGTTTTATATATTTTATATTGATGTTTTAAATAACTACAATCAAAAAGATATAATGTACTTCTTTTTATAGTATTGTATAAGTTTATATTCAGAATATTATATGAAACAAAATGTATAGAAATTATAACTTCATCTTTTTTTATTAATATCATATAACATTTTTTTATTACACCCATACCTTACTTTGCGTCGTGGTTACGTTCCAAAAAAACACGACGCAAATTGAAACGACGCAAAGTGAATTAAGATTTGTAGCAAATCATGTAAAGATCGAAGATGGGTTCCAAGGTTACAAAAATACTACTTTTTAAAAAGAAAATTGTACAAAGTAAACATATAAAAATCAAAAATAATATAATTCTGCCAGTAAATTAATTAAAAAATATTTACCTTTTTTGTAAGCAGAAGTAACACGTAAAAAATTATTTAAATTTTAAATTCTCTTTTAAAGAATGCACAACACATGACGTAATCGAAACTGAACTCTAAAATTAGCGAAACAAAGTGAAAATGAAACTTTATTAAAATTGCGTTGATTGATTGTTAGAAAGGGAATCCTTGAGTTTGGACGGCATGGCGCAATTAGAAATTTGCCAGTTGCCATATTTTATAGAGAAAAGAAAAAAAATAAAGACCCGAAGCCAAAATAACGTAACATCGAAAATCTAACGACGCACAGTGAAAATTAGTACTAATTAGGCAGCAACGCAACTCGAAAAAAACGCAAAACGAAACGACGCAAAGCGAGGTATGGGTGTATTTTAAATTGATAATTTTAAACGTAAGTACGAATAAAGTAGTTAAATTACAGTTTCTTAATTATTAGGGTAGAATGGTAATATGGTAGTGTGTCTTTCTTTTACTACGGTTTAACTAGTTGAATATTCTATAATTACGTACTTATTACATAGGCAAGCTATAATTACATACTTTTGCAATAATTATAGCGTTTATTTCAATAACTTAGTTCTTTTATAGACTGCAGAAAATAAAATTCTTTAAAAAATAAAATAATATACAATTGTAGATACATAAAACTGAATATAGTCTAAGTGGTGAAAGTTGAGAATGTAGCAATAACCGAAGATGATGTTCGAGATGAACAAGGTGCTGAAGAAAAACTTTTCACCCACTAGGAACCCGAAGACGGTTAAAACTTTCCCCTTTGCAATTATTTAGGAACTTTATACCAATCGCTGCTAAGACATTTTAACTGGAGATTTTTAATGGATTAAAGTTAGATTATTTCTTCCGGAAGATAAATTCGTTTGTTAATTTTGATAATAGATATAGAAAATATTAGTTTTGGTATAATACTTTATATAGAATTTTTGTATTGTAATGTATTATGCATTTTAGACTGTTAATTTTTTTCTCCATTTCTACAGAACAGTGTGGTCTATATATTTATTTTACTATTGGATATAAAAGTAAAATACCATTTTACACTATGAGTGGTATTATTAACCTTATGCAAAAAGTATATTGTGTTTAAATATTGTATAATATATTATTATGAGAAATTGTGAATAAAGAAAATAATCAAAACATATTCTTTTGTTAAAAAATATTATTAATATCATTTAATAATTTAACGTATACCTTTTTTGAAGAAAGCAAATTATTTTTTATTAAAAAAAATATTATAACGTTTTTATATAGTGATATATTACCAATTATTAACACTAACTGCAAAGTCACCTATATACCTCGTGAATACATGAATAGGGAATTCCAATATTAATTCCGATATCACTCCATTATTGCCTTTTATTTATTATCAGTGGATTTTTAAGGTCTATTTGGATTATTATAGTTACGTAAAACTAAAAATAAACAATTTCAAAAATAGAATTTGCAATAGGACAAGAAAAATATAAACTGTTAAAAGATAATTTAAGTTACCCTTGAGAATATATTTTAAGACTCCTCTAGTATATTATTGTTAGATTTTTAAATCACATCAGTCCAGTCAATAGTTATTTTAGATAATAAAAAAGGATATATTATTTTATTTGGGACCATATTTTGATTTTTAAATAGTGACTTGTTGTACACTTTGATTTATGTGTGCGGAGATACAACATTTAGTATCCATATTGTATGTACATCGTATCATTATACAATTGACGAATATAGAGATTTAAGGGAAGGAGTAATTTGGAATTATTTGCGGGAAGTTCCTAAGTTGCTTTAAGTATTGATAATCAGTCTCTTTTAATTATGTTACGGTACGTTAATTACTATTATTTTGATATATATTTTTTCTAAATAATAATCCCTAAAGCGGTAACAGTTCCAACAGTGAATCTATAATAATCTAACAACGAAAGCTGACATTACATACCAAATCTATTTATTTTGGATATCTTCAAATACAAATAGACTGCTTCTTTTACAATTCATTATATTTATTTCAAGTAAATGACTAAACATAAATTTGATAATTTGCCGTCATGTCTTCACTATAAAAATAAGAATGGACATTACTTATAACGTAAATATTACAAGACACATCCGTTCACATTTGTATAGTACATATAATAAATATATTAAGAGATACGACGTCCCTGGGCGATGGCCAATTATAATCAAGTACGATACTTACTACGTTACTGTAATGAAAAAATAACATATACTGTACAAAATATATTATATTTTGTCATAGTCTATAGTTACTAGTTTTAAATAATAGATCGGTTTGTAAAGAGTTGTAGCTTTAGCCCCTCGGTATGCAGATTGCTGGCTCGTTAGACACGTTCACTACCACCTGTCGCCGGACTAACAACAAACTAAGTTATGTTATGTGCATATATTGTAAAGTAGATTTAGCTGAACGAATACATTGCATATTTGTTGCTATTGTTATTCAAACTAATATGCTGAAACAAGAAAGTTAACAATTATTTTATTCGGTACACATTAAACAGTTGATAATAACTAGTGCTTGATCATTAGTAAAAGTTAAATCATTATCATTGTGTAAATTTAAGATTATATTCTCAGCATTTATATATTTTATTTGGGTTTCCATGTTCCGTTTTTCGTTTATTTAGTATCTTCAGCATTATATAAGTATGAGCATATTCAATTATTTTAAGGATGGTAACGTTTTTTGTAACTCATCACCCTGTAGACGTTCTCGTGGCAGAAGGTGGCCAATTGTTCCGGAACGCCTTCTTGTGACTGGACTCCTTTCCTTCACCCCTGAGATGGCCCGCTGCAAAAGAGCTGCGGGTGATCCACGTTCTTACTGCCTCGCCAAAAGTGGGTGAAACACCATGGTGTTTTAGCTGCCACTCTAGCGGAGAGTCCCACATAACTACCAGTCCCCCCCTTGTGGCTAGTGATATGCATAAAGCACTTCCCCATGTAAAAAAATAAGGAGTATGTGGAAAAATTAATGTAATGAAAGACTGTGTTATTAACCAATATAGGAACCAGAAATATTAACAGCATAAAACTTTAAGTAAAGTTCAGAATTTTATTAAAATATACTGTATATCTAATATTTCGGTTATTAATTATTATATAATAAGAGTTATTTTAATAATTTAATATTAATACAACTATTTTTAGTGTGATCGCGTTAAATCTTTTTACAAACAAAGACAAGAAAATTATTGCAAGTTTCTAACAACTATATGCAATTTCAATGTTAATTTAATTTAATTAGGCACTTTCTACTATAACATATAACACAGAATTCTTCTCTCTATGACGATTCTTACGAAGATCGCGAAAGAATAGATAAATGACGAATGAAGCAATTATTTTGTTCATTTATTTACTATTGTACTATTTTCATTGTATTAAACATAACAATATATTTTTATTTTTTTCAATAATAGTAACTTTTTTTTTACTAAACAGAATAACATATTTTATAAATATTTTAACTTCAAAATTACTTCAAATGAAACCAAACAATTATATCATGACAAAGATCATTAGATTAACGTTAAATTCAAAATGTTTTAAATTCTCTAAACAGCAATGTTGTTAATACAATTTTAACATTGATAAGGCACTTTTAAAGTGACTACAAGTCGTCTACCAAAATGCTAATTTGGTATGTATTGTATTTTAGTCTCATAGTAAGGTTTATTTTTATAAAGTTAGATTATTATTATTTCTAGGAAATATTACAAAATTATGTTATGGTTTAAGAGAAATAAACGAACACACATACTTACATACTTATAAATCTCATTTCTGTATTGTATGTAATATGTTAACTAGTTCATAAACTATTTTACGTCCATTGACATATACACCTTATATTAAACTGTTTATGTATTAAAAATCACAAATTCGCTATTTATATATATATATATATATATATATATATATATATATTATTCGAGATAAATACAATACTATTTTTCGAATATGCACCAAATAATAGATAGACAATAAAAATAGATTTCCTTGTCATCGGTGCAGTGGTTTCAAAGATTAGCTCAAACGAACATCCTCACACGCAATTTATATATATATGAAAATATTATGATATGTTTACCAGTATAAAATATTTTGTTGACTTTTATCTTTTAAATTCGAGGAGCAACTGACACATCATTCGACACATTGACAAATGGAATTCAATAAAACAGAAAGCGGAGTGCGGAGTGGTTTCTTATAAGAAATCTTATCCGCAATTCACTCTTTATAATCCAAATTCATATATTGACTATAAAAATTACAAGAACACCTTTAATTTTATAGCATATTGCTGTGTATTATTTTTAATATTTAAAAGCAATCATTTTTGTTAGTTGTTTTAAGCGTCAGTAAATAATATTCAACACATTATTTGTAACATTTCCACAAAACAATCTAATAAATTATGAAAGACTAATTCCTAAATAGGTCACATATTTTGCTGTCTGCTAAATTAATCCAGAATAAAATATCAAACGTTTGTTCGTTAATAAATATAAATATTGTATAACATGGGTTTTGTAATTATTTTATAATTATTAAATATAAGAAAATAATACTGAATTTTAAAACACTGTCAATAAATAATTAAAATCATTCTAGTATAATAATTACTTTAAATTCAGTAGAATCAATATATAACTACATAATAATATAAAAGTAAGTGACTAAATTACTGACACAATTGTATCAGACAGACTGACAGATAGAGTTCAATAAAACAGAGAGCAGACTGGTTTATTATTAGAAACATTGTCACAAATACAATCTTTATAATACAACTCTATACATCGACTTGAAGTATGTTAAAGGTTGATGGTTTTAAAGTGATGTTAAATAGAACAACATGTTAATTTATTAAAAAGCAAATATTATTTATAAAGATATTGAAAATATCACATTTTATTTTTGTACACGATTAAAAAGATAGATATCTTTAAGTAAATAGTTATTGTTATGTTATTTTAACACATGCGGAATATTTTATTAAATAAAATTACTTAATTTAATAAAAAAAACATGAGATTGACCTATGTATAATATACTATAAGATTATGTAATTAATTATATATGTACGAGGGAACGAGGGGTCAAAGTTCACGTATGAGGTTGGCACCCACTCTATTTTGTAGCCTGATTCAATAGCTTTTTTTTGATGTATTACACATTATTGTGTGATTTGTGGGTGATGTGATGCGTGTGCATACAGAGTCAATTAGCTCGTTATTTTATAGTAGGGATAGTATATTATTGACTATTGACTTGCCCCGGCGTCACACGGGTAGCATCAGCTTGTTGCGTCTAATATACAAGTGTTTTAGATTTAAATGTGACATTACTTGTAGTATTTTAATAAATTCGCGTACCTTTCCGGTATTTCGCGGTTTTTGAATTTCTTTTTAACCGCTACCTTTTTATTTTGAAATTACTTTTAAGGGGACTTTCATAATATGAAATAAAAATAAAATTATGTATAAATTAATTTTAGCAGTTTTTTATTAAAAATATAGCTTTCATCATAATACCTTTGAATATTTAAATTCAATTTATCACAGAAGTGCTAAGCTTCTCTATCTCATTAAAATTTAATTAAGAGTTCGTTGTTATGTTGGTATAAATTAATAATAATTTATTTTACTGTAGAAAAGTGAAATGCAAAATCTGATATTAGAATAGTTGTAACAGTTCCAATTTATAAAATTATTTAATATTATTATGTTACGAAAATACGACAGTAATTTCTCAGTGTCTAAAGACTCTGATAGACCTAACCTGTAGACAATTTTTTGTTTTGGTAAATTTTCTTTTGAATCATTTCCCTACTTGGTTTTAATTTAATGGTTTAAATACATGTGTTATAAAAAATAGCATAGTAATCAAAGAAATGAATTTTCATATAATTTTGAAATGTGCATAAGGAATGTGACTATAATCCCTTGAAATATATAATGTTATCTTCAGCATAAAGAATAAAATTAAATAAAATTTTTAATATATATTTTATTAAAGAATCGTGGCATAATGCACACTAACATTTTGTTACAAAAATTTTGTATATTTTCAACCCTAAACAAATGTAACACCTACATAATAATGTTGATAAATTTTAGACATAATAATTGACATTTAAAAACATTTTTTTAAAGACAATCAGGTACTTAAAGGTAGACCTCGCATGCTACAGGTACAGTTACAGCAACAGATCAGGAAGCAGGACCTGCAGGTTAACGTCCCGACATTACAGGTATGCACGTTTTGAAGACTTATTATAAAAATAAAAAACCTTGTAATGAACAATAAACAGGTTTAATACGAAATATCATTAATGATGTAATCTATTTAAATAATAACAAATTATAATACCTTATGGAGGAAAAAAGCATCACAAGCAATATTATAGCCTACGTCGACTCTAATTGTGGAAATAGGACAAATATTGAAATTAAGCAATATAAAGCATTAAATCAATTTATGGAAACTAAAGATCATTTCCTAATTTATAGTGAAAATTTACCATATGTCCCTCAAATGAACTTTTAAACTGACCGAAAAGCCGACAATTCGTATTGTCGGCTTGGTTAATTCATGGTTAATTCATAATATTTAATTAGCCCTGCCATTAGTCACATGTATGATTAAAGGGATCAATTCCTTATAAGCGTTTTTAAAAACACTTATTACAACCACGTTTACCGGATGCTAATTAAAATAGAAATATCGGAAGTGCTTCCGATAGAAAAGAACTAGGTCATGAACTAAGGGCACGACGTTGAATTCTAAAGCACCAATAAGCGAATAGTGTAACTACACGCAGAACGGCAAATTAAATATAGATACATTCTTAATTATTAGAAACTGAAGGAAGTATTTAAATTACTACAGAAATGAAATTTCTATGAAACAGTATATATCTTTATTTGTAGTTCATTAAAGTTTTATTTCAAACCGAAACATGAAATTCTAATCAAGAATAAGGATGTCATTATGTTTACTTTACCAAAGATAGTCTTCAGTATTTGTAGTGTTAAATTAACGGTTGATTCTAATCGATTGAAATGGTTTTAAAAGTAATTGAACAAATACGAACGGAAATTTATTTCGTTCTTATTTATGTACAAGTTGGTTTCTTTTATTTTAATTTTAATTCCAGCTCCAGATGACGATAATCATATAATAAATAAAGATAATAGAATCATGGTATATATATTGTATAATGTTATATATATTTATTATAATGAACTCCTTTAGATTATTGAAGGAATACGGACTTCTAATAGAGCAATTACTGATTCAGTAATATTATGTTTTGTTTTATTCCAATATAAAGAATTTCACCGAAAGGTAATTTATTTAGTGGCTTTATTAATATCGAAAAATAAGTGCAATGGACAAAATAACAATTGTTAAAGCAAATTGCTAGTCAATGCCGTAAAGACTTACATACAACGTAATGCGATGTTAAGAGCACTGTTTAAAAATCATTTAATATTTTTTCTTTTTATTTTGGATTTCTAAAACTTTTAAATGGCGTGCAAAATGTTTCATCGAGTTATTTTAATTAAAATAAATCAACATAACATTTAATAAGTATTTTAAGGTATTCAATCAGTTCCATTTCATAAAACATATTCTATTCTTAATGCATAAATAGAAAAATAAAACAATTGTTTAAACTATTTAAAGGGAGAATTATATCATAATTTATACTTTTACTACCAGTAGATTAAAGTCATTAAAGACTATCATCGAAGCAATGGAAGCAATGCATTGATGCATTCCATTTCCAGTAGAAAATCGAAATAGTAATTGTCCGCTACAAACGAGAAGTGAAATCCGTTTTTAATACGTCAATATCGATACAGGAACTTTATCACGGGTCATTTCACATTTAAGATTAAACGTTTTACATATTTGTATATATCTTTTTGTACAAGCTGTCTGTATTGTTGTTGTTGATAAATTTCATATAATATTATTTATTATATTGATCCTGATTATGGACTCTTCATTTCAAATATTCTAACAAAAACTTCTGTTTGAAAATACTTCCAAACATACTTTCTTAATTCCTGTGCCACTTGATGTTAGCAGAGGGCCTCTATTTCTTCATAGAAGTAAGGGTACCGTGTTTAACTTCTAGTAGAAGCTTCATTTCTATTACTATTTTTCTCACTTCTGTAACACATTGTTTCCTATCCCTCTGTAATGATATATAATAAATAAAGTTAAGATTTATAATTAAAAAAAGAACATTCATTAAAAATTGCGTTTAAAGGATTTTTATTATGGTTTGTTTTAGGTGTTTAACTAATTTATTTATATCAAAATGCGATTTTATTCACCTGCGGCTCTTAACCGGATTTCATCATCTTCTATAAAGTATTTGGTTCAATGCTGAATTGTGTTTAGGGTTTAAAAAGTTTCATTAATAACGGTCGTCAGATCTTAAGACCTTACTGTTACGCCCATGTTTCCGTTGCCGCTTCCGCTTACACGCTTGTTTTCATCCTTATCCTTCATTAGCTAACTTTTTACAAGATAATGTTATAAGTGTTTATTTTTATTACGAAATGTTTATTGTTTGTAAATAAGAAGAAAATTTAAATCATTGTAGTGTAAATTTATTTTTGTATGTTACATATAATGGTTTGATAACGAACAAAAAATCAATAATAAAGAGTAGGTACCGTTAAAATATTGCAACTTACAAACAAATTAATTAATGTATCATTCCTTGATGATATACGTGAACCGACAAGTGATAAACCCTATAATTAATTTTTCTGTCAATTTTAGTATAAACAATTCGTACTGCTAGTTATTAATTTCACAATTATTTTTAAATAATGTTAAAAATATAATTACAAATACTTATATGAATATTTCTTGGCTTTTTGTAATTATGGACTATACTCGGATGTCTTCCTTATCTTAGAGAGGGCACGGAAATTGCATACTTACATATAATATATGGAAAGGGTTAGAACTTATCCGGATTATAGTGACTATGAGGTCTTAGAGGCAGTTTCTACCTCTTAGTGAGTAAAGTGTTTACTTAACAGTAATACTCAACCTAAAGTTTATTTAAGAGTGAATACTCAACCAACGAAACCGTCCGTTAAAAGGGTTAACTATTAAATTGCTTTTTTTATTATGCTTATATGAAATCATTATACAGTTTTCCTTTTTGTTAAATTAAAGTTTTTTTTTTATACAATCGTTACACAAATTCACATTGATACCTAAAGGAGAGATGATTCATACACTCAGACTATTAAAACACCTTAATAATAGTAAAGATTTTATTATATATTGTAACACATAACAATGTTTTTCAAAGAATGAACTATATAGATTATTATAAAGTTTTAAGAGCAATCACAATTTACTATAAAAATATATTCTTTTGATACACCTTATTGTTATTGTATATGGTTGAGAATTTGTCAGAATTACCAGTCGTGTGAAGCCGGTGTTGGTGGCGCTGGTGATTCTGGTAGTGCAGGTTATTTGTGGAAAATATTTATTTAAATACGTTTGTTATTTTTATAAACATCATTTCTTTGCAGACTGAAAGATGTTTAAATAAATATTCGAAATGTTTATACAAGATTATTTTAATAAGCCGTCAAAACGGATATATACTCGAAAAGGGTTGTGTTAAGTTCGTCTTAAATTAGATAATATACATGTACATAAAATATTAATCTGTGCATTACAAGATTTTAGTATAAATCGAAATTTTATTTTCAATGCCGGTTGATTACTTCCATACATTACATCTAAGACGACAAAGTATTTCATCTAAATAAATAAAAAAAAACGAGTGTTTTCTTCGTTTATATGAAGGTAAAAATGTTATTAATATATTTAATTCTTATTTAACTATTCATACTCATAAATATATATTTATACAAGTCCCAATATCTCTATATATATAAAAATGTTCTGTTTGTTTGTGTATTCTCAAAAAATGAAACATTACAGCACCGATTGAGCTCAACTTTTGACAGGATATACAATCCGTTGTTATCTTTCTTATCTACGAGTATATACATATACATATTTTTAATTTTAATCGCTTGAATGCAAATTTTTCTCTTACACGATTTTTTTAAAACTATTCGCCTGAGCGAATAGTTTAAAAAAAGGAACGTGCAAAAAATGCAAATACATTGCGGGACAAGTTTTGATATTCGATCGTCTTGAACATTTTTATCGAATTTGTTTTGTTTTCTTTTTCTGTTTTTGTAAAAGACACAATTCTGGTTAACAACAACTATTTCTCACCCATTTAACTAGAATGTGACATTGCGAAATGTGTTATATAAGCGAAAAATGGACATCTTAATAGAAAAGTAGTACTTTTTTAATATGGCATTTTGGAAAACATGTCAAAAAATTTATATATTTTTTAATTAATTTTTTTTATAATTATCTGAACAAAAAGGGCAAATGATCAAAAATTTTTGTATTAATTTGTTAATAAATTTTAAATAAGTGAAATAAGTTGTTTCAAAGATTTTTATGTGAATTAGCCCTCTTCTGTCGATATTATTTTCAAACTGCGTGTTTAAACATTTATAGAAGCATTGTATTTTTTACGACGTTGAAGTCCGGAACATATTAAAATTAAACTTTCATGCACTGGTATAAAAAGTTAACTTTCACTTTTTTGTAATAGTTGAGTTTTAATAAAAATAAATAGTATTTCAAAAAATCTGTAATACACATCTATACTAATATAACGACACTGTTATTCGGCATAAAAAGTAGCCTAAGATGCTGGTTACACAACTTTTTAACAGTGCAAAGATCAAAAAATGTTAGACTACATGCTAAAGTTACAAAGATTTTACAAAATATTTCATGATTATCGTATAATTTGGTATAAGTTATTAAATAGTTCTTTCATTTACCTCGATTGATAAAGATCAGATGATCGGCTTGTAGACCACGAAAATGTCCCAACTGCCAATATGTTTATAATCTCGGACCTACACAAATGACATTGGAGACCCTCATGTTATCCTTAATGTGGATCTGGACAAAATAGGTAGATTCATCTATGGAAATTATTTTATATCACGAGCTAAGTCAAGTTACCAAGTCTAAATAATTTATGAACCCTAAATAAAACGCTTTATTAAATGTGAACATCTTCAAAATTATTTATTTTTCTTTAAGAGGTTTTATTAAATGTCACATTTATTGCAAAATACCATTCTATTCACCTGAGGCTCTTAAGCGGATTACTGTCATTCATTATAAAGATAATGTTGAAGATTGTTTATAAATACCCTGTGAATATTTAGCTGTGTATTTCGGTCACATAATTAATGATATAAATATTTAAATAATTTGTTATTTTTTATCAGAATATAAAAAAGGGAAAAATATTAATATCTTGAAAATGTATATCTTTATTTAGTACAACCCAAAAAATATTTTAGCAACTTCAACTTAAAGTCTTACAAGAATAATATCTTTCAAGCATCCTTTTTGTTAAATGCTTTTGTAATGCTTCACAGTATGATACTTAAATATTTTAAATAGTAACTAAAGTTTTCAAGGTACATTATAAATAAAATTACAGTAATAAGAGTCGTCAAAAGTAAGCTAAATTAAATTAGACGACTTAAAGCGAGAAATATAAGAAAAAATTAAACTCGATTTCAATAGTTATGTTCAGACATAGTTATAGGTGAAATATTATGGGTTCAACAAATATGTAATAATCGCCATGATGTCATATATAATTACATTTACATTTTGTCAATACTAATAATAATAATTAAAAACAAAAATAAAAAAGTACAAAGAGCGGCCTTATCACTTAAAAACAATATATTGCAGGTAACCACACCCAACGGCACAATAAACGAGGTATGAGAATGAACTAATAGGTTGTACTAGAACTCTAAACTATAAAGTAAAAATACGTTTGTTAGTTTGTTCGAATTTTGTTATTTAAATATAAGCCAACTAAGCAAGTAAGTAACTGTGGTAACATTTTGTAACAATTTTTTGAGGAAGTACTCAAAATTATACAATTTTATTTCATCCACCATTTAAATTCTAATCGACTTCAACATCTGGATCTTTTATTATAATGAGGTTTGAATTCTGAGCCTAATATTTTCACCGACATGCTACCAAGTTATAAGATAATTCAAATTAAACAAAGTAACTCCATATAAAAATATCTTTTTTTATTTTAATAAATATATCATTTTTGAATACGGTACGATACGGTACGCTACGGTAAGTTTCACAGTCATTGCGGTTATATGATGAACTCAGCATATTATGCAAATTAGTATCTTCTATTCCTATATGCGGTAGTGAATGTGTTATAACAACCAGCAGAATAGGTAATAATGTATTTTTAAACAAGTATATTATGTTTCTCGTTCACAACTACATTTGAACCTATAAAAAAATGATTTCTTAAAAGTTTAAAGAAACAACCACAATGATAGTTTTCCTTTTTAATGTTTTTATTTGTAAGTTAAGAATAGTTATAGAGCTTAAAATATTCCGAATGCATTAACAGAAGAATAATTAAGCACTGTAAAACGAAATAATACCACGAATAAATAAACAAATAAACGACCTTTTTTGAAGGAAGAAAAGTTTTAAACGTCTTTGTAAGCTATGAAAAAAAATTGTAACGAAACTTTTAAATCACAATATAGGATGGATTAATTTTTTATATTATGGCAGGTCCGATAAGTGACAATATTGGTCTCTGAAAAATGTCTACTATAAAAATGTAAGCTAAGCCCCAGATAAAATCTTTGATGCAATAAATACTGTTTGCGGTTTGCAAACTCTGACGCAGCGACGAATCACACTGTCCTCTCTGCGCCATATTAAAAAGCATTTTTCTGTGTGATAGCAAAAGAAATTCCTTAATATATATTATATAGAGTAATTGATAACTTTATATTCTTCTACGGAATATATATGAGCGTAATATATATTTATTTTTGAATATTATATTTAGTGTATGAATAGTTTCCAGGCCAAAAACAGGGAAATATTGTATAGGACCGCGTACTGTGAGTCAATAAACAGTTTATGATATATGTACAGTGGTTTTGCAACTGTAATTAAAATATATTTGCATTTGGTTCATATATACGTTTTATTATTTGAAAAACAATTTAATTATATTTGTTTTAGCAAAATATTCCAAAACACTGCAGAATTCCATATTTGTAACCAAATATAATGCAATGCAATAGACGTCATACTTCATTATTTACTAACTTCTTTAGCTCCAATAGGAATGAAAAGGCACTGATTCAGGAAATTGCAGTCAACACGTAATCTGTATCAATATCGTCCTTATTTCGATTGCGTTAGAGTTGATTATTGTTCGTATTAGGAAAACAGTACAAAACTACCACTCTCAAGCAATATATTAGAGACAGTTCTAGTAAACAGTGAACCGATATTCAACACAAGAATTAAAGATATTTATATATTTGCACGGAGCATGAACTATAGTCGTTCTAGTAATCATAAAGTTTATTTGAACTGTAAAGTATTTTATTTGTATAGTTTTTATACCTATATGAAAATTATTTTAATTAAAAAACGGAAACTCTTTATATTGAAACAATTTTCAACAACATAAAATTTTATTTATCTTAATGAATTGAAGTTCAGAATGTTTCCTATATTTATTTATTTATTTATTTAGCCATATAACTTCGCGGGGTAGCCAGAGACGACGGAGCGCCAAACGTCCCTGCATACCTCTTTTGCCTCGGCTACATACATCACCTCTTCATACATATCCTCCGGGGAGTTCTCATGCTTTTCAGAATGTTTCAATAATTGTTTATTGTTTAGCTTTATATTTTGATTACCTCATCTGTATCTTATTTCAAATAGAATGAACTATTTGACTGCTCTTAATTAACACCACTCTTATACATAATATCTAACTAGAATTATTTTAAAGACTTTAAAAATATAAAAAACCTAATTATTATATAAAATTGTGTAATGTAGAGTACACACTTAATTACCTTACGTAGTTAAACTAATTTGTTTGTCAGATAAGACAAAGCCCTCACAACTTGATTTATTTAATCCATTAATGGTTGTTTTCTCATTACTTCAAATTACAAGTTCTTTCAAGTTCAAACTTCATTAAAAGTTCTACAACAGTGCCTTTTAAACATATTACTAAGTAAGTAAAGTACTAGGTAAGTACTACGTTATATTTTAGTGTTGAAATGTTTGAGATTACTAAGTTTCATAGTATAAGAGATATCAGTTTGTAAAATATTTTTTTCAACAATAAATAATAACAAAATTCAATCCAACAGTAAATAATAAAAAAGAAAGAACGGATAGACGAATAGATGAACAAAAAAGTGATCCTATAAGGGTTCCGCTTTTTTCTTTTTCTTATAAGGAACCCTAAAGACAGGTTTGTTATGCTGGAAGGACGTCTCAAGGTTATATTTCTATCCTTTTGCAAACGGTCCTTTTTTCGGATGAAAGAACTTTTTATCATTTGCGTTGTACCTTGACAACGTAGGTCCAAAATTACGTGATGAACGGATGACAAGTTAAATCTTAGGCAGTGTAACAAAATATTTCAATTTATCTCTAGCATCGACGAACATCTGGTATTTTATTAAATTCATTTTTACTATGAACAACAGCGCATCCTTCAAACGCTAAAATGTCTTTGCATTTATTTGTTTACTAGTAAAATGTTTAATAAATATGTATAAGTCCGAATACAACAAGGGACAACAGGTAGCTAAATATTTTATCTATGATTTAATCTGTTAATCTTTATGTTTCTTCTCTTTCTCAGTAAATACAGAAGCTGTAAAGGCAACTCTTTAAATGTTCTCAGTTTGGTGAAATTCAAGCGATAAATCAGATAATCATATGCTTCTTAGACGGCAATACGTGAATTTAACATTATTACTTATTAAAACGATATTGATGTTGTATTTTGCCTAAACGTGACGTCTGACGTGGAAGCGTGAAGCGTTTTATTAAAGAGTGCAGTTTTGTTTTCTAATGTAACCATCTTGAAAATAATAATAATTTTATCTTAGTAAATACTTTGATGGAACTAAATGGATAGGTTCATAGGTTCATAGATAGACATATATATATATATATATATATATGTGTGTGTGTGTATATATATACTTGTCATCTCGGACGCGCTTCGCGCGTCCCTCAACAATTATGACACATTCCGACCAGTAAGTATACTGGTCTGAATGTGTCATAATTGGAGCTTATACTCTTTTTTCTCGTTATAGGTAAGAAAATAAAATCTTTAAAATTGAACATACATTTGTTGCAATAATTATGAAAACTACATGTTAAGTATTCCTAAACTACCTGTTAAGTATTCCTAAACTACCTGTTTGTGTAAATATTTTGTGTAATGGATATTTAAAAGATATATTTCACTATAAGGGAAAAAAAAAGTTCAAAAATGTATTATTTTTATTTACATTTATGGAGATATTAATATTGAGATATATATATATATATATATATATATATATATACATATATATATACATATATATATATATATATATATATATATGAAAATTAAAAGTATTTATTTCACTATTAAATCAAATAAATAAAACGAAAACGCAAACACGTTTTTTCTTTTTTTGGTATATAAGTATCAAATACCATTATCAAGAAATTAATTAATATCAAACAATAAAAGTACCTACATTGTTCTGAAAATTGTGAGTGAAGTGAAAAATAGTATGAATACGAGAAATCTTTATAAATGGCTTTTCAAAATATTTCCCTCCAACTTTTATGCATTTATACCTCCGGGTGAACCAGCTGTCAAAACATTTTATAAAAGTCTCTTGATAGATCGAAAAATAGCCGTAAAAATTCTTCGTCCGCCTCGTCTGTGGTGTAACATGTTCGGCCACGAAGTATTTTTTTACTGTAGGAAATAAAAAGAAATCACAAAGAGCTAAATTTATGTGTACCGAGGATTGGGTAACATTTGTAACCCGCAAATGTCAAATAGTCGATGCCCCGACCGCGCTAAGGCTTGTGAGTCGTGAATCTCTTCAAACATCCATTCGTGAGAACCCTCTACCTACCTACCTACCTACCTACCTACTGCCTGGTAGCTGTAGATCCAAGATTCGTTCAATCAACATAACGAGGTTTTTGCTCGGAGAGCAAAATTAGTTATCCATCACGAACGAACCTTCCTAACTTTCAGATGTTCAGGCAAGATTGCATTGTACTTCAGATCACTAACTAATTTAGCTGAATATGGGTACACAACTAAACGCTCGTCTCATATGAGATAGAGACGTTTAATTGTTACTTATTTTTCATTAAGAATAAGTAACAATTTAATGTCGCTGATTTTAAAATTCATTAATTGAGTTCTCTTTTCTAAGCACATAAATTTATCGAACTTAATAATAATGTGGATTATAAAGTAATAAATATAATTTATTTATTTTTTATAATTTATAAAATATAATTACAATTTATTGTTGACTAATAAATGACCACAACTTTAAAATAAATTCTTCGGTGGTTTCTCTGATCGTTATTACCAGGATACCTTGAGCCCTCGGATTTTTAAAAAAGTTCGTAGATGGCGTCTTGTCTGTCTTCGTGGATGTCTTCACGTATCATCTGTTCCCGCAGGCTCACTTGCCTTCAGCTAACATAAAAATATAGCAAATTTATAAGCATCATTTAAATCTATAGATAAAATCAATGATTCACTATTCATATATATCATTTATGAGTCTTTATCTGCAGACATTGCTGCGGCTAACAGATTTCGAAGTGCCACTTTAGAATGATGTTTTTCCTCGTTCTTTACCTCGTCTTTTCCTGGAAGATAGTTTTTACAGTTAAATGGATTTGGTTAATTTTAAAACTTTAATACAAAGGTATCTTCGCGTCTTCTTTACATATATATTCTCATCTTATTGATTGATATGTTAATTTATGCAAGAACCTTCATCCTGTTACTTCAATGCTAGAAGAATCGTACAAGAACTTACAACTTTAAATTATACTTTTTTTTTGTATTTATTACTATAATTTGATAAATTAGTTCATAGAATATTCAAATAAAAAAGGTCTTAGTGGTGGTAAAATTGTAGCTCTCGGAGAAACCAACGAAAGAACACCTGAATTTTGATTTACCATCAATTTATTCAGTATAAGGGTTTTTACAAAACTTATTTTTATACAAACTGAATTAACTGAACTAATTAAAATTCATTAAATTTACAAGAAAATTATAATTGTGTATAAATAATAGTTCCCTAGAACTTTATATAAATAAACAAATTGTTCATATTACATTTCTTACAACAACTACTACTAATATTAAAAGGATATTCTTCCTGTTGTGCTTGAGTTACATTTACAGAAACTAGGATAAATAGATACCTATATTCTAGGACCAGGGATTTCGTGAAATGTTGTTATAGCTTAAAACTATATATAATTCTATAGATTCATTAATTACCTTTACGTTAATAGTAATACAGAATGTGTGTATTTAATCTTGAAGATTTCTAAGCAGTTTGTAAGAAGCCTATAATGTAAATGGTCGAACCGCGATAAATAAGATTATCTTCTTTATGTTTCAAGGAAATAGGAAAAATAAATACGCAAAGGTTTTATAACGCTCCATATTGACATTGTTTCTTTGGTTTTGGATATGATTTAGGTTTTTGGTTTATTTATACATATATGGTAGCTTTTATTCTTAAGTAGAGTATATTTTCTCTGATAATATTAAATATGCGACATAGTTTGTTAGACTTATAAGAAGTAATATACATATATTTACAATAAACTATAAAACCATGCTATCGCTATAATAAAGAAAATTATATATCAAATTTAATCATAATTTAAGTTTCATCTGTCATCTTACTATACTATATTTTATCACAGCACACTTTTTCTTCTATTTATTTGTAATTCTTCATTAGAATCATATTTCATTATTCAAGTACACTTAATAAATACCGAAAGTGTTATCGCACTTTTATGTGAATAAGATTTTGATCTAAATTTCACATGTTGTAAATAACTACGCTTTTAAGTTATATACAAACTTTAATAATTATAAATACCTATTCCTAAAAGACTTGTAGTAATAATGCAATGTGGCCTTATAAAAAAATACATTTATGCATTTCTGAGTGTCGTCCAATATTTTAGTTTCAATTCTTTATATCTCAAGCCCTTTGATCCTTACCAGGATCTTTAGAAAAATGGACACAAGCAATTGGTCTTCTGCTATTACGTTTTGTAGTTAAAATTTTGTACTTTGTGCAGAAATGTAGATCTATACAAAATGTTACTTGTTTTTACCGCTGAAAGTGATGAAAACTAATATAATTCAGACATATATGAAGAGTAGTTGTATAAAATTTTAGTTCGATAATATTATCTGCTTAGATGTTTCGGATACAATAAATGTCTTTATAATTTTTTGAATACAAATTTACATAAAAGTACGTAAGTCTTGTTTGCTCAGAAATACTTGAACAAACAAGACTCATATACATCATGTTCTATTTAACTTTTAATACAATTATATACGAAGGAGTTGATAGGATGATCAGCTTCGGGATATCACATACGTATATTTGTATCATCATCGAAAGCATCATCGAAAACGATAGTAATAATTTATTAAACTTGCATATACATACTAATTAATCTTATTTACAAAGTAACAAAACTATTGACTTTCGATTAATTTACTACATAGGCGATACATAAATGTGAACATTTTGCAAAACATAGATTATAACAATATAATTTGAGTCCAAAATTAGAGTCCGTTACACTTATGTTGCTTTATTGAGGATTAATTATATACACGTTATTTTAATACAAATAGTCTTACATATTGTTTGATTCAGAAATTAAACCAAACAGACTCCTAACATTGACCGATCAGATATAAACAACGTTTAATTTGTACAACATTCTGATCCCAGCGACATTAACTACTAGTGTAATCACAATGTACTATGTAGAATGTTTAACTGTAAACCACTGACAAATTAACGGGGCTTAATGATAACAAATTCAACAAATCATCAACATCAACAACAACAATCAAATTTTTGAATAAATAATATTGGTACGGTTCAAAAATATGAGTATCAATGAATTAAGAAGTTGATTATTTTGAGTGGTATAAAGGTCCTTAATTTATAATTAATATAGAGATAGTAATTTGCATTATAACCGAGAATACTTTTTTTTTTCATGAAATACTTATTTTTTTCATGAAATACATAAAAAGCTTCATTATATTTGAATATCCATTTGAATTTGAAAAAAGACTGAGTAATGAATTGTTACAAAAAGAAAACCACTCCGATCTCAATTAAATTACTAAATAACGTTCTGTTTGTTCAAATATTTATATATATAAAGCATAACCTCGACAACAGAAATTTTTCATAACAAACAAGAAAAGAATGTGCAGAGGTATAATAAAATAATCAGACTGAGTGACACCTGATGTAATACATATTTAGTTATTATCATGATTGAATTGTGGTTTATTTTATCCATTCCCTTTCTTTTGATCTATTGCCATAAATGTATTTGGATATAAATTGTATTTTCAATAAAGCCTTTCATTACTTTCTATTAGCCTGATTAAATATATATATATATATATATATATATATATATATATATATATATATAAAGACATTAAGAAACATATAGCAAGGTATGTTTCCTTATTCTCTATTTATTAAAACTAGTTGTACCAAAAACTTAAACCACGATTTCGCTCGAGAAGAATATATATTTTTTTAGTAAAAGTAGCCTAAAATACCTTACTCGTTATAATATCAGCTATTAGCCATCCAAAATCTTGTTAAAATCTATCGATCTAATCGATCTAGCCGAGCAGAAAAAAAAATATTTTAGTACTTTATATATATAAAGTACTAAAATATTTTTTTTTTCTTCAAATGTATTTAGTGGAAAGCTGTTAATATGAAATTACAAACAGACTCTTCAATTTTATTTATATGTATAAATTAAAGAAAGTATAAATTAAAGGTAATTTTGGACACATATTTTGTCTAAAATTAAAAAATTTAATAACTTTTAATGCGATATAAAGATGCCTAAGTTAATAAGTGTAATTCCCAAATAGAATATTTGAAAAATTATCTAACTATTTTTATGCTATAGAGGTCTTAATAAGATTTATAAGATTAATTGATTACAGGTTAGTGATGATTTATAAAAAAAACTAACATAAATTGAGTTTTATTTAAAATTATTTACATAAGAAAGAGCTTCACCCTACTTTGAATACATTTCTAAAGAACATAAGGTCAACAATGACAGGATCGACACAATCTCTGGATATCTCAGCAGTGCGCGGTATTCCAGCGGATATGAAAGATTACAGATAAGGGAATCTAGAAACCTCAACGTGGATAAAAATGTGTGTATATAAATATATCTATTTAAACATTCATAATTAATTTTATATTTAGATCTGATCTTGCGTACAAATGCTACAATACAATATTCAATTATCTCAGTATTATTATTTTTTTTTTGTAACACATATAGTGAATTTTTATCAAATATTAAAAGCACATAAACCTACTACATCTTATATTATTAAATAGTACATAATAATCAAATGTCTCGTTCCTTTATAATATCATAATATGCGAGTATTAAAATTATTTCGCTAAATTGCCATCAGCCATATTAGTAAAGTTCCAGAGAGTTTAAAAGTTTTGGCGTCAATTTATTCAATGACATCAATTTATATTTAATATTTTTATAATATTTTTTTCGTTTTGATCTCTCTTTTTTCGCCTTTACAATGCTTAACAGTGAAATTAAAATGAGAACAATCTAAAATATTTTATATTTCTTATTTTTTTAGTGTGGATGGAAAATTATTTGCATTCTTTTTAAAAATTAAAAACATATAATATATTCATATATTTAAAAAGTCTTTGAATCGCTTTTAAATTACATGAAAAAATATATGTGTGTACCGTAATCTTATGACGTAAATTAACTAAATATAGTTAATATACTTATAATGAATGAAAAAATAATATTGATTATTGATTTTTTGTATTTACATGCTATATATAATAAAAAAATTCAAAGAATTTCAGTTAAATTTTTACTTAAATTTGTAACTCACGTGTACTTCATATTAAAATTAAAAAATTTTTACCCCATTAGCTTTTACGTCTCAGTGACGTAATGACGTTAGAAGGGTCCTTTGAAACCATCTCGCAGAAACTGTAATGTGTAAATAATATTGTATAATTGACTTGGCCAATGAGAGTAATAATGGAGAATAATATTTATTTGTTCTGTCTGAGTGTAAATTGAGATGTCCAAAACGTGATGATGCTGTGATCCGACGGATCAAAGATATCTCCGATAACAAGAAACACTGTGATCATTTTATTGATGTAATTATTTCGAATTTATTAAGAGGCAAATGAAAATAGTATTTAGCTTTTGACATAGCATTGCTCAATTGCTATTCAATTAATACTTTAAATTAAAACTGTAATATAATACAAAGTGTTTTACAAGAATATTAAATTCATTTTAAACAATTTAACATAGTCTATAGTTTTTTAAAAATCTATATTTATTAAAAATGTTTTACAAGATATATCTTAAGAATCTTAATGTTGTAAAAGCAGTATAATATCATATCCTAAGTAATCTGAGCAGCCCGATGCTTTCCATTAAGAGGAAAAACTGGAAATCATTAAAACAGCAAGCGAGATAATGGCGACACAAACAGAGCGTTACGAGACATTTTTCAATTTAGGCGACACCAATACCAGGAGATGTCATAGTATATATCTTATACTTATGGGAACTTTTCATTTAAGGATAAAAGAGATGAAGATTTTACTCTTTTACTTTTATTATTAAGAATAATATACACAATTAGCCAGCGCACTTTAAATTGAAAGCAATAATTTAAAAAAATGTTACAAATATGAAAGACACTTAATTTTCTTAAAAGAATAAAGTGAACGTCTTTAATGTTCATTTGACAGAAATAACTTTTATGTATATATTAATATTTATTTACTAACATTCTTGTAGTTGTTATAACTTATCGGAATTGTCTTAAATTTAAGATTATTTCTAAATTTGATTATCTTTAAAGAACTATGTTGTTAAAGCTTCCCAGATGAATACGAGTACATTGTTATTGTAAACATTTATTCTGAGGTAGTAATAATTTTGTAGAATGAATCTGAATCTAAAAAATATATTCTGTTTTTCACTTAAAATGTGTTTATGATTTTTAATAAATGAAAACTAATTTAATTATAAATCTTTTCATTTTAGAACATATTGATTTAGTAATGATACTTTCTTAGTCACGTAAATTTATAAGAAACTCAGACTCCGTGCAATAAACCGCTTCAAAGTTCAATGATCCGATTTAAAATTGGACTACATTTCGATAACCTAAAATTGTACGTTAAATATTAGTTTTTAACGTAAAATTATAAAGAAGCTCAAGTTTCAGTTAATGTCTCTTTCAAATATATTGATGGTTATATTTTCTTGGTTTTGGTAGATGAAACAATGAAATATAATATAACGAAAATTTGTATCATAATAATAATTTTAAAATATAAAAAAATGTATCAAAGAATCGTCAGTCGCTTTTATTTTAATATTTTTAATTATCTTAGGTTATGTTCATCATAGACTTTATATCACCCGTTATTTAATTTTCTTTAAAAGGAAAAATTGTAGATTAAAAAACTTCAGTTTATCTTATCTTGTTTCTACTCGGTATCAGGTATCAGGTATCAGTATCAAGTGTGTTAAATGTAATTACATATAGTTTAAATTCTAATAGATTGCGGACGTAGCGTGTATCTTGTAGCTTTTTCAGAGCGCTGTTATTATTACATTACAAATGATACAGACTAATTTGAAACATCACTTCCATTTTAAAGGCAATCTCTCTTCTATCTAATTACCTCCCTAACGCTTACTGTCCCGTTATATATGCTTTAGTTCTTATATAAACCAGAGTAATTAATATAATTATAATATGTTTCAAAGTCATCACTTTATTTGTGGATATAGTTAATTAATTTGCATAATGTCCCCTTTTCTATGAAGTTTTTATTTAATTCAGTTTAAAAATTCGAGCTTATGTTAAAAATAAACATGCAAATCAATGTTATTTAGATTAAAAGTTAAAGAAAAATATTTACAAATAAAGCACAAAAATACAAAGTGCTTTTTCCAGAAACCTATTTAGAAATTAGATGAAAAAACGGACAAGTCAATGTAACCGTCTATAGTCTACAAACACTGTAACATAACTTGTAGATAGATAACAACTGGACAACGAAACAGGAAAAGGGACGAGAATTTGGACTTTTAGATCTTTTATTCAATGTATTATTCCGATATGAGCAAAGTATACTCATAAAATCGTTGAGAAATCAATATTTTAATGAAATAAATAAAAATTATGTTATTTTTAAGTTTATATAATTGTAATAAAAACGCTATCGCTATCACAAGAGTAACTTTAAAAGCAGAATCAGTGGGTCTTGGTTTAAATATTTAATGTAAAAAATATATATTAAAATGTATACTTTAAGTATTGAGATTCTAAGATATACTTAAGGTACTAATAATTCGTACAAATTAATCTCGTTTTTCTATAAACGAATAAAATTATGACAGATTATTGGCAGATTTTGTAATAATTTAATCAAAATATGATAAATGTATCATAACTATAAATATTATAGAATTACAAACACAATATAACGAATAAAACCAAATACACGTATTTGTAAAATATATCTATATATATCTCAAAATAAAATTATAAAACTGTTGTTTACTTACGTAAATAATTTTCCGATGGCTGTGAAATTTAATCTGATATGTTGATGAAATAGTATTTAAAACGTTTTTAATTATAAGCGTATGTGTTGTGATAATTTCAGTGCAGAACATTGTAAAAGTGTATGTGTGTGTTGTTGTGTGTATTTTATGTTGTAATAAATCTACTTAAATTAAAAAAAAAAGATCGGTTATGTAAAATCTCTCATAGAATAGAGGATAAAACTATATTAATTATATATGTTTACGATATTATTATTATTATACACGTAAATCTATAGTTTAGGAAATTATGAGTTTTTTCCCCATTTTAACCCTGTGTACTTTATTATTGCATACTTGTTGTCAGTCGATATTGCAACTTTGTATAACTATTTCGTACTTCACACCACTGAACTAAGAGGTGAAGCAACACTGTAAACACGCCATAGTTACAAAATATCCTGTTTGTTTTTACAGTCAAAAGTTGCGTGTTAAATACTCGTACCACATACCAGCTGCGAACACCTTATGTGAACATTTACGGATAGAAGAAAAATTGCATTTCATTAAATTTAATATAACAAAAAATATACTAAAACATCCAATATGTATTTTAATAAATAATACTATAGTTGGCGTATTTGCACCTAATTATCATTTTTTATATGTGAATATTTTATATATATTAATATCGCCGTCAACTAATAGGATTAAGGTTAATTATTTTAATATAAATAACATTTTATATTTCAAATGAAATTAGCAAAGAGCATAACAATCTATCCAAAACGCGTAAATTTTGTGATGTAGTGAACAACATTGATATTGTAATTATCTTATATTGTTATGCTTTTGTCTCTCTTTGTTTGTCAACTTCTGTCAAAGAGTTTAGTAGTTACGTAACTCTTTAACAAAAAAGTTTAGTTTGTCAAAGGCACTAGCGGAGTAAACGATTTCTTTTACGCTATCGTTGCTAAGTTTAAAATGCAGTTCAGTTGGTGATTAATATCCGAAAGTGAACCCAAAGATTTACTGAATTCCAATGCTCATTCGTTCTTCTGTTCCTTTGTAGCTTTAAAAAATATAATTTTTGATTTTATACATTTAATGATTCATTTGATTTTATAAAATAAATGTTATTTCCAAAAATTGTCACAAAATAAAGACAAAGTGTTCATCTTACTCACTTATTTATTTTGGGCGTTTACAATAAAGTTATCTCTGTTATTAAAACAAACATTTCAATATAAAAATAAAAATGTTCATCTACAAGAACTTAAAACATAATGTTAAATTAAAACTACAGAGTGTAAACATGTATACACCGAAACATGTACATACTCGTAGCATTCAAATAATAATATTATAACTTTCCGAAATTCCTCTTCGAAGCAAATGGTACCCATTTGCTTCGTAAAGCATATCAGTTCAAATAAAATATTTGTTCGACGGAAATTGTTATAGCAAGAAAATGGTCCAAACCAATAAAGTAAAAAAAAATAACTTCACATTCAACGCAACAATTTATAAAAAAAAACCAATTTATAAAAAAAAAACTTTAAAAAAAAAGCCAAAATTAAAAAAAATATACATTATATAATTACTATAATTTATACTTAGAGTTAATCTCCTAAGATAATTCTTCGAACCCTAGTAAGTGTTACTACTTATGTACTATGATTTTTATATGCTAATAAAATTTTTGTAATGGGTGCTTCATAAGATGGGGTAATCTTAATAATATTCTGGAGAAGTCTCTTCCCTGAAGAGAATAAAGATGTTAACAAATTCGACAGGATCAAAATTGTATAATACTAATAAAATAAATACAGTATATATAGGTATGTGACTCAAAAACAATTTAAGTTAAGTTTAAATTTCATTGTTTTATTACTTTTCTATACACTTATATACATACACACTGTAAACAAATTGTGGAACATATAAAACTTTTATACTTATATAACAGTATTGTATTCGATGAAAACATCCTTAATAACTGTTCGGTAATCATTAATTTTATTAAGAAATAAACTCATGTATAAATTGCTCGTGTAGTCAGTAATTTGATTAAACCAATATTCATATTAATATGTCATTATATAAATATCTGATGACTGTGCATCATGACGCTGTTATAATCATGAGTGAGTAGTGGAAGCCCTTCTATTTTAAATTTCTTTAAAAGAGGAAAAGATGGTTATTGAAAGATAATAAATAATATTTTATTCCCGTTCAATGATTAAACTTGAATCAGAATTCTAAGAATGCATAAAAAAAATAAGATATACATTTTTTATTTCATTAGCAATATGTACATATAAAATACAAAAAAGATTTTGTTTTTAAACATATTTGCAATACGTAAATGCAATAATATTTTAAAGTCATCAATTTTCTGTTAATGTGGTCATATTTATTTAATAAGTAAGATAAGTTAAAATAAATTGAACCAATCGTAATTAGCAGAAATTCGGTTCCTCAATTAGTGATTAGCTCCAAAGATATTTATAATAATATATTATGAAGTGACAGACTTTAGTTAAGCGGTTCAAAATGGTAGGTCAGTGGAAAATAACCAGCAAGGAACTCTACGAATACTATTTTAACTTATTAATTTACTTTTTGTCAAAATTAATAAATGAGAACAAATTTGAATTCAAGATACCCAAAGATTACAATAACTAGACACGGGATTATTAGTGTAATCATATTCTTACATGTACTAGGTTTTACAGCCAATAAATGACTTAAAGTTTCTTCACGTGATCGTAAAACAGTATGAAATCACAAAATATAAATTATACAATGTTTTATTTTCAGACTAACAGTTCTTAAAGTTGCAAAAACAATTTGATATTTTACGTCTATATTTACTAAGAATTAGTTAATTTAGATAGAAAAGCCATATTATTTAGTAATTTCAAAAAAATCTTACAACCTTAGTAAATAAGACTGCTGACTGGAAACTTTCAAGAAGAAGAAATTTTCCTAATTAAATACGTTTTGGTAATGTTGCTAAGATATTTAAATATTCATAATATTTCGTTTATTTTAAGATGTATAAAGAAATTATTAGAGTATAATTATAAATTATTTAGTAAAGAAATCTTCAACAACAATGGTTTTAAATGGATTTTCAAAACATTTGTTATCAAACAAAAGCGATGTTAAGAGTACTTTCGATGCAATTCGTTTCCAATTCATTATTATTTCCGCTTGTATAAGGTTTTTCTTTTTCAGACTTAGTTTTTATATTGAAATATTAATGTCGTATTTAATATCTTCACTGAACCGAAAAACTATTTAAACTGTTTTCCTTTTATTGTAAATTAAGAACTGCAAAGCTGTCTTCAACACTATTTAGAGTTAAAATAGCAGACATTTTTATTTTTTATTAGCAGACACTAAGCAAATATTCATTGTATGTAATTTTTCATGTACGAGTTTAAGGCTTTTCAGGAGAAGACAGTCCTTAGCTTTTTAGTTGGCTAAGGATAATAATTTTAAAATAAAAACTTTTATGTATTGAGTATTATCATATTTCTTATTATTATCTTTCATATTTCATATGTCTTAAATACTGAAATTCAATAATTTATTTTAGGAATTAAGACTTTGTGATAAATTAAACACGTATTTCAATAACATCAATTATCATTTGCTGGATTATTGGCAGATATTTATAATGAATTAATTTATTTATTTATTTATTTATTTATTTCTTGGGTAATCCAACAGTGCATACATAATTTCAAAGTTACAGTAAATAATATTTTCATAAAATAGGACCAAAAAAGGATTACACTAATTAACAATACTATGAAAAGAAAAATAAAAATAAAAATAAAAATAAAAATAAAAATAAAAATAAAAATAAAAATAAAAATAAAAATAAAAATAAAAATAAAAATAAAAATAAAAATAAAAACAGTGTTAAAGTTTAAGCAATTGATAATTAAATCGAATTAAGGGGAAAAAAATCAAAATTTTCAAAATTTTGGTTGTAAAAGCTACTTAAGGGAGTGAGTGTAAGTGTGGATGTAATGTGTGAAAGTGTTGATGTGTGTGTGTGTGTGTGTTGATGTGCTGCAAGAATGAATTTATGTGTATCTGAGATAATATAATTTAATATTTAGTTTGTTTTATGTGTTTCCTTAAAGCTGATATAGATATATTAAAAAAATCGATATGTGAATAAAATTTATTATACGTAGAGGTCATACGATGGACAATCGAATTTTGGGCATAACCTGTATTTGCGCATGGTATATCAAATAATTCGGTGTGCCTTGTACGGTGGCTAGGTACTCGAAAACTCAATTCAGATAATAACTCAGTGCAATCGATATCTCCGGACAATATAGCATGCAACAACAATACATCGCAATGACGGCGACGAACAGAAAGAGAATCAATTTTGTAATAATTGCATGCAACAGAATAAGAAGGAAAAGATCTGAAATCTAAAAAGCTTAAGAATTTAATAAATTTCTTTTGAATATTCTCTAGTTTTTCTGAGTATATAACATATAATTTATTTATGCTGCCCAATATTGTATTGCACTGGTATTGGTATTAAATATAGTATTTAATGTAACTAAGGTAAGTGATAATTATTTAAATAATTATTTAAATATATGTATTTCTGAATAAAATTAAAATAATATATTGTTTTTAATAAAATGTTTTGTCTGCCTTCTCTTTGGCAGAATTACTTACATAAATAATGTGTCGTTGTATAAAACCGAAAGGTAATCAGAATATCATAAAAGTGTGTTTTTTATAACAATATCAGTTTGCATAAAATAAAAACTAATAAAAAACAAACCCAAAATAAATATTTTAAATTCTTCTTTAAATTACCAAATTTTTATTAAAATTTACAACCAAAAGAATTTGGACGTCAAATTTGTTCTAACAATAAATTGACTAAATCTACCAGTGACCTGTCAAATAAAAATTTTGAGTTAACATTAAACATATTATTGTTTCTGAAATTGATTATAAAACTAGGGACCATTTTCTCATGGGTGGGCTGGATATTAATTAATCATATTGCCAAAAACTCTGCACATGTTGCTCCCCTGTGAGTACTTCCACGATATTATCTATGAGCACTCGTAGTTATATTGTTAAATGTATGTTACATTTTTGTAATGATAAAACTATTTTGTTAATTTTGTAATTCTAGTCTTCGTTAGGTACCAAAATCTATTTCAATTCTTATTTGTTTCTACTTATTAATTACCTACCTAAGTTTATAAATAAATATTCTAAAAATTCCTAATGATTTTAACTTGTTAAGTTAAAAGAATGTCCATGTTTGAATAACTTCCTTCCTTCCTGGTTTTTTTCTATAAATACCTGTTAGAATCGTTTATCTAGAGACACGTTTCATAAGTGCAATGTTTGGCTATTCAAAACGACTCTCCGAAGAAACAAATATGGAAATAATGTTTTCAGAATTATCATTACTACAACAAACACTTAAAAAATATATATATTTTATAACTTTATTATTTATTATCTGAATAACTAACAAAACTAAAATAACAAAGGCAAAACTTCCTTAAACACTATTGAAAATAAAGCTTCATATACTACAAAGTTTTGAGATCATGGAAAAAAAAATCAATTTACTGACTAATATCATATACGAAATTATTCCATCTCTTTAACCATGTACTTATAACATTTTTATCTTATATTTGATATACTGATCTTCTCTAGTATCGAGGACCGTACTCGAGTTAGGTTAGACATTGTTGTACTTAACTCAAGCATTTTTATCATTCCTTGTAATTGAACAAGAATATAAAGCTGTGCGTAAATAAACTTACTTCAATATTTATTTCATACACAAAAGTTAAAAATAAATTATTCCTCCTCTCTTACCGCTAAAATTTTCATAATTTTGAGAAGTGAATATTATAATAGAAAGATAGTGTTTTTACAACTTAATTATAACATGTTAAAGTAAATAAATTTCTATAGACTCTGCAGATATCACATTATAATAATATATATATTGGTTCAGATCGCGGTATTAGATATATTGTTGTCGAGGGAAATCAATCTGTAAGTAATAAAAAAATCATAAAATTTAAATAAGTAACCACAAGACTGGTTTCTTTAAAGTATATATGTCATATTTATTTTACAGGCGCCCGTGTGGACAGCGAAAAGACATTACTCTTTGGGAATATTCGTTTGGAATTACCTTTAAGACCAGTGATGAATATATTATCATCCTACTAAAAAGGGGTGCATTTGTTTCAAAATTTTATTCATATTTTGGTAAAAAAATCCGATAGTTTGCATACAATTACATTTAGTTTGTATAAGTTATAGGATTCAAAATTTACCTACCTAATCAAGTTTAGAAAATATTTATATTTGTTATTGTTTATATGTTATTATTTATAAGTATTACATATGCTGCAAAAACTAAAAACATGTAAACTCAGTAAATCGTAGTGCGATTAAAGAGGCGTATTCATCAAGCATGGTGACGTAGAGGTTGATTCATCATTGACTTTGCAGCCTAATAGTCCAATTCATAACCGAAACGACATGACTACAAACCAAATATTTGCATAACATCATATGTATAACAACATAATCTTACCACGACTTGCTGCTATTTTAATAATACTAGTAGATCCTGTAATTGACAAATTGATCTATTTTGCCAGCGTCTTAAAAGAATTAACAAATGTCCCGGAAGTTGGAAGTGAAAACTAGTAAAGAAGGAGCGTACAGCACTGTTAGTGCACATGTGCTGAATTTAAATTGTTGTTATATTGTTAAATTCTGGAAGAATTAAACTATTTTAAATATTAAATTTTATTTCTAAATTAAATAAATTTGGAATACAAAGAAATGTTGTACTCGATAATGCTTATTAAACTAATTAATGATCTAGAGACTTCATTGCAAAAAGTACTTGGACCTAAATTAGCAATAAATTTTCTTTGGATGATGTACTTTAAACATATTTGAATGAGATCTCTAAGAAGAAAAAGTTGCCTTTGGCGCAATGGCGTTCAAGACCTTTAAGAATTTAATCTATTAATTTAATGTTTATTATATTAATTTAAAATATTTTCAAAAAGTGATTTTAAGTAATTATTTTAAATATATACATATAGTATATTACATAAATATGACTAAGAAAATTGTACGAATACTATTTTTAGAAAATTAACTTTGCTTTTAATAGAATAATTTGCTTTAATAGATAAGAAAGCAATTTCAGTTGCTGGAGACGAAGAAATGGGTTAAATTATTTTGATTTTAAGTGACATTTTCTTGTTAAAATAAAAATCAAAATCTATTGCACTTTAAAATATATTTGTATTCATTTAGCGTGCAGATTCTTGGCTCAAGTTCATAATCGTAATTAAAATATTATTAACAGTTATAGCGATTAATTAAATAACAAAACAACAAAATTAATAGCCCATGTGACTACCTTTTCAAATTTATTAACTTTTTAAGTTAAAAACTTTTTTAATTTGATGGCTTTAGTGCATATAGAAGAATCATGATAAAGTTGTTATCAAAATAAGCACAAAACCGCAAATATATCACGTAAAGGAAGTAAGAGAGCTGTGTTTTGCAGATGAATTTAATATATTTAATTTCACCATTTCCTTCCGTAATGTCGTCCAAGGTGACAAAAAAAAGGATTCCCGGAGGATGGGCAGCAGCGTCTCCTGCGTACCACAACAGCACACTGCGATCACATGGCTTATCCCCTCATGGGTTATGGGGTCAACTTTGGGGTAGGCCTAAGCTTTGCAGTAGGCGTCTATAGGCTGCGAAGAAAAAGAAGATATTGTAAAAGCATTAACATAATTCAGGATCGTTTTATTTAAAAAAAATCTATTTATTGATATAAAATAAGGCAAAAAATATGCGTGATTTGTTTCTAACTCCTCAATATTTTTAATATAAACTCACCGTACCCAAGAGGCTCTGAAGTATTCTCATGTTTAAAGGTACTCGTACAAACATTAATCTTCAGCATGAAAAGACAAGGTAATAAAGGGAAAGGTAGCGTAACTGTAGGTCGAATTACTTATTCTCACAAACACAATGTCTTTAAACATGCCAATAATAACCATGTTTACTTCTTCTTTAACACGTATCACATATCCATGAAAATATAATCCCTATGGTAATTAGTGATATACATAACAAGATATTTTGTATATTTATATAAATATTATAGCATATATAAAGAGCTAAATTAGCCAAACCAGAGCCAGAAAATTGCGCTATTATAATATCATTAGTATTATTAACAAACCCAAGAAGATTTTTTCTAGAGTATTTTTAAATTGATTATCTAACTGTGTAACTAAATTGATCAGTTTGTGGTGTAACAAAACTACTGAAAGTACTTTGAATATATTATTTCTACATGAAAAAAAACTATCACAAAACTGTTTATTGTTCTCTTTTTTAATGAATAATCCAAAATTTATAACAATATTCATCTTATAAATATAAGTATATACAAATAAATAAGTAAGTGGTTCAGATTATATCTTTTTATGATTTATAATAATTTGGACAACGGCATTGTAAAGCTAATTAAAATACTCTTGTTTACTAATCATGACCTTATTATTATTATATCTCTACGATTTATCCAGTGAATGTCGTTACATCTTCATTCGGACTCTAAGCTCTTCAATAATTGAAATTGTTGGTGTTTAAAAATATTACTTAATAAATACTTTATTTCTTCGTTTTTTATAAAACGAAGAGTTCTTCTTAGTTATATGTTACAATTGAATAAAATCCCAATATTTAAAATTCATTTTTTCGTTTCTATCGGAATAAGTTATTACTGATTCAATGACTAATATTACATGTTCTAGAACAGCTATTACCACAGACCAGAACAACTTAAAAAAAAATTAACCAGTTAACCATAACGCCGTATTTTTTAAAACGCTATTTGATTACAAATAAAAAGAGGTGCTTGTTCATTCAGAGCGGTGTTTTTTTTTGCATTTAAAGCTGCGTAGTGACGAATGCATAGTAAATCACTTACAATATAAACATATCAAATAAATGTAATATATATATAACATATAACATCAAAATCATAAATATACAACTCATGGAATATGTCGCACAGGAACTGTTTTGGAACTGGAAATGTTTTGTTAAATAAAGTAAAAAACTTTTGTTTGTTAGTTTAATTTCGAAAGCATCAGTTCGAAATATATTTTGTAATAAAACCTCGAAACGTTATTAGATTCTTCATACATATATATATAAATAATATTATGTCTGATATCGGGATCATAATGTAATAAATACTCGTATGTACTGATCTACAGTCTTCATAACCCAACCTCTCAGAAAATAATCAATCTCTGCTGGTCGACTTCATTACATTATGTACTAGCTGTGCCCATGTGCCATGCCATTTTTAAACTAAAAGTAGTCTACGTACTTCTTATAATATCCTAAAAGTCTAAAATATCAATACTGCCGTTTCAGAGGTTATCCGGGAAATATAAACAAACAGATAGACAGACGCAGAAAAAAAATGCAATTACCGTGTATATTTTTATACGCATTTAGTGAGAAGCTGTTAAATTAGAATTACAAAGGAACACTTAAATTTTTTTTATTTGTTTGAAAATAATGTTATTAGTATCACATAGAAATACGAGTATAATTAAACAATTATATTTAGTTACAATATGTTTATTTCAATGAGTCAATTTTAGTTGTAAAATAATTATAAATATTAAAGAGTGATCAAATGCATATGCAATGCATATTTATTGCATATCCTCGTACACAATTGTTTGTGTCAGACATAACTATTTCAAGTGTATACGATTTGCTAATCTACTTCTCAATCATTAATAAGATGATATAAAACCAGTCTGTACCTTTTAATAACATCACTTTGTTGCTCTTTTTATTTAATTCGTCTATTTAAAATAATTTATCAACTATTTTTTTAAGTTCCAATCCAATCCAAGATTTATAAAAAGATTTTTTTTTTAATAAACTATACATATGTTAGTTTTCATTTGAAAAACTTATTGTAATTATAACGTTTATTAACACAAACTACAAAGTCTAAAAATTTAAGAGTACTTTTTCGTTTCATGTTTCGTTTTTATTATTTTATCCTGTTATTATCTCAAAAACATTATTTAAATATAATGACAACGAAGCTATGATGAAAGTGAAAGACCACATTTATAATATAAGGTGTGAAAAAAAAGTGAAGTATTTTTATTTAAATATAAGAACATTTAGATCGTAATTTTATTTAAATTATATAAAAATAAACTTCAGCATTAAAAAGTCTTTACATTCAAAGAAATTCAAATTAAATCCATTGGAATAATAAAAACGTATCATAGCTCAAAGTGAATCCGGTGGAAAACTAATATTATATTTGCCGCTACAACGGGATCGCTGTGTTTTATTTTACTTTATTCAGCGGGATATCACTTCTGACCAATGTTGGTTTTTCTTTAGAATAAACTCCTTATGGTTTTAAACAGTTGTTACTTTTCTCAATTTATATTTGTTATTGCAGAGAATAAACGTTAGATTTGTTATAAGGACATTGGATGAAATTTATTTTAGAATATGTTAAACAAAGAAAAAACTTCTTTACAATATTGGTATAGATTACACATTTTTCTAATGATTTAAATTATCATATTCAACATTGGGCCATCTTCAGTAAATGTATTTAATCTTTAACATATTTTCTATATTTAATTATATTATAATTACTATAGGTATTTGATAATATTTTTGTCAATCATTATTACTTTTACTATTGATAAATATATCATCTAAGGTATTTATTTAAAATAAAAAAAAAATTGACTTTAATACTTATTTAAATGGATTTTCAGAGAATTAGTCTGAAAAGTGATAAAAGAAATTAAATAAATAAGAAAGAAAATCCATTTCGTCCTTATTTATTATCAATTGGTTGATTAAATAGAAAAACACTTTGAATGGAATATCTTACAATGAGATCCTAAAACTGTGATTGCTTTCAATTTATTTTTAACTCAATAGAACCAAGATAATGAGTATTATAAAACAAATGAAGATTATTCTCAGTTCAAGAAGATAAATATTTATATGTAACTCTCGTATTGAACGTTGGTTCACTGTTTGCTAACACGTAATGTAAGTGTTGTTTATTTATTTATAATATTTACACAGACCATAAAAATATAAATACAAATCGGAATTATTAATTGCTGTGACATTTTGAAAAACCATTTAATATTTATTGAAAAATGATGTACTCAAAGAGTGAATTTTATTCCATAATATTGCTGTATATTGAAGTAATACAGAAATAATTTTTTATTTAGTTTTTATTTCTATAAAAATTACAGCGATATGAACATACATTGTTTATCTTAAAATATTTTTATAGCAATTTTCATGAGCATAAAGGATTTTTCAGATATCATAACTGTGTCCTTTGCGATGTCCGGATATTTTTATAACTTCAAAAGTCAAAATTATTATATAAGACATGTGACAGACACTTATGTGGGATAAGTGACATTGTATTTTTTTGTAAAAAAAAGTAACAACCGGGATAGCGATTAAAAATAAATAACTAATTTTTTCTTCAATGACAATGAAATGTTCTATAACAGGCTGTGAAATCATAAATCATTAAAAGAATTATATGAAAAATGTCAAATATCGTAGTTATTATACAAACAAGGCATTGGGATTTATAAAAAGTATACACAGTTTTTAAAGCTATTTAAGATTATTTAGTGATGTAGTGGTTCTAGCAAGATATCCTAGATCATATCCTATCCTATCATATTCTATATCTTGCTAGAGCCGATCATCTTAAACGCCTTTAAAAATTTTGAACCCATTCATATTAAAAAAAAAAAAAAAAATATTTTATCGAATCTGAAGCCATACACATAAAATAAATTATTAAATAAGGTTTATTTTTAAATTAAATAAACAATATTTGAAAATATACTCGTAGTAACGATTTTATTGTAATTAATTACTCCAAAAACACTTGTAATATTTTGCATTGATATTTTGGAGGAGACTGTTTGATGAACTTTTAAATATAGAGTGTCTTTAATTTATTACAGCCTGTCTTCCCGGTCCTGGGAGACTGACATCGCGTCTTCAAATTAAGATTCACATGAATCTTAAATCACTTTTAAGTCTCACACGCGGGAATACTATTACATTTTTTTTGCCTTAAAGGAATTTGTTATATAATATCCTTATTTGTTTGAATTGCTCTATTAATCTTATTCTTCAATGATTTTAAGACACAGTACTCGTGTAATTTATGTGTTATTTAAATAATACATACAGATCCTCTCTGAAAGTACAAGGCAGAGTGTTATAGCACATTTGTGGCGAAATTTTATTACGTAACAACACATTATTTTTACAAATGAATTATAATTGGAATAACAAAAAGGATTTATGCGGATAATGTAACTATAAAAATAAAATATTAAATACCGTTTCTTATTTCCCCATATTTCACTAAATTTCCCTAGTCAATTCAATTGTTAAATTAATTCATTTTATAATTGTCAAAGTCAATTGTATTGTTAGCTAAAGCTTCATAATACAGATGTTGTTATCATAATAGAAGACGGAGTCAACGATGATTTAAATAAAGATGATTAATTTAAAAATTTACCTAAAAATAATTAAACAAAGTTTTTAAGTTTTCAATACAAAAAATAACCATAACGTAAACTAACTATATACCGTGTAATTATTTCTGATATGTTAACATAATAGCCAATAACTCTTAACAGTGCTGTCAATTATTTAATTAATTATAATTAATAAGAAAACATGTTTAAAATAACACATAATTAAAGTTAAAGGGAATCCACTAATATTATAAATTCTATATAGCGTTGAATGTTGCTTTCAAATTAGAGAATCGGTTCTATTGATTACTTGCCACAAACGTACAGAGAAACAGTTAAACAGGCTGACTTCAAAAAGTCTTTTTTTTAAGTTTTAATTGTTACTAAAGACCCTCAGTAATAATTTTGTCCCTAATATTTTCTTTACACAAACAACGATCACTAAGATCGCTGTATGTATTCAAAAAAATCTGATTTCTAATATGTATGATTTTTTTAAATGATTTACACATACACCAATTCTATAAACCTCATTTACGTTGAAACCGAGAAGTCGCTTCAAAAACAAGGGTAATAATATATTATTTAAGAATGGCAAGAGCTAAAATGGTTAGTTCCAGAATATAATAATAATTACTACGTATGTTAAGCAAGCATAGCATACATACATAGCACCAGGGCAAACCTATATAACAAGCACTAAGTCAATTTCCCACGGTAAAGTGCAAAATATTAAATGCTGACTTTGCACCTCTTGTTAAATGAAGCCGACACCGTTCGCGTTACCGCGATCGATGGGAAACGAGGTTGAAACTACTAGCACTCGATAATGCCATTGGTTTCTATGCATTCATTCAAATATACATATTTTTTCTGTTATCAGTTAAATAATATTGTTTCTTAATAAAAAAAATTACGAGACATTTATCAGGTCTCTCGAACTCGCGATATATTTGTAAAGCAGTTGCATGTGTTATGTTCACGAGCAGACTGAAGTGAAGATAACAGTATTATAAAATGTGCCAACCATGTCAGTCTAAAAGCGTGTTGCACAATTATTTTCTGCTTGAGTGCTATCAGAAAATTTACTGAAAGTTCAATATTTTACGTAAATATATTATTTTAGTCATACCTTCTTAAATTTAAATAAATATATATAAAAAAAAAGAAATTGTAGAATTCCTGTTCTGTTAGCGATTAACTTATAACAATGAAATCAAAAGTGTACTTTACCAGGTTCAATAATTAATTTGTCCGAGAAACTAGCTTTATGCGATAGATTGAAGAACCAAAAGTGTCAGTAACAAATGTTTGTTTATTGTCTGGAAGAGAAGGAAGACTGTGAAAAATACATTTTACAAACAAGCGTTGTACATGATTTTGTGACAAGTTTCTTTTTCCTTTCCAACGAAACTAATAATATGGTACAGAAATACTCGTACATAACATCACAAAATATCATATCACGAGCTCCGTCAGACGTGAGTATATTTTCTTCGCAGTTATCTTAGTAACGTTCCCGTGTTCTGAAAAAATTGTTTTCATTTTAAAAATAAAAAAATAATAATACTATTTATTCCTGTTATATTTGTGTTCCTTTACTGTAGACAATAGATTCGTCGTATGTGAAATAGTATGGAGAGGGTACCATAACGCTCTTAGGAACATTCCTTGAATAGGAGAATCAGAAGCCATCCTCCATCCTTCTTTTTCCTTCTATACCAGTAAATCCTCCTCTGTCTGCTCATTTAACAACACGAAACATAAAAAAGAAAGAACAGTGAAATAGAATATCTTTAGGTTCCTTGATAATTAATAAACAATAAAATTCAATTTGTAACAATAAAAGGAAATATAGGAAGGAATATTTCGGTAACAGCGGCTTTGTATGCACAGTTTAATATAAATTGTTTAAATTTTTTTACTTGTGCTACCTAATTTACCTTTACTTAACTTAACCGAAGAGATCCAACCTAATTCCGGGAGTTACTATAAAATATTTTTTAAATACCTTCAATATTTAGTACAATAAATTATAAATTTTGATTTTATAATGTAAAATAATTATGTTACTTTAGTTCTTAAATAAATTTACTTAAATATTCAATTTATATAACAAATAATAATCATGACATGAGTCTGAGATAGTAACACCAACAGACAATTAATACAGAAACAAAAATAATCTTTACATACCTACTGAATACTGAAAACTAAATAAATGATTCATCCTTAATATCTATGACAGTGGTTCAAAAAATATTTGCAGTTTTTCAATAATATTTCTCTAAATACATGTACATTATTTTATACTAACATTAATTTTCGTCGCTTTATGATATCTTTGTAGTAGGTTTGAAAAAAACTTTTATGAATTTTAAATTAAATGATGCGGCTTCAATCTTCAGTTTTATGAACCACAATTTTCTACAGTGCATCAAAGAACTCTCAACAGAAGAGTTCCAATGCGGATATTACATTTTTATCGACTGTCGTCGTCTCACTCGTAGTAATGAAGACTAATTTCCTGTCGTTACATAATGTAATTTCCCTTAGTATCCAAGCTTTGTAATCATATAACAGTCTCCTATTTTAATTGGCTTCCTCCGGGATATATTATAATTAAAGCAAATTACATTGAATATTAGGGATCGCGGCAAAATGAGTAGATGAGAGAAACAATGAAACTTGAAAATAAAAATAACTTATTTCAATTATTTTATATTATATTTAAAATTAGAAACAAAATTAATCAAATCATATTTCAGTTCTTCAAGCAGCAGCACAAAAATAAATTTGTGATCATCAAAAATGTTTAATTATTATTAAGAAATCTAAATATTTCACATTTATAATTATCTCCCTTTAACTAATTATACTTATTGTATTAGCTTCCAGCTTAGAACTGATTTCACTCAAAAGAATTCAAGCTGAGTGATTAAATATACTTTTAAAACTTCTTCAGCTACGAGGACTGCAAGAGTCCTCATTTTGAAAAACGGCATTACATCTGAGACACTCATGTACAGTTTACCGTGTTCTAGTTTCTTTACAAATTACAACTTTACCTTTTTTCGTAAAAAAATCCACACAACAATTTGGAACAACGGCTTTTATGTCAAAAAATAACATGTAATTATTTAAGAAGTACAAATAAGTACCCCTATAACATTTTCTTTTTATACTGCCTTGTTCAAATGCCTTCATTAAAATTAAAAGGTTTGAGTTTTAGATACTTTTATTACAACTTTGTATACAATATAATTTAACAACGTTGTTTACTTGTTTAAAATATATTTTAACAAACAATCAACCCAAATTTTCTTATACATATTTTTATCGTCAGAAGTGGAATTTTATTATAAAAAAGTACAAATGTCAGGATGAACATAAATTTACTTTAAATTACAACAATTCACTTACAATCTAATCGAAATTAACAATACTCCATTTTACAAATATAAAAAATGATCAGCACAAAAATAATTATTGTGAAAACACCGCAGATTGCAACAGTGACAAACCAACGAGTCCAACGAGCAAAATGTGTAGCCCATACAAACTCGGCCGCTTTTATAGTCTGTGGCGTGTGACGTTTGCAAAATGCAACTAAAACAACTAGGTTATTCTAACACGGCCTCTCCTGACCGTGCGCCGCCCACGGTGTACTCTTCAACGTTTTCTGCAGGACGTGCGGATGATGGACCAACTGCTCGGTAGAATCCTCGCCATCGCTGTCAGAATCTGAAGTGCCCAGGCCATCATGGCGAGGTATAGCAGTTCTGCCCGTATAACACGATTTTTATACGAACAGAATCGCCATAAGTTATTAAAATTCCTGTTCTCTCATTCTTTACACATTCAAGGCCCTCGTTCATGAAAAAGAAAAGATTAAATCAACTCTTTCGCTCAAAACTATTTGTCGTACAATGAGTCTGTCACAAACATTCGTCACTCTCCTTGTCAATACACGCGTCTCATACACACTGACTTTACCTACTTGTGCACAAGATAATTTGCAAACTAGTCCCCCCACTCGAGTATCACAGCATACAGGCAAGTTAATGCCCGATGCGTTTGGTACCACTACACTGACGTTTAGTGGAAGCCCGATTATAACGGGACCTCAACAGCGTGTACACTCCTAGACTGCGCCGCCAGTACGGAAAGTATCTTCAAAGGATGGGCGTTCGCCCGACACCCACATACTTTAAGACCAGCTCACATGACCCACGAACTAGGAGTGCACCGCACGTCCGACAACATACGTATGAACACAAAAACTGCTGCAGCCGGGCTGTATGCCCTCTCGATGTCCATGACCCAAATATGTGACAAAGAGCACAAGGTGCCCTTGAAACGCGTGGCTCGCTATTGCCTTGCCGCACACACATAAACGCGCAGGCATACATAATCAGCAGCCACGGAACTGTAACATACAAAAAATAAAATAAGTCACGAACTTACTTTAAAACAATGCGAAGCAACTCTTAGAACACCACCCTCCCATCCATGGGACCATAAAATGTGCCGCCTGCGTGGTCTTTCCTCGAGCACCGCTGAGCAATGTCAGCTCTTAGCGGTATTTGGGTAAAACTTTCGTGACACGATATGGACCTCTCATATCCGAATCAAGCTTTCCCGTAGACTATGAATACTTTATCACAAAAGCTTGGTCATCCACTTGGAAAACTTTGGGAAGGTGTCGCTGACGATTGACGCGGGCGTCTTGTTAGACTTGATTCTGTTTTAGCAGACATCTCACACGACTACTGCCAAGCTCCCTCGCTGCCTCAGCGTTGGAGATCGAACTTTCTACGGTGACTTCACGAATCAGCGCACGGAGAGCAGGAGTGGTAGAGTTAGTACTTGTAATATTAGTGCTGCTCTTGATACAGACTAATATATTCCCGAGCTACGATTTCGGAATCACACACACAATAAGTTTCCTTACGCTGACCCGCGAAATCTTTCAGCATTTTCGATGGTATAAGGGACACATTCATAGCACATGTATCGCTTAAAACGTCTAATGGTATCTCCTGTATCACCCCGCAGTACTCACATCCTTATTGACTCGACCATCCGACATTTCACCACAGAGATTAACTTTGCGTTGGTACTTATTTTGATTTTCCGATCGAGCCTTAGCAAAGCAATCGCTTTCCTTATGTCCAGACTTTTTACAAAAAGTGCATACAACCGGCTTAGTAACGTTGCGATTCCTACAATTGTTTTGCAAATGACCGATCTGTCCACAACCGTAACATTTAGGCCCATTGGTGTTAAGTTTCTTAACTACGTTAAACGGCACCCGAGAATCATTTTTGAAATGAGCAGGCTTCGTATATGTTGCTAAAAAGGAGACCAAGTTATCTATGGTAAGGTTAGCATTAGCAGCCGCTGCTCGCACCTGAACGTCATTAATGCCCCTAATGACGATAAGAACCCTAAGGTCGTTGCTCAGACCCTGAACTATCTGCAGACGTAATAGTGAACGCCGCGCATATTCAGCATAAGTAGGATACTTATCGGACGAAGTATTTATGACATCACAAAGTATTTCGGCGTAATCAGTCTTTTGCGGGCAGAGGGACTTGAATTCTCTAATGAAGTTTTACCAAGAGTGATCATTAGTAGTCCACTCGTTTAACCAGGTTTTAGCGTCTCCTTTGAGGCAAAACGCAACCCGCGACAAACATTCTGAATCTCCTCAGTTGTTAGTTAACCGCGCTCGCTCCACTTCGTCGCACCACACTTCAAAACTATTTATAGCTGGATCAAAATTCGAAACATAATAATTTGCAGACTTTGACAATTTTGTGATACTCTGTAGTGCATCTGCGAGCACTTGAGTTGCTGGCATCGATGCGCTCTCGTTCCGAGATGCGCTGGGACAAGGAGGTGACGAGGAATGCACGCTACCCCTCGAACTCGCCTCAATTGCGTTTAAACGTGAAATTATCGACCCTAACGCTCTCTGGACAGAGTCTTTATGTTAAGGACTACCTGTTACCGATCTATCAGAGCAAGATCTTTTTCGAGAACGATTACGACGCGAACGCGATCTACGTTTACTGTTGTTGGACTCGGTCCGATAACGATCATTACTGTGAGAGCGCAAACGGTACCTAGTACTATTAGATCTAGTGTGGCTATTGCGCGAACGGCATCTGCGGTAATCACTACCAGATCGCGATTGACTATGATGCGAACGTGAACGAACCCGATGGCCACGAGATCATGAACGACGCCGATCAAAACGAGACCGCGAGTGACAACTATTCTCACGAGATCGCGAACGAGACCGGTGATTGTGCTGTTGCAATCTGCTACGCTTAGCCTTCCGACGAGGCGAATCAAAAGATTTTTCACGGGACCGTGATGGTCGAGGCATTTTGAACAAGATGGAGGTAGAATGCAAAAAAAATAAAATCTTTGAACAAAAAAATAAATACAAAAAATAAATGATTTGTAAAGTGTAAAATTATTGAAACACAAATTTAATACTAAAAAACAAACGACTTATAAAATGGAGGTAGAATACAAAAATAAAATGTTTGAAAAACAAATGTAATACTAAAAAGCAAATAATTTGTAAAATGGAGGTAGAATACAAAAATAAAATTGAAAAAAAACAAAACTAATAAATTTATTTGTGAGCACAGACGAATCCCACTTCTGATTTTATCGTCAGAAGTGGAATTTTATTATAAAAAAGAACAAATGTCAGGATGAACATAAATTTACTTTAAATTACAACAATTCACTTACAATCTAATCGAAATTAACAATACTCCATTTTACAAATATAAAAAATGATCAGCACAAAAATAATTATTGTGAAAACACCGCAGATTGCAACAGTGACAAACCACAACCTGTCACTACCGAGTCCAACGAGCAAAATGTGTAGCCCATACAAACTCGGCCGCTTTTATAGTCTGTGGCGTGTGACGTTTGCAAAATGCAACTAAAACAACTAGGTTATTCTAACAATGTATTTTTTAATTTAAAGTGAATAAAAGTTGTAGTTTCTGGTATTAAAGTCCTATTCTATATCTAGATCTATCACTAGACATTTTTTTTTTCCTCGTTAAAAATACAAATATATTTTCTTTCAAAAAATCAAACAAACGAACACATCTTTAAAAATTTTAAAAAATATGCACATATGTGATGATAATGAGAAATTATAAGATTGTCAATCAAGTCACCAATTTTTTTTAATCTTCTAATTGTGAAGAATTTAGCATTTTCAATGAAGTTTAAACTGTATATATGGTATTTCCTAAACTCGTCGTAGGTTTTGGTCCTTAATTGCATCTGAGGATACATAAGGATAGATCTCACAGGGAACGTCACGTGGATCTGAATAGGTATTGTTTCTATTATAAAATAATGGCTTTTACATAACATGGTAAAATAAAATCTTATGAAAATATTAATTATATTTATTTTGTTTTAATTAATGACTATAAATAATCAACTTTCATCAAGCATCAGAAAACTTAGGCAACAAGTTTTATGCAAAATGTATGTAATTTCTCAATTACTCGACAGGAGACCTTATAAACTAGTAAAACTCTTCGTTATTAACTTTGTTTATCAGCTTTGAGGCCTGCCATCCCTTGTTACTGTTATTACACAGTAACAATGCTATTATCACAAAATACGATGAGAGTCGAAGTAATTAAGAAATGAAATAAAAAGACTTATATAATATACATTCTAAAAACAAGATCGCGAAATCTACTTCAATAAGAAACTGTCACCTAAAATGAAATGATTTTAATCTATTTCTTGGTAGTAGCCAGCGACTGCAATGACATTACAATCTATTCAAAAGGAGATAAGAGCAATTTCAGTTTCTAAGAATAACATACTTCATATATATCATATTCATTTCTTATTATATTATTTTTAAAAATTTGTTAACTTTTAGAAGACGAAATTTTCGTATTTATCGTGTGATATTCATACGGTCTTTTAATAATATTTTATAAAATATGTATTGAGAAGCGACTGTAAGAATTTCTTAAAATATATATCTCAGAGAATCTCTAGCTTTTCAGTTATAAATAGCCCGAGCAGTTCAGTCTTGTGAAATAAATATAGAATTAATAATTTTGGCAGCACTGCCCCATAAAAAAATACCGTAAGATAAAATACTATGAAAATAACTAATATAAATAAAAACAATTTAGTAGGTTTTTCATTATTTTATAAAAGCTCAAGCTACTTCCCTTATTATATATATATATATATATATATATATATATATCTTTTTTAAGTGATTTTTATTAAATGGAAAGTTAATATTGCCGGTATAATAAATTAAATCTAAATTTTATTAAATGTTAGTCAAACTTGTTTTTAAAATATAATTTAAACACCTGTTAGCCATTTTAGACTTCATAATTTAATATAATGTTATTGTTATATTTTTTTAAATAATCTGCTTACATAAAGTAATTATTCTAATTACACTAAGGATAAGGAAAAATGAAAGGTTTTATTAATAAAATATTTTTTATCAAAATACATTCTTGCCAATAGATCAAAAGAAAGGCAATGTATAAAATAAGCCACATTACAATCATGATGATAACTAAATATGTATTACATCAGGCGACACTCAGACTGATTATTTTATTATATGTCTGCATACTCTTTCTTCGTTTGTTATGAAGAATGTATTGTATTGTTATGAAGGTTACGATGTCAAAAGGAAGGTTTCTTTATGTGTATAAGAAATAACCCACACACAACGTTGTTTATGGGTCGACAAAGGATTTTGAGATCTAAATAAAAAATCTTTAAGGTAATATAATAAAATATTGATATTTTACCCACTTTTTTCTAGTTTAGTAAAATCGCGCTATTGAATCTTCATACAGGACTTTCATGTTGTTGACAGAGCATCATAAGTTCATAACATGCTACCAAATGTTTCTACACCTCAGCCGGATTTTGTATGTAAACTGCTGTAGACATGAAAAAGATATTTTGAGTTCTCAGACAGATGTAAATCACTCAAACCCTCCCACTTTAGAGTGTATGTTGTATTGGTTAATCAAACTAATCATTCGAGCAGTGTTTAAATATTTTTATAATTCAAAAAAAGTCATCCCATTCAAAATAACCAATTTTCTACTTAACAATATTATTTTTGTGAAAATTACTCAATTCTATGAAATTGTTATCAGCAAACCCCGTTAATCTGTGAGTGGCTCATGGTAAAACGTTTTGTGAATGACATTGTGATTATATGAAGTTAACAATGCCGCTGGGATCACAATGTTGCACGAACTCGACCTTGTTGTAATCTGATCGAACACTGTGAGGAGTAATATGTTTGATGTGATTATATATATCAAAATCAAATCATGTTTCCGAGCAGCTGGCTTTCGAGTTTCCGGCACTTCTGACTAGAGCAATATTCCGAGCCAGTGGTAGCCTACTCACGGACCTTTTTTATTTTAATAATTGACAATTCAAAACTCAAATATGACGAAGCAAAATTCAATCTGGCATTATTTTATTACAGTGGTATTAAAATAATGTACTACTCCTGTACTTGATCAACTTATTATTTAGTTTTTTCTCATAACTTATAAGGAGATGGGTTACAAATATATTTAAGAGATCAATATACATAGCATTATTGAACATTTCCTTTCCAAGTATAATTTCTATTAGGATCCGCCAACCGTGCGCGGCGGGTGTTGAGTTGAGCCAATCTCCTTTCTTTTTTTTCTTGATAACTTTTGAATGGCTAAACATTTTTTCAATCTGTTTTCGCTATAATATTCGTGTTTGGCTCAGACATACATGAGAAAATTTTAAGCTAATTATCTCGTCGCATTCTGGGGACAACTAAACACAAAGAACGGTCTAACCAAACTGTTAAGAGCTTCGCTTACGCTCAGCTCAATAAATAAAATTTTCAAGTGCATTATTATCTCCATAAATTTGTATGAAAACAATTCATTTTCAAAATTTCCTTTAATTGCAATAAATCCTATGGCTATATGGATGCAGAGTGTGGAGCAGTATATTGCTAGAAGAACGAAGTAATCTGTCATGTACATCTGCTAAGAAGGAGAAATTGCATTTTAAATATGTAGGAGTAGAAGGATTGAACAAAATCGAGTAAAAGAGACACAAAGTTCGTACATTTCTTCTTTTACGAATTGGCAATCACTTAAGTTTTGATCTATAGTCGGAGAAATGGTCAAACTTACGGAGTCCGAAAATGAAGCGGATACACGTATTAAGGCGGCGATCTAATTTATTTAGGAGTATTTCATTGGCATCGACATAGCACACATCAGCATAGTCAAGAATTGGTAGTAGGAGCATGTTAACCACCTGTATTTTCGCTCTATAGGGTAGAAAGTTTTTTAGCCTTAATAGTGGGTGAAATGTTTTATAAAATTTACGAGACAGTTCTTTAACCTGATAATGCCAACTAAGAGAACTGTCCAGAAAGATTCCTAAATTTTTTACTTCGGAACAGAATGTATTATGTTGTTGTTATAAATCACATTCGGTAAAGAATTTGAGTCAATAAGGGCCAACTGGCGGTAACTATCGATAATAATTTCTTGGCACTTACATGGGTTAACTTCTATACTGAAGTCATTAGACCAACGCAACATTCCCTCAAGCGCCGCGTTTATTACGTGAATTGAATGCGATTTACCCAACTTCTGGGTGTATATAAAGCTGCAAGTCGTCGGCATAAAGATGATAACGACAATTTAAGACAGAGGTAATGGAGTTAATAAAAAAAATAATAATAGAGGAGACAAAATATCGCCTTGGGGGACCCCAGCAACTACATCACACCAATCAGAAAGGCTCTCATCAGTGCGAACGGCCGGCTGATGCCCTTGAAGATATGAAGAGAACCACTTGTTTGCAGAAGCCGAGATATTGTACTTGGACATCAACGTAAGTAATAAGTCATGGTCAACAGCGCCGAATTCGTTACTGAAGTCTACCAGTACAAGAACGGTAACACAATTGTTTTCCATTCCATGGCGAATGTTTTCGGTGACTTTTAAAAGTGCTGTACTTGTATGTCCAGTGCGGAAGCCTGATTGCAACGGGTCCAGCAAATTATACTTTGAAAGGAATAGGGAAAGCTGGGAGTGAACGATGGATTCAATTATCTTGGATAAAAACGGTAATATTGAAATGGGACGATAATGAGAAGGTAAGGTGGGATTAGAGATTTTTGGAAGTGGTATAATGTGAGCTTTGCGCCACAATTACGGATAAGTGTATGAGGTTAAGGAAAAGTTGATTATTTTGGAAAGAGGAGTAATGAGTGTATCCATAACAAATGTTATCATAGTACGATTAATTCCGTCACAACCAGTAGCTTTTGATGGTATAGCTAAAAGGTGCTTCTTAACCCTCCGGCTTCCTTAAGTAAAATGGAATATCGGGCTTAGGCAAACAGAGAATGCTTGAAAGGATGTAAGCTTTTCTTTGGGGATCAATGGTTATAGTACAAGAGAAGTGGCGATTAAGACAATTGACATCCCCAGAAGAAGAGCTATGCAGATGTTGAGATTTGCTAATACCCAAAGTCTTAAGAAATTTTAATGTTTCCACTGCAGAGAAGCAGGTTTTGTTGAGAATGTGAATTACTTTTATTCTATGAAGAGGGGCATGGCGGTCAAAGAGATCTAAAATTAATGTGTTCAAAAGTTGAACCATTTCTTCAATTCCTTCCTATTTCATCTATCGCGTCCCAATTTAAATTAGAGGAATCCATTGCAATCTCATGTCTATCAATGTCAGTGTAATTGCGAAGAAGAACATACTGAGGTTTTATTTTAGGCAGTTTAGCTCGATATGAGAGAAATATCAAATCGTGGTGCGAAAACACAGAAGCAGGTATCTGACCAAACTTACTGACACTTTGTGTTTCCGAACAGATAATAAGGTCCAATAAAGTTGACGAGGACCTAGTATGGTGTGTAGTACCGAGTGCTAAAATTTCGAGTCAGTTATTTGTCGTAGTTGGTTAGACTTCGAATCTTGTCTGAGCTAACAAGTGTTGAAATCACCTAAGACTATGAGATGTGTGTATTCCGAAAGTAAATCTTGAAAAACGATTTCAAGTTTAGAGAAGTAGGTTATATTGGGAGGGGAGTAGACAACGCCAATGACGACTGTTTTGTCAATATTCACTTCAATAAAAAGATACTCAGGCTAATCACGGATGGAAGAAAGAGATTGTAGAATGATTTTGTATTGAAAATGACTACGAAGATTTATTATTTTAGATGCACATTACATCTCAAGTAGTAATTATATTAACAAAGCATTGTAAGTTATAAGGACACAATTACAATTAATACACAACAGTATTGTGTATTAACACAGTACTGTTGTGTATACTACTAAAATGAAAAAAAAACACTATGTGAAGTATATACTCATATAGAAAATTAATATATATATATATATATATATATATATATATATATATATATATATATATATATATATATGAAAATATGCAACGCCAAATCAGTTAATCTTAATGAAATAAAAAAGGAAATAACTTATTTTTTAATTGGCGATTATTGAACCTGCCGCCTGTGGTATACGGTCCCTGGCCTAGTCTCACGAGTCCCGACAGTGTTCATGATTTTGTATTTCAAATTTATTTTAAATTTAAAGAGATCTAATATTAAAAACTATATGTATATATTATGCCTTATCTTTACAAGGATCCGGATTATTCAGGTGTCCGTAGTAATCACAGGACTGCATCCGAAACAGACAGAGAAGATGTTTAACTTTGCATATACTATAGTATCCGTAATTATCCAATGTTATTTTTTTCCAAACTCTTCTTTAAGGCCCTAACATGATATATGAACTTTTTAAATATTGCAACTTCTAACGTGCTATTATAATAAATATTGTGACGATGACGATATTCGATACTACTGTCGATATCAATTAGATCCTTCGATCTAATTATCAATTACAGATCACATCATGAATAACAATTTTGAGCTCATAATTTGAAATATATCACTCACTGAATCACTTCATTATTACGTTTAATGGATCATTAAATTGTATTTGGCTTTTTATAATTAGAATTATTTTTTTAGAATATTAAAATGATGGAAAGAATTGAAATTATCTATTTTAAGACAACATTTTTTTATATATTTTTACGATTATTTACTGTTATTGTTTTTTAAAGGCATTGATATTTTTTCAACGTTACCATATGTGTTAAACGAAAATCTTCACTTCAAATTTAGTATTTATCTAATTTGAAAACTCTCTATTTTATTCAAGTTTAGATACGGAACCAGTTTCTTGAATTATCTCATACATTAAATGTTATACTAAATTATAATAAGACTTTCTGATTTTAAAAAATATTTATCTTTCTGAAGTAATGCCACGAATGTACGAAACTTTTAAAATAAAGAAAGTTAAAAAAAAAAACTTTTTTTTGAGGTCATTAAATCAAGCAACAATTATTATTATTATTAATAATGTAGTACGGCAGCCCTGTTAATAAATTTGAAAACTGTTTAATTAACTTTCAAACGTAGGCTATCATAAGCCCTTCTCCTCAGAAGGGCTTATTTTGATAAGTATGGTATCTAAATAGGCCTTCCTGCCCCTTCCATTGGTCGTATATAAATGATCACTGGTATTGGTTCAAAGTGGAAATATATGAATGAATAAATAAATAAAAAAATAAATTTAAATAAAAAAAAAATAATAATAATTAAAAAAAAACAAGTACCTTTTGTATAATTTTACCAATAACTTCTAAAGTTTGTCTCCTTTACCAAATATTTGACAACTCCAAATAAAAAAATCCGTGCCCGCAGGGGGACACGCGTGGGTAGACCTCGTGTTTAACTCGTTTAAAATATAACTGACTACTTAAGAATAACACATGATGCCGTTGTTTACATCAAACATTATCAAGCAAAAAGCGGTTTTAATTTTTTTTCTCGGAAAAGGTATCTTTTTTGGAAATACTTTTGGTACTTCAATTTAGAGTAAAAATAACCTTTCTGTTAAAAATATTTGAGACGAGGGAATGTTATCAGAAAAAAGTTGACGTGGTTTTACCTACCTTAAATTTTCAGCTAAAAGTGGTTTTTATTTTTTTTCTCGGAAACGGTACCTTTTACGGGCAAAACTTCTAATACTTAAATTTAAAGTAAAAAATAACCTTTCTTTTAAAAATACTTGTGATGTAAGAATGTTTGCCAGAAAAAAAGTTATGAATTTTTTTCCAAAAATTTTCAGTTTTTTTACCCCCACCCCTAAGTTATTGAAGTTAGGTTTTCGGTTTATCTACATTAGTTATAGGTATTTATCAAAGACATCATATAATATGAACGCAATTGATCTTCTTTGTATAGGGAAAAAGTTATGGTCGAAAAACTGAAATCAGAAAAAGTGAGGCCCTAGCGCCCCCTGTGTCCGGATTTCTCTGGTTAACGAACTTGACCTTCATTTTTGGATGGTTGATTTGTGTGTAAAGTTTGAAAGCGATCCGAGCGAAACTGCGGCCGCTATCGTGCTGACAAAAGTCGAATCTGGACGCACGCACGCATATATATATAAACTTTTTGACCAATGGTCATTTCGGACTCAGGGGGTCATAAGAAGACCTCCTGTGAAAAAATTTTTCCAAAATTCGAAAGTAAGGGACAAATGAATGGGCAGACCGAATTCTTCGAGGTCTACCCAATTAAACTAACTAATAAAACTTCCTATTTAAACAAAACTCATCTAACAATATAAAACTAAGTGCAAGCTATTCATATAAACAGTAAAGTTTTTAATACGGGTAATAAAATACAGAATTGTACATAGTAGTTGTAACATGCACCATGAGCGTTCCGGGTTATTTATCCACATACGAGTATGTAATACTGCGGACATATTCTACATTATAGATAATTTATATTTCATTGTCGCTGACCACATTCCTATCACTTGTTCTATTGTACATTTATATTCAAAAATACATTTGTATTCTACTTTCAACCTTCCCATACTAATATAAACAGTTGTTAATTTGTGTTCTACACTAATCTCTACAACTGCTGAATGTGATGCAATTATATAGATAATGCTATACTTATTAAGTCGGTATTTTTATTTCTCGGTATTTCCCCAAATTTCATTAACAATAATCACATAATTGTTATTATCTTCGACGTCACCTTGCAACACCTTATGTCTTTTATTTTAATGAAGATGCAATTGAGGGTATTCTGACGCTAAATATATTTGAATACTCATTCGGATGATTATAATTCAAATATCCATATAATATACTTTAAAAAATATATATTTAAAAAAGATAATTTTAATTTTAAGATATACATAAAACTTATCTCTGATTAAAATACATTATAAATCATGATATCATGAACTTCAAATCCTTAGAGTAGATACGAATATACTAAAAAGGAAAATAGGAATAACATTTGTTTTCCATTACATTTTTTTATGTTGGTAAATATTTTTGTATTTGGTTAATATGATATTGAATGGGTATCATATTTAGAATACATGAACTATAGATATATAGATGAATAAGGAAAACTCAGAATAAAATATTCTTTTTAGTTTGTAAGTTTTATCAGTATTCTGATCTATATAATACTGTATTGTGTTACTCTTGCCTTGTTAATACATACATTTCTGTATTTTTTTTTCACTTTTTAAAACGTATAAATATAAATAGGACTTTATAATGTTTAAAATCTTAAATAATAAAAAATAACTGAACTGAATTATCTAAAAGTCTACGATAATTTTTTTAAACACATTAAAAAACAAATATCTATCTTTCGCTAAAGAATACATTTTTATTGTTAGTTAGTTATTAGTAGTTTTGAACTTGTGAATTTAATGTTAAGTGTATGTTAATTAATATTCAATACAAAAACGTAAACACATTGCAATGTGATTTAGAGCATAATGATTAACAGAATAGTTAAATATATAGTGAATTTAGAGTTCTATTCTTTACCGAATTTTATTCATAACTATATTGAAACTGAAAGAAGAAGAAAGTCACATTTACAAGACAGGTTAACGAATCAATTTTAATAAAATCGAGAACTGAGTGCCTTCCTCTTAGGAGTTTTATTGGCAAATGCCATTTTATATTTCAACTGTTGACATCAACTTTCAAGTATTTTGTAATGCTTGTAACTTTTTAATAAAAAACTAAAATATCCATGTTAAATAGTTTTGTTTGAATATTTTTATAATTTTAAGTATAAAAAATATATTATTTATTATATTTTTTTTATGGAAGAGGCGGGCAAACGAGCTGGCGGGTCACAGATGATTTGTGATCACCGCCGCCCATGAACTCTAGCAACATGCGAGGATTTACAAGAGCGTTGTCGGCCTAGGAGGTGGGAGTAAACGCCTTTTTTGAAGACGTACCGATCTGAAAATACCGCCGAAGGAAGTTCGTTCCACACTCGAGTGGTACGTGAAAAAAATGTACTTGAGAACCGCACAGTGGAGGATCGCCACACATCCAGGTGGTACGGATGGTATTGGAGGTGATGGCACGCTGTGCGGTGATGAAATTCGCGGTAGGCATCAGATCAAATAGCTCTTCGGAACACTTCCCGTGGTAAATGCGGTAGAAGACGCACAGAGATGCAACGTCTCTACGCAATGCCAAAGAGTCCAGCCGTTCACAGAGCACCGGGTCCCCGACAATCCGAACGGCTCTCCGTTGTACGCGGTCAAATGGTAGAAGCTGATATTGGGACGATCCGGACCAGAGATGAGAACAGTACTCCATATGTGGCCGGACTTGGGCCTTATAGAGTCTTTGGCAAGGTTTGAAATACTGCCTTTCTCTATTGATCACTCCCAATTTCATCGAGGCTAACTTGGCCTTGCTCTCCAGATGAGCACGAAACTGACAATTGCTCGAAACGTCGAGCACTTCATAATAACAGCTATGCAGCAATAACAGCTGCCCAACGGTGCGTAAGATATAACAGAAGATCACCAGCCGATCGATCATGGCGAAAGCCATAATGCCGGTCATTGACCAACTGGTGATCCTCAAGATACGTTAGGAGTTAGCTGTTTATTGATTATGCTCTCCATTACTTTGGAGAGCAGAGAGAAAATGTCGATAGGTCTGTAGTTGTTGGGTCCGAGATATCACCTTTTTTAGGGATCGGATGGACAAGGGCACGCTTCCATGTGACCTGGACTACGCCTTTAAGGTAGGAGTTCCGAAATAGATGCGTTAGCACTGGTGTCAACTCAGGGGCACATGTGCGTAGCACAATTGGAGAAATATCATCTGGTCCACTGGACTGATCCCCAATTTTAATGACATGCTTGAACTTTGCACTAGCGATTTTCCGTTTGAAGAATCTGGACGCACTATTATATTTCCTCTTCAGAAGTCTAGAGTTCGGATCCTTAGTGACTAAAGCATTTTTTATAAAACACTCTCCTTAAATAGAAGTATACCATGAATACTAAATAAACTATAAATATATTTGTTTGTTAGTTATCAACGATGTCCCGGTCCCAGTGTGTTAAAGAAGCGGTCAATCCCAGGGAATACTGTAGACTGTGGTTGGTTGGATCGTTTTAAGTTCACAATCAAATATTTAATGGATAATGGACTGCATCTCCTATTTTGTCTCTCTCTCTCCTAGTAATGGAGCAAAATCTGTACTGTATTAAAAATATATTAATTTTATGTCTTCGATATCTTACATAATAATATATAATTAATTTAGATTATTAAAAAGCAATAAAACAGTTGGTAAAATTTCATAAAGCTTGATGTTGGCTTAATATTAAAATCACTACATACAGGACCAAATGAAATTCCGATTAAGCTTAATAACCGAATGAATATTTGCAAAATAACAATTACGTGAATATTTGAGGTAATCTCTTCCATCGCCGGAAAATTGAAGATATTCCTTATCTTCTTTTTAAAATAAACATTTTATCGTTAGAGGTTAGTAAGAATTACTACATTATTATAGTATAGTAGTGAAATATATAGTTCTTAAAAAAACTACAAATGAAATATCATAAGTAATATGATATATTTTTGGTGCAATGTTATTTTTTTGGCACTTTGTTTTGTGTTATTAAGATTAAGTGTTGAATTTATAAAAGGTATGAAGTTTTAAATAGTATTGCAGCCGAAACAATAAATGCCGTGAACGATTATTTATATCTTTATAGTTTCAATGTACATGCAGGAGCCATAATTACCTCTATTCTAGGAAACTTCCACTGGGACCGGATCTGAGTTCTGCACATCCCTGAAGTAACAATTTACATCGAGTAAACTACACACTCAAGTAATGGGCGATCACACACTCAATTTCACACACACAATTTTTTTGAAAGTCTGGTTAATAATGTAATTATGATTTTATAGTGTCATAGCTAATGCTATCGACTCGAAGATTTATTTAATAAGTTTATTAATTTAGTTTATATTAGACCCTTCAAATTATATATTTTTGCATAACTTGTGATGAAACAAGGATGTTTATTCTTTGTTGGGTATAAATAAAGATTAGCACGAATGAAAAATAAAAAATCTTCAGCGTCACTAACTTATTTACTTTTAACACAAATAATATTACATAAACAACCAAGAAAAAGTAATACATCAAATATAAAAAAAAAATATGAGTTATTAGGTCGTGCAACAAGCTGATCAAATGGAATGTAAAACAGTGTTTATAGATAGTAGGGAATAATTTTATAATAAATATATATATGATCGGATCACAGTATATCGTAGCGCAAGCAACAACGCCTATTCATCAAGCATGGTGACGCAGCGGTTGGTTCACAGACCAAGCGATGTATCATGCTGAGAGTTCGGTGATATGTTTGTATCAAGCAATATATTAGTTGACTACATCTGATATATGTTTATGCGACACATTTTGTCTCAACCAATTTAACTTGGAAAGTGTTACCAATGATAGTAATCTAATGAATTTATGGTAATATTATTACAAAATATTATATTATGTTTTAAATTAACTTTAATATCTACAAAATTAAATAAACGCGTACGCAAAACCATTTTGCCTTTATTTATTTACAATTGGTTGATTTGAATAAAACACTTTGAATCTCACAATATCTCACAATCGGATTCTAAAATTATGATTGCTTTCAATTTAATATTAATTCCAGCTCAAAAGACTAAGACATCGACTATCATCAATGGGGATAATGAAATCTTTATATATAATAAATAATATATTTCTTTATTCGTTTTTTTCAATAATGATTTGATTGATTAAGTTCAATATTTCATTGGATGCGTGCTGGCGCTGTTAAGATAAAAGTAACTTCTTAGTATTAGTTCTTATTCTTAGTTCTTAGTTTTTTACTTATGTTACCCAAAAATCCAAGAGTACACAATTCAAATAGAGAAACCTTTTTTTTCATATTTCCAAAGTTTTCTAAATATTTTGCATACTTAGGTTTTAATATGTAATAAAATAATGTAATAGTAATAAAACTAAATATGTGAAATGGTAAATTAATTTTATTTAACATACCATAAGTGATTATTTAAATATTAAAATGTTATTGGTTTGTGGAAGGTTTAATGACATTCATATGAATTTTAATATTTGTAATAAAACAACGAATAATAAACACATATGTTGATTATCAATTCTTTTATTCATAGTTCCTTAACAACAAATCCTTATTTGCATCTAAACGGGTGTATAGCTTCAAGATAAATAACATTATTTTAATGTACTGTTATTCTTTTCACGGGATTTAGTAATAGTAATGGTAAAACAAATTGTGTAAACTTGAAAGTGCCGTTTGTCTTCATATTTTTCCACGCACCGATAACACCACAGAGATGTGTACAAATAGCTCTATTTCTCACATACATTTTTATTCAAATTGATTTCGGGTTTGCCGAATACATTTAAAGCATTAAATTATGTAAAAAGTCTAATAAGAATAACAAAGAACGAGTGATTACATCTTCCAATCCATTCTTATAAGTTATATATTAATATTTAAATACCTATTATATATTTTGAAGAAATCTTTAAACGATTATATTCAAATCGGAAGAAAATCAACCTAATAAGCTTTTCAACAAACTGACCCGGATAAATAATTCAAATGTTTTCAAATGTGTACAGAGAAAACAAATAATATAAATAATCTCCATTATTATATCCAATATGAAGAAAATGATGTTGTTAAAATTATGGTTAGATTTTATATTCAATGTATGAATTCACATTTTCTCATTTATATCTTTGATACACCAACATAAAGTAAGTGTTTTATGAACCATGACCCATCCACACAAGATAAATGAACCAACTCCACTCGAGGTTCGTGTACTCGGAGGTCTCGGCACTTTGCCAGATACCAATACCAATAATAGTAGAATCGGAAACTATTTGTAATATCCATAACTAACAAGTATGTCACACTTTGTAACTTGTGAGCGACAATGTTATGCATTTTTATTGCAATTTTAATTAAATTTGTAATGAACTATAAACTTAATTATAACTTCATCGAAATTTATATATTATTATATAAGTTCAAAATATATGTATTATAGTATATGGGTTTCTTTGCTAATATTAGACTTAAGTTGGTAAATAATAAGACACCAATTTCTTAGCAACTTTTACGATTTTTTGCAAAAAGGGTTAGGGATATGTATACAAAATTGTATATTTAATTGTGACCTGTACACCTGTCATTGTAATAAACATCTTAAAATATACATTTTATTATCACATGATAATTTTTTTTTTATTTTTGTAGTGCTCTATCCTAGTTATGTTTTTAATTACCCTCATAAAAATTTAACTTTTTATCCGAAGAACTTTATCATATAAAGAACTTTAAAGGCCGGATTAAATACTAGGGCCGCGCAAGCGGGTGGAGCTGAGCGATCTGAAACTCGTGTGCTTAAACTAAAAAGCAATGCAAATTAACAAAACAACGGTTCTTAAGAAATGTTACAGACTAATAAAAAAACTAATATAAAAGAACAGATAAATATTTCAAACAGCGCGTGAGGCAATGTTTAGTTTTGTCAGTCTGCTCTCCATGCAACATATTGGCTTTTGAAATTTTCAAAACTTTTTTAATGATATTTGCAAATTCCAGCGCTTGTCGATTTTATCCAAGATTTACGCGCGACCATTCTGCTGTAAGAGGATCGAAAAATTGCAGTTCCTCGTAAGACTTGAAATATACAACATAAGAGTGACGTCGTTCACATGCAATAAACACATCATTAGGAGTCAGTTCAGTTCAGTTCAGTCAGTTTTGTCGTAACTTAGTTTGCCAAAGTATATGTCAGGATAGTGTTTCTTCAGATCAGAATCGTTTGCACCGCGATCTCTCACATACCACTTGAGTAAATAGATTGCGAAAATATCTAACGTATCTTCTACTACAAATAGCTCTACATCCTAAGCGTTTCTAAGTAATTCCGACCGTCTTTCAATGACTTGACCATGACTCTCCAAAATTATATTTGCAAATCTCTGTGGCAGGATTCTTGCGAGCGGTTGCATTTCTTGTTCGACATTGAGTACGTGACACGTGTATCGATATTGTACAGCACCATTGCCTGCTCTTAGCTGGCGTAAGATTGGATGGACTCTAGCAATCAACATCTCTTAAAGTCTGTCAATCCTTGCAGCTGAGGTGGCACTTCTCCTGGTTCCATTGAATTTGCAGCCCTAAACATTTGCGACGTCCTCGAGCTGCGACACGAATTGCACACACACGAATTTTGTTTCTATTAATAAAAATTACAAAATAACTTATAATAAATTTGTTAATTAAGTTTAAATTTAAATAAATTAATTAGAATGATAAGAAAGAAGAAAAAAATACTTTTCTGCTCAAGTTGTTATAACGTGAACTATTCCTTCGCACGCGCTACTTTCGTTGATGTTCAACACGTGCGCGTGAGTCAAAAATCACTGAGCGATCTCACTTTTCAATATTTTAAATATTTTAACAAGTAAATATAACGGTGATTCGGCCATTTGTCATTTACCAGATTTATTATGTCACGTTGACAGATTATCAGAAAGTTATTGACACTACACTTTAATCCCGTGCTATGAGAAACATTGTAAAACAAACACAAAATATTAATAAAAAAAGTATTCCAAGTTATTTCTTTTTTACCGTGATAATAAAAATATTATAATTTATTGAATATTTTATGAAGGTTAGTGGAACGCTATTTAAATTCTGCAATAAATTCTACTGTTTGTAATTGGATTTTTATGGTGTAAATACATGGAATACGAATTAGAGAGAATTAATAATTTTTGACATATATGACGAAATGTTACATACGCCTAGGATCCGCCAATCGTGAACGGCGGATGTTGAGCTGAGCCCCTCTCCTTTCATCTGAATAGCTACAGAAAATATCGATTTATTAGAACTAATTGTCACCTTCTAGCTAGCACATTGCTCGCACGCGCAGGGCACCTCTAATATATTGTCTACGTCAGGAGTGATTTTTTCTAATAACTTTTGAATGGCTAAACATTTTTTCAATCTGTTTTCGCTATAACATTGTCATTCGGCTCGAACATACATAAGATAATTTTTATCTAATTATCTCGTCGCATTCTGGAGACAACTAAACACAAAAAAAGGTCTTCCAAACGGTTAACAATTGACTTCTTAACCAAATTGAAATTCAAATATCTCTCTAAAATTTGGTGCTTGAAAAGTCCACTCCGTGCTCCATATTGTACCTCCAGCCCCAGGGCCCGAATAAGTTCTATTACAAATGAAAATGTATTACTTTAGACCTTAATTTCATCATCATTTCATCAATTCATCAGAATCTTTCTCTGCCTTTCATCCGCATATCCTTCGATGAGCACAGAGGTTCAATTCTTGTTTTATTGTACGCGAGTTGCAACAGAATCCTTGATCTTTATTTCTCACATTAAATCAGCTTTAATATCTCTGATAGAGGAAGCGCGCTGCTGTTGTATCTGGTGGTGGAACTTACGACTGATGTCAAGCTTGGAAGAATGTTAAAAGGAGAGGTGTTGTTGATGTATCTGGGTGAATCTTAGGGCTTTTGAAGTGTTGAAAATGATTGACCGCTCCAATTTGTCCAAAGCAATCCTGGTTTTTTTTCAAATTGTAAAAATATATGGAAAACAAAGAAATATGACATGGCGAGAAATCGATCGAGATTTTTGACATAGGTAAAAAAAAATGTTCCACTACAATTATTTTTTTAATTAAGTTCATAATTTCACCAATATTTATGGCCAATGAAAGTAACTGAGAAAATTTTAATATAAATATATAAACAAATATATTTAGATATTTAATAATATGTTATATATATTAAATGTAGGCTTCTTTGCATAAAATAATTTTTATTTTATCAAATTCAAAGTTATAGTAATAACGTAGGTCTCTCCCGTATCTAATGCAATAATCTGAAAGAACTCTAACTGGACCGGAAACTAATTAAAACGTTTTATTATATAATTCTGAATGGAATTCGGAATCTCATTATCTCTCATGAGTGAAAGTGGAACTTGTATAATAATTAAAAATAACCGTTGAGGTTATAAGAATTACGAGTAGCAGTCAAACACGCCACTAAAACGTACAAAAGAATGCCCTTGTGAGTGGTCCTGTGCAATATCTATTTATTATATTTTGACGCCTGTCACAATTATTATAGCAAGGTTATGTTATAAAGAATTGCTAAGTTAAAAAAATAAACATTGATCTATGGGACACTTTTTTACCATTTAAACAAAATCTACAATCACGAATGTTACCAAAGAACTGCTAAACGAGTGAGACACTTTCTTGAATGCATATGCAAAATTTTAAAGTTCTAGCTCAAATGGCTTAGGAGGAGTAGGCGAACATCGAAACACACTTTTGACCAGTAAGAGCTTCGCTTCGCTCAATAATAAGGAAACAAATGAAAATTACCTGTCACATTAAATTTCGATGTCTACAGCTTAAAGAACAAATAGCTATAAAGAGAATTGAAGGTAAAAAAAGTAATTGCATTGAAAATGGTACCCATGCACTATTGACACAACCTGGTTATAATAATGGTAAATTGAATTAATTTGGGCCAGAAAACTGAAATGTGAAAATATTTTTCCTAAGTTTTAGGTTGCAATAATATTTAAGTTTCATTAAATATTGATTTAAAAACAAACTTTTTGATATCCGACACTAAAATATAAATAAATATTGATAGTCTTTAAGTCAATAACATTGGTACCTAAAGTAAATAGTTCCAATTTGCCCTTTAATAAGTTTAAGTGATGGAAGTTGAAAGTGATGAAAAATATGTCAGATATCTTCTTTTATACAATATTATTAATAAATAATATATGAATATTTAAAAATGTTTAGTAGTCTCAAAATGACTGTCCGAACTTGAAACTGCGTCAAATATAAAAAAATATATTAAAATCTGTAAATTAAAAGCTTTCCACGCTCAAAAATATTCATAATATCCTAATAATAAATGAGATATTATTTTCACATCACTGATATATGTAAATGCTTAAATGCTAATAAAAAAATCTGCAAAACATACATTGTTTTTGCCGTATAAGTCGTTATCAATTATAGTTTATAAAAACTAAGTATAATATTTTTATAATACACAAGGTATCAATCGATGAAATAGTTTTATTTTTTTTATATTATGTGGTACCCGTTTGGTGCCACAAGTGGTTTTGCTATTAACGCCGGTCAACGTCGCATGCTGGAGAAAAAAAATATTATTAAGAGACAGCAATCTGTATGTCAGCTACATGTAATACTATGTACTGGTAATAATAGTTCATTTGACGCTGATAAGGAAATATAGTCTTACCGTCTCACGGTGCAAATATAACAGTAACAAATTTAATTCTACATTTTGGGTAGACCTCGAAGAATTCGGTCTGCCCATTCATTTGTCCCCTACTTTCGAATTTTGGAAAAATTTCTTCACAGGAGGTCTTCTTATGACCGCCTGAGTCCGAAATGACCATTGGTCAAAAAATGTATATATATATATATATATATATATATATATATATATGCGTGCGTGCGTGCGTCCAGATTCGACTTTTGTCAGCACGATAGCGGCCGCAGTTTCGCTCGGATCGCTTTCAAACTTTGCAAAAAAATCAACCATCCAAAAATGAAGGTCAAGTTCGTTAACCAGAGAAATCCGGTCACAGGGGGCGCTAGGGCCTCACTTTTTCTGATTTCAGTTTTTCGACCATAACTTTGTCCCTATACAAAGGAGATCAATCGCGTTCATATTATATGATGTCTTTGATAAATACCTATAACTAATGTAGATAAACCGAAAACCTAACTTCAATAACTTAGGGGTGGGGGTAAAAAAACCGAAAATTTTTGTAAAAAAAATCATAACTTTTTTCTGGTAAACATTCTTGCATCACAAGTATTTTTAATAGAAAGGTTATTTTTTACTCTAAATTTAGGTACCAAAAGTTTTTCCGTAAAAGGTACCGTTTCCGAGAAAAAAAATAAAAACCACTTTTAGCTTGTAAATTTTAGGTAGGTAAAACCACGGACACTTTTTTCTGGTAAACATTCCCTCCTCGCAAATATTTTTAATAGAAAGGTTATTTTTTACTCTAAATTTAAGTACCAAACATATTTCCAAAAAAGATACCTTTTCCGAGAAAAAAAATTAAAACTGCTTTTTGCTTGAAAATTTTTGATGTAAACAACGGCATCATGTATTATTCTTAGGTGTGAGTTATATTTTAAATGAGTTACACACGAGGTCTACCCACGCGTGTACCCTGCGGGCACGGATTTTTTAGTTTTAACTTGAAATACAAATGTATTATTTTCTGAATAACAATACTCTTTTAAATATATCTTAATATTAAAATAATTAACAATTGCAAAACAAACTTTCAGTACTTAAAAACAACTTTTATCACATGTGATACCATTCTGGGATCTCAAAAAAAGATAGTATTTAGTGTGATACTAGAACGAATCAAAATCCTCACTTATATTAATAGGTAGCCGTACCCACGACCTCGTTAGGAAGATGTTTTTAAAATGAAAGCTATCCAGTGAAAGTCCTGTTAAAATCGGTTCATCTGTTTCAGAGATTAGTCGAAATAAACAGACAGACAAACAGAGAAAAATGTATTTTTTTTATGTAACTACTGTTTATATTTTCATATGCATCTGGTGAAAAGCAGTTACGTTACAAAAAGACACTTCAATTTTATCTATATGTAATAGACATGGTTACTGTAATTATTTAAAGCGTGTTGGATCCTCCACATGTTAGTACCATAAATCTTACAAGATATCTCTATATAGTAATGTGTAAAGCCTAGATTCATATTCAGACCCTTGGACCTATATTAAACTACAGACAGATCTTTATTACACTAGCTTTCAGCTGTCATTTTCCTTATTTAACTCGCGCCACAAACGTGCTTCAGTTATTAGCACTTAGTACTTACATATAATGCTTATATATAATTTTAACAAATATTTATTTTTTTCATTTTGATATTTTTAAAGTGACCTAGAATTACCGATAATTAAACAGAAACAAAAATACTACCATTATTTTTAGCATTTACAGTAAACAAAAGAAATTATTTTTTATATAATTTTTAATCATATAACTTAAAATGGATTTCACGAAGGCTCGCTATTTTCGCTACACTGAAGCACTTGCTGGTCATTACCATAAAGATTTACATACATTTCTTTAAATTTAAAGTATCATTTTACCACCATTACAAAGCTAATGCTTTGTTGATCAGAAAATTATCTTAGAATAAGTAGTTTTTTCTTTCTCTTTTTGATTTTCCAGCTTATAAGTTTTAACATTGTGTAATCTGAATCAAGTTAAAAATTTTATATACAACTATTTTTGATGCATAAACAATGAAATGCTTTATTATTATATAAAATAAGGTACTCTTAATTTCTTGTATTTTATTAAGTAGTACTATTTTGCTAAACTAAGCGTGAGAAGATTTAGTCCACTATTACAGTGACTTAGTCATTGTACTGGCGTAGAGTCATAAAATACCTTTTTACTTGATATACTAAGCCAAGTAGCTCGAAGTAAATCTATTTATGATTTCTATATTCTCTTTCATAAAGTAAAATTATAGAAAGTCAAATTTCATAATAATTTACAGTACCATTATCAAATATTTCTTACTAGAATATATAATTTTGAATGTAAATTACTCTTGAGCATGCATATGCAATGTGTAATATATTAAATATTTGACATATAACATTTTTATGTTCAATCATTATTAGCAGTACCAATTTATTTGAAGAGACAAGATATTCAGTAAAAACGCAGTTACACAGTAGTGTATATTACACCTTATATCTTTCAGATTGTACGTCTAATTATTAACATTTACGATATAAATAATTCAGGATAAAATAATATATATTTTAAAACATATTTTACCAAATAGTTTGAAGTACCCTCTAATTAGTTTGAACACTAAATGCTTAAAGTTTTTATTTTTATATTTCAAGTATGACGAAACGTTGTTATTCAAAAATATACCAAATTTAAAATCATTCTGTAAGACAGAAGTGTTCTCCTAAAAACATCTGTTTATAAAAATGTTCTGTTGGTTTATGTACGCCTCAAAAGCTTAAAAAATTTACTGCACAGATTGATCTCAAACTTTGACACGATATATATCCCGTTTCAACGATGGTTGTTATCTATCTGTCTTATCTTATTGTATCTTATCTATATGTATTACTTTATAATTGTAATTATTCAATGCACATTCCCCTCTTACTCGAGGCGTTCAGACGAAGCGTTTAAAAATGGAACGTATTTGTAATGTGGAACAACCATTTTGAAATGCTAACTTTTTGAATACTTTTATCTATTTTGTTTTCTTTCGCTGTTTTTAAAAAAACTCAATACTTGCTAACGACTATTATTACCCACCAATCCAATCAGAATGTGCCACTTGAAGAGTGGCAGAGTACAACTAGTATTATAATATAAAAGAAAATGTATTAAATGTTGGCGACATTTAACATGTCATACATAATTATAAACTGTATTTGGACTGATATTTACATCGCAGACCATTCCTTAGCATTGAACGTGTATATTGTACATTATATAAGAACTTCATACTTGTACTACTAAAGTAACTATGACTTAAGTTGAGGTAGGTGTAAGTTATATAAATAACATATTGTTATTTATTATTCGTGTCAATATAAATGATACAGTTTTTTGTAAGAACTTCGAACGCTACGTACAAGTGGTCCTTGACACAATATTATACTAATAAGTAATGTCATCAAAATATTTAAAAAATATCAAGTCACGAAAGACAAAGTCAAATGGTTATTTTTAAATAAAAATGAATAAAATACCAAGATATGGATATTAATTTATGAAGATGTACTCGTGAACGTCGACTGCTCCATGTGCAGATTGCCTGCTTGTTAGCCTCGCTTCACCTCTCACCTGCCCTCTACCGGGCACTTATACTACATTCTAACTCTTATAGATTTTACTACTATTTTACCTAGCATGTTTACGTTCCTTAAAAACAACTTATTATCAAACTATGATTTATCAATTCAATATTAAAACAAAATACTAATAAAGATTTATGACATATATTTGTATTTTAAAGCAACGTAAAGTATATTCAGTAGTTGAAGGTAAAAGTGGAACAAAAACAATTATTTACAGTTTTAATTATTTACTTTAAAACATGACATTTAATAAAATTTATAGCCGTATGTTTTGAATTTTAAATCGTTGAGTTCTTATCTTGAGTTGTTTCTTCCGGAACTGTCGATTTCAGAATGAATTACCGGACTAATATGCTCGTGTTATACAGCAATTTTAAGGGGTCGTCGTGTAGGGTGTTGCGGGAGTGGGAGTCTTCCCCCACCTTACTAACTTTTAAGAATTAGACAATCACAAGCGAGCATGTTCGCAATACCCTTTTGAGAGCTTTCTTTATTAAATCCTAATTAATTACAAGTGAATTTTAACTATTACAATTTAAATATCCAAATTATCTACGAGTAATTACAATTATTCACATTTCTCTAATACGTTAATAAACGAATTTAACTATTTTAATACAATTTATACAGATTTAAACACTTAAGATAACTTAAGTACTTCGTCGTCCTGCAAAACAATAATATTTTTACACTTATGGATTTTAGATAAAATAATATTATTTACATTAAATATTAATATGTATTTCAGAGATAATTCTCAGACATATTATTATTATAAGAATATAATTAATATTAACAAAAGTTATAATTTGTCTTTGTTTTGAAAACTTATTTTATAAGTTATGCATAGTAATAATTAAAATAAGTGACATCAACCTCAGGTTGTAATACGAATGTGTAGTAATAATAATTGAAGTAATTTGTCGTTTTTCCTCAATTTAAATTAGTTTTCCGTTTAGTTACATAATTAATTAAAATAATGTTTAATTTACTCATGTTAAAAATGGAAAATGAAACCGTACACCATAAACATATTTTGACATGATGCTACTATCGTGAAAGAAAAGATATGTATTCATAAAACTTAGAACATGATCAAATTAAATAAATACAATCAATTTGAAAACAGTTTATAGGGCTTTAAACCTAAAAAATTAAGTCCTTACCCTATCAAACCTTTAGTAACATAACAAAACTTAAATATCTTGTACCATGGGTTGAATGATAAGTTCATTCAACCCATGGCAGCAGTAATAGCAAATGAAGTAGGTCCCACGTCAACAGATTATCTTTGTAGGAAGTTATTGTAACAGGTTTTTTTTTTTATGTAAGAGGTGGGCAAACGAGCTGGCGGGTCACAGATGGACGTGATCACCGCCGCCCATGAACTCTTGCAACATCCGAGGACTTACAAGAGTGTTGCCGGCCTTGTAGGTAGGAATAAACGCCTTTTTTGAAGGTACCCATGTCGTACCGATCTGGAAATACCGCCGAAGGGAGTTCGTTCCACAAGCGAGTGGAACGTGGAAAAAATGTCCATGAGAACCGCACAGTGGAGGATCGCCACGCATCCAGGTGGTAAGGATGGTATTGGAGGCGATGGCGCGCTGTGCAGTGATGAAATTCGGCGGCAGGCATCAGATCGAATAGTTCTTCGGAACACTTCTTGTTGTAACTGCGGTAGAAGACGCACAAAGAAGCCACGTCTCTACGAAATGCCAGAGAGTCCAGCCGTTCGCAGAGCAACGGGTTCCCAACAATTCGAACGGCTCTCCGTTGTACGCCGTCAAATGGTAGAAGTTGATATTGGGGTGATCCGGCCCAGAGAAATAAAAAAATAAATAAATTTGTGGCCGGACCTGCGCCTTATAGAGCGCAAGTCTTTGGCCAGGTTTGAAGTACTGCCTCGTTCTATTGATCACTCCCAATTTCTTCGAGGCCAACTTGACCTTGCTCTCCAGATGACCACGAAACTGACAACCGCTCGAAATGTCGAGACCCAGTATTCTGATACTTGGCGAGGCAATGAGGGGAGTGCTCTCGAAGAGCAGTGATACGACAAATGGGGTTTTCTTAGTGGTAAACGCGCAAACCTGCGTCTTCTCGGGATTGAATTGTACGTGGTTCAGTTTACCCCACTCAGAGACCATCCCCAAGGAAATCTCTATAGAAGACACAAGTTTCTTTCGGCACTCGTCGACGTTTTCCCGAGAGAGACCTGCACGGCCGGAATATACCGCATCCCCAGTGCTGTCATCCGCATAACAATGTATGTTGGAGATATCCAACATATCATTGATGTGCAGGAGAAACAGGGTTGGGGATAGCACGCAGCCTTGGGGTACACCAACCGGGCTTGGGGTCCGGCAAAAACCGTCGAGAACGACCTGTATGCTCCGCCCAGTGAGGAAGCTGGTGATCCACTTGCATAAACCCTCGGGAAGCCCATAGGAAGGTAGCTTCGAAAGAAGCCCCTTGTGCCATACACGATCGAAGGCTTTCGCCATATCCAGACTAACTACCAGACCCTCTCCCTTGCTTTCAATAACAGCTGCCCAACGGTGCGTAAGATATAACAGAAGATCACCAGCCGATCGACCATGGCGAAAGCCATATTGCCGGTCATTGACCAACTGGTGATCCTCGAGGTAGGTTAGGAGCTGTTTATTGATAATGCTCTCCATTACTTTGGAGAGCAGAGAGGTAATGGCAATAGGTCTGTAGTTAGCTCGGTGCGAGCTATCACCTTTTTTAGGGATCGGATGGACAAGGGCACGCTTCCATGAGACCGGGACTAGGCTTTTAACGTTCGTAGCACCAATGGAGAAATGCCATCCGGCCCACTCGACTTATGAACGTCCAAGGAAAATAGAGACTGCCTAATAGTTTTCTGCCTAAAAACTATTTCCGGCATTGAGCTCTGACACCGCGGGATGATAGGCGGTGTCTTCCCCTGGTCGTCCAAAGTCGAGTTGGAGGCGAAAAGAGTGCCCAAGAGATCGGCTTTCTCTTTTGCTGTGTGGGCCAGAGAGTCATTCCCCATGTGCAACGGCGGTAGGGTTGGCTGGCTAAAGTTGCCCAGAGTGGCCTTTGAAAGCGCCCAAAATTTGAACGTGCCAAGCGGGTACTTTGCCAGCTGATCCCCAATTTTGACGACATGCTTGAACTTTGTTCTAGCGATTTGCCGTTTGAAGAATCTGGAGGCACGATTATATTTCCTCTTCAGAACTCTAGAGTTCGGATCCTTAGTGACTAACGCATTGGCCCAAGCTTGATAAGCCTGCCGTTTGCCAGCTGCTGCAGCCCTGACAGACGCATCAAACCAAGGCCGCGATCTGCCACCAAGTTTTTTTTTTTGGTTCTCTGCTGTTAGCCCCACTGGCCATAACAGCGTCACCGGTGGAATGGACGGGTGCAGAGACCCGCCCTTGAAAAAGGGGGGCCTGAAGGGCCCCAGGGGAGCGCGCGTCCTGAGGGTGCCTCCTGTGTGGCTCGAACCCCGGCTCAGAACGCCGTTAGGTGGGCAGCGAGGGTACTAACGTCATCCGACGGCAGAACGCCAGAGCAACGTGCTTGGATGGGGGCCTCGTCTTCGCCGGCAAAGACGCTGTATGAGTGTGTATGTGTATGCCACCAAGTGGTACCACAGAGCTTGGTACAAATAGTTCCATGCCCTGTAGTACCACATCAGCTACAGCCGCAGTCACTAGGATCATCGGAAGGGAAACACTAACTGTTACTATTTATTTCGAGAAACTCATTTTTTTTATAAAAGTATACATATACTCATAGTTCTAGTTTTCTTGGTGTTTTAGCTGAGCTAAAATTATTCATTCTATAAGATTATATTTTTTGTAGTCAAAAATATAGACCCTTATGTTTAATTATTATTAAGAAATCTGAGTCATGTATCTACAAAATAGAATAATAAAATTAGAAAATAAAATTTAAAGTATTTTATATAATTAATTTCAAATTCAAATCAATTCTGTTATAACGTTTTATAAACTATATGAAATAGTAATACAATATATTCAAGTAATAATATGTGATGAAGGATTGTAAGTCCTACAATTTAAATTAACTCGGAAGGATTTCAATGCAATAAATAATTATTGTTTATTTACTGAATTGTTGAATATCCTTACTTTGCTTACGCTTAAAATTAAATAATGATGAAAAAAATTATCAGCCTAATAAATAAACTCCTATAATTCTATAATTATTTATAGGGACTTTCATACTTCAGATTAACTACTTTGTTTCACTTCTTAATAATTTCACTTTTTTGTAAAACATTTATAACATTCTTGTAAATGAGTGATGATAGCTGTTCAGTGTTGAGAAAATAAGATGATATTTCATCTAACACCTTGTATGGACATAAAAGGTGCCTTTTGAAATCTTACTTTAATATTTTATAATTATTTTTTATATATATAACTACTTTGAATATTTGTCCGTTCGTTCTGTTGTCTGATACAGGAGCGTAAATGGTGATAAATAAATATTTTATTGTATATATTTTTGTTTCTTTTATCACAACTCAGGGATCATTTAAACTTGCATAACATAATAACAAGTGTCCCGTGACTAATGTCCAATATAAAACAATCCACTTCAAAGAACTCTAACACATTACTGTTATTGTCTCTTTTCATCTCGTGATAAATAAAAACTTTTTTATTTGTTACTTATCTTGTGACTTTTTGAGCATTTATTATGTATTTAATCTTTATATTATGATATTTGTTCGAATGTGCCTTTATTTATAGAAGATAAATAAACATCACAGACGTCATGAAATTTATTAAGGATTTGTTTATTAAAAAAAAAAACTATTTTTATTTTACTTTTACGTAAAAATTAAAATATAAACGTAACACAGAATTCATAAAATTATTAGTAGCTATAAAATTTATTATTATTTAAACAAGTACGATAACGAGAAAACATTATTAAAAATTTGGTTTACATACAATCAACAATATTATATCATTATAGTAGTAAGCGTTTTCTAGAACACCATTCTGGAACATTTTAAATGATATTGGTACATCATTTAAAATGTCCCAGATTCTCTTATCTAGTCTTAAATAATGGCTCTACTTTCTATGTAGTGAAGAATTGTTGTAAAAATCTTCTCAAAAATGAAACCCCGCTTTAACAGTAATCCGTATGGTAGAAGTATTGTTAACCGCGGATCTCTGACAAATATTTTTATGATTATTGCAATGCTGGCGAGACTCTTGTACTTGGCCATGCTTTTCACGCTAGAAATTGAGCCTCTAATTTTTCCTTATCACAGAGTTGGTGTGGAATTACAAATCGTTTTTTTATAGTAATGGTATAGTATTAAGTGAAAATATGATATAAGTTATGGGAGATACTGCCCCGATACAATGTGAACGGACCCTTGCTACAGGCTGTAAGGTCTCTTTACCGAGATCACTCAGCCTGTGTGCGAGTAGGAGCTGGCATGTCGCCCTGGTTTGACATCCAATCGGGTGTTAAGCAAGGTTGCGCTATGTCAGCTTGGTTGTTCAATTTGTATTTGGATAGTTGTCTCCAAGGAGTGAAAGATAGTGACATGGGAGTGAAAGTAAAAGTAAAGTAAAGAATTGCTTACTATATGCAGATGATGCAGTGCTCATTGCATCATCAGAATGCAATTTGCAGGCATTGGTCACCACTCTGAAAGATGGGTGTGAAATTAATGGTCTTAACCTGAATGTAGATAAGACGAAGGTTCTGATATTTGAAAGAAATGAAGAAAGAACAGAATGTAAGATCAACGTGAATGATAAGATAATAGAACAAGTGAATGAAGTGGTATATTTGGGAAGTATGTTTAGCAGAGACGGAAGATACGAAATGGATGTGGAAAGGCGTATTGCTGCTGGTAACAGAGTCAATGGTGCTTTGACTGCATTGTTGAGACGGCAAAACGTCAGTATAGCTGCACGTTTGGCTGTACACAATGCAGTTTTGCTACCGACACTGTTATACGGCAGCCAAACGTGGGTAACACAGAAGAAGAATGTAAGAAAGATGAATGCTGTGGAGATGCGATCTCTTCGCAGAATATGCGGAGTCAGTCTAGCTGATCGAATCCGCAATGAAGAGATCCACAGAATGGCAGGTACTAGCGAAGATGTCACGGTGAGAATGAAGAAGAACGTGCTCAGGTGGTTTGGGCACGTTGAAAGAATGAGTGATGAAAGAGTGGTAAAAAAGATTTATATGGGAAAAGTGAGCGGTAAGAGAGACAGGGGGAGGCCTCGAGTGACCTTCGAAAATACAGTAGCTACGATACTGGAGGAAGGTCACGTAAAAAGCATGAGGACCCCCCGGAGGGCATGTATGAAGAAGTTGATGTCTGTGGCCGAGGCGAAAGAGGTATGCAGAGACCGTAGCGTTTGGCGCTCCGTCGTCTCTGGCTACCCCGCAAGGGATATGGCGTGAAGGTGAATAATAATAATGATATAAGTATTAATCATGAGGTGATTAACAATTGTAGGGTAAACATTAATTATATTAAGAAATACGCCCGTATAAGAATTGGCCGTGATGCGATTAATTTACGATAGATTAATGGTATTGGCGATATTTTATTATGTAAAGCAACAAACAGGTAGTGGGTATTTATCATTTAGTCATTAAGGTCATACAAGTGAGAAGGTGATTTATAAAAGGAAAAGATTATTGACCTAAAGACTATTGATTAGTAAGTCTTTTTTGTCACTTTATGAATGTACATAAAGGTATATAAATAACAATAGACTAATGAGATACCTATACTTATTATATTATTGACAATAAAAAAGTGTATTAATATATATATATACATACACCAATTTTCTACCTACTTAACTTGCTAGGTATTTAGTTGACTGTTGTCCATCTACTAAATACGGCTAAGGTTTCATGTTAGGACTCGTGCCAAGAACAGAATTTAGGTGTGATGTTTAAATCGATGATACTCTCAACAGATTTTATCCTCAAACTACAACTGCAATAAAATACTTTTTCCAGGACTTCCAGGAACTATTATTTTCTATTATAAGTCTTATTCCACAATATACTATGTCGGAGACGTTCATCAGTACGGTCGCTAAATGAGACGCAGCACGTCGCTACGACAGAGTCTACAATGTGATGTTTCATTATAACAAATTTTGATTTATTATGAGAGGTAGAAATAAATAAGCAAAGTTTAATTATATAATTAAATAATTGTATGTAGAGAATTCCTTCCGAATTAAAACTAATATTAATTTGGCTCCAAGATGGTTCTAATTTGAAGCAATGAATATCAATAGTAGAAGCAGATATCTTAACGCGACTCAAATAACTTTAGCTTATAATCAACAAATTAATTTAATTGACTTTAATGCTACTATTTAATAAATACAAGTATGATATGTTGTGATGTTTTGAATTTATTTTATTGTAAAGAATTCGAAAATATATAATAAATTTATATTAAATTGGTATATTTTATTTGTTTACTTCATTTGTGTAATGGAGAGCAATTGTTTTCCTCTATTCTATGATATATTTTAAATCAAGAAAATAAACTTACATTTGTTCAACTTTCTAACTCCCAAATTAGACTCATACTGAAAATAAAAACCTAATGGGATGCCGATCAAAAGCACCACGGGAATAATCGGACAGAAGGAAACAGATCTCTAAGTTTTATAGTCCACTTTTTTAGGTATTATAATAGTCAAATGTTTTAAAACTTTCATACAGATTTTTTTATACCAAAAAATAATAATATATTTTAGCTTTAATAACGTTTCGATTACTTGAAAATATATATGCAAACTAGCTGTGCCCAAGACTTTCGTGGAATATGTTTTTTAAAATAAAAATATCCTAAGTTCTTCTTATGATATCAGCTATCCGCCAGTGAACGTTCTGTTAAAATCGGTCCAGCCAGAGATAAGCCGAAACAAACAGAAAGACCGAAAAAAATGTTTTTTGTTTATATAAACACCATACATACTTTCATAGGAATTTAGTAAAAAGATTTTAATTTGGAATAACAGACAGACACTTCAATTTTATTTACATGTAAAGATAATAAAGTAATTTGATCAAAAATGGTTATTAAAAACATTTATTTTACAGTTATTCTGATATGATTCCTTTGGTATTATTTCCGGTTTTATGAACACTTTACAAGCAATATTGCTTTTTATTTTGCATTATTGGCCTTGTATTTCCTATCTCCACTGAACTGAAAAACTATAAAAAAAATTCTCTATTACTATAAACTAAGCCCCTTAAGCGCTAAGCTGTCTCCGACACTGAATGTACGGACAGGTATTTTTTAATATTACTAGGAAAATATTTCTTCGTTATTTTCGTATCTCTCTTGTTTAAACTTAATTGCAGTATATTCGTTATGTAAAGAAGTAAACGATGACAAATTCTCACTAGCGCATCTTTGATTGGTTAGTATTTTAATATTACAATTAGAATGACGTCACTTACTCGTACCTAAGCATTATCTTCAAAATAAGTCTGGTAACCAAATTTCAGCTAAATCGGCTATAAATTAATGATTTAAAATTAAGTAGCAACATTCCACCGGACAAACATACATAGATTGCTAGTTAAATAAAAGATTGGAAAAAACCCGTATCTTTATTTTAAGCTTTAAGTCCTTTTCCCTTATGATTGCAAAATTGTTGTTAATAAATTCTCCTTAAAAAATATTATAAAAAATTAGGTATTAATTTCCTACTGTAATTTCTTTCACAAAAATATTAAATGTGCAGATTTTGCCTTTGTACTATTTTGTTATAGTTTATTAAGAAATAATAATTGTGTAGTGCGAATAATTATTATGGATTTGGTAAACATTTATCAAATTCATATTTTTCAAAAGATCACAGTCGCTTTTAGGTTCCAAAAACGAATGTATAAAACTATTGTCCAATTTTCCACTTATAAATTTCTTCAATATAATTGATAAAAACTATGAAGAAGCGATGACGATATTTACAAACCTAAATAAGGTTATTATTTTATTTATATAACAAAATAATTACTCGAAATGTTTGTTATTATAATATGTTCTTGTCTTTATTTTGAATAAAGACAAGAACATATTAAAAACTTCCTCAAAAAATTCAGGTCAAGTCTTAATAATATCGGATAGAAAATCAATATCTTTCTTTCAGGTCTAAACTCAATTTTTCAAGATGTCAATCTGATTGATTTTTATTAACAGGGATAGTTCTCAAGGACAATGATAACGAAAAGTAAAAGGTAATTCGTAAAAGTATCGATATCTTTTTAATGTGACTAGAAGATATATATGGTAAATAAAATTGTATACTGCTACGTACTCTTTGTTAGATCCCACGTAAAATCATTTGGTGTTATTTTTATAAATTTTAACGGCTTATTGAAGACATGTTTTTTTAATTATAATGATCGTTAATCACTGCGTTTGAAAAAAAAAACCTAGAATTTTATTTTCGGAATATTTCAAGGTATACAAATTTTAAATTCATAATAATATTCTAATAACAATCAAAATATAAATCTAAAAATTAAGTAAACATATATTTTGTGAATTTTGTGCAATGTCACAACAGAAAAAAAAATATTTTTCAAGACACAAATATTAACAAATACAATAAAAACCTCAATTATTACTTTGGGAGATCATTTTTAACGACATAAAAGCGGTCCATTATTCTTAAGTAAGCTTAAGTGACAGTAATTGTATAAGAGTATGTAATTAGCTTACGTTACAACCTATTAGTAATTGGCTTCAGTTTTAAAGTTGAGTTACAAATAGCCAAATACGTGCTGACTGCACCTAAAGCTCTTTATTACAATTAATATTAGGTAAAGAAAATATATATAAAAATATGATATATTTTATTTCATTTTATGAAATATCCATTATCAAAGCGAGATATTACAATACTTATTTAAAGATACTTAACCACTTGTTTTAAAAATCTCAGTAACACAGAACAAACACACAACGATACATTAATAATTAATTATTATTATATTGCTGCGATTTAATGGTAATTAAATTTGTTTTTTATAAAACTTTAAGATCTTGGTATTCATTTGTAATATATTGTAAATGATATATTTTGTCCTTTAAGTTTTAACTCAAGTTTTAAATAAAAAGTAAAAGAATATAATATATATATATATATATATATATATAATATATATATTTCTTATATAATTATTATATTATAATATATATATATATATATATATATATATATATATATATATATATATATATATATATATATATATATATATATATATATATATATATATAATATATTTTTTATGTAATTCTTATTAAATAAAATAGTACCTATCACCCGATTTTGATCAGTAATTTATAATTGAGACCTAAATTGTTGCGCCGACCATCTTTATAGTCTATTGAGGTTTGATAAAAAAATCTTTAATCTTTTTCTGAAGGAATGGAGAGTAATTGTTTTATCTTTCGGATAATTATAAAAGTTTTAACATATCTAATACGCTGTTATAGTTATGAATATTATAATAACATTGTTGATACTTAAAAAAAAACATTTACTTGCCCAAAACAATACAGAGTTCATAGGCACCAAATCCTATATCTTTAGACATGGTACCAAAACTTTTGATTTAGTAATAAGTCTTTGAAAGCAAAAAATAAAATTGTATAGTTATTGAGTATTAAAATTACAATTGTTTTGGTATGCATACTATATTCTTATTATTTATGTCTATCTTTATACATTAATAACTGAGTAATAAACAAATGTGTTAAATGCTTCCCTTAAAAGTAATTTAAGATATAGGGAGGTAAAGACAGGAGATAAGTAACGAGGTACATCAAATACTTTTATTTGATTCAAAATGAGAAAGCCAATTACGATTGAAGACTTTGATTTAATTACAAGTCTTGTACATTAAAGTTGTATTTATAACATGGTAAGACGGAAAATAAGGCTTTATTACTGTAAGTGACACGACCCTACTGTTGAGAGCTCTTTGCTGCTCTGTAGAAAATTACGGCTTCTAATGTAATGTGTTTATTTAAAACAGCGTGAAAGTCAATAAGTTATCTTTTTATTTGCCCTTGTCAAAGTGTATTTATAACTTTAAGCTTAAAACAAATAATCTTAGAATAAATGGACATAAAAAGTAAGTTTTTTTTTGTAATTTACAAACTCATAAAAGTTTTGTCATATTTCCTAACAAGATGTAAAGAAACGACGAAAATTAATGCGAGTAAAGAGCGATGGATATTAGGAGTGAAGATATCTTTGACCCACTTTATGGTTATTAAGGAGATCATTAAATTACTTTTCAGGATTCCGCAGGTACCTAAACACATTTACTGTGTCACTTTGTTGTCTGTGGGTGGTGTGCAATTAAAATATCCCATAAATTATATTATTTATTGCTTAAATTGAACACATAAATAAAATAATGTAAGAACAATAACAATATAATTATTCTGTGCTGTAAATTCAAAATATCTTGTTAAATTCAACAAAAATTTGGTAACCAAAAACTTATAACAGTTACGATTCAATCTTAAAAGTATGTTTGGATAATTTTTGTTGATAAATACATTTTACGGACATTTAATAGCACAAGTAAAAGACGGTCTAAAATAATAAATATTGAACTGTGAATTTAAATAAACAACGGGAAGTAGTTTAATTATAACTTCCGATACAAAACCGTTCCTCACAAATTCTGCTTTCAATACATCATCCCTTGTACTAAATATTATAATTTATTTGAAATTATTGAAATATTTGTTTGGACCTTCCTCTCTTGCTTCTCTGACGGGATCACAAACTGGTAAACGGACTACTTACCATAAGATGGACCTATTGGTAAGTGGTAATCACATGTTTATGGAAATCTGCAACATAAAAACTGTCAAACGTGCGTTAACACCCTAAAGGAATGGGATCAGAAGATCCTTTAGGATTTTATTGTTATTTTAATAAAATAAAACAATCTATTCAAAATACAGATTTTTTATCGAATCTGATTTCTTGATTAAATTATATTTAAGGACTCGTAACAATATAAAGTCAATTACAAGTCATTATTAGCATGTAACATTTTATTTATATTAGATATTAAGCTTTAAAAAAATTATATTAATTCACATAAAATTATACCTTTTACCTAAATTGGAATTTGCATATAATTGTGAAGATGGTTCTAGTACCAGTCGCTTCTGTATATGCAGATTGCCTTCTGGTTAGTCTTGCATTCTTACTTGTTCACTTCTACATCCGTCTTTTGAATTATTACCATTATAAATATAATTATAAACAAAAATATATAAATATACTTGTATAAATCCTTTACTACAAATACTTTATTTGACATATAATCGTATTTATAAAAAAAGGATTTCTAAAGTAAAGACGATGGTTGAATGAAATTTATAATACATGTAAATTATAATAAATGCATTTCCTGTTAGTCCCGGGAACGAGCAACAGGTGTTAGTGAAACGAGCCGTGGATAACGAGCCTCGAGACGTACATTATTATGTACATATATTGTTCGGTATATTTATATATTTGTCAACGAACCTTACCTCATTAATACTTATTATAAAACTGTTTCTAAACAACACTACATTGTAACTATGTAACTATTTACTGTGGGACATATTCAAATCGAGCCTTGAGATCAGAATCGAAAGAAAATGCGTCGCGGAGGAGGAATGAAGGTGGCTGAGGTAAGTAGAGATCGTAAAAGTTTTGATATTTCGCCTAACTACTCTTAATAGAAATATTAAAATTTAAACAAAATATCTTTGTTATTGCTTCATAAGTTTTAATATTAATAGTCTATTTGCGAGCTCCTGCGTGCGCTGCACTCCTGAATATTATATTACTAGAAACTTATCTATGATAGCTATTAATCTTCAAACTTAACTAAGCCACAAAGTAAAATGTTGTGTAAAAATAATAAATTGTGTTCAGTATTCATAGTAATTGAATTATTTTTTTATCTATGTTTAAGATTTCAGACACATACAAAGACAAAGTATTTTATTTAGAATAGGAAATGCAGTTACGAAATGACAGACTCTAGTTGTTAGTTTTCAAAGGATAAGTCATTGGAGACGAACTGGCAGAAACTACATGAATACTATTTTAACTTATTATAAAGTTTAAATTTTTTTTAAGTATTGACTATTGAGACACAGTCATCATTTAAATATATATATATATATATATATATATATATATATATATGTATATATATATATATATATATGTACATAGATATAAACTGTAGATTGTTATTAAATCACTTGATTACTTCGATGATATGGCTGTTCTAAATTTAAAATGAATTAAGGCTTTACTTAAAAAAATATATAGAATAAATACTTGTACATTTACTAATATTTTTATATTATTTGTAAACAATTAAGAAAGACTACTTTGATTAAAAATTAATAATTATTTTGAATACCAGTTTATATTGATTAGAACCAGTATTAAATCGAATAACATAAATTATCAAGTTTAGATTTAAATGTTTCAAATACTAAGATCATTAAACATTATTATAACAAAAGTAACTATAACTAACAAAATTAATTATTATACATTAATTTCGTCATATATTATAACAAGGTCATATACATGTCATGTAAAATGATACAATGTACATACAATATGATACTATATGTTGTATCTTCCGCATACATAAATCAAAGTGTAGTCAAGACAACTGATCTATTCAAGGCGTTATAAACATCTATCAGCAATTAAACCTTGTTGGTAATAAAGGATCTAATAGCAAGGTTAATTTATGAAGATTATGTAATATAATTACACAAATTCCGTTATTATATGAATAACAAAAATATTGGAATAAATCTCTTTAACATTAACTTATATTATAGAAATTGATGTGATGTTCTGCCATTTCTAATGAAGTATATGTTTTATAAAAGAGGCATACAAATATTTTATTTATATTAGTATAGATTTATTTACTTACCTATAACATGTACTGAGGCCTATTATTATGGTTATTTTATTCGTATATAAGGTGGTATTTTAACAGTAACCGCCAGCATTTTATTTGATTAAAAATTTCAATTCCAATAACAATAACACTTCAAAAGCAATTCATTTATCTTCTAAACCAAACAGTGGAGTGATATATATTGATTCGTGCTCGATCTCAGACTTCCTATTCATGAATTCATGACGCGGTCTCTAGTTAACATTTTTATTTTATATTTACGCATCAGCCTGATGGGATATTAATTTGAAATAATTAATGCAAAAAAAAATCTAATAATAGTTTATTCCGATGTGACAGATTGTCGTAATAAATTTTTATCTTTTACAGCATGACCGATGGTGTGATATTAAAAAAAATATGTGTTTAGTTGTGAAAGTGCGAATACTGGAATCAAATTCATATTAAAAATATCTTTATACGAGTAGGCGTTTATTGTAATTTATAGTGTAGTCAGTGCAATCAGTCCGTGAGTAAACTACCACCGACTCGGGATGCTGCTCTGCTGTGAAGAGCCAGAAACTCACTGTTGCTCTTTTTAAAAGGAATTTAACAATTTTATATGATGTAAATTATGAAATCAACCCTGCAAATAAGTCAACAATTTAAATTACACACATTTCGATCCTCAAAAAATTTTTGAATGTTATAATAAGATTTATTTACTAATACACTTTTGATTGTAGATTAACTAAAACTAGTTGTCTCAAAAAATATCAGTAGATTTTTTACTTTTAAATATTTTTATTAAACACCGATCTTTGTAATTTTATTAAAGCTGAATACACTTTAAAATACAATAAGAAATTAAGTGGTTTTTTTGCGTGAATTGAAGCAACTTCCCCCCAAACTTCTTACTTTGGTTGTTTTTTCACACCATCATTAATGCAAATTATTTCATTATTTCATCATCATTTCATTTCATTACATCTTAGTATCTATATGGGTAGACCTCGAAGAATTCGGTCTACCCATTCATTTGTCCCCTACTTTCGAATTTTGGAAAAATTTCTTCACAGGAGGTCTTCTTATGACCGCCTGAGTCCGAAATGACCATTGGTCAAAAAGTTTATATATATATATATATATATATATATATATGCGTGCGTGCGTCCAGATTCGACTTTTGTCAGCACGATAGCGGCCGCAGTTTCGCTCGGATCGCTTTCAAACTTTGTACAAAAATCAAACATCTAAAAATGAAGGTCAAGTTCGTTAACCAGAGAAATCCGGTCACAGGGGGCGCTAGGGCCTCACTTTTTCTGATTTCAGTTTTTCGACCATAACTTTGTCCCTATACAAAGGAGATCAATCGCGTTCATATTATATGATGTCTTTGATAAATACCTATAACTAATGTAGATAAACCGAAAACCTAACTTCAATAACTTAGGGGTGGGGGTAAAAAAACCGAAAATTTTTGGAAAAAAAATCATAACTTTTTTCTGGTAAACATTCTTGCATCACAAGTATTTTTAATAGAAAGGTTATTTTTTACTCTAAATTTAAGTACCAAAAGTTTTTCCGTAAAAGGTACCGTTTCCGAGAAAAAAAATTAAAACCACTTTTAGCTTGTAAATTTTAGGTAGGTAAAACCACGGCAACTTTTTTCTGGTAAACATTCCCTCCTCGCAAATATTTTGAATAGAAAGGTTATTTTTTACTCTAAATTTAAGTATCAAAAGTATTTCCAAAAAAGATACCTTTTCTGAGAAAAAAAATTAAAACCGCTTTTTGCTTGAAAATTTTTGATGTAAACAACGGCATCATGTATTATTCTTAGGTAGTGAGTTATATTTTAAATGAGTTACACACGAGGTCTACCCACGCGTGTCCCCCTGCGGGCACGGATTTTTTGTTATTTGTCTTCAACTTATCTTCCAACTTGTCAAGCAACGCGAGTCAGGAACGGTGTCTGGATGTGTGGATGGACGTCACTCACTACAAAATGAGTAGTATGCAGTTTATTGTATTTTATTAATATTTAAAATAAAACAAAATACTGTCCGTGTATTTTGAAGATGTCCGTGTATATTGATTTTGAAGATTTTGAAGATGAAGATGATATTGTCATTGAGGTACTGACAGCTTCGAAGTTTACTTTGTTATACACTTTACTTGATACAAGTATAGATTTTTATATTATTTATAGATTAAAAAATCCGTGCCCGCAGGGGGACACGCGTGGGTAGACCTCGTGTGTAACTCATTTAAAATATAACTCACTACCTAAGAATAACACATGATGCCGTTGTTTACATCAAAAATTTTCAAGCAAAAAGCAGTTAATTTTTTTTTTTCGGAAAAGGTATCTTTTTTGGAAATACTTTTGGTACTTAAATTTAGAGTAAAAAATAACCTTTCTATTCAAAATATTTGCGAGGAGGGAATGTTTACCAGAAAAAAGTTGCCGTGGTTTTACCTACCTAAAATTTACAAGCTAATAGTGGTTTTAATTTTTTTTCTCGGAAACGGTACCTTCTACGGAAAAACTTTTGGTACTTAAATTTAGAGTAAAAAATAACCTTTCTATTAAAAATACTTGTGATGCAAGAATGTTTACCAGAAAAAAGTTATGATTTTTTTTCCAAAAATTTTCGGTTTTTTTACCCCCACCCCTAAGTTATTGAAGTTAGGTTTTCGGTTTATCTACATTAGTTATAGGTATTTATCAAAGACATCATATAATATGAACGCGATTGATCTCCTTTGTATAGGGACAAAGTTATGGTCGAAAAACTGAAATCAGAAAAAGTGAGGCCCTAGCGCCCCCTGTGACCGGATTTCTCTGGTTAACGAACTTGACCTTCATTTTTAGATGTTTGATTTTTGTACAAAGTTTGAAAGCGATCCGAGCGAAACTGCGGCCGCTATCGTGCTGACAAAAGTCGAATCTGGACGCACGCACGCATATATATATATATATATTTATATATATATATATATATATATATATATATAAACTTTTTGACCAATGGTCATTTCGGACACAGGCGGTCATAAGAAGACCTTCTGTGAAGAAATTTTTCCAAAATTCGAAAGTAGGGGACAAATGAATGGGCAGACCGAATTCTTCGAGGTCTACCCAAAAACGTAACGTTTGAATTTAGAAAAATTACAGATCATTACATATAAAAAAGTGATCCGTGGCCTCTTCCACGGATCACTTTTTACTTTTTAACGACTCTCATCAGTGAGGAAAACGACGTAAGAAATAGACGGAGATACAACAACACAGAATAACTCAACGCGTGCAGTAAAATCAGTTATCAGTAGCAACAAAAATTTAGAGAGTCAAATAATACCAAAAAATATCACGAACGGAAGACATATGCATATTATTAACAGTAAAATCACGGTTGTCCTAAGCCTGCGTGAATTAAGTTATAATTAATAATTTCTATTTAGGTATCCGACTGTATCAGAGCGTCGGTTTGTCCTTAAATTTGTATCATGGTTTATTAGTCACATCTCCAATTTGTAGTCCCTTTAGTCTCTGAGATAATTTAAATATAATAGAAATAAGTCATAGTAGTTCAAAGGCTTCACATATACAGGATTAAAATAATATAAATGTATTGGGAATATATTTTTATAACTCCATAAAAAATATTCAACAATTGGATAGACCTCGAAGAATTCGGTCTGCCCATTCATTTGTACCCGACTTTCGAATTTTGGAAAAATTTCTTCACAGGAGGTCTGAAATGACCTGAGTCCGAAATGACCATTGGTCAAAATGTTTATATATATATATATATATATATATATATATATATATATGCGTGCGTGCGTCCAGATTCGACTTTTGTCAGCACGATAGCGGCCGCAGTTTCATTCGGATCGTTTCCAAACTTTGCACAAAAATCAACCATCCAAAAATAAAGGTCAAGTTCGTTAACCAGAGAAATCCGGCCACAGGGGGCGCTAGGGCCTCACTTTTTCTGATTTCAGTTTTTCGACCATAACTTTTTCCCTATACAAAGTAGTTCAATCGCGTTCATACTATATGATGTCTTTGATGAATACCTATAACTAATGTAGATAAACCGAAAACCTAACTTCAGTAACTTAGAGGTGGAGGTAAAAAAGCCGAAAATTTTTGGAAAAAAAATTATAACTTTTTTCTGGTAAACATTCTTACATCACAAGTATAGTAAGTATATAATAGAAAGCTTATTTTTTACTCTAAATTTAGGTACCAAAAGTTTTTCCGTAGAAGGTACCGTTTCCGAGAAAAAAAATAAAAACTACTTTTAGCTTGAAAATTTAAGGTAGGTAAAACCACGGCAACTTTTTTCTGGTAAACATTCAGTCCTCGCAAATATTTTTAATAGAAAGGTTATTTTTTACTCTAAATTTAAGTATCAAAAGTATTTCCAAAAAAGATATCTTTTCCGAGAAAAAAAATAAAAACCGCTTTTTGCTTGAAAATTTTTGATGTAAACAACGGCATCATGTGTTATTCTTAGATAGTGAGTTATATTTTAAACGAGTTAAACACGAGGTCTACCCACGCGTGTCCCCCTGCGGGCACGGATTTTTTCATTTCATATCATAACGACTAATGAAATTGCATTATATTGTACTTTGAAACACTTTTATTTTATTAATATGTTTGCCAGCGTCCGGGTCAGAGATGATATGTGATCACCGCCACTCTCAAACTCTTGTAACATCCGAGGATACGAAAGAGAATTTTTTCGGAGAAGGGAGTATTTTGAAGGTGTACACATCAAGTTCCTTCCACGTCTTAGTTATATGTGAAAGAAAGTACCTTGAAAACCGTAGAGTAAAAGTTCGCCACGTATCCAGGGGCAATGGACGGTATTGCGAAATTATTTAACATTTAAAAATTATATGAAATATCGAAATATGTCAAATTGAGTAATCTTACTTTATTTTATTCCTAACTATTTTATTAGAAGCAACTTTAAAGTGCACTCAAAAGGATATGTAATACAAATTTATTTAAAATGTAATCATATAAATAGTTTATGTTTTTTTTATTACAATATTATGTTTAATATATTTTTTATTGAAAATATTTGAACCAAATTTATATTTGTTATATAAATTTTCGCCTTATCAAATTTAATCCGCATTCAAATTGTGTTAATGACCATACTACTTAAATTATTTATAATTATTATACATAGTTTGTTCCACGAACTTTATTATATTAAAATTATTATTCAAAATATTTAACTAACAAAAAAACCTGTCATTATTAAGTCAATATTACTATATAACAACACAGAAAGTACTTTACACAAAATCTATTTAAAATTACATTAGTTTATATATAAAAAATTATAAACATATTTCGTATGAACACACAAAACATTTGAAAAGTTATAGATATTTATATTATTAAAAACATATGTATTTTATTGGTGGAAATAAAAAAATAAATCTTTATACGACCCTCTTACAAAGAATTTATTACCTCGATATAAATCTCTGCTGTCTCCTTTCTTACAATGACTGACAGACAAACAATGTATTCACTTGAGACTTTTGAACACTCATAGTTATGTATTTATTGTGTTACAGATTTTGTATAAATAGTTTATTTTTCTGTGAAAAATATGAAATATATTTTAGATATACTTTTACATAGTTATATTACTTTAACATTAAATTAATGTCATCTTAAAATAATACAGGTTATTAAACAAGTATTGAGCTGGATTTAAATGTATACTAGTTGTCTAAAATTTATCACAATAATATTGTTCAGAACGAAACTCTATTTTACTTTGTAACAAAATGGTTTTTTAATTTATAAATTTGGTAAATTAAATAAACTCATCTGATATCTTTATTAATAACCATATTTTCTTTTGGTAATAAAAATCAATAAATATACAATATACATCATGTAAGCAAAAATGGTATAACATTATTAAGTATTTTATTTGTAACATTAATTTAAAGTAAGTATTTCTAAAATTCACAAAGTTCATTACATCAATACAAATAAGTAAGATAAACAGATGACAGATACGTGTATAAACTGATTAATTATGTGACGTCATTGTTATGTTGAGAGTATTCAAACAACACATATAACAGAGATCTTACTTTATATTATGTCATATTCATACTAGCAGGTTACCCATGCTTCGCAACGGAAGGCGAAAGTGATCAAACATTTTGTTTGAATTTTCACTCCACCTATTAAGTATCAAACAGGCGCGTTATATTTTTTGCAGTTTTTTAGCTGTAACCTTGGAATGGTTTTGACCTTTGCAAAATCCTTTCTTATTGCACCTATTCAATATGTCAGGAATCTTGTGTCCAAATTTCAGCTTTCTAGGTATTACGGCTTGGGCTGTAGAGCGATGAATGAGTCAGTGAGTCAGTGAGTGTCTTTGTGTTTTATATATTAAGATACAAGTAATATAATATTCATGCAACGGAAAAGATATCGATATTCCTTAAAACGAACTACGTTTAAAAAAAAATAGGACATAAATAGTTATTATACACGAAATATTAAAAATTAAAATTTTATTAGTACCTACTGTTCTATTTAATATCTCATTGTTTATTTAAAAAATCAAAATGTTATTTTACTGAATAGCGATTATAATACTTTGTATACATAATGTTAATCTATTATGCAATGTTCTGAGGTACATTTGCTGTTTAGTTTATATCACACCCGGCTGAAATATAATATAATATAATTATGTAAGTAACCTATAAGGTTATTTTTCCTTCAGCTTTAAGTAAGAAAATTTTTTCACTGTCACGTTTTGGACAGATCAATTTTTATTTAGGCAGAACAGGAAATTAATTTTTATATTTACTTCCATTGGTGAAGTAACTTACATAATAGTATTTACACATTTTATATTCAAGAACATGGTTTTAATCGATCCCTTTTGTCTGTTTGAAGACACACACACACGGACACAGACACATAGTGATGACACGTTATATAATATATTTTGTCTTTAACTTATAACAGTATGTATTATTTTATATTATTCATTAGTCATGTTTGTCATGTAATGAAAATATTATTGATAATCTTATCAGACTTACTAGTTTATCCTTACTCCAAACACAAATAGGATTTACCATAAAAGCGTTCAGTGTGTCGTATTAAAGCTTTACTTTCAGCAGAGATATCGAGGTCACCTATTACCCTGGCAGCCCGAGGGTGCAGTTTACTTGATGTAAATTCTTACTCCAAAGACGTACAGAACAAATATCAGGTTCCGGAGGAATATATCTAGAATAGACATAACTATTACTCCCGCGGGCGTGTCTATTGGAGCAATATACATAAATAATCGTTTGGGAAAGTTGTTTTGGCGGGAGTATTAATTTATATCTTTATACCTTTTATAAGTTCGGCACTTAAATATTATTAACACAAAAAATAAAAAAAAAATCCCTATATTATTTATGATATTTCAGTTATTGCTTGCATTATTTTAGATTACATTACTACTACTGCTTTTCCCTCCCTCCCTTGAAAGATAAGACATAAATCTAACAACAAAGTCTTGAATCTAAAAATATAAAAATTAGTACTGAGTTCGTATAATAAAAAGTTCATAATTAAGTGTTTTTTTTATAAAAATTAAAAACAAAAAAGTGATGAAACCACATACTGAAAGCAAATCCTGTCCAAGACAATCTGTTTTTGACAAAAAAAATTTAGCCAAAATTCGAAGGGAATAAATAACATAACCCACATTTCAATCATGATGATAACTAAATATATGTTACATGGGGAGTCACTCGGTCTGATTATTTCATTATTTGACGGATTATTGTTTTTTTTTTGGTATATATAATAATTAAGTAATATTAATATAGTTGAATAAGATGGACATCTCTGCAGTTGTTTTGTTTTTCTGTTTATTTTTAAACGAGTTGAGTCTCGTCAACTACGTTCTCAATTTATTCCTGGGTTTGATGTCTAACAATATAGTTATAGTCAACTTTCGTTATTATAAATCCCACAACGTTTACTATACATAGTCATAATAGGCCATTGATATTTTAAAAAATGCCGGTAAATAATATCTAAAATATTCAGTTCAATTATTAGTGATAACATACAAAGAGTTATTGATAAATACTTTTTTGGCATTGGCTTTATTAATGTCTCCCAAATCAGATCGCAATTCAACTATGACAAATTGATATTAGATCGAAATTATTGATAATGGATGCACAATAATCACTTGGATCATTTAGTACAGGAACTTTGGCAATAGCTGTTTTTATATCAAACAATTCCACTCACACAAAATAATAAAAATAGATTTACAAGTTTATTATTTTAATTCTATTTTTAATTTATTATTTCATTGTCACATGTAAAAAGAACTATTACATAATGGACTAAATAATAAACATTAATTCCTTAAATTATTTTAAATGAAAACGATTTTTTAGTAAATCTCCTCACTCAGTATTTTTAGAGTTATTTTTGTAAAATAATAGACTTTCTTTGTCAAGTTTGTTGTTAGTCAACCTCGTTAATTTGTTAGTGGTCAAGTGAAATGTTTTACGATGGACTTCGTGATTACGTCATGAGGTTAACAATGACGCTGGGATTAGAAAGTTATAGAAATTTCACTTTGTTTATGTGTGAGCGACTATTATGAGGAGTAGCCAGAGTTGGATTCAGATTCAACTCTAATCTTGTCAGCGGATCTGGTAGCTGAAGTAATCATCTGATTATATATTATAGACTAAACAACATTAATATTTGAATATCTTCACATTACAAATGGAAGAAATGAGTAATTAATTTATGTAGAAATCATGGAATTGTGATATTGCAGGTATAAATACTTTAGAGTACTCAAACCTGTAACGGCAATAACTAAGATTTATTATTATTTATTTATTTATTTAGCTCCACGCCACATCCCTTGCGGGGTAGCCAGAGACGACGGAGTGCCAAACGCTACGAATAACAAATGCGGCGTTGGGGACCGCCAACCAACACGCCATGTACCGAACGGCGGGAGGTGGAGGACAGAGCTACAAAGAACTAAGATGATTAACTGATATCATGGTAAAGTGAAATCACACTCGTTAGAAATACAAAGTGTTTCAAAAGTAATAATTGTTGTGTGGCTTCGTCTCCCCTCTCCTTTTATATTTATTATAAACTAATTACAAATACAAATTATATTATAATAATTTAACTTGTTCACTAATATTGACGCACACAGACGACATACATGACACGTACATATGTGAACATGGGAATACCCACGACTGTCTTGATTACGTAAATTTAGAAGGATATACAACAGAGTTACACAGTATAAGTTTTCTTGTATTCACTTAAATGCTTAATATTCATAGTTTATTCTATTTGAAATATACAGATGAGGTATTCAAAATATATAGCTATACAATATAAACAATTATTGAAACATTCTGAACTTCAATTCATTAAGATAAAATTTGTGTTGTTTAAAATTGTTTCAATATAAAGAGTTTTTGTCTTTTAATAAAAATAAATTTCATATAGGTATAAAAGCTATACAAACAAAAACATCTCTACGATTGAAATAATTTTTATGATGACTAGAACGACTATAGTTCATGCTCCGTGCAAATATATAAATATCTTTAATTCTTGTGTTGAACATCGGTTCACTGTTTACTACAACTGTCTCTAATATATTGCTTGTGAGTGGTAGTTTTGTATTGTTTTCCTAATACGAACAATAATCAGCTCTAATTTAATAAAAATAAGGACAATATTGATACAGATTACGTGTTGACTGCACTTTGCTGAATCAGTGTGTATTCATTCTCATTGGAACTAAAGAAGTTAGTAAACAATGAAGTGTGACGTCTATTGCATTGCATCATATTTGGTTACATATATGGAATTCTGCAGTGTTTTAAAATATTTTGCTAAAGCAAATATAATTAAATTGTTGTTCAAATAATAAAACGTATAAATGAACAAATGCAAATATATTTTAATTACAGCTGCGAAACCACTGTACATATATCATAAACTGTTTGTTGACTCTCAGTACGACGTCCTATTCAATATTTACTGGTTTTTGGCTTGGAAACTATTCACACACTAAATGTAATATTCAAAAATAAATTCAATATATATTACGCTCATATATATTTCATAGAAGAATATAAAGTCACCAATTATTCTTCATAATATATATTAAGGATTTTCTGTTGTGGAAAAGTTAAGAAAGCTTGGCAATTTGGCGCAGAGAGAACAGTGTGATTAGTCGCTGCGTCAGAGTTTGCAAACCGCAAACATTATTTATTGCATCAAAGATTTTATCTGGGGCTTAGCTTACATTTTTATAGAGTACAATATTGCCACTTCACACACCTGCCTTAATATAAAAACACAAATTACATTATAATTAATTTTACATGCGATATAAAATTTTGTTTAAATTTTGCTGTTATATTGATATTTTATTATCTACTATTCGTCAAAATCTAGTGCTTGTTGTATCCAGGGAGGATAATTACATTGATCCCATGATCCCATCTGACATCTTGTCAATAGACAGTAATGTACTAATGCATAATATATAAATAGTAATGAATTCTCAAATAAATAAATGTATATAACAATTCTGGCATAGGTTATAGTTAATACTTTTAAATAATAGACTATTTTATCAAGAGCTGCAACTCAAATCCTTCAGAATGCAGATTTCTGGCTCGTTAGCAACTTTTTACTAACACCTGTCGCTCAGACTAATAACAAACTTACTTATATGATTTAAACTAGTTTTGCCTGAAAAACTAGTCCATTGCGTTTTTTTATTCTATTATTATCAAAATAGTGTCATGCAGCAAGATGAATAAAGATAACGTGAAATAATACATAAAAAGATTTAGAATATTTTTTTGTTTTGTAAATGAAAGATAAGTTTTGTGCATTTATATATATTATATACTTTTGCATTTTTTTTTATATAAAAGAATTAGACCTCCAGACTTTTGAGTGTTATACATGTGACATGAGCTATGAGCTATGAAGCTAACTAGATAGAAATTTGTTTATTTAGGAGCTAGCGACCGGTAGATATAATTATTTAAATATAATTGTTAAGATGTCTTCACAATTATGTTTAAATTAAATTCAGGTTCAAGACGTAATTTCATTATTTATGATAAAGATATACAATCTAATATTTTCAAGGCTTACATACAATTTACCTAGATGCAATTAAATTATTATTTTATTCAAATTAGGGAATTTAAAGAAAGGCTAATAATATATATCAGCAGGAGTAAGGGAGAAGTCGGTCCTAGAGAACAAAGTGATGCATAATCTTCAATTTCACAAGGAAATGTTTGTTCATTTGCAATATGTTGTTTAGTAGTTATTTATTTGTGCCAAAATTTTAATACAAAAATACGAATTATTAAACAGTAATCACAATCATATAATTTAAAAATATAATACCTGTAACTTGGTAGAAAAATCACGCGGAATTATAAAGAAATAACATTATATAACCTTGAGTCTGAAACTGGACATGATGACCTATTTTATTTTTATACTCCTTCTATAATGGATTTTGATATGAGGAAAACAAGGATCCATCTTTGTTTTAATTTTCGATGCCTTTAAAGGTCTCAGTCAGCTAATATTCAATGAAAATGTAGACATAAATATTAACAGGTTTTAATTTGAACACTAAAATATATTTATACATGACGTCTGTATGTGGAAATACATTGCATACCTTTAACATATATATTGATCAGTGTTTTGCAAAAATAATAACGATTTAAAAAGCGAATATTTTTATTTGATCCCAAACGAAATATTTATTAAAATAAAAAGGATATTTTATATTGAGTCATTTAGTTTAATTTTAATTACTTTATTCCTTTGTGGCATATCGATGAAAATATTTGGCTCAGAATTCAATCCTCATTATAATAAAAGATCCAGATGTTGTATTCAAATAGGAATTAAATGGTGGATGAAATGAAATTGGATAATTTCGAGATCTCCCTCAAAAAATATTAGAAAATGTTCTCAAAATTACTTGCTTAGTTCGCTTATAATTAAATAACAAAAATTCAAACAAACTAACACAGGTATTTTTTACTTTATAGTACAACCTATTAGTTCATTCTCATACCTCGTTTCTTATGCCGTTGGGTTTGGTTACCTTTAAAATAATGGATTTAGCGATTAGGTCGCTCTTTATACTTTTTATTTTTTTTTTAACATTATTTATTGAATGATAACGAACTGAGAAATATAGACGGCCGACATTAGGATTCAATAAATGACTTTTTTAGAATGGAGCTAAGGGTTAAATCAATAATAATTAATTTATATTAATCATAATCAAAGCTGATCGTATACTATCTGTTTTTATGAAGTAGTTTGAAAATATCTTTTAACCTTTATTTTATTTAGTAATTGGTTATTAAAATTTTAATGAAGTAATACTTTTATTCAGGTATGTAAACGTGCTTGCTTGCTTCTCGCTCATTTATATTTATTATAGTAAATACAAATGCATCGTATGAGTAGAAATATAGTTGACTATTAGCAAAAATCTAGAAGTTATGAACAAGAGGTACCAGTTATGAAAAAAAAAAAAACAAAAAGAAATTTAAAGGAGTTATTATTTAAAATATCCTAGTATCATACTGTAAAGCATTACAAAAGCATTAAACAGTAATGGGGCTTGAAAGATATTATACTTGTAAGACTTTAAGTTGAAGTTGCTAAAATATTCTTTGGGTTGTACTAATTAAAAAAAAAACTTTAATGTAATAAAATAATGCTACATTTTAATATATTAATATTTTCCCTTTTTTATATTCTGATAAAAAATAACAAATCATTTAAAGATTTATATCATTAATTATGTGTACAAAATACACAGCTAAATATTCACAGAGTATTTATAAACAATCTCTAACATTATCTTTATAATGAATGACAGTAATCTGCTTAAGAGCCTCAGGTGAATAGAATCGTATTTTGCAATAAATGTTACATTTAATAAAACCTCTAAAAGAAAAATTAACAATCTTGAAGCTGTTTACATTTAATGAAGTGTTTTATTTAGAGTTCATGAATTATTTAGACTTGGTAAAGTGACTTAACTGGTGATATAAAAAAATTTTCACCCTTTCTTTCTGTCCAGATCCATATTAAGGACAACACGAGGTACTTCAATGTCATTTGTGTAGGTCCGAGATTATAAACATATTGGCAGTTGGAACATTTTCGTTATCTACAAGCCGATCATTTGATCTTTATCGATCTATTTAATAACATATACTAAATTATATGATATTAATGAAATGTATTGTAAAATCTGTGTAACTTTAAGCACGTAGTCTAACACTTAGTCTTTGCACTGTTAAAAAATTGTGTAACCAGCATCTTAGGCTTCTTTTTATGCCGAAAAAACAGCGTCGTTATATTAGTATATAGGTGTATTACAGATTCTTTAAATTACTATGTATTTTTGTAAACTTTTACAAAAAAACTTTGTGAATTTATCATCTGTAGGATTTTACTTTTTATACCAGTGCATGAATGTTTAATTTTAATATGTTCCGGAGAGATTTTCGGCGTCGCAAAAATACCATGCTTTTATAAATGTTTAAACACGCAGTTTGAAAATAATGTCGACAGAAGAGGGCTAATTCACATACAAATCTTGGGAATGACTCATTTTACCGCAATTATTACAATACTGAACGAATTATTTGAAATCTATTAAGAAAATAATACAAAAATGTTTGGTCATTTACCCTTTTTAGTCAGATAATTATTAGACAATTATAAACATTTATTTAAAAAATTAACATTTTTTGACAATCGAATGTTTTTTCCAAACTGTCATATTCAAAAGTATAACTTTTCTATTATGATGTCCATTTTTCGCTTATATAACACACTTGGCAGTGACACATTCTGTTTAAATAGGTGAGAAATAGTTGTCGTTAGCTAGTATTGTATCTGTATTATAAACAGCAAAAAAAAAACAAATTCTATAATTATCCTCAAAACGATCGAATATCAAAAAATCTGTGCCCGCAGGGGGACACGCGTGGGTAGACCTCGTGTGTAACTCGTTTAAAATATAACTCACTACCTAAGAATAACACATGATGCCGTTGTTTACATCAAAAATTTTTTCTAGGATAAGGTGTCTTTTTTGGAAATACTTTTGATACTTAAATTTAGAGTAAAAAATAACCTTTCTATTAAAAATATTTGCGAGGAGGGAATATTTACCAGAAAAAAGTTGCCGTGGTTTTACCTACCTTAAATTTTCAAGCTAAAAGTGGTTTTTAATTTTTCTCTCGGAAACGATACCTTCTACGGAAAAACTTTTGATACCTAAATTTAGAGTAAAAAATAACCTTTCTATTAAAAATACTTGTGATGTAAGAATGTTCACCAGAAAAAAGTAATGAATTTTTTTCCAAAAATTTTCGTTTTTTTTACCCCCACTCCTAAGTTATTGAAGTTAGGTTTTCGGTTTATCTACATTAATTATAGGTATTCATCAAAGACATCATATAATATGAACGCGATAGATCTACTTTGTATAGGGAAAAAGTTATGGTCGAAAAACTGAAATCAGAAAAAGTGAGGCCCTAGCGCGCCCCCTGTGGCCGGTTAACGAACTTGACCTTCATTTTTGGTTGGTTGATTTTTGTGCAAAGTTTGAAAGTGATCCGAGCGAAACTGCGGCCGCTATCGTGCTGACAAAAGTCGAATCTGGACGCACGCACGCATATATATATATATATATATATATATATATATATATATATTTTTCCATATATATATATAAACATTTTGACCAATGGTCATTTCGGACTCAGGGGGTCATAAAAAGACCTCCTGTGAAGAAATTTTTCCAAAATTTGAAAGTCGGGTACAAATGAATGGGCAGACCGAATTCTTCGAGGTCTACCCAAAATGTCATCCCGCAATGCAAATACGTTCCGTTTTTAAAATATTCGTCTGAACGCAATCTTTTAAGAAATAAATGTGCATTGAATCGATTTAAATTTAATATATATATAAGGAAAGATAACAACGGGTTGTATATCGTGTCAAAAGATAAGCTAAATCGGTGCAGTAATGTTTGAGTTTTTGAGGGGTACACAAACTAACAGAACGTTAATTTTATTTAGTATAGGGATATTGGGACTTGTAAAAATATAAATTAATTAGTAAGGATAGTTTAACAGGAATCAAATATATTAAGAATATGTTTAGCTCCATATAAATGAAGAAAACACTGTTGTTTCTTAAATATACTTTGGTGTCTTATGTAAAGATAGTATAAAAAGGACTCCTTTAATTTAATAAACAGGGAAACTGTATAGTGATATCCTGTAAGCGTTATAAAAAAAGCAATTTAATAGGTAACCCTTTTATCGGAGTGTTTCGTGGACTGAGTATTCACTGTTAAGTAAACGCTTTACTCACTAAAGGTTTAGAAACTGCTTCTAAGAGGTCATTGTACTGAGAGGTCTTCTAAGAGGTCATTGACACTGTAATCTGGATAAGTTCTTTAATTTCTATACATTATATGTCAGCATTTAATTTCCGTGCCCTCTCTAAGATAAAGAAGATATCCTAGTATAGAACATTATTACAGATAGCCAAGAAAAATTAATATAAGTATTTGTAATTATATTCAAAAATACTTGTTAAATTAATTAAATTTTCGACGAATATTTTCTCATTAACTAGCAGTATGAATTGTTTATACTAAAATTTACCGGAAAATTAATAATAGGGTTTGTTACTTGGAAGGTCGGTTTACGTATATTATCAATTAATGATACATGAACCAATTTGTTTCTCTAGAATCTCCACAAGAAAATTACAATATTTTAACGGTACCTATTCTTTATTTTTGATTTTTTGTTGGTTTCAAACCATTATACGTAACATACAAAAATAAATGTGTACTACAATGATTTAAATCTTCTACTTTTTTACAAACAATATACATTACGTAATAAAAATAAACACTTATAAGATTATCTTGAAAAAAAACTTAGCTGATGAATAATAAGGATGTGAATAAGCATGTAAGCGGAAACGGAAGCGTGGGCGTAACAAAAAAGCCTTATGATCTGATGAGGGATTTGTTACAGAAATGAAGCTTCTACTAAAAGTTAAAGATGATACCCTTACTTCTATGAAGAAATAGAGGCCCTCTGCTAACATAAAGTGGTACAGGAATTAAGAAAGTAAGACTACAAGTATTTGCAAAAATAAGATTGTTGTTAGGATGTTTGAAATGAAGAGTACATAGTCAGGATCAATATCATAAATAATGTTATATGAAATTAATCAAAATACAGACAGACTGTAGCTTGTACAAAAAGATATATACAAATATGTAAAACGTTTAATCTTAAATATGAAATGACCCGTGATAAAGTTCCTGTATCGATATTGACGTATTAAAAACGGATTTCACTTCTCGTTTGTAGTGGGCGATTACTATTTCGATTTTCTACTGGAAATGGAATGCGTCAATGCATTGCTTCCATTGCCTCGATAATAGTCTTTAACGACTTTAATCTACTGGTTTTAAAAGTATAAATTATGATACAATTCTCCCTTTAAATAGTTTAAACAATTGTTTTATTCTACTATTTGATATGCATTAAGGACGGTTATGTTTTATGAAATGGAACTGATTGAATTCTTTAAAAAACTCATTAATTGTTATGTTGATATATTTTGATTAAAATTACTCGATTAAACTTTTGAAAAGCAAAAAGAAAAAGAACAGTTGTTGAATGATTCTTAAATAGTGCCTTTATATCGCATTGGGTTAATAAAACCCAATACTTAAAGAAATAGAAATGGATAACAATTGTAATTTGGTCCATTGCACTTACTTTTCGACATTAATGAAGTCACAAAAAAAATTACCTTTTGGTAAAATTCTTGTCGGTGGTTCTCTAATATAAAATATATATAATATAAACCGCCGACGGAGGTTCATTGCACATTTTCGTAAAAGAGAGTTTCCGGAGAATCGTACTGTGGAAAAACGCCACCCATCCAGATAGTGGTGGTGATTTTGTAGTTTGAGGCATTTTGGCGGTGGTAAAATCTAAAATAATAAATTAACTTTTATATCTTTACTATATTATAATATTATTTACAGAAAAATTATTTTTAATATTATAATTATATAATAAAGTAATTTACTGATATGTATAAAAGAAAATATATACTATAATAATAATAATAATAATAATACTCTTTATTGTACACTAACAAAAAAAAAGTAACAAAAGAAATTAAATAAAAATAAAACAAAAACAATAACAAAAGTAGAAATTATACATAACATGTTCAATTAATGTACAAGAGGCGGCCTTATCGCTAAAGCAGCGATCTCTGCCAGGCAACCTTGGGGTACAGAACCTTGTATAATTTAAAAACTAATGTTTGCGAGTAGGGGTGCAACAATCAAATAAAACTACAATATAATAAAAAGCACATACATCATAACAGTACACAGAAGCATACCTACATACACACATACACATATACACATATATACATACACCTACACACACATATACATATATAAACATATATATATATATATATATATCACATATAATAAAAGTAACCAGTGAGGACGAAGAAGAAAAAAGGACAAAGTTACATATAAATTAAAATTTATTGACATTGGGATGAATAGAAATCATGGACGAGTTTCTTAAAAACAGCAAGAGATTTAGATAGTCTAACTTGTAAGGGGAGGGAATTCCATAAACGACAAGCTTTTACAGAAAAGGAATTAGTATAAAATGTAGTAGAATGTGAAGGAATTTTTAAGAGGAAATTGTTATCAGAACGTAAGGAAAAAGAATGAGAATTAGTTAAAAATTGAAATTGTTTTTTTAAATACGGAGGAGTAGAAGAATGGAACAGCGTACAGTACAGCAGGTTAAGAATATGTGTATTCCGGCGGAAGCGGATAGGGAGCAGCTTGAGATGTTTACGAAATTCAGAGATACGGTCATATTTGCGTAGTCCAAATATGAACCTGATGCAAAGATTTTGGAGTCTCTCAAGTTTATTTAAATGCTCTTCTTTTAAATCTAGATAACACACGTCAGCGTAGTCAAGTATAGGCAAGAGAAGGGATTTAGTGAGCGCTATCTTTGTGGAAACGGGAAGAAAATTGCGTAAACAACGAAGAGATCCGATCGTGGCAAAAATCTTTCTACTGACCTCGCCTATCTGCGGGGTCCAAGATAAATGTTGATCGAAAATGATGCCCAGGTTTTTTACTTTTTTACTGTAAGGAACCTGGACACCATTTATATAAACTTGTGGAAGACAAGACCAGTTAATTCTCGATATCAATCTTTGACTACCTATAATTATCACTTGGGTTTTTGAAGGATTGATATTGAGTCCAAAGGAAATACTCCACTGATGAATACTTGTAAGTTGGGCATTTAATGTGTTTATACTTTGCGGGAGTTCATCTAATTTAGAACTTAAATAAATTTGTAGGTCGTCAGCGTACAGGTGGTAGAGAGAAGATATTGATTTGCAGATAGTGTTCATAAAAATTGAGAACAGGAGAGGAGACAACACACCACCTTGCGGGACACCAGCATGCATTAGGGACCACTCAGAATAGGAATCATTGATACGAATGCGTTGCCGGCGTCCAAACAAGTAACTATGAAGCCAGTCAATTACTTCAGGAGATACGCTAAGAGAACGTAATATATTAAGAAGAATGTCGAAATCGACATTGTTGAAGGCACTTGAAAAATCCAACAAAGACATTATGGTGACTTGTTGGTTATCCATGCCCAGTCGGATGTCATCAGTAATCTTAACCAGCGCAGTAGTCGTGCTGTGACCAGGGCGGAAACCGGATTGCATAGGATTAATAATTTTATTACTGGAAAGGAAACAACTTAACTGATTATGTATAAGTCGTTCCAAGACTTTTGACAGGAAAGGAAGGATGGAAATTGGACGATAGTCAGAGAAAGAGGTAGGATTCTTTTTTTTAGGGATCGGAATAATTTGTGCATCTTTCCAGACAGAAGGAAATTGATTGAGATGAATGGAACTGTTAAATATTACAGTAATGACAGGTGTAAGTATGTTGATAATGGGAATGATCATTTTCCGACTAATGCAGTCAGAACCGATGGCATCCGACTTAACGGCAAGTACGTTCCTCTTAACATCACTTTCAGAAACTTGACTTAAAGTAAAAAAGATACTGCCAGGAGTGGATAAGCTTGCGAGTTGATTTAAAGTGTTAAGTTTAGTCGAACCATCTATGGTAACAGTTGAGGAGAAGTGCCGGTTAAGGTCATTTAAGTTAATATTAGAAAAATTTGCATGTTCCTGAGTTCGCCCAACTCCAAGTGACTTAAGAAACATCCAAACTTTATCTGGATCTTCCTCTTCGATTACAGATCGGTGAATATGGTGTCGTCGTGAATCTCTACACACCGTGTTGCAACGATTACGTGCTTTATGGTATTTTTCTTTGTTTATATCAGTAGGAGATGCTTTAAATTTTAATTTGGCCAAGTTCTTTTTCTCCTGCAACTTTTTAATTTCATCAGTGAGCCATGGAGCAGGGAGATGTTTCATACGAACTGGCCTGATCGGTGCGTGTTTGTCATACAACTGAACAATAAGGAAATTAAATGTTGCAATTTGTTCATCAAGAGTATCACAATTAGTTATCTGCAGCCAGTCTATATTGGAAGCATCATGACACAATTTCTCAAGATTCATATCTCGAAAATTTCGCTGTAGAAAGATTTTTGGCTTTGCTTTAGGTGGTTTAAGTTTATATGATAAATATATAAGATCGTGGTACGAGAATGCTGCAGCAGTACATTGGCCGTGTTTTTCAACATGATCCAAGGATGACACAAGAATTAAATCTAGAAGTGAGGGGGCACAATTGGGAAAAACGTGTGTAGGAGATAACGGCAGGATGTGAAGGTTGGATGCATTTACCAGTGTATTAAGTCGGCTTGATCTATTATCATTTTTTAAAAGACACGTGTTGAAATCGCCCATAATTAAAGTATGGTTATATATCGGAGAGAATTGTTCTAGAAGGTTCTCAAATGATAAAAAATAGTCTATCGTCATAGATGGACTATAAAAGACACCAAGAAGTATTTTACTGTGGGAGAAGACTACTTCGACAAGAAGATGTTCAGCCTCGTCTCGGTGTTGCATTAACGATTTACTTTTAATAGAGTAAGGAATGTGAGAACGAAGATAAATAGCAACGCCTCCACCAGATCTCCCAATACGGTCATTGCGTATTAGACTGAACCCGGGCAATAAATATGAAGTTGAAGCGTGGCAAGGCTTGAACCATGTTTCGGAAATTAAGATAGCATGAATATTTTTATTGTCGAAAGAGGATAATAAATCAGGATAGTGTGCCGGAATACTTTGAGCGTTTATATGAACTATGTTGAAGTTTTTCTGTAAGTTTAAGAAATGTGAGTTAAGAGATTCATTAAGAGAAGGAAGACTATGGAAACTGCTACCACTGCTTAATTCATCGGATGAAAAAGAGTAAAAACTATCATTTGGGCTACCATTAAAAGACATCTCAAAAAGATCTAAAATAAAAAATAAACTGTGTAGTAAAAATGGACTAAATAAAAAAAAAAAAATAATAATAATAATAATAATAATAATAATAATAATAATAATAATAATAATAATAATAATAATAATAATAATAATAATAATAATAATAATAATAATAATAATAATAATAATAATAATAATAATAATAAATAAATAAAAATAAATAAATAGAATAAAATAGAACAAAATAAAGCTACTTAAAACTGAAAATTATAAATAAAATAATAAGGTAAATGAAGTAAAAAATAGTAATATGATAATAATAAAAGAATTTAAGAATTTAAAAAAAAAAAAGAGAAATGTAATAAAAATATTAATAATAATAATATAAAATATTAATACCAATGACAATAGTAATAATAATAATAAAAATAAAAAAATAATAATAATCAAAAATAAAAATAATAATAAAATAAAAAAAAAATAAAAAATAAAAAGATAAATTCCCAATATGCAACCAATACGTAACCGCCAGTTGCTAAAAAGTAGATTTTCATCACAAAAATCTTTACAACAAAAATATAGAGAAAAAAAAAAAACAATAATAAAAAGTTAAATTAAGTAATAATAAAAACAATAAAAAAAAGAAAAAGATAGACGTAAAATAATTACCTAATTTAAGGAACAATATTATCTATGGAATTTAATCAATACATTTCTAAACGTTTCTCAAACAGTGACATTTAACAATAAACATTTGTCAAACGTCAAAACAAACTAAAAACTAAATTTAAAAAATTAAAAGTAGAAAATTTATTAAAAATTAGAGTAAATATATTAATAAACTGAGTAAATTACACAACTAAAGTTACTGTTTCCTTACGGCTCCTCTCCTAGTGCGCGAAGAAGCTGCCACGGGATCTTTATTCTCAGTGGTTATAGGAGGATGATCAGGAGACATTGAGTTCGGTATACAAATACTATTAAGGTCTGCAAGACATTCTATTCGATGGTGGGATCCGTCCGCGGCAATAACATGAATGCACCCTTCCCGTGTCCAGCATTTACCAACGCCGTAACGTTTTCGGGCTTCAAGAAACACATTGTGACGACTTTTAGTAAGAAACTCGGATTGAGTTATGCCGGTGCCCTTCAAGTTGGTTTTTGTAAACCAAACCTTATCGCGGATAGAAGTGTCTGTAAACTTAATCATGATAGGCCGAGGTTTATTTTCGGATGTCCGGCCCAGTCGATGGGAGTAAATGGGGAGATTTAAACTTACCTTAATTTGAAATTGCATGCTCGATAAATAGTTAAGTGTTTGTTCTGCAACGTGTCCCTGCTCTGTCTTCTCTTGTCTGTCATCAAATTACAAACTTAATAAGACGAAGTTGTGTGACTTGATAATTCTTACCGCAGCGCTACTTGCTCTTCCTTATCATTATAAAATCGTGTAAACATTATGTGTTATAAGTTATATATTTTTTATTATGACTTGACCACAACCTTTATCATGACTTGACATTGGTAGAACTAAGGAATGGATACCTAGAGATTGTAGATCTGTACGATTTTAAAAAGTACAGTAGTACGGAAATAAATAAATAGACAAGGAAAATGATAATTTTTATATAAAAAAATATCCTTAGTTAGTATTCTTAATACTAGGTAACGAAAATTATGATTTTGAAAAACAGCAAAACAGAATCGATAATGAAACATTTTTCGATACTTTTATGATTTTTATATATAAATATATTGATAGATAGAAAATAGAATATTTTTATATATATAGATTGTGAAATAAAATTCTTATGACTTGAAGATTACATATTTAAATATTTTATACAACATAAATAATCTTTACCACAGAATACAGATTCAAAATTATTTTATTGTGAAATTCTGAAATATATCTTACCTGGGTTACAAAATATACTTTCAACAAATAAATACACTGTACAGCGTTGTTGAACCTATTTATCAATAGGTTAGGCTATCGCCTGGAGTATTTAAACAGATGTTCCCGTCTCAACAGCAATTACTTCTAAGACCTTCAGTAAACTTTTTACTTGACTTCTACTTCGAATCATATAAGTTCCTTACAATATAATCTTGGGATATTTTTAAGTAATTCAAGATGAAAGAATTAAAATATAACATAAATCTTTTTTGACATATTTTTAAGTAATTCAAGATGTAAGAATAAAGATATGACATAAATCCTCCCAAATATCAGATTTACGTATGATGACTATTAATTATGTAGAAATTCTCAAATTTCTAATTCATCTTTTACTTTATAACTATTAACTAGATGTTTCCACCATTTCATCACAACCGTCTATTGTATACCATTGTAAATTGAGGTCGGTTAAACGCGTATTATACTTGTGTACTTAAGAAATCTAAATGATGACAATACGATTAATAATAAATTTAATTAGTGTCACGTTTCTGTTAGAATACTTTTAATTCAGGGCAAGATTAAGTAGTAAATTCTAAAGGGTTATTTAATTACGAAGTTAATCGCGGAATATATGACGATCTCTGTAATGATCATACACTACATCTGAGTGTTATAACGCTGTTCTACAAGATGACTGTCGAAAAACACCTTATTACATTGGTTAAGGATGTAATTCAATTTATTTTTTATTATTTTTTAGGGACGTGCTATTTTTTTTGCCTTTTACTTTAAGCTGTATTTGCGTTTTGCTTTTATCACGCTATTTTATAAATAATAAACCATATTTTATATTATAAGAAAATAAAATATTAAGATACACATGACACAAAACGGCTATAATAAAAATCTTTACTTATAATTTTTTTATTTTCATACTATGATAGTAATTGAAAATAAAAAATGTTAAAAAAAGTATTTCTTAAAAATCACGTAAGCCCTTAACTACTACGTAATTATTAAACAGGTCGGATGTTCGTAAATTAGTAGTATGACAGTTAAAAGCTAGTGAAAGGAAGATAGGTCCAAGGGTCTGAATATGTAATACGGTTCCACACATTACCATATACACTAGAGATTGCTGCAGAATTACGACACCTATTAGTGAAGATTCCAAAACCCTATGTTAATAATATTAATGTTACTGAAGATTCAGATTCGTTCATCATACTGTAATAAAAGTATAATTAAGAATACATGTAGAGATTCCAATGTTCTATGAACGTATCAAGTGTTTTAATTAAGTAATAATTAAGTGTATACGTACTTTGTGCTGTGACTCTAAGCAATTTTTTTTTATTTATTCTACTATTTATAATAGTAGTATTTTATAACTATAATTAATAATTGTCACCGCGCACTTTCGATTAATATTTTACCTGCACACCTGTTACTACTAAGAAAAAGTAGGTAATATCAATGTTATTGTTTCTTTTTTTCCGTATTCTGATTTTTTTTTATTTTCGCTTAGGTATGAAATAATCTAAGAAAACATTTAAACTTAATTAGTAACTTAACTTACTCTCAATCATTTTATATAGCAGTTTATCCATCTCGCTATGCTATCTTATATTTGTCTTTTCATAAATTATAATGTTATACTATTTTAATGTAATGTTTACATAGAACATGATAGCAGTTATCATTATCATTTGTCATTTGTCACTTGTCTTGAAGATTGTTGTTGTTTCATCAGGAGGCAGGCAAAGGTTTATATATATACAGCCAGGAGACATCTGACATTTAAAATTTTGTAATGGATTGTTTACTAATCATAAAAGCTGTTTACACGTCTTACAAATTTATTATTTTCAAAGTTTGTTATATTGTTTTATTTACTTTTTAAACTACTGTCGTATAATTACATAGAAAATTAGTAATAAGTATAATATTTAAATTTTGCTTTCCTTTCTTTTTTATTGCGAAGACCTAATATTTTATAAGATGTAATAATATTATATATTTTCTAAATTTAAAGGAACGTATGGTAAGTTATTTGAATTTTCATTATAAATTACGAAGTGTTCTTTAGTTTTCATAAATTTCTTTAATGCTTTATTTAGATTGCATTATTTCAGTATTTGTCCTGTTTCGACATTTGGATTGACATAGGCTATAGTATTGCTTGTGAGGCCTTTTCCTCCATAAGGTATTATAATTTGTTATAATTTGAATAGATTACGGCGTGGTAAGTGTTATTTCGTAATTTAATCTGTATATTGTTCATTCATCAAAGGAGGTTTTAATTTGTATAATAAGTCTTTACATGAAGTTACATGTATGCACGTAGCATAGATGTAACTTTGGGACGTCAACCTGCACGTCCTTCTTCCTGGTCTGTTGCTGTAACAGTAGCTGCATTTAGGGTCTGCCTTTAAATGCCTGATCCTCTTTAGAATATTGTTTTTAAATGTCAATTATTACGTCTTAAATTTATCAAAATTGTTATGTAGGTGTTACATTCATTTAGGATAGAAAATGAAAAAAATAGTAACAAGATATCAGTAAGCCATTATGCTACGATTCTATTAAATATCTAAAGCAAAGTAAAAGTATCTTTCTTTATATAAATATGTACAGACAAACTTTTATTCACTGGAATCGTTCAGTAAATGTTACCTAGAATATCAAAAGTATTCTGAACACAATGCTGTAGTCCACTCAGCAGATGGTGGACGGACGAGAACTTGTAACAACTGGTTTCTGACGAAATAAATAAATGTACATTACATTAGATTTATTTAATTTTATTCTATATTGCATAGATAACGTTTTATATTTCAAAGAATTATAACCACATTACTTATGAATACTTTAAAATTATATTAGAAATTAATTGTTATTATTATTATATATTTAAACCAGTAAATTAAAACAAAATAGGGAATGATTAAAAAGAAAATTTACGAAAAAAAAATAGTCTACCGTTTAGGTCTATCAGAGTCTTCAGACACTGAGAAATGACTGTCGTGTTTTCGTAGCATAATAATATTAAATAATTTTATAAATTGAAACTGTTACAATTATTTTAATATCAGTGTTTTTTTACAGTGAAATAAATTATTATTAATTTATACCAACATAACAACGAACCTAAATTAATTTTAATGAGATAGAGAAGCTTAGCAATTCTGTGATAAATTGAATTAAAATATTCAAAGATATTACGATGAAAACTATATTTTTAATAAAAAAATGCTAAAATTTATTTATACATAGTTTTGTTTTTATTTCATATTATGATAGTCCCATTAAGAGTAATTTCAAAATAAAAATGTATCGGTTAAAAAGAAATTCAAAAACCGCGAAATACCGAAAAGGTACGCGAATTTATTAAAATACCAATAATTAACGTCACATTTAAATCTAAAACACTTGTATATTAGACCCAATAAGCTGATGCTACCCGTGCGACGCCGGGGCAAGTCGATAGTTAATAATAATACATATATAATTAATTACATAATCTTATAGTATATTATACATAGGTCAATCTCATGTTTTTTTTTATTAAATTAAGTAATTTTATTTAATAAAATATTCCGCATGTGTTAAAATAACATAACAATAACTATTTACAAAGATATCTGTCTTTTTAATCGTGTACATAAATAAAGTGTGATATTTTCAATATTTTTCTAAATAATATTTGCTATTTAATAAATTAACATGCTGTTATTTTTAACATCACTTTAAAACCGTCTTCAACATACTTGAAGTCGTTGTATAAGGTTGTATTATAATGATTGTATTTGTGACAATATTTCTTATAATAACCAGTCTGCTCTCTGTTTTATTGTACTCTATCTGTCAGTCAGTCTGATACAATTGTGTCAGTAATTTAGTCACTTACTTTTATATTATTATGTAGTTATATATTGATTCTACTGAATTTAAAGTAATTATTATACTAGAATGATTTTAATTATTTATTGACAGTGTTTTAAAATTCAGTATTATATTCTTATATTTAATAATTATAAAATAAATAAAACCAACATGTTATACGATAACTATATTTAGTAACAAACAAACGTTTATTATTTTATTTTGATTTAATTTAGCAGACAGCAAAATAAGTGACCTATTTAGGAATTAGTCTTTCATAATTTAATATGATGTCTTGAATATTATTTACTGATGCTTAAAACAACTAACAAAAATGATTTTTTTTAATATATAAAAAAAATACACAGCAATATGCTATAAAATTAAAGGTGTTCTTGTAAATTTTATATTCAATGTATGAATTTTGTTTATAAAGAGTGAATTGCGAATAACATTTCTTATAAGAAACCACTCTTCACTCCGCTTTCTGTTCTATTGAATTCCATTTGTCAATGTGTCGGATAAAAATGCGTCAGTTGCTCCTCGAATGTAAAAGATAAAAGTCAACAAAATATTTTATACTGGTAAATTAATCATAATATTTTACTATATATAAATTGCGTGTCAGGATGTTAGTTTGAGTTAATCTTTGAAACCACTAAACCGATGACAAGGAAATCTATTTTTATTGTCTGTCTATTATTTGGTGCATATTTGAAAAATAGTATTGTATTTATCTCGAATAATAAATATTTTTTTAATGCGAATTTATGATTTTTAAAACATGAACAATTTAATATAAGGTGTATGTTTCCAGGTGTTCATTTTATTATTACAATTTCAATGGACGTTGAATAGTTTATGAACTAGTTAACACATTATTACATGTATGTAAAATATAGAAATGAGATTTATAAGTATGTGTGTTCGTTTATTTTTCTTAAAACATAACACAATTTTGTAATATTTAATAGAAATAATAATAATCTATTATAACTTTAAAAAAATAAACCTTACTATGACTAAAATACAATACATACCAAATTAGCATTTTGGTAGACACCTTGTAGTAACTTTAAAAGTGCCCCTTATCTTATATATTCGTCTTTCATGTATTCTTTCGCGATCTTCGTAAGAATCGTAATAGACAGAAGAATTCTGTGTCATATATTATAGTAGAAAGTGCCTAATTAAGTTAAATTAACATTGAAATTGCATATAGTTGTTAGGAATTTGCAATAATTTTCTTGTCTTAGTTTGTAAAAAGATTTAACGCGATCACATTAAAAATAGTTGTATTAATGTTAAATTATTAAATTAACTTATATTATATAATATTTAATAACCGCAATTTTATATATATATAGTATATTTTATAAAATTCTGAACTGTACTTAAAAAGTATTATTAATAACATTTAATAATTTAAAGTGTACCTATACCTTAAATTATTAAATGTTATTAATAATACTTTGTAAACAAAAGATTATGTTTTGGTTACTTTCTCTATTCACAATTTCTCATAATAATATATTGCACAATATTGAAACACTATATACTTTTTGCATAAGGTTAGTAGCACCACTCGTAGTGTAGAATAGTATTTTACTTCTATATCCAACAGTAAAATAAATATATAGACTACACCGCATCAAAAAAATCGGGAAAAAAACAGTCTAAAATGCATGATGCATCACAATACTTTAGATACATTCTATACAAAATACTATGAGATATCAATACTTCCTATATCTTCTATGAAAATTAACAAACGAATTTATCTTCCGGAAGAAATAATCTAACTTTTAGCCGTTAAAATTCTCCGGATAAATTTGTTTTAGCAGCAATTGGTATAAAGTTTCTAAATAATTGCAGAGGGGAAGGCTTTAACCTCCTTCGGGTTCCTAGTGGGTGAAAAGTTTTTCTTCAGCACCTTGTTCATCTCGAACATTATCTTCGGTTATTGCTACATTCTCAACTTTCTCCACTTAGACTATATTCGGTTGTATGTACATATATACAATGGTCTATTATTTCATTTTTTTTGGTTTAAATTTTATGGTTTTATGAAGAAACCAATTTAATATTTAATGTTCGTTAACGATAAAGTCAGCAGTTTGACGGCAGACGAGTAGATGGTACACTTAATAGTCGGTGGTGTCATCGCTCATGACTATTTGTAAGTATACAACTACACAAGTGAAATAGGAAAATATCTAATAACTATTTGCAATTTTAATGTTAATTTAATTTAACTAAGCACTTTCTAAAATAATATATTACAGAGAATTCATCTCTCTCTTAATATTCTTGCGATTATGATAGATTAAGGAATAATGTTGTTGATTTTTTTGCAGTTAAATTGTTTTCGTTGTTTTATTTATAACAATATACTTTTTGTTCTTATAACTAAACAAAAAACAACAATTATTTTGTTGATAAATGAAACAGCATATTTTAATTATACTCCAACTTCAAAGTTACTTAAAAAGAAAACGAAAAATTCTATAATGACAACGATCATCAGATTAACGCTAAAGTTAATAATCTTTTAAGTTTATTAACAGTAATTTTGTCAATACATCAAAACAATTTTAACACTAAGAAGGCACTTTTAAAGTTACCACAAGGCGTTTACAAGATTTATTTTCATAAAGTGAAATTATTATTATATCTCGAAAACAGAAGATTGTGTCATGCTTTAAGAGAAATAAATGAATATTTTCCGTAAATATTCATAGGTTCTAAATTCTATATTAACAGCATTTGACGTTTGTTTTCTAAAAGCATCTCAGAAGAGGATTCATGTTTTCAATATTATAACATGTGTTGTATGTCTTTTATAACACATTAATATGATATACAAATTATTTAACATGTTGATATTTATAACACCAACCTCTTACATCGCAATCATTAATATAGTTTGAATTTCGTAAACCACCTGGAACCGTTATTATATTGAGTAAGATGTTGTTTATTGTAAGTGAAAACCAAGGTTCCTCTATAGAATAATGTATAGAATAATATATAGTATTATAAATATTATTTATTTTAGAAGTTTCTCCTACATTTTTCCTACAATTTATCTTTAAAATCACAGTTTAAAAGTTTGAGCCGACCGCGGATGTTATAGCGAAAACAGATTGAAAAAATGTTTAGCCATTCAAAACTTATCAAAAAATATCACTCCTGCCATAGACAATACATTAGAGCTGCCCTGCGCGTGCAAGCAATGTGTTGAGCTAGAAGGTAACAATTAGTCCTAATAAATCGATATTTCCTATAGCTATTCAGATGAAAGAAGAGGGGCTCAGCTCAACACCAGCCGCGCACGGTTGGCGGATCCTAGTTAAATACTTGGTAAAATATTCAAGGAGAATTCTTTACAAAAGTATTATTTACTATGTAAAATTATTGTGAGACTTCCCCGAAAAAAAATATTTTGAATTAAGTAATTATCTTGTGGCAATCATTTTCTCGCATTTCATAGTTTCATGTAGTACATTATTATGACTCTTTTATGACCTCGTTAAGGTAATAACGTTAATAATTTATGACAACATTTACTGCAGGAATCGATATTTTTAACTGACAATGGACCATACATTTAAAATTACCAAAATCAATAAGTTTGTCTGATTTATTAGCAATTACATCCTAAAATAAAATAAATATAGATAATTTGCTAATATAATATATTCTATTAGCTATAATATTTGTTTACTTTAATTTATATATAATATTGTTTTGTTACCAAATGTAAACCAACCATTTCTTGAAATAACTCTGTCGTCTAATAAAAATATAAAACTTTACTGTTAACAGTCTGAGTAAATAAATAAATAGATCTGAAATAATCAACAGGAGTTTCTTTTTATTAATATAAATTAAATACAGTATTATTATTTATCATCCTTCAACTTTTTACTATTACTACATAATTATTTTACTATTAAACAGGCTTTTAATAAACAATTATATGTGTACTAGTTGTACCCTGACACGCTTCACAGAGGCACAATTTGGTTGCATGGGTGAGAAATAGTAGTCGTTAGCTAGTATGGCGTCTGTTTCCAAAAACAGTAAAAGAAAAGAAAACAAAATCGATAAAAGTGTCCAAAGAATTCGAATTTCAAAAATATTGTCCCACATTACAAATACATTCCATTTTTAAATTTGGCGTCTGAATGCCTCGTGTAAGAGGGACATGTGCATTAAATCAATAACAATTACAATAAAGATAAGATAAAATAAGATATGATAGATAGATAAGTATCATCTCTGAAAAGGGGTTGTATATCATCGTTGTGTGTTAAAACTTGACCTGAATCGGTGCGGCAGTTTTTGAGTCTTCGAGGCATACACAAACAATCAGAACATTTACGTAGACATTGCATTTATGTGGTTATTTAAATACTTATTCACATATTATAGTTCTTATGATGAATAACTGTGATTAGGTTGATTAATTATCTTTTGTCAGCTAATTCAAAAGACTTTAATAGTGTGACATTGTGTACTATGTTATAAATTAGCTGTTGCCAGCTTGAAGATGCTTTGGATTCCTCGAAATATTATACTCTTTTATTATTTAGATTCACTATTATTCTTTAGTCTTAAATTATATAAATTAATAGCTTACAATATTATTTAAACGTAGCGGTCATTCGTTTCAGATACGTACTCGTAGATGCGACCTACATGGTCATATTCGTGTATTTAAATTATATTAAAATGTATATTTGTTTCCAAAGACATTCAGTTCTTTTATTTAAAATGGCTGAATTAATAAGATGCAACGTAAAAATAACAAAAATAACAGCTGATTTACGTTAAATTTGTTTCTGAATGAAAAAACAGAATTCTGTAATAATCACGTCATGCCAAGGCAATAAGTATTAATTCTTAAGTATTAATTGGCTGCAGTAGTAAAAAGTATGAAATATATAGAAGATGAAGTGAAACATGGCAGTTGTGTTGTACTTTAAAAGATTATTCTCTTTATTTTCAGACTTAATACGTAGATTTTATTTTTTGTTTGAGCTGACCGTGTTTCAATTATACATTTAGTTCTTTTTGTACCTTGAAAAAAATATTTGTTTTTCAAACTAAACTTTCATGATAAAATTTAAAATTGCTTTAGTTATGCAATATTATGTTTTTAATAATAATATATTTTGACAACGTATTATCAAGCGATTGTATTTAAATCGAAAGAAAATCACCAACTTCTCAACAAACTGACCCAAATAAATAATTCAAACGTTTAAAAAGAAAACATAAAACTTATATCTCAATAATTACGTAAGCATTTAAATTCTTTAATAAGTAACTATTATATAGTTAGTTTTTCTACAATTGTATATAATTATAATATTGAAACTAAAAACTCTTACCAATGTTCATTTAAATTATAAAACCGGAAAAGATACTAGTGAATATAAATGATCATTTCAGGCATATCTCGAATTTATGAATACGAAATTTAGAATGGAACAATTGCAATGAGTCGCCGATGGATCCATTATCACATTGAATTCGGTGAATTATATTGTGAGAATTATATAGAAATATAAAAAAATATCAGTGTAGCATAGAGGTTCAAGAGAAATGTTTTTTGTTAATCTTAGTAATATTAGACCAGAAAGTAGACCAACGTAAAATCTCTTGAAAAATCATATTATTAAGTTATACTTTGATTACAGGAGCAGGATACGATAATACATATTTTATAATGTTACCGAAAAAGAAAAATTTCGTAACAAAAGTTAATTTTATCCCGCGGCGGTGTAAACACCGAGCACGCATACAAGTCTTTACACAGATATTTTAATTAAAAGACAAAGAGAATAATTTAATTTATTCCTATGAATAAAAAATGAGAGGCTCGATACAAAAGTTTACATATTTTTCTCGCTTCATTTGTTTAGAAAGTTTTGTAAAGGGATTTAAAATGCAAATGATGTTGTAATATTAAACCAAAGAAATGTTATGCAAAGATATTATAAATAAATGCACAATGAGTATAATATATTAAACTAAGAAAAATTTAATTTTTGGATCAGAATAACCGGTCGAAATAATGAAAAATTATATCCGCATCCCATTAATATTTTTCGCTTGACACTTAACGCGGTCCGCACTTTTCATAGCTTTCATGAGGCTTCAACTTATTTATTATTTAATTATTAAAGTTGGTAGTTCATAAAATATATGTGTATAAATTATTTAGATAATTATCAACTAAATGTAAAACACCGATATGTTACTAATATTTTTTGTGATATATTTTGGCTTGCTTTGGTTATTAGCCAATATGTATATATATTCCTTCTTGTGGCATAAGCGGTTTTGCTATTAACGCAGAACAACCTAAGGAATCGGAGAAACCTTTTTAGAGAAACTCTAATCTTTAATCATCTAAATGGATGCACAACTTGGTATATTACTAATTTGATATAATTCTAATGTAAGAGTAATAATGCGGAAATTTTCCGTAACATTCATTAGTTCGTTTAACCTTTTTAAAGCAATATATTTCAATAAGCTTGCCATCTGAATAATATAACACTAACAAATGTACGGTTTTATATATTTAAATTTAATGATATTTCTAAATATAATTTTTTAATATGCTAATATTATAATAAATCTAAATTGCTAAGCCATTTGCTTATTACTCAATTAAAATACTTGGCACGTTCAAAGAATACATGTTCAGTTATTCATATATTAATGTAACCTTAATTAATGTTTAGGTATGCGATAATCTGAAAACAGGTTTTGGAATATTCGCGATTTGGTTTCATATTTCTTACAGAATAGGCTTCTTAAAGGATAGGATGGGTTCAGGTTATATTATATATGTTCAGACTTAGACCCATCTTCTTTTCATTGTCTTTTAACTGTCATATGACCTATTAAGGCACAGCCGACCTGTTTTATAATTACATAGTAGTTAATGGTTTACATAGCTTTATATTGCTTTTTTTTTTAATGTTAATAATATAAAATATGGTGTTCGCAAAGCAATGCTTATAACAAATTAAAGTTGTAAAAGTAGGTCAAGGCAAGAAAGTAGAAGCTAGAAAGAAGAAGTTCCAAAACAAATAGGAAAAGATAAATTAAATTACATGCATTCCCGGGCGATGTAATGAAATATTTTATGAGAGTAGAACAGTCCTGTAGAACAGCGTAATAACACTCAGATGCAGAGTATGAATATTGAAGAGGTCGTCATATTTTTCGCGATTAACGCCGTAAATTAATAAGCCTATAGGATTTACATTTCATATTTGTTTAATACTCGTACTAGACGTCATTTAGTTCTTTTATATATATATACAACATGTCTTTAAGCGAGTTAACCTTACAATGGTATACAATTGACTGTTGTGACGAAGTCGTGGAAACATCTAGTTAATAGTTAGTTACACAGTAAAAGACGAGTTAAACAGATGATGAATTCTCCAGAGAGATTAAGTCTTTACTTAATTTATCAGGAAATGATTGTGTATTTGTGCAAGTATAAAAATTATGAAATCAGTATAAAGGATAATGCAATTTTATTCTTAGGATTGTTTCACCTGAAAAGACCAATTAGATAGATTAAATTATCGCATAATACAAAATATTAGGACAGTAATAATGAGAGTATATTTAGATTTCAAAACAAACTTAGAGTCAACATACAGGCACTTTCACGACAAGACACAGTTTGATTTGATCTATAATAACAATAATATATAACATGTTCCATTCAGGTTTTCACGAGCTTTAATTTAAATTAAACTAGTTTAACGAATTTAAAATAAGTGACTCATTGAAAAACACAGTTACTACCTTTCGTCTTCCGGTAGACACGATTACTACAAAGCATTTGAAACATCGGTTTAAAAATTCAGCAACAGTTTAACAATAGAATGAAATTAAAGTGGTTTGACATGGTTTAATTACACACGGTTTCACAAAGCAAAGTAAGAGATATTTTTACACTGTTCCTTATTGTGCATTGTGACATCATATTGAAAATTTAAGATAAAAAAGATATTACAAATAAATAAAACTCCCATAGGAAAATACAATTTTGGCAATACTTCAATACTCGTATATAACTTTAAACTTCACTCAACCTGATTATATTATTACTAGCTTATTCCCTCCCGCTTCTCTGGGCATACTATTAATTTGGATGTGAACTTAGGTTGCTATGGTAACCTTTGTCATATTATCCGTTGTCATCGTAACCGTTGCTATAGTAACTCTTACGCCCGCGTTAAGTGTATGTCTCCTACAGGTTTAAAACTTGGCGAAAGGCAAAAAGTTGAAATCCGTTGGGTTAGGAACTCCGTAAAATCCGTTCTCAGTGGACGTCTACATCACAAAAGATGTAACTATGTAAAATTTTAAGTTAATCGGAGAGACAGCTTCGGAGATTTCGTTATGAGTCAGTGAATCGCTTACAGATAATTATTCATCTGCTTATATTTTATTTGTTTATTATGAAAGATATATGGTATTTATATGTCATGTATATTGTAATTTTTTAAAATTTGGTTTATGTATATGTATGAAAAATTAAATTAAATTAAATTTTTGTGAAGAATTTAATTTGTTGGTCTTATTAGAAGCCTTACATAGTTTACATCGATATTTAATATTAAATCTTTCTACCATACTGATTCTGCATATTCATTTCTGTGGGAATCAAAGAAATATCTTGAATTTTATCAATTGGTGTGCAATTTATCGTAACCGTTCGGTTGTGGTTTATATGGAACAGTGTTTAAGTAGGGATTTGATTTTTGTTTATGGTTTACTGGAAAAAATATTGATCTGATCTTTTTGAAGAATTTTTCATTCAATAGTATCAATTTACATATCAGTTTTAAATCTTAAAATTAAATAAGATTTGCTAAAGTAGAAGTAAGTAATAAGGTAAGCTAAAGGAATATGTTGAAAGTAATGAATGAGCCAACATATTCACAATTAGCAAGCTCAGTCAGCGGCAACTTTATACCGCGTGTATTCAGCAAATTGTCCGAAGTCAGAGAAATGATGCTTTACTTAAGAAGTAAAAGCTACCATGTATGTGGTAATAAAGAAAAAAAACATAAGAAACATTTAAACCCAAATAAAAATAAAGGCAATATGGAGCGTAAAACCTTTACGTATTTATTTTGCTCATTTCGTAACGACTTACACAGGTAACTTTATTTAACGCGATTGACTATTCTTTCAAAGGTTTCTTTAAGACTGAGGGTTATAAATCTTAAATAAAATTATACTCATTTTTATAGAACTGTGAAAGAAAAACAAATAAATGTTTTAACAGAGCTTAGTTAATCAAATAGGATGGAGTGAAGTACTTATTCTCAGTTGTGGCAACGATTCCTAAACTCGATTCTTGTTTATCACAAATACTCGTATGATAACGAATATCAGGTCTTGGGAATATGTGTATGTTTCTGTAAAAGTGTAACTGAACCGATATAAAAGGAATGACCTCATAGAGTAGCCATTGTAGTTGTAGTTGTAGCAACATTTGTTTCGTTATAGCGTAACTATGCTCATGACAATTGCAAGCGCGGACAATATATTAATGTATAAGAGAAAGGTACGTAATATATAAAAGTTTAAATATAATCAAAAGGTATTAATAATATATTTATATTAATTATTTGGTCTCGTGTAAGAATTATTATCTAGAAGTCAGATAACATTTAGATAAAAATCTAATTTAACGTATTTGTCTACAATATTTTAAACCCTTGAATTGAGTAATTGGGCGGTAAATAACTTTCAGGTGTTATTTTCCGCGAGAGCAACAATTGAATACAAAGTAACCTCAGATGAAGGTTGTCTGTTATTTACGAGCCGAGTTTCAACTACCTATAAAATACTATAATGTAGGTAATTCGTTACGCGTCTTTAACGTTACGCTTTAACAAGTTGAAGTCTGTTTGCTATATTTTTAATATTATGATTATTTTAATAAATACAATTACATAAATAAATACAATTTTAAAATAACAATAAATAAATAAAATTGTACAATGTAACACTTGAACAAAAAAGTATATATATATAACAAAAAAATATATATATAAAACACAATTATAATTGTAATGTACGGTGAAATCTTATAAAGGCATCTTTAGTTCAGTTAATGATAGTGGACGATTAGAATTCTATAGTGTAAAGGAATGAAACCAAAAAATCAGAAATTTATACAAATAATTTTGGTGATATTTTTGTTGCCAATTTAGAAGTGGTATAAAAATGTATATTCATAATAATTCAGAAATAAGGCCTTTTCACTTCCATCAAACCCAAACACTTTCACTATTAATTATCAATCTTTATAGCTTGATTATTATATTAACCGTCTTTATATTTCGAATAAAAACAATATGAATGTTAATTGTAATACCGCTTGAAGGATTTTATTTATATATTTATTATAAAGGAAAAATATTCTTCTTAGAATTTCAGTTTCAAATTAATAAACTTTTTATAACACAGCGCACTTTTCCAGAAATTATGAAGTATTTTGTATTCATGATGAGACAAGAAAGAAACTTAGAAAAATATCCTCACATAAGTGAATAGTTAGAATTTAGTAGAGTAAACGAGAAATAAAAAGTGCATAACATTTATTTTTCTTTGTATAGATATTTTTTGTTATATGACTTAGAATATCGAGATGGACAAGTCAAGAGAGGACAAGGATGAAAAATTAAATAAATTAATTATCATCACCTTCATATTATATGTATACTATGAACTGTAAATAAAAATATTATATCCGAGTGTCATGTTCTTATTATATTTGATCCAATAAATTTATATTGCAGTGACCACTGTAAACCTTTTATCGCTTTTGTATAATTGAGTATGTATTTTTTATTTTTCATTTAGACTTTTCTTTCATTGTAAGTAATCTATTCAAATTTATTGTTAAAAACAGTGAAAATAACGTTAAATGAAATAAATTTATCACTCTTACAGTTAACTTATAAAATGATCGTAACGTCTTAACATAACCGAATATAACCGATTAATTACCTGTCTTTAAGGTAACTGTAACTGAAACAAATTTAAGAGAATTTTACTTAACCGTTAATTACGAAAACAAAGCTGTCATGGCTTTATTAGAATACAAAATACAACGAGATTAAAATAACTTAAATATGCATTTTGTCTTTTATATCATAAAATTTAACTTTATTCGTAAACATAGATAGTGTCCCTGCAACGACTATGACGTAGTATTAGATATTAAGTATTCATCAAACTTTAGATACCATCTAAATAGTAACCAAACTTATGCCATTTAGGAAATAAATAACAGTACCATTTATCGTTTGCATATCGAGGACTCGTTCCGTAATAACTGTAACTAATAGGCTTACCTGAAGTTATAGTGTACTGACTTCACACTCGATTGAAATACAAAGTTTCTCAAATATCATCAACTAAAACAATTTAACATGTATGAATGTTTGTAGATACTTTATTGTTTTCAAAACGCAAAATTTTAAATTATCTGTTGCTATGCATTTAGATCCGGCGTTGTTTAAAAAAAAAACAGAAAGAAAAGTTGTGGTTTCTATGTACAAGAGCGTTGTAATACACACTTTTTTTTCTTAGCGCACTTCTTACTTTAACCGATGAAAAACAGTTTTTAGCGACTGCCGTCTTCTCACTCGTAGCAATGAAGCCTAATTTCCTGTCGTTAGTTTCCTTTAGTATCCAAGTTTTGTAATCATATAATAGTCTCCTATTTTAACTGGCTTTCTCCTGGATATATTATAATTAAAACAAATTATATTGAATGTTAGGGATCGTGGCAAAATGGGTAGATGAGAGATACAGTGGAACTTGGAAAAAAAATAACTTATTTTAATTATTTAATAATAAACATAAAATTAGAAACAAAATTAACCAAATTGTATTTTAGTGCTTCAAGCAGCAGCACAGAAATATATTTGTGATCATCAAGAATATTGAATTCTATGAAGTATTTACTATATATAATATTTTTAATACAGTGTGCTGGAATAAAATTATCTAAAAAAAATATAGATAACTACTAAAATGTTCTTATAATATACCAGACATTTTCTTGGTGTTTATTGATTATAATTATTATGTGATCACGGATTATAAACTCTGAAGAATAAGAGGAAGTAAAAAAACTATTTCAAACAACATCTTGCATTATTTTTAAAGTTAAACAATTTTGTTTTCAAAATAGAACTTATTCATTGTAATAACTGCGAATATATGAGAATACTCAAAACCTATATATGTATATCCACAAACAATTAAGTAAACTTGATGTAAAAATACTGTTGTAGCCTTTAAGGGTTAATGTAAAGTTTTACCGTCATTGGGTAATTCTTGTTGGCAATTGACTATTAAGAAATATAAATATCTATATTGTATTAATAGTCTTCAAGTATGCTCTACAGTGTCTAAGATAATAGAGGATCATGCCGGCGGTACGGAAGCTCATTTTTTTAATCAAACATTATTAAGAAATCTAAATATTTTACAGTTATACTTACCTACCTTCAACTGATTTTATTGCTTTGATTAGCTTCAAGCTTAGAACCGACTTTTCTTAAAAGAATTCAAGCTGAGTGATTAAACTTCTTCAGCTACGAGGAATGCAAGAGCCCTCATTTTGAAAAACGGCATTACATCTGAGACACTCATGTACAGTTTACCGTGTTCTAGTTCCTTTTGAAATTACAACTTTACCTTTTTTCGTAAAAAAATCCACACATCATTTTCGAGAGGCTTTTATGTCAAAAAGAAACATGAACTTGTTTAAAGAGTACAAATAAGTACCCCAATATTATTTTCTTATTATACTGCCTTATTCATATGCCTTAATTAAAATTAAAAGGTTTGAGTTTTTGTTACTTTACAGTTTCTAAACTCTTTTCTTAGACATATCGTAAATGGACCGAATGATAATAAATGGTATCATGAATATCTATTATACACTTTCAAATGCAGTAAATATTTTTATATCCTTTATTAATATATTTTCTAAAGAAATTAAATTAAGGTGGTATTAAAAAAATGAGAATCTTGTCAATTATTATTTACAAATCTAGCAAAATTATCTGACAACGTTATCTCATCACACATTAATAAGTAACCAACTCTGAATCCAATATTGTGCATTTCTACAAAGAATACTACTAATTTGTAAAAAAGATTCCTGGTACTACTGCAATGAGGATTACGATGTAGATTAAGAAAATAAGAAGACAGACGTAAATGTATGAATACACATATATATTGATAAATGTATTTATTTATATTTTGGTTTTTATTATATATATTATGGGTGTTGATTTTTTGCTATTCAGCAATAAAGGCTGAATTAAAAAATAATTATATATTCATATAATTATTTTTAACCTTATCTTATAATTTCACATCACAGCACGTCGTAGTTTCGGATTTTAGTGTTCAACATGTCGTGTGAGATATAGGTTCCCTTCAGCTTCTTTTAGTCTTGTCTGTCCTTAGATTTTCTAGATCATATTGCTCCTCCAGTGGTCTTAAGGTCATCTGCCCGTCTTTAATGTGCCCCCCTTCTTTTCGTTTACAATCAATATATAAAAAAAACCAATAGCAATTGATTTCAAGAGCAGGAGTAAAATCCATAAACAGTATTGCGGTTTCTCATTTCACACAACCATGAATAAAATAATTAAGACTGTTAACATGTTTCAAAAGCATGAGGACCCCCCGGAGGGCATGTATGAAGAGGTTAATGTCTGTGGTCGAGGCGAAAGAGGTATGCAGGGACCGTAGCGTTTGGCGCTCCGTCGTCTCTGGCTACCCCGCAAGGGATATGGCGTGAAATTAAATATATAAATAAATAAATAACATGTTTCAACTTTTTCTTTGATAACAATGCTTATAATTTTAAAAGATTAATAATGTTATTTATTATTACGACATTTATTTTTATAGATTTAAATCAGTTAAAAAAATTATATGAAAGTATGATGATTATATCAATATGTATTAAAAAAAAAATGTTTTTTAATCTTTAATATGTGATATTTAATTTAAATGTCAAATATCAAAAAACATGAGGAACTAATTGTAGATTTTCAAATCCTCTAATATATGTATATACGTACCTAAGAAAATAGTGCACAAGAAAGGGAATGGGATAAGTTGGGATTAAAAAAACTGAACTTAGTAAGGTGTAAAAAGTTTTGTAGCCCTAAATTTAAGAAATTAATCATGTTTTTCATAACAGCTACGACATCAGCTTCTAACAAATTAATTGTAAGTATATGTTAATAATTAATTCTAGATTAGTATCTGGATGTAGAAGGAGTTGTAATATACTATTGCAAGTTATTTATACTGCAGTATTGAAAATGCCTTCTACAAAAATATTATAAATGCGAAGAATACTGTTTCTATCGCGCGTTATTAGTAGTTCTGAAAAAATGTCCCCTACCTGTAATATTCTACTGAGTGGGCGAATTTTGTAGAAAATTGTTAGCGATAAATAAAGACACAAAGAATTACTGTTGATATGTTACTGCTATGTTAAGCGATATCTATTTATTTATTTATTTACCTTCACGCCATGACCCTTGCGGGGTAGCCAGAGACGACGGAGCGCCAAACGCTACGGTCTCTGCATACCTCTTTCGCCTCGGTATTTATTTATTATTTATTTAATTGGCGATATCTGTAATGTTGTTTATTATAACGTATATATATGTGTATCGATACTGAGTAAATATTAGTATTTAATGTAGTTTCTATTTAAATTCCTTAAAGTAGTCTCAGAATACTAATTAATACATGGTATTGCATATAGCATGTTAGCTATAAATAAATATACAAATATAAAAATCAAATCAACTGTCAAATAGTTGTTGTTTCATTTTAAACACATGTGGTTTATGAACCACGAAGTTAATATGGAATCACGACTTATCCAATTAATCATCAGGGATCAAACCGCAGCGGTTACGAGACTTATAACTTTTACTATTATGGGCCCGATTAGTTCGGGCAGCTTCGTTAATACAACTTCGAATTGAGGTCAGCAATAAAGTAAATCTATGGCAATATAATACTATTAAAACAGTTTATTGCAACTTTGTGTACAATTTACTTTAACAACGTTGTTTATTTGTTTACGATATACATATTTAACAATCAACCCAAATTTTCATATGACTTTTTCTTTTAAATTTATAGTAAATAAGAGTTGCAGTGTATGGTATTAAAGTCCTATTGTTTGCGTCTAGATCTATCACTAGACATTTTTTTTTTCCTCGTTAAAAATACAAATATCGTTTCTTTCAAAAAATCATACTACCGAACATAGCTTAAAAGATTGTATTATGAGAAATTTTAAGGTTTTCAATCAAGTCACCAACTTTTAAATATTCTAAAAACTTTCTAAACTTTGAATATATAAATGTATATAAATAATATCATAAAAAATATATATTTATACAAATTATAAGAGCAACTATACGGGATGCAATGGAGAGTAGAATTTAGATATCATTTTATCTCTTCGTGTCACCATTATCTCGAAGCTGTTTTAATGAGCTCATATAGAATACCAATGTCTGTTATATAATTCGCTACATAAATATAAGTAATACTCTTAAATAAAATATTCCATACAATAATGGAATAAGTTAAAAGAAAAGAAGAATTATAAATACTGCATAGATAATTTTAATTGTTTATTTTAGTAAGAAAAATATCTACATTTGAAATAATATTTTCTAACAACAATAAACAATAATGTAATTTAGGAAAGACAAACTATAGCAAAATACTATCCAATAAAGAAAATAATAAGTATATAATACATAGGACGTATATTGAATCTTTTAGAAGATGGACTAAAAGAGCGACGCGAAGTCCATTATCCCTTCCACATTAGTTTATTAGCATTACCTAGAATGACCCAACAAACCACACCCACTTACAATTTCTATTCCTTGGGACGGACCACAACCTACCCTACTAATACCCCGAAAGGTGAGACCATTGACAACTGGCAAACTATACACTTATTACTTAAAACTTAAAAGAAAGTTTTCTTTCGTTTAAGGTAATTTTATTTGAATGGTCTTACTCTGCCATTTCTAGTGTTCCAGTACTTTTTATTTATTAAATATAATAAGGCTTTCATTATTGACACACATTAAAAATGAACAAATTTTTAATGTAAATTTAATGTCATGAATTTAATTTAAATTTTATTACTACCGACCGAATTGTCTGACCTGATATTGTTACTTCCGGCTAAATTCTATGCTCGGAAACTAGGAGACCGTTGGAAGCAGATGACTTATTAACTGACTCACTGACAAACATCTACATCTCGTATTTACGTGAACAGGATTGCTGAAAAGTATTCGAAACGTCGACTTAAAATGACAGGCAACACTTAGTTCAACAATAACTTAAGAGGAATAAAATAATAAAGTATGTAATGTAATCAATAATAATCTTTCAACCTAATCATTATAATCATATTAGCTATAATAAATTAATTTACGTTATAAAATCTCCGATTAAAATATTTTTTCATGTAATTTAAAGATGTGTCAAAGGTTAAAATAAAAATATATAATATTTTTACGATCTTTAAAAAGAATGCAAGTAATTTTCCCCGCATATCTTTAAAAACGGAGACAAAATAAGAAGGATTTCATTTCCGATTTCTTTCATTTTAATATCACCGCTAAGCACTGTAAAAGTGAAAAGAGGGAGATCAGACGCCATGACCTTCAAACCCTCTGCAACTTTACTAATATGGTTGACGGCTATACGTCGGAATAAATTTATTTTTCGCAAATATTCAAATTCACAATATTAAAGTAGGCCTTTACACGCAAGTCCGTGAGTAAGCTACTACTGCTCCTCTAAAAACTCTTGAATGTCATAATAAGAGTTACGAGTTTATTTTTATTTCTCGTATTTATCGTGTTTCGGTCACTGTTTTATATATAACTATTTAAATTTTGGCGTATAAATCATATATTATTATAAATGTATTGAGAAGCGACTGTAAGAACGCCTATTTCTTTAAATACATATCTCAGGGAATCTCTAGCTTTTAAGTATTAAATAACCCGCACAGCTCAATTTTGTAAAATAAATATTCAATTAATTTCGTCAGCATTACTCCACAATAAAATACCGTAAGATAAAGTGCTATGAAAATAACTCATATAAATAATTAAAATTATAATAGGTTTTTTATACTTCTATAAGAGCTTAAGCTACTTCCACATTAAATATATATATTATATTGTCTGAATTAAGCTACTTCCCTTTTAAATATATATATTATATTGTCTGAATAATATTCTAAGCAAGATCAGATCATGATCTTTGTGTATTTTTCTCATACATTCGGCTAGGAAACTTAATTACTTATATTTAACTCACATAAAACATTATTTGACTTTTTAAAAATTCGTGAAAAATGTTTTCAAAATAATTTAAGCATGTTTTAGCCATTTACACTTAATTATTTAATATTATGTTATTGTTATAATTATTAAAATATTCTGCTTTCATTTTTTATCAAATTACATTAGTGGTAATAGATCAAGAGAAAGGCAATGGATAAAATAAGCCACAATACAATCATGATGATAACTAAATATGTATTACATCAGGCGACACTCAGTCTGATTATTTTATTATACGTCTACATACTCTTTATTCGTTTGTTATGAAAAATGTATTGTATTGTTATGAAGGTTACGATGTCAAAAGGAAGGTTTCTTTATGTATATAAGAAATAACCCATAACCCACAATACAACGTTGTTTATGGGTCGACAAAGGATTTTGAGATCTAAATGAAAAATTTTTAAGGTAATAAAATAAAATATTGATATTTTACCCACATTTTTCTAGTTGTTTAGTAAAATCGCGTTACTGAATCTTCATACAGGACTTTCATGTTGTTGACAGAGCAGCGTAAGTTCATAACATGCTACCAAATGTCCCTACACCTCAGCCGGATTCTGTATGTAAACTGCTGTAGGCTCATGGTAAAACGTTTTGTGAATGACATTGTGATTATACGAGTATGAAGTTAACAATGCCGCTGGGATCATAATGTTGCACGAACTCGATCTTGATGTAATCTGATCGAACATTGTGAGGAGTAATATGTTTGATGTGATTATATATATCAAAATCAAATCAAGTTTCCAAGCAGCTGGCTTTCGAGTTTCCGGCTTTTCTGACCAGAGCAACATTCCGAGCCAGTGGTAGCTTACTCACGGACCTTTTTTATTTTAATAATTGACGATTCAAAACTCAAAATTGACGAAGCAAAATTCAATCTGGCATTATTTTATTACACTGATATTAAAATAATGTGAGATTAAATTTTGCTTCACAGTTGAAACTTTAGCTATTATTAAAAAAAAAGAGTTATAGAATTGTTAGGTCTATCGCTACTCCTGTACTTGATCAACTTATTATGTAGATTTTTCTCATAACTTATAAGGAAGTGGGTTACAAATATATTTAAGAGATCAATATACATAGCATTATTGAACATTTCCTTTCAAAGTATAATTTCTATTACTAGGATCCGCCAACCGTGCGCGGCGGGTGTTGAGCTGAGCCAATCTCCTTTCTTTTTTTTCTTGATAACTTTTGAATGGCTAAACATTTTTTCAATCTGTTTTCGCTATAACATCCGCGTTCGACTCAGACATACATAAGAAAATTTTTAGCTAACTATCTCGTCGCATTCTGGAGACAACTAAACACAAAGAACGGTCTAACCAAACGGTTAAGAGCTTCGCTTACGCTCAGCTCAATAAATAAAATTTTCAAGCGCATTATTATCTCCATAAATTTGTATGAAAACAATTCATTTTCAAAATTTCCTTTAAGTGCAATAAATCCTTTGGTATTTCTATTTACCTAAAATTTTTCTCAAGCAGGTAGTTTCAGAATATTATAATAGGTAGTTTAGAACAGCTGCAGCTGAAGTCATTTGGAATTCTGTTTTTTTCATAATGATTGCACCAATTGGATTTTAAATTTTAAATATTATTTTCTTACCTATAACTGGTAAAAAATATAAGCTCCAAGTATGACGTTCAGATCAGTAAGTAAATTAGCAACAAGGAGATTATGAAAATATAGAAACAACATCACCATAATAAAGAAAAATTATAAATCTTACTTCCATTATCCTCAAACAACGTCCATCAACAAACAACGAGTATAATTAATCTGATAAATAAAATATCCAGAAAGATATATTTTCTTAATTATTATATAAATCCCTCTTAAAATTAAAATATGTTTATTTTCGGAATGAAAATATTTTGTAGACTTATTTGTGACTATATTGTGAATAATAAATATGTTGAATGTGTTTGAGACTACTCAAAAGTAAATGAATTTCTGTTATTGGTATATTATTAATAGATACACAGTAAAATAATGTTAAAAATATATTATACACAGGTTAGCAAATATATTTTTTTAATGTTATACAATATAATATTAAAAAAAAACTGAACTATTAATGAAACATCTTTATTTGTTTTTGTCATATCATTGTAAATTGAACTTTTAATGTTTGACTATAATTATTTTATGTTATATGATCTAAAACATTGCCTAGGTAAGGTTAGGTGGTATGATCTAAAATATTGCCTGATAGGTTTATATAAGCTAATATAGTTATTAAAATTCAGTTGTTCCAACAATTAAACATTCTAATCAAAAAAAAATCCGTGCCCGCAGGGGGACACGCGTGGGTAGACCTCGTGTGTAACTCGTTTAAAATATAACTCACTACCTAAGAATATCACATGATGCCGTTGTTTACATCAAAAAATTTCAAGCAAAAAGCGGTTTTTATTTTTTTTCTCGGAAAAGGTATCTTTTTTGGAAATACTTTTGATACTTAAATTTAGAGTAGAAAATAACCTTCCTATTAAAAATATTTGCGACGAGGGAATGTTTACCAGAAAAAAGTTGCCGTGGTTTTACCTACCTTAAATTTTCAAGCTAAAAGTGGTTTTTATTTTTTTTCTCGGAAACGGTAGCCTTTACGGAAAAACTTTTGGTACTTAAATTTAGAGTAAAAAATAACCTTTCTATTAAAAATAATTGTGATGTAAGAATGTTTACCAGAAAAAAGTTATGAATTTTTTTCCAAAAATTTTCGGTTTTTTACCCCTACCCCTAAGTTATTAAAGTTAAGTTTTCGGTTTATCTACATTAGTTATAGGTATTCATCAAAGACATCATATAATATAAACGCGATTGATCTTCTTTGTATAGGGAAAAAGTTATGGTCGAAAAACTGAAATCAGAAAAAGTGAGGCCCTAGCGCTCCCTGTGACCGGATTTCTCTGGTTAACGAACTTGACCTTCATTTTTGGATGGTTGATTTTTGTACAAAGTTTAAAAGCGATCAGAGCGAAACTGCGACCGCTATCGTGCTGACAAAAGTCGAATCTGGACGCACGCACGCATATATATATATATATATATATATATATATATATATGACCAATGGTCATTTCGGACTCAGGGGGTCATAAGAAGACCTCCTGTGAAGAAATTTTTCCAAAATTCGAAAGTAGGGGACAAATGAATGGGCAGACCGAATTCTTCGAGGTCTACCCAAAAGAAAAAAATAAGTTACCTTATTATAAATATTCTTGGCAATTTTTCAACTCTTTTAGCAGTAACACATGCAGTAATTTATCCAGCAACAGGAATAAAATGCAGCATGGAAGGAATAAAAAAAATAAAAATAAACTCTTTAAAACTTAAAATAAAATTTAAAAGGCATATTACCGTATGTAATGTGAATAATTAATTCCATATAATACTTTAACACCAATAAATTCATTATTATTGAAAATTGGTATTAATCATTTACTGTTAATAAAATAGGCGAGCAATGTATATTTTAAGAGATGGTAACAACAATTACAATATAAAAGTTATTTTTATACCAGTATCTTTAAAGAGTTACGTTTCAAAATCATTTGCAAAAACTGGATGAATGTATTATCCCCCACTAATGGTGTCTGGCGGAGAGCCGAGTCCTACATCAACGCCAGCCTAATATGAAGTTAGTTCATTTATCATATATGTTTAGAATGAAGACCAATTGTTTTGTAAAATAAACAATGTATTGTTTACTTATAATCTCAAACTTATTAAAATAAATAAGAGAGACATTTAACCTTACCTTACATACATACATAATCTAACAAATAAATATGTTTAGCTTTGTTAAACTTATTTAACAGAGTTCAAACTTGAGAACTTTGGGCAACTGGGTATTTCATTTGAAGTCGCAAAATTATATATTTTATTATTTTTACAATTAACGTTCATTATTTTAAATCAAAATATTTCAGTACGATTTTTAATATAATTCGAATTCATATAATATAAAAATATAATTTACTGAGATATATGTATTTAATGAATTATCTAATTGTTTGATTCAATCAACACTATTTTAGTTTGATGACAATTGATCAGGTTTTTTAAGAATAATTTATAAATGATTTACTCAAAAAGTTCATTTTACTCCATGTGTTTATTTAAAAAGATGACAGAAACATGGACATACATTGTTTATCTTAAATATTTTCATAACAAGTTTTATGACCCAACCCTTTCAGATACCAAACAAACCATTGTAACTTTTACTATTCCGCTACACTATGTTTGAGTGTGCTGTCAAATAAAATATGTCCCACATGTCACATGTATTTTTTATTTTTCCAGAGAAGTAACAAGAGTGGAGTCACACATGAGAAATAAAAAGCTGTGCATCATTTTGAAACGCAAACTGAAGGTTAAAAACGTTCAAGTAAAAAATTTTTACATACACTCAGGTGTCCGTAGTAACCACAGGACTGCATCAGAAACAGACAGAGAAGATGTTTAATTATGTACATACTATACTATCCGTAATTATCCAACTTTTTTTTTCCAAACTATTCTTCAAAGCCAACATGGTATATGAGCTTTTTAAATATTGCAACATCTAACGTACTATTAAAGATAATAAATATTGTGGACGATCCAAGGGAATAAAATATATAATAGAAATAATACCATATTATTAAAAAAAAACTGTTTTTTTATATACCAAGGTATTTAAAATTTATGAAATTGATATTCGATACTGTCGATATTAATTAGATCCTTCGATCTAATTGTCAATTATAGATCACATCATGAATTCATGAATAACAATTCTTAGGTCATAATTTGAAATATATCACTCACTGAATCACTCCATTATTACGTTTAATGGATCATTAAATTATATTTGGCTTTTTATAATTAGAATTATATTTTTAGGACATTAAAATGATATTAAACGTTCAAATTTTCTACTTTAAGACTTTTTTTTTAATATACGGTACGGAACCAGTTTTCTTGAATCATCTCATAGATTTAATGTTATACTAAATTAAATTCCCTGATTTTAGAAAATCTTTATCTTTCTAAAGAAATGTCACGAATATAGCAACTTTTAAAATAAAGAAAGTTTAAAAAAACTTTTTATTATTAAATTTAGCAACAATTATTATTATTATTACTAATGTAGTACAGCAGCCATGTTAATAAATTTGAAAACTGTTTAATTAACTTTCAAAACGTAGACTATCATAAGCCCTTCTGCTCAGAAGGGCTTATTTCGATAAGTTTGGATTCCAAATAGGCCCTCCTGCCACTCTCATTTGACGTACATAAATGATCACTGGTATTGGTTCAAAATGGAAAAGATATAATAAAATAAAAATTTATTTATTCTTGTCTGACTTTCAAATCCCGAGTTTACATACATCTTAGCTTACTTTTAAATCCCACACAGGAATGATAATTTTACAAAATAATTGATAACTCCTAATAAAATTAAACTAACTATTAAAACTTCAGGTTAAGAGAAAATTCATCTAACAATTTAAAACTAAGTGCAAGGTCTTCATAAATATAATACAGTTTTTAATACGTGTAATAAAATACATAATCGTCCATAGTAGTTGTAACATGCACCATGAACGTTCCGGGTTATTTATCCACATACGAGTATGTAATACTGCGGACATATTCTACATTATAGATAATTTATATTTCAGTTTACTGACCACATCCCTATCACTTGTTCTATTGTACATTTATATTTAAAAAAATACTTTTGTTTTCTGCTTTCAACTTACTTTTACTAATATAAACAGTTGTTAATTTGTGTTCTACACTAATCTCTGTAACTGCTGAATGTGATGTAATTATATAGATAATGCTATTTATTAAGTAGGTATTTTTTATTTTCCTATGTTTCCCCAAATTTCATCAACAATGATCACATAATTGTTATTATCGTGGACGTCACCTCGCAACAGCTGATATCTTCTATTTTATTGAAGATGCAATTGAGGATGTTTTGACGCTATATATATATTTAAATACATATTCAAATTGTTATAATTCAAATATCCATTTAATATACTTTAAAAAATATTTAATATTTAGAAAAGACATGAATTTTAAGATATGTATAAAACTTATTATTGACCAAAATACATTTTAATTCATAATATCATGAGCTTTATTTCCCTGAAATAGATAGGAATATATTAAAAAGGGAGATAGGAATAATATTGGTTTTTCATTACATATTTTTTATGTTGGTAAATATTTTTGTAATGGGTTAATATGATATTAAATGGGTATCATATTTAGAGTACATAACAGATGGATATATAGATGAATAGAAGTTTTATTTGCATTAAATATAAAATTTAAGTTTTGGATAAGTGCTAGATGCAAAAAACAAGGCGGACTGAGTCAGTATTCTGATATAAATAATACTTTATAATGTTACCTTAGCCTTGTTAATACATAACATTCTGGATTTTTTTTCCAACTTTTAAAACATTGAGATAAAAATAAATAAGATTTTATTATTAAAATCTGTTATTAAATAATGAAAAATAAAAGACATTAACAATAAATATCTGTTTTCGCTACAGAATACATTTTAATTGCTAGTTAGTTATTAGTAGTTTTGAGCTAGTGATATTAATATTAAAGGTATGTTAATATTCGATACAAAAACGTAAACACATTGCAATGTGATTTAGATCATAATGATTAACGGAATAGGTAAATATATAGTGAATTTAGGAATCTATTCTTTACCGAATTTTATTCAAAGGTATACTGAAACTGAAGGAAGAAGAAAGTCATATTTTACAAGACAGGTTAACGAATCGAGTTTAATAAAATCGAGTGCCTTCCTCTTAGGAGTTTTATTGGCAAATGCCATTTTATATTTCAACTCTTGACGTCGACTTTAAAGTATTTTGTAATGCTTGTGACTTTTTACTAAAAAAATAAAATATCCATGTTAAATAGTTTTGTTTGAATATTTCTTTTAATTTTAATTTAAAAAAAATATTATTAATTATATGTTATCATATGAAAAAAAAATTATAAATGCATCTAAATAGATTAATCTTCATATTAGGTCTTTCATTATCAGGGTTTAACTCTGATAGACGACATATAAAGCCTTGTATAGATCGATGGTCTCAATCAAACTATGTATTCGGAATATGTAGCATATTCTGTTTAGATGCTACAAGCAGATGTTCCATTACACATAGGATGTATATGACTCTATATTTAATAAAGGAAAGCGTAATTAATGTATAATAATTGCCATCTCTGAAAAGGACACAATGATATCCAGTTATTTTTGAGTTTTTAAAGCGCACACAAACCAACAGAACATTGTTATATTTAGAGATGAGTTCTGTACTTAGTTGTGAGATTTATATCACATCCTCCAAAACACTATTTATGTATAGCATCGTAACATCAAGATTAAAATAAAAAAAGAATAATGCGAGGTTAATAAGAATAGTTGTTTAACGACTAATCCATATCAGTTTAAACATTTATCAAATAATAGAAGCATTACATAATCAGTATCAAATGTATCATTCGTTGGTGACGCCATATTGAGATTATTAAAACTGTTCCGTCATATTGATATCATCATATTAGTAAAGTTTGAGAGTTTTGAAGGTTTTATCGATGGTGACGTCAAATATTTCTGATATCACTTTTCTTTTGAACTTGTTCACTTTATGAAGCTTTAGGTGAAATTAAAAGGAAAAAATCTAATATGCTTTTATATTTCTTACTTACACAGTTTCATTAAAAGTAACGAAAAGATTAATTTCCTTTTCTTTATTGTTAAGAAAACTATTATATTATATTTAAACCTTTGAACCTCTAAATAATAATTTAAGTTTATAAATATGTTAATTACTTAAGGGTCAGTAATATATTTCTAAAGGTTAATGGTGTTGCAACTGAACCTACCTTTGTTTTGGATATGTAGTATGATGGCGAGTAGTAAGATATAAGAATTATATGTAAAAAAAGTATATATTTGAAAACTGTAACAGAAAATATAACTTAATTGAATACTATAAGGCTGATTCAAAATTTTATTAAGCTGTGAAGTCAATTGTAAATTGTCATATTATCATGTTATAGAAACATTAATTCGATATCTAATTATAAGAACATATTAAAATAAAGCTATGATTATAAATTACTATATGTGATTACAGTAAAAAACATTAAAAAATTTTAATTAAAAAGCAAATCTTTTTAAAAGCTTTTTAAAAGTGGAATCTCGTTTAAAGTTTATTTCATAATTCATTTTTAAACGCTTGAAATAAAATTGTACCATGAATAGTAAATAAACTATTAATATATGATTGCTTGTTAGTTGTCAACGCTGTTCCGGTCCCGGGGTATTAAAGTTGCGGTCGATCCCAGGCAATACAAACTGTAGACTGTGGTCGGTTGGATCGTTTTAAGTTCACAATCAAATATTTAATAGATAATGGACTGCATCTCCTATTTTGTATCTCTCTCTCTCTCCTAGTAACGGAACAAAATCTTTACTGTATTAAAAATAAATAAATTTTACGTCTTCGATATCTTACACATTAATATATAATTGATTTAGATTATTAAAAAGCCATAAAACAGTTGGTAAATTTTCATAAAGCTTGGTGTTGGCTTAATATTAAAGTCACTACATACAGCACAAAATCAGATGCTATATATACAACATATATCTGAATCCATGTTATATAGAATTTGATTTTCTTAAGCTGACTTAATAACTGAATTTGATATTTTGCAAAGTAACATTTAAGTGAATATTTGAGGTAATCTTTTCCATCACCATTGAATTGAGGACATTCCATACCTTCTTTTTAAAATAAACATTCTATCGTTAGATGTTCTTACTACATCATTATGGTAGTAGTGATATATATAGAACTAATAAAGTAAACTATAGTATAGAACTAAATAAGATATATTTTTGCTGTAAAGTTATTTTTTTGGCATTTTGTTTTGTGTTATTAATTTTTATAATTCGTACTGTAAGACGGCCGACCCCGAAAGACTTTTTAAAAAAAGCTCAATTTAATTAACACACCCGTTTATTAAATGGTCACAATTTTGGGAAACTTAAAATATGGTTTTACAATTACTGGGACCACTACCAGTCTCAACGACGTCCAGAGTACAACTGAATTAAAAATATGATGTACATTTAAAACAATATAATTAAAAGCGCTGACACAATAATGTGGAAAAGTACACTAGGAATACAGAGTTACGAATATTGTATAATAGACATTATTTACATAAATACAAGGGATATAACACCTCCCCCTTTAAGACGGAGCATTCCGAACTTAAGATGAATGCGAAGTTACAATTTAAAATAATCATTTTAATAAAAGATGTGTCTTGAATATAAAACTAGTAATAAGTAAATTACGAAATAGTAATAAGTAAAATAATAACTTCAAATTAATGGTTACATAAGTTCCTGCTTGAGGGAGATTGACATTTATTAATTTTAAGAGAAGTTTTACAATATTCTGGATTAGGTAAAGATTTAATTGAGTTAACATCATCATCGGAAGTTGAGATTTCATTCATTTCAATAGAGGTTGATACTTTAGAATTATACTTGGATAATTTCTTATTGTGACATTGATTAAATATTTGGATACAATAATTGGATGAATTTTTTCGTTTTCTGTAACATCGCAATAATTTATAAAATAGGCTTAGAAATATTATTACAATTACAATATAAGTAAACGTAGAATAATAGTGTCCATACTTAATAAAATGCGATTGTTCTTCTAAATTATTAAGTTCTTTTTCAAGATTATCTAATTGATGATTTTGATATTTTAAAGATTCTAAGTCGATTTTACTTAGAGAAAGAGGCGTTAGAAATGGTAGCGTTTTATTAAATATGGATTTCATACAACAGTCATCTGACGTAATATCAAAACTTATGTCTAAATAAGGTTTTATATTTAGTGTATAACTACTTGTTGGCAATAGTTGAATAGTTTTTGAGAATCCAATACAATTTTCAGTTAATTTAACAATTCCTGTGCCAGAAATAGAATAGTCAATTATATGATTGTCACATTTTACAGTTAATTTATTAGCGTTGGATTGAACATAAATCCATTTGTTATTTTGTAGCTTCTGCCATATGTCTATTTTACCAACTAAAAATTTAGTATTACATTCTGATGGAAGTATGAGAATCACTTCAGTTAATAGTTTCGATTCACAACTAGGATAATTTATCGTAGAAAATATAGAAATTAATCCGCAAATAGAGTAGTTCTTATTTATAAACTTACAAGTATTTAAATTATCTAAAAATGTATAATGCATCCTATCGTCGCTTAAAGCAATAAAGGAATATGAAGGTTGGATAAGAGCAAAAGTAGGAGGGTATGATTGAGAATTATCATGAGGAGTCGGTAATGGAATACTTTTGTAAACAATAAATTTTTCTATTGTTATTAACGGAATTTGCAAAATAAAAACTATCTTCTTATTAAAATAATAAGAACTCAGTTCGGAAACGTCTATTAATGAGCTGATATGATCAATATCTAATGGAACTGGAAAATCATATCTCTTATTAATCTGATTGCTATGTTTAGACAGTTCACTTAAAAGATAAGTAGGACTTATAACACTAGGATGTAGAACATTTAACTTAGAAAATAAAATTGCATTTAATGTTGTCTCTAACAAATTAGAAACAGACATTAACGAACTTACAATAATATTAAGCAAGTTATGAATCTTAGAAGTATAAAATAGTAAATTATCCCTTTTAGTTATTTGGGATAAAATACCGTTCATAGTATTTATTTGTGTATTTAATTTTATTTCATTCTGGTTTAATTTAGAAATTGTACGATTAAAGTTATTAATTGTAGATTTAATTATATGTAGGTTATCTTTAAACAAATGAAATAATTCGGAGTCACTTTTTTGACAAGATGCTATGGCGGCATCGTATTTTCTGGCATCATCGGCATCTAAAGTGCCGAAGAAAAATTTAAGAATTTCACCACCAAATTCCAAGGATCTCTTGACCTTGTTATTGGCTTTATTACAGATAATATGAGAAAGAGATTGTAACTTTATTTGGTTTGATTGTATTAGAACTTCAGCAGGGCTAGAAAAATCTTTACACTGTGATAAATTTTTAGGTTCAATTTTATTACAAAGATCTAAAGAAGTAAAGTAATAATGTTTCAATTTTGTAAAGATATGGATCCAATGTAAGTATATCCACATGGGTAATAACTTTCCAATAGTCATTATAAAATTGTATATGCGTAATAGGTTCAAAATAAATTCCTGGACTATGAATGATGGGGATGATACTTGATTCAGCGTGGCATCCATAGCAATAAGCTCTGAAAATAAATATTTATATGAAATATTATAAAGATTATGAAGATACAGCGGGCTTAATTTCATTGACATGGTGTTTTACATGTTTTCTACCAATTTGCAATGTAACATTTTGCTTATTATGTACTTTTATGATTTTGTAAGGATCTTTCCATACTGGGGATAAGGCTTTACGGAGTCTGTGGTGATGCTTCAGATAAACTAAATCGCCAACTTTATACGTTACTTCACGTGAACTAGAATCGTAATATTTTTTAGATCTTCCTTTGCTATTATTTATATTTTGTATAGCTTTTTCACGGCTAAAACGCATTCTATATTGTAAAGCTCGGATATATTCATTATACGTAGTATTAGTATTAGTATCGTATAAAGAGTTAGGAATATTTGGTTTATAACCATATAATAATTCATGGGGTGCAAAGTTAGTTGTAGTGTGAGGAGTAGTATTGTATGCTAATATAGCGGTAAATAAAAAACAGTGCCAATCATCTTGGTCTTCGTTTATAAATGACTTTAAATATTCTTTTAAAGTCGCATGAGAGCGTTCTAAAGCGCCATTTGTTTGGGGGTGATAAGGAGTAGTAAAAAGAGCTTTAATTTTTAAAATACTTGTTAGTTGTTTGAATAAGTCAGAGGTAAAACATGTGCCTAAATCGGTTAAAATAGTTTTAGGGAAGCCGAAGAGAGATATGAAATGAACAAGATTTCGTGCTATCTCTTCACTAGTGGCTGTTATCATGGGATAAGCAGAGGAGAATTTAGTCAAATCGTCCTGGAGCGTTAAAATAAATTTAAACTTTTGGAAACCCGCTTCAGGTAGGGGACCTACGATATCAAGAGCTAGACGTTCAAACGGTCTAGTTGAAGTAGATGTGATCTCCATTGGAGCTTTATTTGACATTCTTAATGGTTTATTTATTTGGCATAATTGACATTTCTTAACATAGTTTTCTATGTCAGATCGCATACCTTTCCAGTAATAAGCAGCTTTGATTCTTTTAAACATTCGATTTGACCCTGGGTGACCCGCGACAGGGGAGTCGTGATTTTCTTTTAAAATTTTAGGCACTTCAACTGGGGTTGGGTAAATCAACTTATTTTTATAAATATAAATTTTTATATGTGTGCTATGAAAAACGTAAGAAATCATATTATAGACCTTAGTATAAGCTAGTTTTGAAAAAGGATCTGAAAAATCAGATATTGCTAGGTCATTTATTTCAGGACTTTCGATTATTATTTTATCTCTAAGTTTTATTAACAGATTATAAATATCTTTAAATTTGGTATCCTCATAATGGTGAATTTTAGTATACAATAAATAATAAGTTTTATTATTATCAGCTACAGATCGAATCGTGAATGGTTCACGTTCAGAGTTTAATAATTCATCACGGTTTGTTAACTGAGATAATATCTCTTCACAGTGAGGAATAGAATAATCGAAGTCTAATGATACGGGACAGACTATTGTTTTTAATTTAGTTAAATGTAAGGCCTGTGTGCATTCTTCGATAACAGTATCAGATGTGGAAATACGGTTAGTAAATTGAGCCTTGAAATAGTTTTCATAAGACAAGTTATTTAAATTAGAAATATCAATAGCATTAACTGGACAACGAGATAGCGCGTCAGCATTTGTATTGAGTCGACCTTGTTTGTAAACAATTTCATAATTGTATTCTTCAAGCTTAAGACGCCAACGAATGAGTCTGCTACCTGGGTCCTTGACATTAAATAACCACACTAAAGGACGGTGGTCTGTAATTATTTTAAATTTGTTTCCATATAAATAAGGACGAAATGTTTTTACAGCAAATAAAATAGCTAATAATTCCTTTTCGGTTGTGGAATAGTTGCCTTCGGCGCGATTAAGTGTACGCGAAGCAAACGCGATCGGCTTGTCTTTTCCTACAAAACCTTGAGAAAGAATAGCGCCTACAGCGTAGTTACTAGCATCCGTGGTAACTAAGAATGGTTGTGAAAAATCTGGATATTGCAGAATCGGAGCAGTAAGTAGTTTTTCTTTCAGGATATCGAAAGCAGTTTGCTGTTCGACAGACCAGTGATATGCTACATCTTTCTTTAGCAGAGAGGTAAGTGGCTTAGTAAATTTAGAAAAATTATTTATGAAACGGCGATAATAACCTATAAGACCTAGAAACGATTTGATTTCCTTAGGATTTTTAGGAACTGGAAACTGGGAGACGGCCTTGACTTTTTCAGGATTTGGAGAAACACCTTTATCGGTAATAATATGGCCAAGGTAAGTTACTTCACGTCTCAAGAACTCGCATTTATCAGGCTGGAGTTTTAAATTATATTCTCGTATTTTATCAAATACTAATTTTAGCTTTTGTATATGGGATTCCAAGGTCGAACTGTACAAAATACAATCATCCAAGTATATATAACAATGTATACCTTGTAAACCTGATAACACGGTGTTCATGAGCCGTTGGAAGGTTACAGGAGCATTTTTCAGCCCAAAAGGCATTCTGGTAAATTCATAGTGTCCAGATATGCTTGAATTAGAATTTATTGTGAAACCCGTTTTTGGGGCGTCCTTGGGGGACATTTTAAGTTGGTGAAAGCCACTAGCCAGATCTAGTGTGCTAAAATATTTAGAGTGACCTAATTGGTCAAGGATATCAGTGATGAGAGGCAAAGGATAACTCTCGGAAACAGTGACATCGTTAAGACGACGATAGTCAATGACTATTCGCCATTTTCTTTTGCCAGAGGCGTCTAGCTTTTTGGGAACTACCCATACAGGGGCGCTCCAAGGTGAAATAGAAGGGCGAATAATATTTTGATCTAGCATTTTACGAATTTGAGTGTCAACTTCCTTTTTATGGCATTCGGGGAAGCGATACGACTTAACATGTATAGGAGGTGCGTTACCTGTATCTATATTGTGTTCGACAGCATTAGTAGAAGATAAAGGTTCACCTTCGACATAAAAAATATCTGTATACTCCGAACAACAATCAAGAAGAGCTTTTTCCTCCTCATTATTAAGATGTGAAGAGCGAATTAAGCTTAAAACGTGATCTGCCCTATTAGATTTAGAAAAAGATATAGAATTAATCTTATGAAAAGATTCGGAATATTTAAACACCTCAATAGGTGACAGTTCTACTACATAATCTTTGAACTCTAGGTCAGTGTCGGTGGTATTTAATATAGTAACATTAACCTTTTTATTTGGTTTGATAAATACTACACAATTCGCGACATAAACACCATCACATAAGGTTTGATCTAGTACGAGAGCTTCATTGTTATGATAAAGCTCGGCAGAGTAATTTGATACAGTGCACTCGATAACGACCTCGGAACGTGCCGGAATGATATAAATCGGTTGATAAAACATAATGGGCAATTTACAACCATCTATTGTTAATAGTTTAGTATTATAATCAATATTAACTTTAAAAATTCGAAGAAAATCTGTACCTATTATACCGTCAGATTTTAGATTAATCGTATCATTTATGACATGAAATTTATGTTCATAGGACTTTGGAGATATAAGCAAAGTTAAGTAAGTAGAACCTAAGGATTCACAGTAAGTATCCTTGTCATTTATTCCTTTTATTTTAACCTTATCAGAATTTGTTATAGGAATATTTAAACTTGAAGATTTAATAATACTGATGTTCGCGCCAGTATCGATAAGAAAAGTAAGTGGTTTATTTGAATTCTTAGTAAGCATATTTGTATATGGTAAGGATATTTTATATGTGTTTATACTCGTTTCAAAAATAGGAGTTGGATCGAGTTTACAATTATAGGAACTAGAAAGATTAATATCTAATTTATTATAAAAATTCATGTGAGAGCTAGAATTAGTAGGGCTCAGTTCCCTTTTGGGCTCTTGAGATGTAGAAATAGTATTAGATTTAGTATGACTCAGTTCCTCGCTGGGTAACTGAGATGAAAAACATTCATAAGGACTCGATTCCTTATAGGGTAATCGAGATATAGAAGATTTAGGACTCGGTTCCTTGTAGGGTAATCGAGATATAGTAGATTTAGGACTCGGTTCCTTGTAGGGTAATCGAGATATAGTAGATTTAGGAGGAATAATCGTGTCATTAGAATTAGGAACTTTCGGTAGACACGTAGCCATTTCCATTTAGTTTAAATGTTCTGAATTCTCGGTTTCGGTACAAAGATATGTTAAATTCACAGGAGGACTACTAGAGCTAGGCTTTGAATTAAAAGTAGAAGGGTTAGAGTAAGAATTCTCGCGATTTTGCATATTGAATTTTCGTTTGCGACATTGGTCAATGGTATGCCCAATGTGTTTACAATATTTACAAATTTTTGTGCTAGATGTAGAAGATTTATGAGTAGTATTTTCATTAGAATTAGAATTAAAATTAGAATTATAAGGCTTTTTCTTGTAACATTCAATTGCTGTATGTCCAAGCTTATTACAGCTAGAACATTGCTTTTTATTCGTCTTAAAAGACCTTGATTGTAAATTATATATCTTTTCTTCCTCGATAGCTAACTGTACGGCTTCATCAAGGGAAGAGGGATTTCTACATCTTACAATATTTGAAATTGAAAAGTGTAAACCTAATAAGAATGTATTGAGAGCTAGATCCTCCATGGCGGCTATCCTGCCAGGAAGTTCGTCCTTGGTTTTGCAGTTATAGTGTATATCTGATTGTATTCGAGTAAGAAACTGTTCAATTCTTAAGGAAAATTTAGTAACATCTTCGGATGCTTCCTGTTTACAATTTTGTAAATCAAGTAATAAATGCGTGGCATGTTTTTTCTCACCGAAATTTTTCCTTAGAAAGGCTTTTAAATCTAGCCATTTTTCAAATGTTTTTAGACTACAGGCTACTTGAGCTTTTCTTTCTAATTGAGAGAGAATGTATTTGCAAAGTACTGACTGTTGTTCGGTACTTGCAAGAGACATAGCATTGTCACAATTAGTGAGGAAAGCCGGTAGACCTTCCTTGTCACCGTTGTAGGTTTTAATAAATTTTGTTAAAAAAGTAAGGGTTATTTTGTCGGCTACACTTTCCTTTTCTACCTTTAGCGACATATTACAAAAATAATCAGTGAAATAATCAAAATAGAAAAACAAAAATATAGAAAATACGATTTTAAATATTACAAAAAGAAAAAAATATATATATATCTAATAAGTTTAGTAACTTACAGGATTACTAAAATTTGAGTCAGCGACATTCGCGGAAACGTTGTGTAACGCCGTGTTCCCAGGCGCTGTAATCCGATGCTGCGGCTCACGTTGCACCGTCGCTAGCACGGTCGTCGTCGTACACGTGGAAAATAGAAAATGTAGAATGTAGGTGAAGAAGGAATGAAGATGAGTTGTACCTTGCTGTCGATAAGTCTGCTGCTGCGGATGCTGGAGCGGGCTCACGCTAAGAAGCGGAGACTTAACGTCGTCCAATTGTCGTTGTCTTCTTGACGTTGAGTTTTTCGTGGTGCAGGCTTAGACGCGGCTAAGTCTTATTGTCGACCAACTAGTCTCAAAATTCGGGGGCCTTGTAATTCGAGATGTCAGTACCGTTTGAAGGTTTTCTGTCTGACATCCCACTTCTGACACCAATTTGTAAGACGGCCGACCCCGAAAGACTTTTTAAAAAAAACTCAATTTAATTAACACACCCGTTTATTAAATGGTCACAATTTTGGGAAACTTAAAATATGGTTTTACAATTACTGGGACCACTACCAGTCTCAACGACGTCCAGAGTACAACTGAATTAAAAATATGATGTACATTTAAAACAATATAATTAAAAGCGCTGACACAATAATGTGGAAAAGTACACTAGGAATACAGAGTTACGAATATTGTATAATAGACATTATTTACATAAATACAAGGGATATAACAGTACGAAGTCTTCAATAGTAGTTCAGCCAAAACATTAATTCCGTGAACGATTATTTATAACTTTTTAGTTTCAATATAGTCTGAATAGTGCTGAAGTCCTGGAAGCTTGCTAACGTGTAACCAGTACCCAAAAAAGGCAGCCGTGGCGATACTGCCAATTATAGACCGATTTTAATCACCTCTGTACTCTGCAAAATTATGGAGCGTGTATTGAACTCGCGCCTTCTAGCGTACCCTGATCTCCTCAGTGACTGACAGTACGGATTTCGCTGAAATAGGTTCACTGGGGACTTTCTAGAGTATGCTACGCATATTTTAGGCGAGGCTATCGAAAAGAATGGAGAAGCGGTCGCCGTCTCTCTGGACGTCTCGAAGGCATTTGACAGGGTCTGGCATGCGAGACTTATAAGCAAACTTTCAGCGTATGGTATATCACCTGGTCTGATCGGCTGAGTTACGGAGTTTCTAAACCAGAGATCTCTGCTAGTATTTGTCGACGGGTGTTCCTCAGAACCCTTGACAATAAACGCCGGAGTGCATTCAGGGGTCCGTTCTTTTTGCAACTCTTTTTCTGCTGGACATTAACGATCTGCTGAAGTCCGGTATCTATGGGTATGCAGATGACAGCACAGTTGTAGAAAGATACCTGCCGAGTAGTCGGGCTAGTAGAGATCAAGTACAGTCAGAAAGAGAAGCCATGGCGCAACGTTTTAGTGACAAACTTTAAGTAGTCTCCGCGTTTGGCAAAGCTAATCTTGTCAAATTCAACACCACCAAAATGCAAACGTGTCTGTTCACCGCCAAAAGGAGCGCTTTCACCTTGGCTCCTACTTTCCAAAGAGTATCTTTGGAATACTGACTTTTAGAGATTTCCTCGAACCTCAATTTTGGTCGGTGTATTGAGTCCAGATTGAATTATATTATTATAATTGAGAATTATTGTAAATAATATACAAGTTATATTGTTATGGTTGTATTAATAAGTATTTAAAGAACTACATAATATAAATTGTTTTTATATTATTTTAGATACGTTTACTAAACAAAAACATGAAAAATATAATAAATAATATTACATAAATAAACAAGAAAAAAATAATACATCAAATATAAAAAATATATATTAAAGATATGAGTCATTAGGTTATTCCACAAGTTAATCGAATGGACCGTGAATGATTGTTTATAAATAACAGGGAATAACTTTATAATAAATATATTTATGATCGGATCACAGTATATCATAGTGCAAGCAACAACGCCTATTCATCAAGTATGGTGACGCAGCGGTCGGTTCCTCGAGACCGAAGCGATGTATCACGCAAGCATCAAGCAATATATTACGTTGTTTACATCCGATTTATATTTGTGGGACACATTTTGTCTCAACTAATTTAATTTGGAAAGAGTTACCAATGACAATAATCTAATGATTTTATGGTAAAATTATTTGAAAAATATATTGGTATATTATATGTTTTAAATTAGCTTCAGTACCTACAAAATTAAATAAACGCGGACGCGAAACCATTTTGCCTTTGTTTATTCACAATTTGAATAGAATCTTACAATATCTCACAATCGGATTCTAAAATTGTATTTGCTTTTAATTTAATATTAAGTTTTTTTATTATTAAGCTATAGATTTGATTGGCCTTGGAATATTCTTTCTTTTGTTTTAGTTTTGGAATGCGACATAAATTGTCATCAGTTTTCACGTCATTGCATCTGTCAAACAACCTGCGTTAAAAAGCGTTTATAATATTTAATAATTAATTTTGATTGTTTTATATCGTGTTTTGTGCAAAGTGTTTTAATACCTGTGATTAATAATTATTGCATGTGACATAATTTAGGTGAGTATTTTCTATATGCCTCCTATAAGACGAAGTAATTTAGGTAGAAGAACCCGAACTGCTACAAACCAAACTAATTACCGATCTTATCATACTGCACAAGAACGTGACGACCGAAAAGAACGTGAAAGAATTCGTTTATCATGAATGCGGGAAGCGAGAGCGAGAGATTCAACCAATAATCCCGAAAGTTTGAATCGAGCTGCTTTCAATTATGATTTGTCAATTGACTACAGTAACCACCAATGTGTTACTATTGAATCTATGAACTTGGTTTGCTCTCATTGTAAGGCAAATGAAGCCAATGGATTGTGTTGCGCAAATGGGAAAGTGAAATTGATACCATTGAATCTACCACCAGAGCCATTGTACTCATTGGTTTTAGGAATAGAACCAGATTCCATACACTTTTTGTTAAATATCCAACAATATAACAATTGCTTTCAAATGACGTCATTTGGGGCAACAAACGTAGTTCGGGAAAATTTCATGCCAAATTTTAAGGTAGGTATTATAGAAGTTAATCATTATTATTTTAGTGAACAAAATTTCCTGTTAATTAAGTAAAGGTGTGTCATTAACCTTCAGTTCCTTAATCCCCAAGAAATATATTACTTAGTCATAATATTATTTGGTGATTCAGTATTAGCAATACTTTTATTATTTGGAAACACAATATAATTATTTGATGATGGATATTAGTTACAACTAATTATTACATATTGACATACCTAAGCATATCAATTATAAATTAGGGATTCAAATTAGGAGACAGATATACTTTTTACGAACAAATATTATTTATATTTGACAAAAATTATTTTTTTTAATTTACAGATACAAGGCGAACTATATCATAGAGCAGGTTCACTGTTACCAGTATCAGATAGCAATTACAAATTTCTGCACATTTATTTCATTGGCAATTTACCACAAGAAATTGATATGCGTTGTTCAAATAACAATTCAGTAAAGAAGTCTATTGTAGAACAATTACAAACTTTATTTCATGAGTACAATCAATTGATTATATTGTTTGAAACTGCACTGGATCTGATGCCATCTGATAATCACAAAACTGTAATCAGAGCTGATAAAACACCTGTTGGCCAACATGCAAGACGTTTTAATGCACCAACTATTGATGAAGTTGCCATCGTAGTAGTTGGAGAAAACTTGGAATCCCTTGATATTGTTTTACATCGTCGGAATGATCAATTACAACGTATAAAGGAAACACACCGCTCATATGACGCATTGCAATACCTCATTATATTTTGGCAAGGTGAAGATGGCTATGATTTCTCAAACAAGATGATAAATCCCATTACAGGTAATAAAAAATATTAGTTTAGCAAGGAGATATATTATCAGTCACTATATTTTTTTTTTATTTTCAATGTTATGAAAACAAAAATCTATTTTCAGGTTCTAAAACCAACAAAAAAGTCAGTTCAATGAACTATTATTCCTACCGCCTAATGATGACAATCACATACTCAAACGTCGGCGATTATATCACAAGTATGTTGTAGACATGTATGTTAAAATTGAAACGGAGAGATTAACATTCATCAGGTTGAATCAGACAAAACTCAGATCTGAAGAGTATATTCACCTTCGAGATGCGATTAATACTGATGGTAATGCACAGAATCTTAGTCGAATAACTATTCTTCCAGCAACAGACATCGTAAGCCCTCGACATATGCATGAATATGCTCAAAATGCCATGTCATATGTTTGTCATTATGGTACAGCAGATTTGTTAATCACATTTACATGCAATCCACACTGGATAGAAATAGACACAGCCAGAGTCTTTATACAAAAGTTGAAATCTTTAATGGATTTCATTGTGAAACATTATGTGTTTGGAGAGACACGCCGCTGGATGCATTCTGTGGAGTGGCAGAAACGGGGATTGCCACATGCACATATTTTGATTTGGTTAGTTGACAAGATAAAGTCAAATGAAGTTGATGCAGTAATATCAGCTGAAATCCCTAATGTAGAAGTAGATCCTGGATTGCATGAGGTAGTTATCAAAAACATGATACATGGTCCCTGTGGAACTCTTAATCAAAATGTACCATGTATGGTGGATGGTAAATGTTCAAAACGATATCCACGGCCATTAATATCTGAAACAATCACTGGTATTGACGGTTATCCTTTGTATCGTCGCCGATCGACAGCAGAAAATGGAAGATCAACAATTGTCAAATTAAATCAACAAGATATTGAAATAGATAATCGCTGGATTGTTCCATATTCACCCATTTTATCAAAGACCTTCAAAGCACACATCCACGTTGAATCTTGCCATTCAGTAAAATCTATTAAATACATTTGCAAATATGTAACCAAAGGGAGTGATATGGCTGTGATTGGTATTAATGCAGAGAATTCCAATGATGAAGTTACCCAATACCAAATGGGTCGCTATGTTAGTAGTAATGAAGCAGTTTGGAGAATATTTTCTTTTCCTATTCATGAGAGACACCCTACTGTTGTTCATTTAGCTGTGCATTTAGAAAATGGACAAAGAGTATATTTTACAGCACAGAATGCAGTAGATAGAGCTGTACAGCCACCATCTACTACATTAACCAGTTTTTTTGAGACATGCCAAAACGATGCTTTTGCTCAAACATTGTTATATTCTGAAATGCCAAAATATTATACTTGGAATCAATCCTCAAGGAGATTTATACGACGGAAACAAGGAAAATCAGTTACAGGATACCCAGATGTATATTCTACCGATGTGATTGGTCGAATTCATTCAGTACATCCAAGCAATTATGAATGTTTTTATTTACGACTGCTATTAGTCAATGTACGTCGCCCTACATGTTTCCAACATGTACGAATTGTTAATGGTGATTTGTGTGGATCATACAGAGAAGCTTGCCAACGTTTGCGATTGCTAGAAAATGATGCTCATTGGGATCAAACTCTCAATGTTGCTGTAATATCATCACAAGCTCATCAAATACGAACATTGTTTTCTATAATCATATCTACATGCTTCCCATCAAACCCAAAGGATTTGTGGATCAAGTACAAAGATAATATGTGTGATGATATTTTGTATCAAATACGGATTAGAAGGGGAAATCCAAATATACAAATAAGCGAAGAAATTTACAATGAAGTATTGATTTCAATTGAGCCATTAAAAGTATCATGCATTGGCCGCGCCCAATCGTCCAATGCATGATGCTTTTAACCAAGAATTGCACCGAGAAAAACTGTATGATCTCAACACTTTGAAAGAATTAATTCAAACAAACCTTCCACTATTGAATGAACAACAGAAGTATGTATTTGATACACTTATGAAAGTAATAAATGATAAAAGAGGAGGGATTTACTTCTTAAATGCACCTGGTGGTACAGGAAAAACTTTTTTGATTTCATTGATATTAGCAACAATTCGCTCACAAAATGAAATTGCACTTGCACTCGCTTCGTCGGGAATCGCAACAACTTTGCTTGAAGGTGGTAGAACAGCTCATTCAGCACTAAAATTGCCATTAAACATGCAAAGCAACGAAACTCCAACTAGCCCAGTCATATTAGGGCTTTCACCTCGGAATGAAAGATAATAAGCTGCAAATTGGTATGAACCTTTGTTTTGTCATTCTAAATGTTGTCTCAAAAGTCACAATCGTTATCGTGTCCGCGTCTCAAGATATTCAAGGTCAAAGGTCACAAAAATCGTTTTTTCGCGAATATCTGGCTTCCTATCGGTTAAATGAGATTTGCATTTATTATAAAAGTTGTAGGCTATAAAATTCCCTACAACTTTTGTTTAAACTTTTTTTTCATACGACCAACCGTTTTGAAGGTAGAGCGCGAAGAGTGCACATCGTACAGTCATATACGGCCTAATGCATATATAATATAATAATATTTTATACTTAAATAGTTAAATATGAATAGTTATATATAAATAATCAAGTTACTTACTTTAATTAAATATAAATAATTAATAGTTAGTACATAAATAATAGGTATTGTTTAATATTTATAATTTCCAAGTAAATAATTGAGTTTATAACGTACTGATAAGCATAACTCACGCTTGACCTTGCATTACCGACCTTGAGACGCGGACACGATAACGATTGTGACTTTTGAGACAACATTTAGAATGACAAAACAAAGGTTCATACCAATTTGCAGCTTATTATCTTTCATTCCGAGGTTGATCCCTTTTTTTACCTAATATGACTGGGCTAAACCTGCAACATTTCGAAGAACTCTGCAATGGCAAAGGTTTTTCAGCAATGTGAATTGATTGTTTGGGATGAATGCACTATGGCACTTAAAAAATCTTTGGAGGCTTTAAATAGAACCTTACAAGATCTATGGAGCAATCATAACCTATTTGGTGGTGCAATGATTTTATTAGCAGGAGATTTTCGTCAAACATTGCCAGTGTTTCCCCGATCAATTACTGAAAATACTTATATACGTTTTATTTCATTTTTCTTTATTTCATCGGTTATTAACCCTATGTTAATAATAATAGTAATAAATAATTAAATTTCTCCACGTTTTGTCATTGAAGCACCTACTTTGTAAATATTTGTCATCTTAAGTTCCCACTATCCCTTTAGATTATTTTTCAATCAAGTTTGAACCTTATGTTCCCCTCTTAGTTTGAAGCCCTCTAGAAGACATCCCAGTCGGGGTTTTTAGTGCGTCTCAAAAGGGTGGCCAAAGTTCGTGGAAGCAAAGATACTTAGGTCATCCGAGCTGACCTTTTTCTTTAATTCTCCTGAACAGAACCGTCACCATAATGATAGTGCTATATGTGAGGGTCAGCAGAGTAAAAACATCTTAAGGTCGAAATATAAACTGCCACATTCCAAATCTATTTGACAGAACGAAGTCTGCCGAGTTGTATAAAAATTGTTGTATTTATTATAAAAATTTATTTTTTTCATTTTTCATGATTTATCTTTTAAAATTTAAATGTTTTGAGTTTAACTTATATTATATGGATTAGTAAAACCACCAAATATTTTTAATTATGAACATCTTATTAAAATGATAAAGTAACATATTAAAAAAAGGATAATTTTAGGATTTTTCTATCATATCATTTAAAATATTAAATGATAAAAAAAAATCCACCAGAATGCTTAATATATATAAATCACGTGTCACGTTGTTTCTCCACGATGGACTCCTTAACTACTTAACCGATTTTAATAAATTTACACACCACGTACAGTTGACCTAACTTAAAAGATAGAATAAGTTTCAACTCAATTCATAGTCGCCATATTATTTTATTGCAAATTTTTTGTTTATTATTTTGCAGTTACCTCCTAACAATTCTGAAAGATGGCGGTATCTATTGACTAAATTGAGTAATTACGAATGAGGTATCTACCCTACCTACCTTATTCGTAAGTTTAGTGTTCCAAGTTATTTACTAAAAACTTTGTAATATACAAATAGTGTTTATATAATAAATGTGTTTAAATGATAACGGGCAAAATGTACCCACCGACCAATAACGACCAGACGTATGTCGTTAGATAGCTCTTTTCATGACTATCATTTGTTATTATGGGGGCTAGTCTCAATTCGTTGTGGGAAAAATGTTATAGTTATTTAAATGATATCTATTAAAATAAAAGTTGTTATTTCTAGATATATAAAAAAAAAGTTTTTGTGTAGACTCCATGTACTTTCAGCGTTAACTTAACATGAGCTAAATATTAGGATAGTCAAATTGTAAAAAAGAAACCTAAAATAAAAAAAAATGGTTTATTACTGATTTACAAACAGAATTCTTATTATTTAAAAACTAGTCATCTACGTTGTCTACAATTACATCATTTAAAAATGCTGCTGGAGGATTGAATACCTCGTGCCTTGAGTAACCCATATACAATATAATTGAAGTCAAAAAATAAAAAAATAAAAAATACGTTACTAAATACGCCGTTCCGTACAAATAAAGGCTGCGATCAATAAAGGATGACGCGTACGCAATGAGCATTTCGGCAATTACACCTTGCATTAAGGGTTTACGTAGGGATTTTTAACTTTTAAACACATTTTTTTTAATATCTGGAAGACCCCTAAACGATTTGAGACTAGCCCCCATAATAACAAAGATAAAATATCTGGAACTAACTACTTTTATTTTAATAGATATCATTTAAGTAACTATAACATTTTTTCCACAACGAATTGAGACTAGCCCCCATAATAACAAATGATAGTCATGAAAAGAGCTTTCTAACGACATACGTCTGGTCGTTATTGGTCGTGGGTACACATCCCATACATTTTTGCCCATCATCCTTTGGATAAAATTTAAAAAATAATTATAATTATTTTGTTTTGTTTTTTGCTTAATATCGACTGTAAGAAAACATTATGGTTTTCATGAAAGATGTACTCTGAAGGTTACCCCTTAAACAGGGAGACTGTCTCGGCTACATTTTGCACATGCAACCTAAAACCTCCCCATGGTCGGCCCATCCAATCTAACTGCAAATACTTTCAGGATGCTGTTGGTGCTTACCCTTACCCTTTGTATAACCGACGCTACCTTTTTACGCATTATCGCGAAATAGTCATCTGTGTGAGCATCTGCAAACATGCCTGACGCACTACAGTGATAAGGGAGCCTCAACAGCGCCCTGAAGGCATTATTATATTGTACTCGCAGAATGTGGGCTGCTCTTTGGGTACAGCTAGCCCAAAGGCCGCTGGTGTAAAATGTTTGGCATTAAGCTTTAAATAGTGTAATTTTAACAGGTAATAAACAACCAGAACACCTTCGAGCCAGCATATTGGCCCTTACAGCCAATGCCCTGCGTTCTCTTTCCATGTCTTTATCGTCTTTTAAATTCTCAGTATCAATGTGTCCCAGATATTTTAATTCAGTTACCCTCTTTACAAGTTTCCCACTTAATTGTACTGGAAGGACACATGTTGGACTTTTATTTTTCCCTACAAAGACTAACAACTCACTTTTCTTAGGATTGTATATTAGGCCATGCTGCTTAGCATATCCTTCACAGATTGATATTAACTTTCTAATTCCGCATATCGAGGGACTCAGCAACACCATGTCATCTGCATAATTTAAGTTATTTACACATACACTGTCTACATGGCATCCGACATGTGTGCTGCTGAGCTTCACAAGTAATTCATTAACATAAATATTGAAAAGCCTCGGAGAACTGAGACCTCCCTGCCTTACTCCACAATCAAGTTTATTTGGCTCAGACAAAGCATTTGACCATTTTACAAAATTTCTCTGATTGTCATACCAGATGGATAATATAGATATAAGTGAAGCAGGAATGCCGCTGCTCCGAAGCTTTTCCCACAGGATATTATAAGAAACCAAGTCGAAGGCTTTTGACAGGTCCAGGAAACAAGCATACACTGGTGTTTTCCTATCAGTATAATATTTGACAGCGTGCATACAATATACATATTCAAATTATCTACAAGTAATTACAATTATTCATATTTCTCTAATACGTTAACAAACGAATTTAACTATTTTACTACAATTTATATAGATTTAAACACTTAAGATAACTTAAGTTCTTCGTCGTCCTGCACATCAATAATATGTATATAATATGTTAAGGCGGAAAATAAGGCTTAATTACTGTAAGTGATACGACCCTTCTGTTGAGAGCTCTTTGCTGCACTGTAGAAAATTACGGCTCCTAATGTAATATTTCAATTTAAAACAGCGTGAAAGTCAATAAGTTATCTTTTTGTTTGCCCTTATCAAAGTGTATTTATAACTTTAAGCGTATATTATATTTTAACGGCTTTTTAGAATAAATGGACATAAAAAGTAAGAAAAATTATTTAATTTACAAACTCATAAAAGTTTTGTCATATTTCTTAAGAAGGTGTAAAGAAATGACGAAAATTAATGTGAGGAAAGAGCGATGGATATTAGGAGACTCTTATTTAAAAAAATGAAGATATTTTTGACCCACTTTAATTTTAATTTTATATTTGTTATATAATTTTTTGCGTTATCGAAATTTAATCGGTTTGAGTTAATGAACTCGTACCACTTAATATATTCATAGTTTATTGGATGAATTTTATTCGATTAAAATTATTATTCAAAATATTTAACTATCAACGAACCTATCATTATTAAGTCAATATTACTATATAATAAAACAGAAAGTACTTTACGCTAAATCTATAAACATACTTCATATGAACACACAAAACATTTGTTAAGTTGTAGATATTTATATTATTTCAAATACATATATTTTATTGGTAAAAATAAAAAAAAATTCTTTATAAGACCGTCTTACAAAAAATTTATTACCTCGATATAAATCTCTGCTGTCTCCTTTCTTACAATGACTACACAACAATGTATTCATCTGAGACTTTTGAGCACTTATAGTTTATTGTAATACAGATTTTGTATTACTTGTTTATTGTTACATTTTTTAAACTTACTTTTACATTGTTATATTACTTTAACATATATGTATAACTATCTTAAAATAAAATTTGTTATAAAACAAGTATTGAGCTGGATTTAAATGTATACTAGTTGTCTAAAAAATTTTTCACAATAAATATGTATTGTTCAGAACGAATCTCCATTTTCTTTGTTACAAAATGGTTTTCAAATTTTTATTCCGTATATTAAATAAAATCCATTTAAAAATTGATCATCGTTATCAGATTTAATAATAAATATTAACTTTAATAATAAAACAAGAAGAAAACAGCAATCACTTACAATCGTTAACTATAATTACTCAGAAGGGACGTGTATTTGTAAATTTTATTAAAAAAAGAAAAAAATTATGTTACAATTTAATTGATTTTTATTTTGAGATTTGTTTCTTTAAATTTGTTTCCAAACTATAAACATTTAATTACCAAATTACTGTGATTCCAAATATAAAACAGCTCCAAATATAATATATGTGCGATCAGTTCTAACAACCCATTTATTTAATTTTTTTTAAAGATTTATTTAATTTTATTAATAAATAATTTTAAAACTAATTATAATGATGTATCATTAACTTGTTATTGTCTTAGAAACGATTAATATTTATACTTTTCTGTATTTTTCCATAGTACTAAATTAAAATGATATGTTCAAGAAAGTATATAAACTCATCACATAAAATAATCTTAAAGACTTATTTAGATAAACACGTAGAAAAACAGTAAATATGTAGAAAATTCAAAAAATTCATTACATCAACTCAAATAAGTAAGATAAACAGATGACAGAGGTACGTGTACAGGCTGCTTAATAATGTGACGTCATTGTTATGTTGTATATAATACTATTTATTACATTATTATATTTGAACAGGACATGTAACAAATGTCTTACTTTATATAATGTCAAATAAGAGGTAGAAGTGATATAATATTCATGCAACGGAAAAGATATCGATATTCCTTCAAATGAACTACGTTTTAAAAAAAATGAAGACAAATAATTATTATACACGAAATTTTAAAAATTAAAATTTATTAGTACTGTTCTTTTTAATATCTCAGTGTTTATTTAAAAAATCTAAATGTTAGTATACTGAATAGCTATTATAATACTTTGTATACATAGTGTTAACCTATTATGCAATGTTCTGAAGTACATTTGCTGATTAGTTTATATTATACCCGGCTGCAATATAATATAATATAATTATGTAAGTAACCTATAAGGTTATTTGTCGTCAGCTTTAAGTAAGATTTTTTTTTCATTTTCATGTGTTGGACAGATCAGTTTCTATTTAGCCAGAACAAGAAATTAATTTTTATATTTATTTCCATTGGCAAAGTAACTTACATAATAGTATTTACACTTTTTATATTCAAGAACATGGTTTTAATCGATCCCTTTTGTCTGTTTTCAAGACACACACACAGACATAGACAGGGTGATAGCAAATAGTATAAAATATTTTGTTTTTAACTTATAACAGTATGTATTATTTTATGATATATTATAACTTATTCAAGTTTGTTATGTAATGAAAATATTATTGATAATCTCATCAGACTTACTAATTTATCCTTACTCCAAACACATATAGGATTTACTGTAAAAGCGTACAGAATGTGGCGTATTAAAGCATTACTTTCAACAACGATATCGAGGTCACCTATTACCCTGGCAGCCCGAGAGTGTAGTTTACTTGATGTAAATTCTTACTCCAAAGACGTTCAGAACAGATATCCGGTTCCGGAGGAATATATCTAGAATAGACATAATTATTACTCCCGCGGGCGTGTCTATTGGAGTAATATACATAAATAATCGTTTGGGAAAGTTGTTTTGGCAGGAGTATTAATTTATATCTTTATACCGTTTATAAGTTTGGTACTTAAATGTTATTAACACATAAAAGAAAATCTATATTGTTTATGTTATTTTAGCTATTGCTTGTATTATTTTAAACTTCATCACTGCTACTGCTTTTCAGAAATCGTGTTCCCTTGGAAGATAAGCTATATATCGAACAACAATGTCTTGAATCTAAAAATATAAAAATTAGTACCGAGTTCGTATAATAAATAGTTAAAAATAAAGTTTTTTTTTAGAGAAATAAAAATGATGAAACCAGATACTCAAACCAAACCATGTCCAAGACAATCTGTATTTAAAAAAATAAATTTTTGGCAAAAAATCAAATAAAAAGGGAATAAATAACATAAACTGCAATTCAATGACGATGATATCTAAATATGTTTTACTTTTATGATTATGTTTTATTTTTGGTATATATTAGGTCGGTTGTGATTATAAAAGTAAATATTATTAATACTTCTACATATCAATATATAATAATAATAAGAATAAGATGAACATCTCTGCAGTTGCATTTTTTTATAAGGGAATAATATTGTCTCGCCAACTACGTTCTCAATTTATTCCTGGATTTGATATCTATTAAAATAGTTATATACATCTTTCATTATTAAATATCCTACAACGTTTACTATACATATTCATAACAGACCATTGATCTAAAAAACTGTTGGTAAATAATATCTAAAATATTCCGTTCCATTATAAGTAATAACATAGACGGAGTTATTGATAAATACTTTTTTGGCATGGGTTTTATTAATGTCTGCAGAATCAAACCGGAATTCAACAATGACAAATTGATATTAGATCGAAATTATTGATAACGGATGCACAATAATCACTTAGACCATTTAGTACAGGAAATTGGCAATAGGTGTTATCTATTTTAGTACCAAATAATTGCACTCACACAAAATAATAAAAAGAGTTTTACAAGTTTATTATTTTTAGTATATTTTTAAATTATTATTTCACTATTTCACTATTATATAAAAAAACTTTTACATCATGGACTAAATAATAAACGTTAATTCCTTAAATTAAACCTCATTAATTTGTTAGTGGTTTAGTAAAAAGTTTACCGACGGACTTCGTGATTACGGCACGAGGTTAACAATGCCTTTAGGGTTAGAAAGTTATAGGAATTTTACTTTGTTCATGTCTGATCAACTATTATTATGAGTAGCCAGAGTTGGGTTCAGTTTCAATTCTAACCTTGTAGGCAGTTTTGGTAACTGAATTGATCAACTGATTATATGTATGTGAAGTAACAAAACAACCTGTATACAATGTATTTTAAATTGTATGTATGTAATATAATAACTGTATGTAATGAACAAATTGTATTCGAAACTCAATTAAGACGAAAAATACATGTGCGTTGTTTGTTCAACGACTTATGAACAATTGTATATTTCATCACCACAATCGTTTATTTTTTTATGTTTTATTTACGAAGATGTTATATAAAAATTTAAAAATAATAATTAGTGATAAAAAGGAAGCGCAATTCACTTTTACAATAACATTATCTTAGTTAAAAATCTAAGGTACCTTAATGATAGTTTATATCAAATATTAAAAAATATATCTGTAATTAATCAAGCACACTCGATTGATAAATTTTGTATTGTAAGGAAAAATCATCAATTAACTGAAAGAAAAAATGTGCTGTGAGAAAATACTATAAGGTTGCAGATGAAACTTTTAACAACATCATTAGTGACGAGAGCTGGAAAATGGACCATGTTAATAAAACGAATTTTAATGTGATAAATAAGTTTCGCTCTTCCGTCATAAACTGAATTTAAATTTATAAAGTTGTTAAGATCCGTCGTTTTAAAAGAAATAATTGAGCTGAGTGTAAGCGAAGCTCTTAACCGTTTGGGAGACCTTTTTGTGTTTAGTTGTCTCCAGAATGCGACGAGATAATTAGCTAAAAATTTTCTCATGTATGTTTGAGCCGAACACGGATGTTATAGCGAAAACAGATTGAAAAAATATTTAGTCAAAAGTTATCAGGAAAAGAATAAAGGAGTGGGGCTCAGCTCAACACCCGCCGCGCAGGGTTGGCGGATCCTAGTATTTTTTTTATTTTATTATTATTTTTTTTTGAGATCTTTTCAGTCACCCTAAACATATTTTAAGTCACTGTGGAAAGGTGAATTATAACCACTCGACTCCCTTGTCTTATTGAACTCGATTTGTTACTCTCTCCTATAAAAATATATTTTCCATTTTACTCCTCGCATTTAAACATAGAAGACAACGGAGTGCATTTGTTCCAGTGAACCTTATTACGGACTTCAGAATTGATAATTAATGACTTTGTCATTTGAAAGGTTCCATAGCCAAGTAATAAACATCGAAAGTAATTATTTATTAAAAATCCTTACATTTGCAAATCTTCACTATTTCATTTTATTCCTTTATTGCTTCAAAATTTTGTTAATCTGAAATAATATTCTTAATATCTTCTATCTCTTAAATTTATATTTAAAATATCTCTCTTTTTAGTTGTTCTAAAGCTCTTAGTGTAATCGAGGACATATATACTACACCGCTGGACCTGAAATCCCATCCAATGTACTTCTTATCTATGCGATGTGATGAAAAGTCAAACTTTTCAAATATAAAAAAATCACTTCACAAATAATGATTATATCTCTAAACGTTACCAAAAGCCGAACTCATTGTAAAATATATACTTTACACAAAACAATTATTCTTGTTATATTTAGTAGCTTTCAGGTTTCATCTGAACTATTGTATAAATAATGACATATGAGTTGGGTTCCGTGTAGTTCCTTACATAATATCCCTTCGCCTTTAAGTGAAGTGCTCTTGTGTTGTATAAGACTGTTGAAGTAAGTAAATGTTGATATTAAAAGAATATAAACCTAGTCTTGGCTTACTTTGCCCTTAGTTTGTAGTCATACATGTTATCTTGATAATATTAAAGTTGCTACTTGTGGTTTAATAATAATACAAGGAATACACTAAAAGATTTTATGGTTTTTTGAGCGTTTAAGTAAGGTTACTTTGAACTGTTATATGGACATTAAATATATTAAATATAAAAACTAATATGAAAATTCGACATTGCGTTACAAACATATGGTTTAAAATAAATATATGCAGGACTCTTGCTACAAAAAAAAATACTAATGAATAAATGCCTCTTATTGAATATATAAGTTGAAATATAATTGACTGTCAGCAGAAATATAGAAGTCATGAATTAGATTGTGACAAGAAAATAAAACAATAAACAGGATACTATTTAAAACTAGCCGTAGGGTTTGCTTCGCTCGCCGTTATTTTAATTTTTTTTTAGTGACCTTATTGACCTTATAGCGTCGCTAAAACATAACCCTGGCATCGGTAGACTATAAGCTTTCATTTGATACCCTGTTTATAAAAATCGGATAAGCGGTTTAGGAGGAGTAGTGCAAGAAAGATAAAAAGTAATCGATTTTATATGGTAAGATATTGTAGTGTCATACTGTGAAGCATTCCAAAAGCATTAAACAAAAACGGGGCTTGAAAGGTGTTATACTTGTAAGAATTCAAGTTAAAGTTGTTAAATTACTCTATGGCTTATTTTATATAAAAAAAAATCGATCTAAAAAAAATAAACCTACATTTTCAATATATATTTTCATCCCTTTCTATATTCCGATAAAAAATAACAAATAATAAAAAAAAATATACGATTGATTATTTACCCACACCCTAAATACTCACAGCGCACTTAATAACATTCTTCAACATCAGCGTTATAATGAATAACAGTAATCCGCTTAAGAGCTTCAGGTACGTAATTTGAATTAAATGTGACGTTCACACACAATAAATGACACATTCTGGGTGAGAAATAGTTGTCATTTGCTACACAACAAAAAAACACAACTAATTCGATAAAAGTATTCTAAGAGTTCGAATGCCAACATTGTTCTCTCGCATTGCAAATACTTTCCATTTTTAAGCACTATAAGATCGCCTTTTATATTGCATTGAATCGATTACAATAATAAAAAAACAATAAGATAAAATAAGATAAGATAGATACATAATAACAACTTCAATATATGTATTTGAATCAAAAAACGTCGACTTTGATATAATAGTGCAACATGTAATGCCGAACTAAATTATTGACCTTTATATAAATATTAAAATTTCGAAATAAACCTATATATATTATATACTTTATTTTAAAGTCATCAAATAAACTTTTAAAGATATTTTTAAACAAACACTCCAAATACAATCAACACAATATTGAAAACGTTATGGTTTAATCAAAACATGAGTTTATTATAAATTCACGATCCCGATAGAGAAATAACAGTTTGGGAGTGGATTTCAATTTTGTAGCACGTCTTCAATACGAAGAAGTGCTTCACAAAATTTGTAATATGCTTGTAATACAATCTTTTATTTACAGGATATCGTGTCTTTAAGTCTGTGTATTTTTTATCTATTATTAATAAAAAAAAAATGCAATCTGATTAATGGAGAAAAATAATTTGCTTTAGATTAAAAAAACTACACTAAGCTGTTATGTTAGTACTTCATTCTAAATAATTAATTTTATGGTATTTTAGTTATACATTTTTTTAAGTGAATAAATATTTTAATATTCTATCTTACTTGGAGCCGAAGTTGTGCCTTCATGGGTTTAGTGTTAAAATCGCAAGAGATGGAAATTCTATAGTTTGTATTCCATTTATAATATTTTGGAAAGTGGAACTGACCCAAAGAAACTGACCCTGACTCTAAACGTTTTGCAGACCATACTGTCCTATTTGGGAATTAGACCCACAATCTTTGATTCAACAGTCTCAGAGACTAACAACTAAAGAACAAGCAATTTACCGCCATTAATAGCATAACTTAATTTAATCAACAGATAAAATGCTTATTTACTTTTAAAAATAAAGGCATAAATATATATCATTATACAAAGTTTAGATTGATAAAAAATGTTCATTGACATCAACAAGTTTTGTACAAATAAAAAAGTTTATCTTCGTCACTGGATTAAATAAGAGAAAATAACAGTAGTGTTAGAAGTTCTTTGTAGTGGATTGTTTTTTATGGAATATCTACTAGTTACGGTACTCTTTTTATAATCCTCTTTCGTATTTGTATTGTTTTCGTATTTTATCATGTCCATATAGTCTTCTTCTTAAAAAGATATCATCACTCTCTCTCAATATTGCATTGTCCCCACTTTTGTCAACCATTCACAATTTGACTTTACTCCAGTTGGAATATTCACTGTTTAAAATGTTACCTCCAATAAATAAATTAATAAAAAATATGAAAACTGCTTTAAACTAAATTTACAGACTGTAATTTAAGCTTTATATTAATACTGCTTAAACTACTTAAAGATAATAAATCATGAATTTAAATATACATCAAAATACTAGAATCATTTGTATGAGCTTCAGATATGAGTTCTATATTATATTAACCCTCAAGTCCGCTGCAATAATGTTCAGATATATAAATTAAAGGGTCATGTTTGTTTAGTTACGTAGGTTCTTAAACCGTACATTCTATTATATGAAATTTAGGTGAACATTACGCTCTCTGAACTAATACTACTAAGTATTATAATAGAGAATAGTTCACATAAATATTACGTACGACTCCTAACAAGTCAATACATTTACCCTTAGTGTTATTAACTGTATCATAAGTTTTATTTTCCGGAGTACTTTTCCTATTAACTAACATTGATTTACATTGATATAACAAAAAATAATGAAATCTTTGTTAAGTTGTGTTATTAAGGTGTTTCAATAGTCTGAGTGTATGAAACATTTCTCCTCCAGGTATTAATGTGATTTTGGGTAACGATGGTATAAAAAGGACTCTTTTAATTTAATAAACTGAGAAACTGTATATCATGTCAGTGTACTAAAAAAAGTAATTTAATAAACCTTTTAACAGAGGGTTTCATGGGCTCGATATACGCTATTAAGTAGGCACTTTGCTCACCAACGGTTTAGGAACAGCCTCTAAGAGGTCATAGTAAGTATGCAATTTCCGTGTTTTTTTTAAATAAAGGAAGACATCCGAGTATAATCCATTATTACGAATAGCTAAGAAATATTAATATAAATGTATGTGATTATATTTTCAAAATTATTCAGAAATACTTGTAATATTAATGTTATTTAGACTAAAATTTTCCTGTACATAATAGTGGTACAAGTTGTTTATACTATGTATAGACCCCATATAAATTGACCCCATACTTAATACTATTGTAGAATTTGTCACTTAGAAGGTCGGGTAACGTCTTTTGTCATAAATGAATTATCGATGAATCAGTTTCTTTCTTTAGTATTTTCATCAGTAAACTACAATACTTTGAAGGTACCTACAATTTGTTTTCCTTTGATTCGTTAACAAACCACTACATGTAACATACAAAATGAAAATTATCTGTATGGCAATCATTAGCATCTTCTACTTTTTTACAAAGAAATAAATGTGGATTCTTTGTAAAAAAGTAAAACATTTTGATGAGTATCAAAATGTAACGGTTACGATTATTATTAATTAAAATAAACAGTAAAATACATTGCATTGGTATAACACCCTTTTATATTATCCACAATTTAGTATGGAGGGTAAAATTTTTATAGATGACAATTATCCGGTTAAGAACCGCAGGTAAATAAATTTTACAATAAATGACTGAAGCAACTTTAATAACTATGAACATGAAATATGGTATTTCGAATGTTATATACGTACTGTAAAATATTATATTTGGTTTGTTTTCCATTCAGAAAGTCCCTATTAAATTAATTTAGCTGATTACATTTGCCTATATTTTTATATATTCTCTAAAACCCCCCACAAATAATCTGGCTAACAAATATATAAAAAATTCAATGTCAAATGTGACATGACCCGTGCCTTAATTCCTGTATCGATAGCGACATATTAAAAATAGATTTCACCTCTCGTTTGTAGTGAGCAATTACTGTCAATTTTCTAATGGAAAATGGAATCCCTCTATGCATTGTTTGAATAACATTTTTTAACGATTTCAATATCTTGTAATAGTATAAGCTGTGATACAATTTTGACTTCTAATTATTTAAGCATAATATTTAAGATGCATATTAAGGTTAGTTATTTTTTATGAAATGGACCTGATTGATTTCTACAAAGTAATTAAACTGTGGTTTTAAGAGAGTGGTCTTCGAACTATGCATTAACATCGCATTGGGTTAAGATAAACCGTAGTTAATGGTATAATATAATAAGTACCCTTAATGTATCAGAACCAGAAATGCCGCGAACGTATTTTGCATATTTTAGTGAGTACATGGAAGAAAGTTCCTGGAGGATGACACTGGGAAAAAACGCAAACCATAAAGATTGTGCTGATGCTATATAATAGTTGATGGCGGTATGGCGGTGGTAAAAATTGTATACTATAAATTACGTTTTATTTCTTTACTATAATATTATTTATATGTAGATTATAATATAATAAAGTATTTACTTAATATGTACATAAATACGCCGATTTGAAACATGTATAACATAAATTTATCTTAATTTGTAATTGTATGCTCGAAAATTAGTTTACTGTTTGTTCCGCAACATGTTCTATCTTCCAAGTAACTACCTAATGACAAGCTCAATAAGACTAAGTTCTGTGACTTGTTAGTTTTTACAGCAGCACTACTACACTGGTGACGTGGAGTAGACACATAGAGATTGCAGTTTGGTACAAATTTTAAGAAGTACAGTAAGCAGTACAGTAATAAACAAATTTAAGTTTTTAAAATTTATACAATAATTTTTATGAATTGAAGTACGTTATATAAAATAAATAATCAAAAAAAAAATACCACAAAAATTTTTACCGAAATATGTTTCACCTAGGTTACAAAATTTGTTTTCTAATAATTAATACACTTTATGTTTTGCTTTCTACACAACCATAACTATTAATAGCATGGCGTATTTGAATACATGGTTTCCAGTTTCTATACAAAATTTTTACGGCGAGTCATTTAAATTCCTTACAATAAAACCTTAAGATATTTCGTAAGATATCTTTAAGTTATCGTTGATCTAATAATAAAAATATGTCATAAATTCTCCCAAATAAAAAGTATAATAATTGCCAGTTAATTAGATATTCTCAATTTTCTAGCTCTCACTGTCGCATTTAAAATCGCAGTTTTAATTAATGCATTTTGACTTGAAATCTTAAAATACTCTAATTATTACTGTCATAATTTTTTTAATTCAATCATAATGTTAAGAATAAATACTTTATCCTATAAACTGATTTCATAAATTGCACAGATAAACAAATACCAATTGATAACTAAACAAAGATTTAATCTTTTTGGGAAATTCATCATTACGTGAATAGCCATAATAATTAACATCCTTTATCGAGTTGACTGTGATGGTTCTAGTTATTCGTACATTGCTCACATAATATATTGAAGTTTGTGAAACAGTGAACAAATATAAAAAATACCCAGCTAAGTGTGTAATGTGACGCGTCCTGTCTGAGAAGAACTCTCGGACCAAGGCGCGTTTGGAATCCTCATAGCCTTATTTTAAGTTGCAGAGTGTCTTTACAGAAGGGCTTATTTCGATAAGTATGGTTTCAAAACAGGCCTTCCTGCCGCTCCCATTTGACGTACACAAGTAATCACTGGTATTGAATCAAAGTGGAAGAGATATAAATAAATAACTTCTCTTATTAACATAAAGATAATGAATTTTTCAGAACTTTATAAGTGACTATTATGTAGATGTTCCCACGATTTTACCACACTCAATTGTATACCATGGTGAGTTGTGGTAAGCTTAAGCGTATTCTATATACATAAGAAATCTAAAAGACGTGTTATACGATTAATAAATAAATTTGAATAATGTCACACTTCTGTTAGAATAATTTTCAAGGATAGTGTTAAGCAGTAAATTCTGTAGGGTTATTTAATTACGGAGTTAAACACGAAATATATGACGACCTCTGCAATGATCACACACTACATCTGAGTGTTATAACACTGTTCTACAAGATGACTGTCGTTAAATATCTCATTACACTGCCCGAGGATGCATGTTATATAATTTGTCTTATCTTATTTGTTTTGGTGACTTGTAGAACTACTTTTTTGCCTTGACCTACTTTTATAACGTTAAATTGTAAATAAACATTGCTTTGCGAACACAACATTTTATATTATTAATATATTATAATGACATTAAATAATAAGATACACCAGATACATAACATGGCCATAGTAAAAAACAATCACTACTAATTACGATTCAAATAATTTCATATTACGATAGCAATCGAAACACAAAAATATTAACGAACTCAAAAACTATAAAACAGTTTGGGTGTTTGTTAATAGGTTGTATATAAATTAACTAATAGGGATTACTGCAGATCTCCCTCCATATTACCATTACATTGCAACTCTACCAAATTTCTTGAATGCTAAGTTGAGCAGACATTTAGTCGATTAAAGATTAGAGTTTCTCTAATTAGTTTCTCTAGTTCCTTGCATTGTCCAAAACCGCTTGTGCCACAAGAAGGATACAATTTCCTGTGGCACAAGTGGTTTTGCTACTAATATACATTGATCTTAACCGGAGCAAGGTTAAATATATCTAAATATCTAAAAATATTAGTAATTTACCGTTGTTTGACAATGGATAATTATCTAATTAGATTATTTTAAACTAAGATCACGAAAACTTTTATAAGTCGTATATACAACATACTTATTTAATACAAATAATTTGACGCCTGATAAAGCTATGAAAAGCGCGGCCCGCTTTAAGTATCAAGCGAAACATACTAATAGCGTCAGGGTATCATTTTCGTTATTTCTACAACTTATTCCATTAAATAGATTCTTCTTAGTTTTATGTTCTATATATATCGTGGATTTATTTGTGATTTGTTTATAACAATGTTCTGTGTCAATATTAAATGTTATAACGTCATTTTCATTATAAAATCCTTTATAAAGGTTTCTTTCTAAACAAATGAACCAAAAAAAATATGTTAGTGTTTGCCTCAGCTTCTCATGTTTTATTCATAGGAATAAATTAAATTATTCTCCTTGTGATTTAATTAAAATATTTGCATAAAGATTTATACGTACTCGGTGTTTACACCGCAGGATAAAATTTATCTTTTTTTATGATATTTTTCTTTTGCAGTAACATTATAAAATATGTAGTATTTGGTATAATCGTATCCAAATAATGTGCCAATAAAAATGTATCTTAACAATATGATCTATCAAGAGATTTGACGTAGATCTATATTGTGGTCAAACATTAAGGATTAACATTATCAAAAATATTTCTCGTATCTCAATGCTACATATGCAACCTTTATGTCTATTTCATACCAAAAGGTTCTTTATATTTTGATCCAGGTATAAGGCCTGTTGGTAGGTAATCTTGATGTAAATAATTATTTGTTCTCATTCGTAAGCCATAAACACACCCCATAATATCAATATATGATAACTATTTTTTGGGTAATGTGCAAAGAGCAATACTTTGTTTAAGTATCCTCTCATAAGTAGAAATATATTTGCCTAAAATGTTTATGTCACATATTGCAGTCAACTTTTATCAAGTGATACTGATCAGGCTTTATACTGATAGCCTGGTCGGAACCACTTGATGAAAGGAAAGTTAAAAGGTGTACCTCACCTCTCCAACTTTCCTCATTGAAAGACCCAACATTGCAATCTGACCAATTCACAAACGAGTTATACCTCCTCGAAACTCATTAAAAGCGGAGAGCTCGTTGAGCGGAAAACAAGATTAATAGCATCTGGAAATTCGTTTTATTGATCCGTTTTATTGAAACTCTTTGGTTATAACAATTGTTTTTAAAGCTTCAATCAAATTATAAGTCTATATTTTCTAAATTTAGTAAAAATCTTGTTACTTAGTTCATTTTAACGATTTAAAAACAATGTAAAAATAACAATTTTAAATATTGTAGTAATTTAAGATATAAGTTTGAAGAAACACTTTCCAGGATATTGTAGTTTACTTTTTATTTTACTACTTTTTATATATTATTATAGATTTAAAAATATATTAACATATGTTTATATTGACCACGTGATTCGCTAGTTTGTGATTTTATTTAAAGAAATGCTTAAAGAGTGTCTTATAATATGTGCTCAGTGTGTATTCAACGTGATGCAATTCTATCTTAATATTTGTAAGCATCGCTATGACGTAAAATTTTTGACAAATTTAAAATAACTGATGCTTGAAATATAAAAAACTATTCGAAAGTTTAAAAGTGGGTTTGAATAATCTATATACATGTTACTCATGTTATAATTATATAGTATAGTCTGAAACTATATCCATGTAATGTCACAACCTTCTATCAAAAACTAACCCGAAAAGTTCCAAATTATAACGGAATATATTCACTACAAATTATTCTAGTTAATGCCTCACAAAGCCGACTACGCTTAGCTCGATATATCTTAGATGATTATATTGTAACATCTAATGGAAAATATATCAATTAATAAACATTAATATTATTATGGGTGGCAATGGTTTAATCTGTTAAATAATTTATTAATAATTAAATAATTACTAACAGAATTAATTGTTTAATAAAATTTCTTCAATATACCTAATATATCTAGTAATAACAATTGTTGTAAGTAAATGTGAATTCTTAAATCTAATTAATAAAATAATAATAAATTTTAACACATTTATATTACATAGTTTTACATGAATTAAATAGTTATATAAACAATAACACTATTGTATTACCCATATTATGACATATTATATCATAACAGTTCAACATATAGTCAATAATACATATAATATAATACATGCAGGAATCACTCTATCAATATTATTACTACTACTGGAGCTGAAAATTATATTAACATGCCTAATGGGATATCGCTGAATCCTTAGTTTTATATGAGAAAATAGTAAATACTTCAATACTTTTAATTCATTACAGTTTCACTTTTTTAGAGCATGAAATTTATAACATTTTTAACTGGATTTAATCTAATAAAAATTTTGAATACAATAAATTATTTAATTGCAAATATTTGATAAACTATGGAATGAGTTACAAATATAAGGGAAGGAATATCATTTCCAATACCACCTTCGAATATAAACATTCAACAATAGTATTAATTGATATAGTAAGGTTTTCAGAAGGTTACACTACGTATATACAGTACGTGTTAATTCAACAACTAAATACAAAATTTCGTAAAGTTTAGAGTCAATAAATTCATGTTATATGTATAATACATGTTATGGGAAAGAATATATATATCATATTTGATTTATTATTTTACTAAAGCCTCGTATTTAATTTATTATTAAAGCTTCGTATTTACAGGAATAAAGTTTATATTTTAGTGTGTTTTTATATCTGACTAATTCTAAATAATTTAAATTTCCTGGCCTTTCATATCCGCATGTAGTCTTAATATAATAAATTAACGTCATTATTCCATATTTTATTTTCATGAATTTTGCATTAGAATTGTAATCAATATTTTCAGATAAATTCATTACTAAATAATAATTATATATTTAATTATTTTTCTATGATCGGTGCACACGTAATAAGTTTTTATTGCTTATTTATGTAATATAAATTATAAATTATAACTGTAATACGGCAGCCAAACATGGAACCCACAGAAGAAGAATGTAAGAAAGATGAATGCTGTGGAGATGCGATCTCTTCGCAGAATATGCGGAGTCAGTTTAGCTGACCGAACCGCAATGAAGAGATCCACAGAATGGCAGGTACTAGCGAAGATGTCATGGTGAGAATAAAGAAGAACGTGCTCAGGTGGTTTGGGCACGTCGCACTAATGAGTAATGAAAGCATGGTAAAAAAGATTTATATAGGAAAAGTGAGCCGTAAGAGAGAGGGGGAGGCCTCGAGTGACCTTCGAAAACACAGTATCTATGATACTGAAGGAAGGTCACGTAAAAAGCATGAGGACCCCCTGAAGGGCATGTACGAAGACGTTGATGTCTGTCGTCGAGGCGAAAGAGTTATACAGGGATCGTAGCGTTTGGCGCTCCGTCGTCTCTGGCTACCCCGCAAGGGATATGGTGTGAAGATAAATATATAAATAAATATTTATGTCATATGGTATGATGTAATATTTCTTTTAGACAGGATAATTAGTTTTATATCTGTAATATAAATAATATTCATCATAAAATATTATATTATTCCCACTTTAATTTATAAATATAACGCAACCGCAAGAGCCTTTCAAAGAGTAAATTAAAGAGGCATTGAATTAAAAAGTATATGAAGTTATTGAATGCAATGATATAGAAATTGATATGAAATATTCTTCACAAACGTGTATAAATATTATAATATTTTTACTGTTGCTTTAAGTATATTTAATACAGTATGCTAATACATTAAGATATAATATATATAAATAAACTAAAAGACAGACAATGCACAATATGCTACTGATATCACTATATTCTTAAACAACTGTTTTTATTTGATATATAATACAATTTTAGAATTATACTTATGAAACAAAATCTAATTGTACCCCAAATTGATTCATAATTACCAAGGTATTTCATATTTTTTAAAGTTAAAAACTCGGCAGAAAAATAATTTAAGCTATTATAATATGATGTTGTACATGTGTTTATTTTAAAAAATGTGGAATATTTCCTTGTCACTAATTAACTGCATATACTCGTTTGTTTTGTATTACAGTTATAGTAAATCCATTTTTAACTTTTATTTTTACAGTTTTGTTACCGAAGTCTAAACTATTAAAAAAAGGAGACAAGGTTTATGCTACCAGAAAATGCATAAAACAACTGAGACAAAAAAGTTTTAATTAACCTCCATTAGCTGATACTTCAAGAAGAATATTAATATAAGAAGAAATTTATTTATTTAGCTTCACGCCATATCCCTTACGAGGTAGCCAGAGACGACGGAGTGCCAAACGCTACGGTCCCTGCATACCTCTTTCGCCACGGCCACAGACATCAACCTCTTCATGCTCTCCGAGGTCCTCATGCTTTTTATGTGACCTTCCTCCAGTATCATAGATACTGTGTTTTCGAAGGTCACTCGAGGCCTCCCCCTGTCTCTCTTACCGCTCCCTTTTCCTATATAAATCTTTTTTACCATTCTTTCATCACTCATTCGTTCGACGTGCCCAAACCACCTGAGCACGTTCTTCTTCATTCCCACCGTGACATCTTCGCTAGTACCTGCCATTCTGTGGATCTCTTCTTTGCGGTTTCGGTCAGCTAGACTGACTCCGCATATTCTGCGAAGAGATCGCATCTCCACAGCATTCATCTTTCCTACATTCTTCTTCTGTGCTACCCACGTTTGGCTGCCGTATAACAGCGTCGGTAGTAAAACTGCATTGTGTACAGCCAAACGTGCAGCTATACTGACGTTTTCCCGTCTCAACAATGCAGTCAAAGCACCATTGACTCTGTTACCGACAGCAATACGCCTTTCCACATCCATTTCGTATCTTCCGTCTCTGCTAAACATACTTCCCAAATATACCACTTCATTCACTTGTTCTATAATCTTATCATTCACGTTGATCTTACATTCTGTTCTTTCTTCATTTCTTTCAAATATCAGAACCTTCGTCTTATCTACATTCAGGTTTAGGCCATTATTTTCACACCCATCTTTCAGAGTGGTGACCAATGCCTGCAAATTGCATTCTGATGATGCAATGAGCACTGCATCATCTGCATATAGCAAGCAATTGACCTTAAGGTCACGTACTTTCACTCTCATGTCACTGTCTTTCACGCCTTGGAGACTACTATCCAAATACAAATTGAACAATAGCGCAACCATGCTTAACACCCGATTGGATATCATACCAGGGCGACATACCAGCTCCTACTCGCACACAGACTGAGTAATCTCTGTAAAGAGACTTTACAGCTTGTAGCAAGGGTCCGTTCACATTGTATCGGGGCAGTATCTCCCATAACTTCTTTCTCACAACCCTGTCAAATGCCTTTTCCAAATCCACAAGAAGATAAGTAGTTTTTTGTTAATAGCACATGTGGGATACGCTGCAGGCCCATCTACAACTGATATATATAATTTTTAATTATTATTGACACTTGCAGTTAAAAGAGAAAGTATTTATGTCCCAAAAATAGTGTTGGTATCACAATATAATTGTTTTGCAAACATTTGTTACAAAACCTCAAATTTGTTACGATTATTATATTACGGAAATTATACAACAATAACCTTCCTTTCCTATTTCAAACATTTTGCCGAACAAATTATTGTTGTTGTACTCTTAGATATTAATAGATTGCAATTTATTATTAACTAGCTGCATAATTACAATTGAGTTAAAAATATGTGCCTTTCATTTCTAACATAATGGTATTGAAAAGTTTTAATATAAATGATGTCTATTATTGCTTTTGCGAGTTTGTTTTACGTCGACATTTTAATTACATAATTTCTTATCTTTTTACAATGCATATGCTATTTTCAATCTAACTAATAGATACAATCTTATATACAATTTCAATTATTTCTATACGACTAATCTATAATATAAAAATGTGTTGGTAAGCGCATAACTCAACAACGCATGGACCAATCTTAACAATTATTTTTTTAAATGTTCCTTGAAGTCCAAAGATGGTTTTTACGGCGAGAAAAATTCAAATAATTTCCAGGAAAACCCTAAAAGAGCCCTTTTCTTTTTCCTATACAAATATATATATTTTCTAACTAAATGTAGAGTCAATTTGAAATGTATTGCTATTCAATAAAGTTCATATTAAATTACAAGCATTCATTGTTGTCTAAACAATATAGGTGTGTTGCTAATGTCGAAGAGTCAATTCGCGTTTTATTGTCGTTGCACACCGTTCAAATTTAATCAAATATATGTGTTCACCCGACCAAATTGAAAAGTTAAAAAAATGTAAGAGCTATAGATTTGATTGGCCTTGGAATATTCTTTCTTTTGTTTTAGTTTCGGATAGCGACATAAATTGTCATCAGTTTTCACGTCATTGCATCTGTCAAACAAACTGCGTTAAGAAGCGTTTATAATATTAAATAATTAATTTTGATTGTTTAATATCGTGTTTTGCGCAAAGTGTTTTAATACCTGTGATTAATAATTATTTCATGTGACATAATTTAGGTAAGTATATACGATATGCCTCCTATAAGATGAAGTAATTTAGGTAGAAGAACCTGAAATGCTACAAACCAAACTAATTACCGATCTTATCATACTGCAGATGAACGTGACGACCGAAATGAACGCGAAAGAATTCGTATATCACGAACGCGGGAAGCGAGAGCGAGACATTCAACTAATAATCGCGAAAGTTTGAATCGAGCTGCTTTCAATTACAATTTATTAATTGACTATAGTACTTTATTTCGAGAGCACAATCAATTGATTATGTTGTTTAAAACTGCACTGGATCTAATGCCATCTGATAATAACAAAATTATAATCAGAGCTTATAAAACACCTGTTGGCCAACATGCAAGACGTTTTAATGCACCGACTATTGATGAAGTTGCTATCGTTGTAGTTGGAGAAAATTTGGAATCCCGTGATATTGTTTTACATCGTCGGAATGATCCATTACAACGTATAAAGGAAACACACCGCTCATATGACGCACTGCAATATCCCATTATATTTTGGCAAGGTGAAGATGGCTTCATAGCCATCTTCACCTTGCCAATTTCTCAAACAAGATGATAAATCCCATTACAGGTAATAAAAATATTAGTTTAGCTCAGTCACTATATTATTATTTTTTTTATTTTCAATGTTATGAAAACAAAAATCTATTTTCAGGTTCTGAAACCAACAAAAAAGTCAGTTCAATGAACTATTATTCCTACCGCCTAATGATTCGTGAAAATGAAGACAATCACATACTCAAATGTCGGCGATTATATCACAAGTATGTTGTAGACATGTATGTTAAAATTGAAACGGAGAGATTAACATTCATCAGGTTGAATCAGACCAAACTCAGATCTGAAGAGTATATTCACCTTCGAGATGCGATTAATACTGATGGAAATGCTCAGAATGTTGGTCGGATGACTATTCTCCCAGCAACATACATCGGAAGCCCTCGACATATGCATGAATATGCTCAAGATGCCATGTCATATGTTCGTCATTATGGTACAGCAGATTTGTTCATCAAATTTACATGCAATCCACACTGGATAGAAATCAAGCAGGAGTTTTTCCCTGGGCAATCACCTATTGATCGTCATGATATTACAGCCAGAGTCTTCAAACAAAAGTTGAAATCTTTAATGGATTTCATTGTGAAACATTATGTGTTTGGAGAGACACGCTGCTGGATGTATTCTGTGGAGTGGCAGAAACGGGGATTGCCACATTCACACATTTTGATTTAGTTAGATGAAAAGATAACGCCAAATGAAGTTGATGCAGTAATATCAGCTGAAATTCCTAATGTAGAAGTAGATCCTATATTGCATGAGGTAGTTATTAAAAACATGATACATGGTCTCTGTGGAACTCTTAATCAAAATTCACCGTGTATGGTGGATGGTAAATGTTCAAAGCGATATCCACGGACATTAATATCTGAAACAATCACTGCTAATGATGGTTATCCTTTGTATCGTCGCCGATCGACAGCAGACAACGGAAGATCAACAATTGTCAAATTAAATAAACAAGATATTGAAATAGATAATTGCTGGATTGTTCCATATTCACCCATTTTATCAAAGACCTTCAAAGCGCACATCAACGTTGAATCTTGCCATTCAGTAAAATCTATTAAATACATTTGCAAATATGTAACCAAAAGGAGTGATATGGCTGTGATTGATATTAATGCAGAGAATTCCAATGATGAAGTTATCCAATACCAAATGGGTCACTATGTTAGTAGTAATGAAGCAGTTTGGCGAATATTTTCTTTTCCTATTCATGAGGAACACCCTACTGTTGTTCATTTAGCTGTGCATTTAGAAAATGGACAAAGAGTATATTTTACAGCACAGAACGCAGTAGAAAGAGCTGTACAGCTACCATGTGCTACATTAACCAGTTTTTTTGAGACATGCCAAAACGATGCTTTTGCTCAAACATTGTTATATTCTGAAATGCCAAAATATTATACTTGGAATCAATCCTCAAGGAGATTTATACGACGGAAACAAGGAAAACCAGTTACAGGATACCCAGATGTATATTCTACCGATGCGATTTGTCGAATTTATTCAGTACATCCAAGCAATGATGAATGTTTTTATTTACGACTGCTGTTAGTCAATGTACGTGGCCCAACATCGTTCCAACATGTACGAACTGTTAATGGTGATTTGTGTGGATCATACAGAGAAGCTTGCCAACGTTTGCGATTGCTAGAGAATGATGCTCATTGTGATCATAATACAATAAAGTTCATATTAAATTACAAGCACTCATTTTTGTCTAAACAATGTAGGTGTTTTGCTAACATCGAAGAGTCAATTCGCACTTTATTGTCTCTGCACAAAGTTCAAATTCAATCAAATATATGCGTGTGCAAGATCACGCAAAAGTGATAATATCGTGAACCCGACCAAATTGAAAAGTCAAAAAATTTAAGAGCTATAGATTTGATTGGTCTTGGAATATTCTTTCTTTTGTTTTAGTTTTGGAATGCGACATAAATTGTCATCAGTTTTCACGTCATTGCATCTGTCAAACAAACCGCGTTAAAAAGCGTTTATAATATTTAATAATTAATTTTGATTGTTTTATATCGTGTTTTGTGCAAAGTGTTTTAATACCTGTGATTAATAATTATTGCATGTGACATAATTTAGGTGAGTATATTCGATATGCCTCCTATAAGACGAAGTAATTTAGGTAGAAGAACCCGAAATGCTACAAACCAAACTAATTACCGATCTTATGATACTGCACAAGAACGTGACGACCGAAAAGAACGTGAAAGAATTCGTATACCACGAACGCGGGAAGCGAGAGCGAGAGATTCAACCAATAATCCCGAAAGTTTGAATCGAGCTGCTTTCAATTATGATTTGTCAATTGACTACAGTAACCACCAATGTGTTACTATTGGATCTATGAACTTGGTTTGCTCTCATTGTAAGGCAAATGAAGCCAATGGATTGTGTTGCGCAAATGGGAAAGTGAAATTGATACCATTGGATCTACCGCCAGAGCCATTGTACTCATTGGTTTCAGGAATAGAACCAGATTCCATACACTTTTTGTCAAATATCATAACAATATAACGATTGCTTTCAAATGACGTCATTTGGGGCAACAAACGTAGTTCGGGAAAATTTCATGCCAAATTTTAAGGTAGGTATTATAGCAGTTAATCATTATTATTTTAGTGAACAAAATTTCCTGTTAATTAAGTAAAGGTGTGTCATTAACCTTCAGTTCCTTAATCCCCAAGAAATATATTACTTAGTCATAATATTATTTGGTGATTCAGTATTAGCAATACTTTTATTATTTTGAAACACAATATAATTATTTGATGATGGATATTAGTTACAACTAATTATTACATATTGACATACCTAAGTATATCAATTATAAATTGGGGTTTCAAATTAGGAGACAGATATACTTCTTACGAACAAATATTATTTATATTTGACAAAAATCATTTTTAAAAATTTACAGATACAAGGCCAACTATATCATAGCGCAGGTTCACTGTTACCATTGTCAGATAGCAATTACAAATTCCTGCAAATTTATTTCATTGGCAATTCACCACAAGAAATTGATATGCGTTGTTCAAATAATAATTCAGTAAAGAAGTCTGTCTATTGTAGAACAATTACAAACTTTATTTCATGAGTACAATCAATTGTTTAAAACTGGACTGGATCTGATGCCATCTGATAATCACAAAATTGTAATCAGAGCTGATAAAACACCTGTTGGCCAACATGCAAGACGTTTTAATGCACCAACTATTGATGAAGTTGCCATCGTTGTAGTTGGAGAAAACTTGGAATCCCGTGATATTATTTTACATCGTCAAAATGATCAATTACAACGTATAAAGGAAACACACCGCTCATATGACGCATTGCAATATCCCATTATATTTTGGCAAGGTGAAGATGGCTATGATTTCTCAAACAAGATGATAAATCCCATTACAGGTAATAAAAAATATTAGTTTAGCAAGGAGATATATTATCAGTCACTATATATTTTTTTTTTATTTTCAATGTTATGAAAACAAAAATCTATTTTCAGGTTCTAAAACCAACAAAAAAGTCAGTTCAATGAACTATTATTCCTACCGCCTAATGATTCGTGAAAATGAAGACAATCACATACTCAAACGTCGGCGATTATATCACAAGTATGTTGTAGACATGTATGTTAAAATTGAAACGGAGAGATTAACATTCATCAGATTGAATCAGACAAAACTCAGATCTGAAGAGTATATTCACCTTCGAGATGCGATTAATACTGATGGTAACGCACAGAATCTTAGTCGAATAACTATTCTTCCAGAAACATACATCATAAGCCCTCGACATATGCATGAATATGATCAAAATGCCATGTCATATGTTCGTCATTATGGTACAGCAGATTTGTTCATCACATTTACATGCAATCCACACTGGATAGAAATAGACACAGCCAGAGTCTTTATACAAAAGTTGAAATCTTTAATGGATTTCATTGTGAAACATTATGTGTTTGGAGAGACACGCCGCTGGATGCATTCTGTGGAGTAGCAGAAACGGGGATTGCCACATGCACATATTTTGATTTGGTTAGTTGACAAGATAAAGTCAAATGAAGTTGATGCAGTAATATCAGCTGAAATCCCTAATGTAGAAGTAGATCCTGGATTGCATGAGGTAGTTATCAAAAATATGGTACATGGTCCCTGTGGAACTCTGAATCAAAATTTATCCAAGGACATTAATATCTCAAACAATCACTGCTAATGATGGTTATCCTTTGTATCGTCGCCGATCGACAGCAGACAACGGAAGATCAACAATTGTCAAATTAAATCAACAAGATATTGAAATAGATAATCGCTGGATTGTTCCATATTCACCCATTTTATCAAAGACCTTCAAAGCGCACATCAACGTTGAATCTTGCCATTCAGTAAAATCTATTAAATACATTTGCAAACATGTAACCAAAGGGAGTGATGTGGCTGTGATTGGTATTAATGCAGAGAATTCCAATGATGAAGTTACCCAATACCAAATGGGTCGCTATGTTAGTAGTAATGAAGCAGTTTGGCGAATATTTTCTTTTCCTATTCATGAGGAACACCCTACTGTTGTTCATTTAGCTGTGCATTTAGAAAATGGACAAAGACTATATTTTACAGCACAGAACGCAGTAGAAAGAGCTGTACAGCCACCATCTATTACATTAACCAGTTTTTTTGACATGCCAAAACGATGCTTTTGCTCAAACATTGTTATATTCTGAAATGCCAAAATATTATACTTGGAATCAATCCTTAAGGAGATTTATACCACGGAATCAAGGAAAACCAGTTTCAGGATACCCAGATGTATATTCTACCGATGCGATTGGTCGAATTTATTCAGTACATCAAAGCAATGATGAAAGTTTTTATTCACGACTGCTATTAGACAATGTACGTGGCCCAATATCATTCCAACATGTACGAACTGTTGATGGTGATTTGTGTGGATCATACAAAAAAGCTTGCCAACGTTTGCGATTAGAAAAATGCTCATTGGGATCAAACTCTCAATGATGCTGTAATATCATCACAAGCTCATCAAATACGAACATTGTTTTCTATAATCATATCTACGTGCTTCCCATCAAACCCAAAGGATTTGTGGAACAAGTACAAAGATAATATGTGATATTTTGTATCAAATACGGATTAGAAGGGGAAATCCAAATATACAAATAAAGCGAAGAAATTTACAATGAAGTATTGATTTAAATTGAGGACATGTGCTTGGTGATGTCAAACAAACTATTATTTCAATTAGGCCTGGCCGCGCCCAATCGTCCAATGCATGATACTTTTAACCAAGAGTTGCACCGAGAAAAACTGTATGATCTCAATACTTTGAAAGAATTAATTCAAACAAATCTTCCACTATTCAATGAACAACAGAAGTATGTATTTGATACACTTATGAAAGTAATAAATGATAAAAGAGGAGGATTTACTTCTTAGATGCACCTGGTGGTACAGGAATTTTTTTTTTGATTTCATTGATATTAGCAACAATTCGCTCACAAAATAAAATTGCACTTGCACTCGCTTCGTGGGGAATCGCATCAACTTTGCTTGAAAGTGGTAGAATAGCTCATTCAGCACTAAAATTGCCATTACACATGCAAAGCAACGTAACCACAACCTGCAACATTTCGAAGAACTCTGCAATGGCAAAGGTTTTGCAGCAATATGAATTGATTGTTTGGGATGAATGCACGATGGCACATAAAAAATCTTTTGAGGCTTTAGATAGAATCTTACAAGATCTACGGAGCAATCATAACCCATTTGGTGGTGCAATGATTTTATTAGCACGAGATTTTCGTCAAATATTGCCAGTGATTCTACGATCAACGCCAGCTGATGAACTTAATGCATATTTAAAGTCCTCCAATTTGTGGCAGCATGTGAAGGTATTACATTTAGTGGCAAAATGACCAATCTGGAGACATATTCTCTAAACAACTCATTGACATTGGTAATGGTAAATTTCCTATAGACACCTTGACTGGTTGCATTAACTTTCCTCAAAGTTTTTGTCAGTTGTCAAGTAAATCAAAAGATGAACTTATTCAAAAGGTGTTTCCAGATGTTGCTCAAAATTACAGAAACCATGATTGGCTGAGCGAAAGGGCTATATTGGCTGCAAAAAACATAGATGTAAATGAATTAAATTTCAAAATTCAAGAACAAATTACAGGCGAATTGAGGATATATCAGTTGATTTGGCTACTAACCAAGATGATGTCGTCAACTATCCGCCTGAATTTTTAAATTCGCTGGATTTACCAGGATTGCCACCTCACAATCTTCAATTAAACCTTTAATTATCGTTAGTTATAATATTGAGAAATATCAACCAATCACGTCTTTGCAACGGCACACGGTTAGCGATAAAAAATTATTGAACCACGTGATAGAGGCAACTATACTGAAAGGAAAGTATAAAGGAGAAGCCGTGTTGATACCACGCATCGCAATGATTCCGACTGACAGTTTCCAGTGCGGCTTTTGCTAGGACCATAAATAAGTCCCAGGGGTCAATTGTATGTTGCCTATTCCCATGTTGGAAAACCATCAGATTTGTTTGTATTCACCAGGTAATCAAACAAAAAACATTGTGTATCATAAAGCACTACAATAAAAACAAAACAGATTTTTGTTATTAATACGATTACTGAAAATACTTATATACGTTTTATTTCATTATTCTTTATTTCATCTTATTAAAATGATAAAGTAACATATTAAAAAAAGGATAATTTTACAATTTATTTATCATATTATTTAAAATATTAAATGATAAAAAAAGATCCACCACAAATCTTAATATGTATAAATCACGTGTCACGTTGTTTGTCCGCGATGGACTCCTAAACTACTTAACCGATTTTAATAAATTTACACACCACGTACAGTTTGACCTAACTTAAAAGATATATAATAATTTTCAACTCAATTCATAGTCGCAATATTATTTTATTTGTTTATTATTTTGCAGTTAGCTCCTAACAATTCTAAAAGATGGCGGTATCTATTGACTGGATTGAATAATTACGAATGATGTATCTACCCTACCTACCTCATTCGTAAGTTTAGTGTTCCAAGTTATTTACTAAAAACTTTGTAATTTACAAATAGTGTTATAAATTTGGATTAAATTTAAAAAATAATTTTGTTTCTATTTTTGCTTAATATCGACTGTAAGAAAACATTATGATTTTCATGACAGAAGTACTCTGAACGTTACCCCTTAAATAGTTTACTATAATGTAATATATCAAAAACAATAGTCACAGCAACGCGTGACCGGGTCTGCTAGTAGTATATAGGTTTCTTTGCTAATGTTAGACTAAAGTTGGTAAATAATAAGACACCAATTTCTTAGCAACTTCTACGATTTTTTTGCAAAAAGGATTAGGGATATGTATACAAAATTGTATATTTAATTGTGACCTGTGTGTAAAATACCATTAGTGTTATATATATTTAACGTGTGATCGAAGAATATTGAAAGGTCATTAACTTTTATTCATCCCTATTTTAAAAGTCAAATTGATTGCACCGCTCCAGTCCTTCCGATATGTACAAATAGCTTTAAACGTATTTAATTTTCATTGATATAATTTATAACTGTATTATATATTTAATTTATTTCATCACTGGGTGCAATGTTATGACTTACTACAATAAAATAGTAAATACAGAATATATTATATAATATATTATACATAGTTTCAATGGTACATTTTATTGTTTAGTACATTTACAAGTCGGACTCTCTTTATCAAAACTATAATTCAATATTCTAATGTGACTGATTGTGGTTAAAGACTATTTGTTATAATACACCTGTCATTATAATAAACATCTTAAAATATAAATTTTACTATCACCTGATAATAAAATTTTTATTTTTGTTGTGCTATAGCCTAGTTATGTTTCTTATTACCCTCATTAAAATGTAACTTTTATCGCAAGAAATCTTTCATCTAATGAACTTTTAGGGCCGGATTGAATATATTGAGGAAAGAACAGAAAATTGCCTATTTCACATAAAAGCTTGACGTCGACAGCTTAAAGGACAAATAGCTATAAAGAGTGTTGAAAGTGAAAACATAACCGCACCCCATGCACTATTAATACAACCTGGTTACAATAATGGTAAATTGAATAAATTTGAGCCAGAAAACTGGAATGTGAAAAGATTTTACCAAAGTTACAAGTTGCAGTAATATATAATTGAGTTTCATTATATGTTGTATTTAAAAAAACTTTTTGATATCCGACACAAAAATGTAAATGAATATTGATAGACTTTAAGTCAAAAAGATTAGAGCCTAATGTAAATAGTTTCAATTTTGCCTTTAATGAAGGAAGTTGAAAGTAAAAAAGGAGAAAAATATGTCAGAAATATTGATTCAAAAAATATTTTTAATAAATAATATATGAATATTTAAAAGATATTATGGTGTCACAAAATGCCTGGCCGAACTCGAAACTGCGTCAAGTATAAAAAAATATTAAACTCTGTAAATTAAAAGCTCTCCACGCTCAAAAATATTAATAATAATATCGTAATAATAAATGAGGGAATAAATTTGAGATATTATTTTCACATCTCTGATATATGTAAATGCTTAAAAGTAAATAAAAAATGCTAATAAAAATTCTGCAAAAGCATACATTATTTTTGCCGTATAAGTAGTTATCAATTATATTTTATAAAAACTAAATATAATAATTTTATAAAACACAAAGTCAATTAATTAGAATGCTAAAATAGAAGAAATATATATAAATAGAAAAAAAAAATGTTATGTGGTACCTATTTGGTGGCACAAGTGGTTGCAGGTCAGCGTCGCATGCTGGAGAAAAAAAATATAATTAGGAGGCAGCAGTCTGTATGTCAACCACATGTATTGTGTATTGTTAATATTAGTTCATTTGACGCTGATAAGGAAATATAGTCTTACCGTCTCACATAGTGATTGCAATACCGAACGGTTTTTCAATACCTGTATTTCGGTACTGTGTTTAAGCAAAACCGGGATACCGGTATTGATACCGGTATTATAAAAAAATTACGAATTGTCTAAAATACAAAAAAAAATCGAATTTTAATTACAAATAAACAAGTTAAACCAAACCAACTGATTATTAATAAAAAAATCTTAACTATTAACAAAAGAGAACGAATGATATTATTTGTGAAGTAATATTTTATTGTCTAATTACAAAATGCTTACAACTTATTATATAAAATATACATTTATTTTTTTCAGACTCTTTTCGCAAAAAATATGCTCGCAAAAAACACAGATTATCAATACTGTCGTCGCTTAGGCGCGTTCGCAATTTACTACAAAAATTATTCGCCGTTGAAAAAGCTCGCTCAGCTTCAACACTTGTTGGCGGTATAGTTTTCAAAAAGTTGTACGCTTTTTGAAGATTTGGTCCTCGAACCTTATGATCCTTGAAGAAGGATACTTCTTGCAGGTTTGTTTGCTCTAGGCTGCTGGTCCTTCTTGTTGTTTTGGGTCGGTTCAGCTTGTCCTGGATTGCATGCTGAAGCTTCTTTTTCAAAGTTGGTTCGTTAGACTCCTGAAATCAGAAAATTTTTTGAATTAATAATTTTCATTTATCGATAATAATTGAAAGTGGTTTAAAATAAAATAAACAAACAGAGATTGGCTTTTATGTGTTAATAAGATATCTTACCATACAAGTAGGATCTTCTGAACAACTTTCAGAACTGGAACCACCGGTTTCTTCTTCAGAAGTGGCTCCTTCATTTGGATATAACCTTCGGATTAATTTTGCTGGTTTGCTCAACTTCTTGCCCAGTTCACTGGTATCTTAAGTACCGTCGTGAAGAAACTGCAAAATCGATGATAAGTCGGTGCGCCGTTCCGAAATTCGCATTATGAGGACCTCTCGCAACTTTTCACTTATCTCCGTTTGCCGTTTTTCCAAATTGGTTAGCATGAAATCAGTTGCTGTGTCTGCTATCAGCAAATTGGCATCCCTCTGACAAAGACTTTCCACAGCGATTTTGATTGGTGCCAGAGCTTCCATGGTTTCATTCAATAAGTTAAAATCTTCCTCGGTGAATGTGATGGTTGATTTCATATCGATGAGAGCATTTTGCACACAATGTCTTATCTTCAAAAATCTTTCTAGCATTGTCACTAAGCTATTCCATCTCGTTTTGACGTCCAGAATAAGAACAAGATTTTTTGGATTTTTGGATTTATACATGACATCAAGAACAGCCAAGTGGATCGCGTGCGCAAAACAAAGTTGTTGTCCGGCGACGATCAATTTTCCCAGCTATTTCATGACACTGGCTCCATCACTTGTTACGTCAACAATGTCTTTGTCGAGATCTATCTCGAACTGAGCCAATTTCCTCCGAAGAAGCTCGATGCACTTTTTTGCAGTTAGACTTCCGTCTCCTCGAATCAATCCCAAGTTGTACACCTCTGCTTCAGAATGTATATTCACGTTGACGTATCTTCTGTTGCGGTTGGACGTCCACTCATCCAGTGTAAGACTAAAGCGTTCACCTTCAGCTTTCTTCTTGTTGAACTCCGCGATCATTTCTTCACGAACTTTCCGGCCGTATTGGGACACCTGGGATTTTACTGTACAATGGTGATTTTATTGGACAATTAGGAATCTTTTCAAATTTCCTCGCAGTAAGTCCTTTCTTGATATCTTCGGAAGAAGCGAGAACGTTAAAAGATAGGCCATCTCTCGCAGCCATCCGAGCCAGAACTTCACACAGCATTTCTGTTTTGTTGTTGACAACAAATTTACTGGGTTGTGAAGCTTCTATCCTTTGTCGTTAGGGTTCTGGACCATAGTTTTCCTTATCCTCGATCCCGCGTTTTGTTGATAAGTTGATTTGATGAATCGACTTCAGATGCGTATGCAATCTACTCGTACTTCCACCGTTACACTGTATTAGCTTATGACACAATTTGCACTTTGTTTTAGTCTTATCCGTAATGTGGATAAGAAAATAAAACCACGGCGACTTTTTATCAGTCGATTTTTTGTGTGGAACATATTCATTCACAGCTTCCATTTTGGATAGTTAAATAAACACCCCAAATGTCGAAAGAAATTGATTTTTCAATCGCTGCATTTCAAATTTATCTAGGACCAAATTTTAGGGGAGGGGGTGTAGAGGTGGGAGTGTAAGAGTGTGGGAAATTCCCAATTGGCTCTTAGGTACACGTGGTCGGTTTTCATTGGTTAATTGTTGTTAAATTCTTTTAGTTCGATTGTTTCTGATTGGTTGGTCGTTATATTTCAATGTTTGTTTAACGTGGTTGTTATTATTTGTTATGATTTGTTGTGTTTTTTTGTTAATTTTGTAAATTTATTTGTTGTTTATTTGTAATTTATTGTTTTTTTATTACAATCGGTTGTAAAAATTGATAGGAGTAAAAAAACGGCGACAAACAGCACAACATTTTATTCGAACATTCAAACTCCAATATGTTAACAATAATTAACAGTATTGTTTTGAATAAAACAATATGTTAACAATTAGTCGGTATAAAATGTCATATTTTCACATGGCATCTATTTTGTTTCATTCGAGCCTCGAAGAAAAATTTTCCATTCATTTGTTCTCTGATCTCGTAAAAGTTAATCTTATTTTTCTAAAAACAAATTAATACTTATTTTAGGGATAACAATTTCTTAAATTACTTTTATGACTGAATTCAAATTCTGGATTATATATTTTGTATCATTGTTCTGTTTCCGAGAATTTGGATCCCCAATTGAGCGTGCAGGTATTTTTAGAACAATAAGATAATAACTAAATAACTTTTACGAGATCAGAAAACAATGCATGAAAGGAAAACCATTCTCCAGTCCCAAATCAAACAAAAAGATGTCATTTAAAACCTTTTTTCAATACCGAAATTTCGGTATTGTCTTATTAATACCGGTATTGTAATACCGGAGAAAAATCTCTTCTGTATCCCGGTTTTCGGGATCCCGGCATCCCGGTATTCAATCACTAGACTCTCACAGCGCAAATATAATCAATTAAACAAATTTAATTCTACATTTTTAGTTTTCACTTGAAATACAAATGTGTTACTTTCTGAATAACAATACTCTTTTCAATATATCTTAATATTAAAATAATTAACAATTGCAAAACAAACGTTCAGTACTTAAAAACAACTTTTATCACATGTGATACCATTCTGGAATCTCAAAAAAGGTAGTGTTTTAGTGTGCTACTAGAACGAATCAAAATCCTCACTTATATTAATAGGTAGCTGTACACACGACCTCGTTCGGGAGATGTTTTTTTTAAAATGAAAGCCATCTGCCAGAAAAGTCCTGTTAAAATCGGTCCATCGGTTTCAGAGATGAGTTGAAATAAACAGACAGACAGAGAAAAATGTATTTTTTTTATGTAACTACCGTTTATACTTTCATATGCATTAAGTGAAAAGGTGTTATTTTGGAATTACAAACGGACACTTCAATTTTATCTAGATGTATAGACATGGTTGCTGTAATTATTCGAAACGTGTCGGATCCTCCACATGTTAGTATCATAAATCTTACACGATATCTCTATATGGTAATGTGTAAAGCCTAGATTCATATTCAGACCCTTGGACCTTTATTAAACTACAGACAGATCTTTATTACATTAGCTTTCAGCTGTCATTTTCCTTATTTAACTCGCGCTACAGACGTGCTTGAGTTATTAGTACTTAGTACTTACAAATAACACGGATATAATTTTAACCATTTTTTTTTCATTTTGACATTTTTAAAGTGACCAAGAAGTATCGATAATTAAACAGGTAATTTTCATATAAATAATCAAAATAATCATTATTAGTAAAACACTGTCATTATTTTTAGACATTTACAGTAAACAATATTAAATTATAGTTTTATGTATGTTTTTTAATAATATAACATAAAATGAGTTTCACAAAGGTTCGCTATTTTCGCTACACTGAAGCACTTGCTGGTCATTACCATAAACATTTATATACACTTTTTAAATTTTAAACAACGATTTTTAAACCATTAGAACGCTAATGTCTTGTTGAACAGAAAACTATCTTAGAATAAGTAGTTTTTTATTTTTCCTTTTCGATTTTCCAGATTTACTTATTTTAACATTGTGTAATCTGAATCAAGATAAAGATCTTATATACAACTATTTTTGATACATAAACAATAAAATGTTTTATTATCGTAATAAAATAAGGTACTCTTAATTTCTTAAATTTTATTAAGCAGTATTATTTTGATACACTAAACGTGACAAGATTTAACACAGTGACTTAGTCCCGTATACTGGCGTGAAGTATAGAATACCTTTTTACTTGATATACTAAGCCAAGTAGCTCGAAGAAAATTTCTATAATCTCTTTCATAAAGTAAAATTAAGTCAATTTTCATAATAATTAACAGTAACATTATCAAATATTTCTTACTAGATTATATTGTTTTAAATGTAAATTACTCTTGAACATGCATATGCAATGTGTAACATATTAAATATTTGACATATAAAATTTTTATGTTCAATCATTAATATCAATACCAATTTATTTGAAGAGACAAGATATTCAGAAAATAGTAAAAACGCAGTTACACAGTGGTGTATATTACACCTTATACCTTCCACATTGTACGTCTCATTATTAACATTTAGAGCAAAAAAAATGTATATTTTTTCCATATTTTACCAAATAGTTTGAAGTACCCTCCAATTAGTTCCCCCTCTAAACGCTTCAACTTTTTATTTATATTTTAAATATGATGAAATATTTTTATTGAAAAATATACTAAATCTAGAATTATTCTGTAAGACAGAAGTGTCCTCTTAAAAATATATGTATATAAAAATGTTCTGTTGGTTTATGTACGCCTCAAAACCTCACATATTTTACTACACCGATTGATCTCAAATTTTGGCACCATATACATCCCGTTTCAAAGTTTCAAGGATGGTTGTTATCTATCTTATCTTATTCTATCTTATCTTTATCAATTTTTTTATAATTGTAATCGATTCAATGCACATTCCCTCTTACTCGAGGCGTTCAGACGAAGCGTTTAAAAATGGAACGCATTTGTAATGTGGAATAACCATTTTGAAATGCTAACTTTTTGAATACTTTTATCTATTTTGTTTTGTTTCACTGTTTTTAAAAAAGACGCAATACTAGCTAACGACTATTATTTCTCACCAATCCAACCAGAATGTGTCACTGCGAAGAGTGGCTGTACCCTGCCAATAGTATTATAATATAAAGACAAATATAATAAATGTTGCCACATTTAAAATGTCATATGTAAGTATAAACTGTATTTGGACTGATATTTACATTGCAGACCATTCCTTAGAATTGAACGTGTATGTTGTACATTATATAAGAACTTCATACTTGTACTACTAAGGTAACTGGAGTGTGTCTATTACTTACATTGAGGTAGGTGTCATTTATATAAATTACATATTGTTATTTAATATTCGTGTCAATATAAATGATACGGTTTTTTGTAAGAACTTCGAACGCTGTGTACAAGTGGTCCTTGACACAATATTTTACTAATAAGTAATGTCATCAAAATATTTAAATGCGATTCCCGAAAGACAAATAAAGTCAAATAGTTATTTTTGAATAAAAGTAAAGTAAATTCCGAGAAATGGATATCAATTTATGAAGATGGCTGTACTCGTGAACGTCGACTGCTCCATATGTAGATTAACAGCTTGTTAGCCTCGCTTCACCTCTCACCTGTCCTCTACCGGGCAATTTTACTAGATCCTAACTCTTATAGATTTTGCTATTATTTTTAAATTTAAATAGCATGCTTACGTTTCTTCAAATAGTTAAGTATTTTTTATATTTTACATTTTTAAAGAGATTTTTTATTTAAAATATTTACATCTATTAAATAAATTCATAAAAATTATAAGCCTAAAGGAGCCGGGTACATTGAATATTGTTTTTTAAGACATTTTTTTTCTATTCACTTTGGTGTTTGGTGTTTATTCAAAACGATACCTTGTAAAAACGCAAAGGTCGACTAAGTTCTTTCAATAACAAAAGTTTATTTTATAAAAGTGTCATGTGTCTGTGGAAAATTTCAACGCACTGAATAGAGACTGCCTAATAGTTTTCGGCAGAAAACTATTAGGCAGTCTCTATTTTCCTTGGACGTTCATAAGTCGAGTGGGCCGGATGGCATTTCTCCATTGGTGCTACGAACGTGTGCCCCTGAGTTGACTCCAGTGCTAACGCGTTTATTTCGGTACTCCTACCTTAAAGGCGTAGTCCCGGTCACATGGAAGCGTGCCCTTGTCCATCCGATCCCTAAAAAAGGTAATAGCTCGGAACCAGCTAACTACAGACCTATCGCCATTACCTCTCTGCTCTCCAAAGTAATGGAGAGCATTATCAATAAACAGCTCCTAACCTACCTCGAGGATCACCAGTTGGTCAATGACCGGCAATATGGCTTTCGCCATGGTCGATCAGCTGGTGATCTTCTGTTGTATCTTACACACCGTTGGGCAGCTGTTATTGAAAGCAAGGGAGAGGGTCTGGCAGTTAGTCTGGATATGGCGAAAGCCTTCGATCGTGTATGGCACAAGGGGCTTCTTTCGAAGCTACCTTCCTATGGGCTTCCCGAGAGTTTATGCAAGTGGATCACCAGCTTCCTCACTGGGCGGAGCATACAGGTCGTTCTCGACGGTTTTTGCTCGGACCCCAAGCCCGTGAACGCTGGTGTACCCCAAGGCTGCGTGCTATCCCCAACTCTGTTCCTCCTGCACATCAATGATATGTTGGATATCTCCAACATACATTGTTATGCGGATGACAGTACTGGGGATGCGGTATATTCCGGCCGTGCAGGTCTCACTCGGGAAAACGTCGACGAGTGCCGAAAGAAACTTGTGTCTTCAATAGAGACCTCCCTGGGGATGGTCTCTGAGTGGGGTGAACTGAACCACGTTCAGTTCAATCCCCTAAAGACACAGGTTTGCGCGTTTACCACTAAGAAAACCCCATTTGTCGTATCACCGCTCTTCGAGAGCACTCCTCTCATTGCCTCGCCAAGTATCAGAATACTGGGTCTCGACATTTCGAGCGACTGTCAGTTTCGTGGTCATCTGGAGAGCAAGGCCAAGTTGGCCTCGAAGAAATTGGGAGTGATCAATAGAGCGAGGCAGTACTTCAAACCTGGCCAAAGACTTGCGCTCTATAAGGCGCAGGTCCGGCCACACATGGAGTACTGTTCTCATCTCTGGTCCGGATCACCCCAATATCAGCTTCTACCATTTGACCGCGTACAACGGAGAGCCGTTCGAATTGTCGGGGACCCGGTGTTCTGCGAACGGCTGGACTCTTTGGCATTGCGTAGAGACGTGGCTTCTTTGTGCGTCTTCTACCGCATTTACAACGGGGAGTGTTCCGAAGAACTATTCGATCTGATGCCTGCCGCCGAATTTCATCACCGCACAGCGCGCCATCGCCTCCAATACCATCCTTACCACCTGGATGCGTGGCGATCCTCCACTGTGCGGTTCTCAAGGACATTTCTTCCACGTACCACTCGAATGTGGAACGAACTTCCTTCGGCGGTATTTCCAGATCGGTACGACATGGGTACCTTCAAAAAAGGCGTTTATTCCTACTTACAAGGCCGGCAACACTCTTGTAAATCCTCGGATGTTGCAAGAGTTCATGGGCGGCGGTGATCACGTCCATCCGTGACCCGCCAGCTCGTTTGCCCTCCTCTTACATAAAAAAAAAAAAAAAAAAAAAAAAAAAAAAAAAAAAACATCGCTGATGTGCAGTGACATGGAACAACAGACCAGTATGTGTGTGTCTTCATACTGGTCGTATGTATTTGAAACATGCTTAAAAAGAATTACACTTTGGTTTCTGTACTCAAGTCTCCCGTGTATGGGTGAATGATATATATATAGTTAGTTCATTATCAAAACTATGATTTATCAATTCAAATAATAAATAAAACAAAATATATGAGATATTTCAGAGATAATTCTCAGACATATTATACGAGTGAAATTAATTATATTAACAACGGTTATAGTTTGTTTTGAAAAGTTATTCTGTAAGATATGAATAGTAATAGCTCAAATGAATGACAACAACTTCAGGCCGTAATACGAATGTGTAGTAATAATAATTGAAGTAATTTGTCGTTTTTCCTCAATTTCAATTATTTTTCGGGTTAGTAACATAATTAATTAAAATAATGTTTAATTTACTCATGTTAAAAATGGAAAATGAAACCGTACACCATAAACATATTTTACATGATGTTACTATCGTGACAGAAAAGATATGTATTCATATGACTTAGAACATGATCAAATTAAATAAATACAATAAATTTGAAAACAGTTTATAGGGCTTTACACGTCAAAAATTAAGTCCTTACCCTATCAAAACTTTAGTATCATGTTGTAAAACCGAACAAAACTTTAATATCTTGTACCATGGGTTCAATGAACCTAGCAGCAGTGATAGCAAATGATGTAGGTCCCACGTCAACAGATTATCTTTCTAGGAAGTTATTGTAACATAGGTATTAAGTGTTACTATTTATTTCAAAAACCTCATTTTTTTATAAAAGCATATATATACTAGCAGTTCTAGTCTTCTTGTTGTCTTAGCTGAACTAAAATTATTCTTTTCATAAGATAATATTTTTTGTAGTCAAAAAGTAGACCCATGTGTTTAGTTATTATTAAGGAATCTGCGTCATGTATCTACAAAATAGAATAATAAAATTAGAAAATAAAAATTAAAACATTTTATATAATTAATTTAAAATTCAATTCTGTTATAACGTTTTATAAACTATATGAAATAGTAATATAATATATTGAAGTAATAATATGTAATGAAGGATTGTAAGTCCTACATTAATTTAAATTAACTTGGAAGGATTTCAATGCAATAAATAATAATTGTTTATTTACTGAATTTTTTTAAATCCGTACTTTGCTTACGCGCAAAATAAATAATATTGAAAAAAATAATCAGCCTAATAAATAAACTCCTATAATTCTATAATTATTTATAGGGACTTTCATACTTCAGATTAACAACTTTGTTTCACTTCTTAATAATTTCAATTTTGTAAAACATTTATACCATTACTGTAAATGATTAATAAGAGTGATGATAGCTGTTCAATATTGAGAAAATAAGATGATATTTCATCTAACACCTTGTATGGTCATAAAAGGCGCCTTTTGAAATCTTACTTTAATATTTTATAATTATTTTTATATATATATAACAACTTCGAATATTTGTTTGTTCGTACTGTTGTCTGGGACCTACCTATGGGATACCTATGGGACCGTAAATGGCGATAAAAAAATATTTTATTGTATATATTTTTGTTCCTTTTATCACAACTCAGGGATCATTTAAATTCGAATGTCATCATATCAAGTGTTCCGTGACTGATGTCCAATATAAAACAATCCACTTCAAAGAACTCTAACACATTACTGTTATTGTCTCTTATTTCATTTCGTGACAAATAAAAACTTTTTTATCTGTTACTTATCTTGTGACTCTTTGAACATTTATTGTGTATTTGATCTTTATATTATGATATTTATTAAAATGTGCCTTTATTTGTACAGAATAAATAAACATCACAGATGACATTAAAGTGGTTAAGGATTTAGTTATTAAAAAAACATTTTTATTTACTTTTAGTTAAAACTTAAAAGTGAAAGTTATAAATTTTTTTAATTCATAATAATATTCTTATTTCAATCAAAATATCAATATAGAAAATAAGTTATAATAAACATATATTGCTTAAATTATTTTTAAACATGTATTCACAGTTTTTACTTACATTTTAAATATATTTCGCGAAATACCATTAAATATAGTAAATAATCTTAACTTCATGAAAATTGCACAACACGTTTTTTATTTATATTTATGTATATTTAAAATTAATTATATTTATGTATATTCTTTTAGTATTAACAATGTTATGTTATTATATCAATTGAATATTTATGGTGAAATAAGTTAGTCATTGAATATATAAATTGCTGTCTCATTTTCCTCCAGAATGCCAAGTTATCTGATTTCATATTGTAGAATCATGTCGATGGAAATCCCCTCCTGGCCATAATAGTTAAAGTCAAACTTATACTTAAATATGATTTATTTTTATTTTATTTAAAACACGAGTATACAATTACACGAGATTGCCTAAGTTGCTTATCTACTTACAAAAAATATCCATTGTTGAAGCGAGAAATTAAAATATTTATTTAAAGATAGTTAACCATTTGCTTCAAAGATCTCAGTAACACAGAACAAACACAACGATACATTAATAATTAATTATTATTATTCTATCTAATTGAATTTCTCTTTTATAAAACTTTAAGGTCTTGGAATTCATATTATTCATTCATTCATTGTAATATATTGTATTATTTGTTCTTTATCTTTTAACTCGAGTTTTAAATAAAACATGAAAAACATATTTCTGATATAGTTCTGATTAAATAAAAATGTATCTGGATCTCAACTTATTATCTGATTTTAATCAGTTCTTTATAATTGAAACCTAAATGGCTACCCCCGCCATCCGAAGCTTTATTCTAATCAGGTTTGATATAAAAATCTTCGACCTTTGTTTGAAGGATTAGAGACTAATTGTTTTATCTATTACGTTATAATGAATATTTTAATAACATTGTTGATACTTAAAAAAACATTTACTTGCAAAACTTAATAACTACACCGTTCCTATCTATAGGCATGGTACCATATCCTATTTCTAAAAGGATGATACCAAAAGTTTGTTTTAGTAATAAGTTTTTGAAAGCAAAAAAACAATATTTTGTATAGTTATTGAGTATTACAATTATATCGATCTGCATACTATATTTCTATTATTTCTGTCTATTTTTATATATTAAAAACTCACTAATAAATAAATGTGTTAAATACCATTAAAAGAAATTCAAGACTTAGGGAGGTAAAGATCAAAGAAAGCATGTTAAAATGTACATCAAATACTTTTATTTGTTTCATAATGAGAAAGACAATTGAAGGCTATGATTTGATTACAAGTTTTGTACATTAAAGTCGTTGTTTATAACATGTTTAAACAGAAAATAAGGCTTAATTGTAAGTAACACGAAGTCAGTCACTAAAAATATAATACCCATGTTGAAACCCTTCTGTTGAGAGCTCTTTGATACTCTGTAGAAAATTACGGCTTCTAATGTGTAATATTTTTATTTAAAACAGCGTGAAAGTCAATAAGTTATCTTTTTATTTCCCTTATCAAAGTGTATTTATAACTTTAAGCGTATAACAAATTTCAATGGCTTCTTAGAATAAATGGACATAAAAAGTAAGAAAAATTATTTAATTTACAAACTCTTAAAAGTTTTGTCATATTTCCTAAGAAAATGTAAAGAAAAGACGAAAATTAATGCGAGAAGAGAGCGATGGATATTAGGAGTATCTTGTTTAAAAAAGTGAAAATATTATTAAGGAGAAATCATTAAATTACTTTACAGAATTCCTTAGATGCCTAAACACATTTGCTGTGTCACTTTGTTGTCTGTGGGTGGTGTGCAAATAAAAAATCTAATAATTATTCTGCCCTATAAATAAAAATATCTTTTTAAATAAAACGAAAAAAAATCAGGTAACCAAAAACTTATAATAGTTACGATTCATTTCCAAAAGTATGTTGGATTCTTTTTATGGACAAATAAATACATTTTACGGACATTTAATAGCACAATTAAAAGACGATCTAAAACAATGAATATTGATCTGTGCATTGAAATAAAAAAAGAGAATTAATTTTATTATAACTTCCGATACTAAACCGTTCCTAACAAATTCTGCTTTCAATGCATCATCCCTTGTACTATATATTATAATTTAATTGAAATTATAAAAATATTTGTTTGAACCATTCTCTCTTGCTTCTCTGACGGGGTTACAAACTAGCAAACGGACCACTCACCATTAATTGGACCTAATGGTAAGTGGTAATCACATGTTTATGGACATCTGCAATATAAAAACTGTTACACGTGCATTAACACCCTAAAGGAAGGGAATCAGAAGATGAAGAGTTTTATAGTAATTTTAATGAAAGAAAACAATTTATTCAAAATACAGATTTTGTGTCAAATCTGATTTCTGGATTAAATTATATTTAAAGACTCGTAACAATATGAAGTCAATTACAAGTCATTATTAGCATGTAACTTTTTATTTAAGTTAGATAATAACCTTAACTAATAACAATGCACAAAAAATTATACCCTTTACCTAATTTGTAATTTGCATATAATTGTGCAGATGACTCTAGTGCCGGTCGCTTCTGTATATGCAAATTGCCTTCTGGTTAGTCTTGCATTCTCACTTGTTCACTTCAACAACCGTCTTGTGAATTATTATAGTTATAAATATAATTATAAACAAAAATATATAAATATATTTGTATCCTTTACTACAAATACTTTATCTAACATATAATCGTATTTATAAAAAAAAGGATTTCTAAAGTAAAGACGATGGTTGAATGAAATTTATAATATATGTAAATTATAATAAATGCACTTCCTGTTAGTCCCGGGCGACGAGCAGGTGTTAGTGAAACGAGCCGTGGATAACGAGCCTCGAGACGTACAATATAGACGTACATTATTATGTACATATGTTGTACGGTATATTTATGTATTTGACAAAGAACCTTACCTCATTAAAACTTATTATAAAACTGTTGCATAGTTACAATGTAGTCTAAACAACACTACATTGTAACTATGCAACTATTTACTGTGGGACCTATTGAAATCGAGCCTTGAGATCAGAATAGAATGAAAATGCGTCGCGGAGGAGGAGTGAAGGTGGCTGAGGCAAGTAGAAATCGTAAAAGTTTTGATATTTCGCCTAACTACTCTTAATAGAAATATTAAAATTTAAACAAAATATCTTTGTTATTGCTTCATAAGTTTTAATATTAACAGTCTATTTGCGAGCTCCTGTGTGAACTGACTCCTCTCTGAATATTATATTACTTGAAACTAATCTATGATAGCTTTTAATTTTCAAACTTAACTAAGCCACAAAATAAAATGTTGTGTAAAAATAATAAATTGTAATTGTCGTTGTATTCATACTAATTGAATTATTTTTTTATCTATGTTAAAGATAATGAGAATAGGAAATGCAGTTACGAAATGACAGACTCTAGTTGTTCGTTTTCAAAGGATAAGTCATTGGAGACGAACTGGCAAGAAACTACATGATTCTACACTACTACTACTACTACTACATTTAATAGATATCATTTAAGTAACTATAATATTTTTCCCACAACGAATTGAGACTTGCCCCCATAATAACAAATGATAGTCATGAAAAGAGCTATCTAACGAAATACGTCTGGTCGTTATTGGTCAGTGGGTACATTTCGCCCGTTGTCCTTTATATTGATTAGTACCAGTATTAAATCAAATAACATAATTTATCAAGTCTAGATTTAATTATTTCAAATACTAAGATCATTAAACATTATTATAACAAAAGTAACTATAACTAACAAAATTAATTATTATATATTAATTACGTCAGGTTGTATTATAACAAGGTCATATACATGTCATGTGTACTACTACTAATGATACAATGTACATACTATATGATACTACAATATGTTGTATCTTCCGCGTACATAAATCAAAGTGTAGTCAAGACAACTGATCTGTTCAAGGCGTTGTATGCCATCTATCAGCAATTAAACCCTGTTGATAATAAAGGATGTAACAGCAAGGTTAATTAGTAGATCTAGTCATATAATTAAACAAATTCTGTTATAATTTGAATAACAAAAATATTGGAATAAATCTCTTTAACATTAACTTATATTATAGAAATTGATGTGATGTTCTGCCACCTCTAATGAAGTATATGTTTTATAAAAGAGGCATACAAATATATTAGTATAGATTTATTTACTTACCTATAATATGTACTGAGGCCTATTATTATGGTTATTTTATTCGTATATAAGGTGGTATTTTAACAGTAACCGCCAGCATTTTATTTCATTAAAAGTTTCAATTCCAATAACCATAACACTTTTACAAAAGCAATTCATTGATCTTCTAAAGCAAATAGTGGAGTGATATATATTGATTCGTGCTCGCTCTCAAACTTCCTATTCAAGAATTCACGACGCGGTCTCTAGTTAACATTTTTATTTTATATTTACGCATCAGTCTGATGGGATATTAATTTGAAATATTTAATGCAAAAAAAAATCTAATAATAATTTATTCCGATGTGACAGATTGTCGTAATAATTTTTTATCTTTTACAGCATGACGGATGGTGTGATATTAAAAAAAATATGTGTTTAGTTGTGAAAGTGCGAATACTGGAATCAAATTCATATTAAAAATATCTTTATACGAGTAGGCGTTTATTGTAATTTATAGTGTAGTCAGTGCAATCAGTCCGTGAGTAAACTACCACCGACTCGGGATGCTGCTCTGCTGTGAAGAGCCAGAAACTCACTGTTGCTCTTTTTAAAAGGAATTTAACAATTTTATATGATGTAAATTATGAAATCAACCCTGCAAATAAGTCAACAATTTTAATTACACACATTTCGATCCTCAAAAAATTTTTGAATGTTATAATAAGATTTATTTACTAATACACTTTTGATTGTAGATTAACTAAAACTAGTTGTCTTAAAAAATATCAGTAGCTTTTTTACTTTTAAATATTTTTATTAAACACCGATCTTTGTAATTTTATTAATTCTGAATACACTTTAAAATACAATAAGAAATTAAGTGTTTTTTTATCTTAATTTGTAATTGCATGCTCGAAAATTAGTTCACTGCTTGTTCTGCAACATGTTCCCTGCTCTATCTTCCAAGTAACTACCTAATTACAAGCTCAATAAGACCAAGTTCTGTAACTTGTTAGTTCTTACAGCAGCACTGCTAAACTGGTGACGTGTGATAGATTCCTAGAGATTGCAGATTCGCACAAATTTAAGGAAGTACAGTAAGCAGTACAAAAACAAATTTATACAATAATATCAAATAAAATATTTATAAATTGAATTACATTATGTAAAATAAATAATGAAAAAAAATAATAATTTCAAAATACGTCTTAAATAGGTTATAAAATCTATTTGCTACAAATAAATACACTGTATAATGTTTGCTTTTATATAACTATAACTATTAATATTTAAATAGTTGTTTTATGAGTTTGTATACAAATTTTTTACGGCGAGTCATTTAAATTCCTTACTATAAAACTTTAGGACATTTCGTAAGATATCTTTAAGTTATTGTAGATCTAATAATGATGATTTGTCATAAATCCTCCCAAGTAATAAGTATAATGATTGTCAGTTATGCGGAAATTCATAATTTTCTAGCTCTCACTGTCGCATATAATACGCTGTTTAAATTAATGACAATTTTGACTTGAAGTCTTAAATTACTCTAATTATTACTATCATACTATTTTGAATTTAATGATAATATAATCTATCAAATTAATATTTTTAGGTGAGATAATTTTAAGAATATATACTTTATCCTATAAACTGATTTCATAAGGTTCATAAATAAACAAATACCAATTGATAAATTAAGAAATAATAATCTTTTTTGGAAATTGACTATCATTACGTGATATACCGAAAATACTTAACATTTTTTATCGAATTGACTGCGATGGTTCTAGTTGTTTGTACATAGCCCCCCTGTATACTGAAGTTTATGAAACAATATAAAAAAAAACCCGGTAAGTGTGTTATGTGACTCGCCCTGTCTTAGAAGAACTCTAGGATCACGGTGCGTTTAAAAACCTCATATCCTTATTTTAACACTAACCCTACCAGCAATTCTTGTATACCTGTTCCTACTGCACGCCGTCAAATTGACCGGTAATTAAAAGTTATTTTATTATATAACGCAGGTAATAATTGATATAACTAAAAGTAAAGAGTGTAGAAAATATTATAAGCATGTTCTAAGAATTGTCATGTAGTTTGATAACGATATTATACCGTCTAAAAATGTGTATGTTTTACAAAAGATTAAGAACGGTCAATTTGACCGGTACTTGGTAGATTTAGTGTTAAGTTGTAGAGTGTCTTTACAGAAGGGCTTATTTTAATAAATATTGTATCAAAAAAGATCTTCCTGCTGCTTCCATTTGAGACACACAAATAATCACTGGTATTGAATCAAAATGGAAGAGATATAAATAAATAAACAACTACTCTTATTCACATAAAGATGGTGAATTTTTCAGAACTTTATAAATGACTATTATGTAGATGTGCCCACGATTTTACCACAACCGTCAGTTATATACCACGGTGAGTTGAGGTAAGCTTAAAATGTGAATAGTGTCACGCTTCTGTTAGAATAATTTTCGTCAAGGATAGGGTTAAGCAGTAAATTCTGTAGGGTTATTTAATTATGGAGTTAATCACGAAATACATGGCGTCCTCTGTGATGATCACACACTACATCTGAGTGTTATAACGCTGTTCTACAAGATGACTGTCGTCAAATATTTCATTACACTGCCCGAGGATGCATGTAATTTAATTTGTCTTATCTTATTTGTTATGGTGACTTGTAGAACCTACTTTTTTGGCTTGACCTACTTTTATATCATTCGTAAATAAACATTGCTTTGAACACAACTTTCATATTATTAATATATTATAATGAAATTAAATATTATGAAGAATTAAATATTAATGAAATTAATTATTAGACTCACATTGTTTTTTACTATAACCATATCATACATAATATGGTTATAGTAAAAAACAATCACTACTAATTATTATTCTAATAATTTCATATTATGATAGTAATCGAAACAAAAATATTTTCAATATTAAAAAATATTTTTTAATAAAACTTTTTGTAAACCATTAACTATTATGTACTTATAAGCACATAATGGCACGCAAAGCACGGGTTGGCTGCTCGTTAATAGGCCATTTTTACTGATAAAAGCTAGTGAATAGAAGATAAGCCCAATGGTCCGAAAATATATATAAATATATCTTGTAAGAAATATTAAAACAATTAGTGAAAACTCCAAAACCTGTTTTAAAAATATGATGATGTGTTATCAGACGGCAAGCATATACATATATACTCGTATATACACAATAACAGACATTATCGAAGATTTCCACATTACCACATTGCAAGTCTACCAAGTTTTTTGAATGCTAAGTTGTGCAGACATTTAGTGGATTAAAGCTTAATTAGTTTCTCTAGTACCTTGCATTCTCCAGCATTAGTAACAATACCGCTTGTGCTACAAGAAGGATACAATTTTATACACAATCTTAAATATATCTCTAAAAATTATAGTAATATATCGTTGTTTAACATTTAATTGACAATTATCTAATTAAAATACTTTAAACTGAGAACACAAAAAATTTTATGTTTTTCAAATAATATACAACATATTTATTAAATCAACTACCAACTTTAACAATTAAATAATAAATATTTTAAAGACTGAAAAAGCTAAGAAAAGCGCAAACCGCGTTAAGTGTCAAGCGAAACAGACTAATAGCGTCAGGATATCATTTTCATTATTTCTACAACTTATTCTGATCTAAGAAATAGATTGTTCTAAGTTTAATGTTCTATATACATCGTGGATTTATTTGTGATTTATTTACATAACATTGTTCTGTGTCAATATTAAATGTTAAAACATCAATTTAATTATAAAATCTTTTATAAAGGTTTCTAAACAAATGAAGCAAAAAAATATGTTAGCGTTTGCCTCAGCTTCTCATTTTTTATTCATGGGAATAAATTAAATTATTCTCCTCGTCATTTAATTAAAATATTTGCATAAAAACTTACTCGTGCTCGGTGTTTACACCGCGTGATAAAATTTAACTTTTGTTACGATATTTTTCTTTTTCAGTAACATTATAAAATACTACATATTTTATAATGTTACTGAAAAAGAAATTTTATATTTGGTATAATCGTATCCAAATTATGTGCCAATAAAAATGTATCTTAACAATATGATCTATCAAGAGATTTGATGTAGATCTATATTGTGGTCAAACATTAAGGATTAACATTATCAAAAATATTTCTCGTATCTCAATGCTACATATGCAACCTTTACGTCTGTTTCATAACAAAAGGTTCTTTATATATTGATTGATATATTGATGTAATCTTGATATAAATAATGATTTGTTCTCATTCATAAGCCATAAACACACCCATAATGTCAACATATGATCACTATTTTTTGCCTAATGTGCAAAGAGCAACACTTTGTTTAAGTATCCTCTCATAAGTAGAAATATATTTGCCTAAAATGTTTATGTCACATATTGCAGTCAACTTTTATCAAGTGATACTGATCAGGCTTTATACTGATAGCCTGGTCGGAACCACTTGATGAAAGGAAAGTTAAAAGGTGTACCTCGCCTTTCAAACTTTCCTCATTGAAAGACCCAACATTGTAAATCTGACCAATTCACAAAACGAGTTAAACCTCCGCGAAAGTCATTAAAAGTGGAGAGTTGGTTGAGCGGAAAACAAGATTAATAGCATCCGGAAATCGTTTTATTGATACTCTTCGGTTATAACAATTGATTTTAAAGCTGTAAACAAATTCTAAAACTATATTTTTTGAATTTAATAAATACCTTGCTATATCAACTTAGTTAATTTTAACGATTTAAAAACAATAGTTACAATTGTAAAAATAACAATTTTAAATAAGGCGGTAATTTTAGGTATAAGTTTGAAGAAACATTTTCCAGGATATCGTAGTTTACTCTTTATTTTACTATTTACTATATATAAGGATACCTTCAAAAATATAATAACATATATTTTTATTGACCACGTGATTCGCTAGTTTGTGATTTTGTTTAAAGAAATGCTTAGAGTGGCTCATATGTGCTCAGTGTTTATTCCACGTGATGCAATTTTATCTTAATATTTGCAAGCAGCATCGCTATGACGTAATATTTGTGACAAATTTAAAATAACTGGTATTGGAAATATAAAATACTATTCCAAAGTTTAAAAGTGGGTTTGAATGTTCTATCAACATGTTACTCGTGTTATAAATATATAGTATAGTTTAAGAAATCATATCCATTTAATGCCATAACCCTCTATCAGAAACTTACCCTGAAGAGTTCCAAATTATAACGGAGTATATTCACTACACATAGTTCTAGTTAATGCCTCACAAAGCCGACTACGCTTAGCTCGATATAGCTCAGATGATTATATTGTAACATCTAATGGACAATTATATCAATTAATAAACTACATTAATATTATTATACGTGGCAATGTTTTAATCTGTTAAATAATTTATTAATTATTAAATAATTACTAACAGAATTAATTGTTTATTAAAACGTCTTCAATGTTCCTAATATATCTAATAATAACAATTGTTCTAAGTAAATGTGAATTCTTAAAGCTAATTAATACAATAAAAATAAATTCTAACACATTTATATTATATAGTTTTACATGAAAAAAAGGCGATACTACTTTGCTGAAGAATTACAGGCCCATCTCGCTTCTGAGCCATGTTTATAAGCTGTTTTCGAAGGTTATCACGACTCGTCTCACGAGCAAGTTTGATGACTTCCAGCCTCCCGAACAAGCCGGTTTTCGAAAAGGTTTTAGTACCATAGACCACATTCATACGCTGCGGCAGATTATACAGAAGACCGAGGAGTATAATCGGCCATTATGCTTAGCGTTTGTGGACTATGAGAAAGCCTTTGATTCGATCGAAACGTGGGCGGTACTGTCGTCTCTTCAGAGGTGCCATATTGACTATCGGTACATCGAAGTGTTGAAGTATTTGTACACAAACGCCACCATGTCGGTTCGAGTCCAGGAGCATTGCACAAACGCTATTCCTTTACAGCGAGGCGTGAGACAGGGAGACGTTATCTCTCCGAGACTATTTACCACTGCACTGGAAGACGCTTTCAAGCTCCTGGAATGGCATGGACTCGGCATCAATATAAACGGCGAGTACCTAACTCACCTTCGATTTGCCGACGATATAGTAGTAATGGCAGAATCCCTGGAAGACCTCAGCATTATGCTCGGCGATCTTAATGGAGTCTCTCAACAGGTGGGCCTTAAAATGAATATGGACAAGACGAAAATTATGTCGAATGTCCATGTCGCGCCTATCCCGGTATCCGTTGGGAGCTTCATTCTCGAAGTTGTCGACGAATATGTCTACCTGGGACAAAAAGTCCGATTGGGCAGGTCCAACTTCGAGGGAGAGGTCAATCGACGAATCCAACTAGGATGGGCAGCGTTCGGGAACTTAAGGAGCGTATTTTCGTCCGGAATACCGCAGTGCCTTAAGTCGAAAGTATTCGACCAGTGTGTGTTACCAGCGATGACCTATGGAACCGAGACGTGGCCTCTAACAAAGGGACTCTTAGAGAGGCTTAAAGTCACTCAGCGTGCGATGGAGAGGGCTATGCTGGGAATTTCGCTGCGAGATAGAGTCAGAAACGAAGAGATTCGCAGACGAACAAAAGTAAGCGACATAGCCCAACGGATTTGTAAGCTGAAGTGGCAATGGGCTGGGCATATAGCCCGCTCAAGTGACGGCCGATGGGGAAAAAGGGTCCTTGAGTGGAGGCCACTTACTGGCAAGCGAAGTAGAGGACGACCGCCAACTAGGTGGACAGACGACATAAAAAGAGCAGCTGGAAACCAATGGATGCGGGCCGCTTTGGACCGATCGCGGTGGAAGTCAATGGGGAAGGCTTACGTCCAGCAGTGGACGCACGACAGCTGATAATGATGATGATGATGATAAACAATAACACTATTGCATTACCCACATTATAACATATTATATCATAACAATTCAACATATAGTCAATAATACATATAATATACAAACATGCAGGAATCACTCTATCAATATTATTACTACTACTGGAGCTCAAATTATATTAACATGCCTAATGGATATTGTTGAATCTTTAGTTTAATATAAGAAAATAGTAAATACTTCAATACTTTTAATTCATTACATTTTTACTTCTTTAGACCATAAAATTTATAACATTTTTAACTGGATTTAATCTAATAAAAATTTTGAATACAATAAATTTTATTTAATTGCAAATATTTGATAAATTATGGAATAACTTAAAATTATAAGCGAAGGAATATCATTTTCAATGACACCTTCGAATATAAACATAGTTTTCAGTGATCAGTGTGACACATGTATATTATATTAATTTCTTTAAAAAGAATAGGTTAATATTACAATTGAAGTAACGAATTTTCCATTGCTTATTTATTTACATAATATTTCTCTTAGACAGGTAGTTAGTTTTATATTTGTAATATAAATAGTATTCATCATAAAATATTATATTATTCCCACTTTAATTTTTAAATATAAAGCAACCGCAAGAGCCTTTCAAAGTGTAAATCAAAGGTGCATTGAATTAAAAAGTATATAAAGTTATTGAATGCAATGCAATGATATAGAAATTGCAATGAAATATTCTCCACAAAATTTTTAAAATGTGAATATTACCTATACATAATATAATCGTATGTTTTATATTTCAATTATAGTAAACCCATGTTTAACTTTTATTTTACAGTTTTGTTACTGAAATCCAAACTATTATAAAAAAGGAGATAAGGTTTACGCTACAAGGAAATGCATAAAACAACTAAGATAAAAAGTTTTAATTAACCTCCATTAGCTGATACTTCAAGAAGAATATTAATTTATGAATATAAATAGTTTTTTTTGTTAATAACACAAGTGAGATACGATGCAGGCCCACCTACAGCGGATATAAATAATTTTTTATTGTCATTGACACCTGTAGTTAAAAGAGAATGTATTTATTTACCAAAAATAGTATTAATATTACGCAATATAATTGTTTTGCAAACATTGGTTATAAAACCTCAGATTTGTTACGATTATTATATTACGGAATTAATTTAACAATAACCTTCCTTTCCCACTTGAAACATTTTGCCGAACAAATAATTGTTGTTGTACTCTTAGATATTAATAGATTGCAATTTATTATTAACTAGCTGCATTCTTACAATTGAGTTAAAAATATGTTCCTTTCATATCTAACATAATGCTATTGAAAAGTTATAAATGATGTCTATTATTGCTTCTGCTAGTTTGTTTTACACCAACAATTTAATTACATAATTTCTTATCTTTTTACAATATATATGCTAGTTTTAATTTAACTTATAGATCCAATCTGAAATACAATTTCAATTATTTCTATACGACCAATGTATATATATTTTTAAGAGCACCTTTGTATAGACAGCGAAAACTTGTTATTAAGTATGTTACGCAAGCATAGCCAAGGGCAATTGTTATAGTAAGCACAAACTTGGTTTAACACGGTTTAATGCTGACACCACGCTTCGAGTATCCTGAAGACGACACCATACGGCTTGCATTCTCACCATCGATGGGACTCGAGGATAAAATATATTCATTCTTGGGTCAATCGCTGACCTGGAATCACCTTTTTTTAGTATTAATTAATTATAAGTTTTAATTGTAACACGTTAATATAATTTTATAAAATAATTGTTTTTTTTTGCAACCTTCGCTGCCACCAAACTTAATTGGCGCAGTCGGTAGGATATTCGAGATATATTCGGTACGCGTCGCGTCAAGATTTCCCCTAATATCGGTGCGAGGTCCCGCGTGACTACCCGATTTCGAGTATCCGAATCTACATACATGGAGGCCAGCAAAGGTGAATCAAAATATCGATTCGGCAAAGAAAATAATGTTCATGTAAGTACTCTGAATCTTTCAAGTCATTACCGATCCTAATTTTTAATATTATTCTTATCCTTTTAATTTATTTTATTATTCCATTAGATTGTCCAAGTAATTTAATATATATTAGTTAGATTAGTGTTCAAAATTTTTCATCCGAGAGAAAACAGTAGCCGTAGTTTGTGTAAGGGTAGATCTAGCAGGCTCGATACTATAGACGAATTTAGACAGTTAAAAAAAATTGTTATACCTAATATTAAAATGTCTCAAGATCAAATGGGTGAGATATACAAGTCACTTAGAGTTTTGCCTGATTTTGACGGTAACCCCCATGTGTTAACAAGATTTATAAATCTATGTGATCAATTAGTACTTGCATATTTTAAAACAGAACCGGGTTATGAGTTAACCAATTTGGCCCTTATTAATGGTATATTAAATAAGATTACAGGCTCTGCAGCTCGATTGATAAATTCCAACGGTATTCCTGAAAATTGGTTCGGTATTCGTAGTGCACTTATTAATAATTTTGCTGACCATCGAGACGAGACCGCTTTATTTAACGATTTATCATTACAAACCCAGGGGTCTTCAACCCCACAGGAATTTTACGAACGTGTTCAAAATTTATTCAGCACTATCATGACATACGTTACGTTGCATGAAACCGTGGCTACTACAGTTGAAGCTAAACGTAATCTTTATAAGAAATTAACTCTACAGTGCTACTTGCGTGGTCTTAAGGACCCCTTAGGCTCTAAGATACGTTGCATGCGTCCCGAAACGATAATAAATTAGTTACGGAATTTAACAGTCATGTAAGCCTGACCAAAGATTGGGTAACTCAGCACTCTAAAATAATAGATAAAATAGAAGATAATCAGAACAAATTAGCGGAACTAGTAAAAAACATTAGTCTAAGTTTGGAAAAAGGTATCTATGAATCCAATCAATATGCTCATTTAGGACAAATTATTCTCATAGTCGATGATAATGTTGACAAGTTGTCACAAGAAATAACTAAGTTACAGAATGTGCTAGCATTTATAAGGACATCCACGGCTCATCATGATGTCATTAGTTTAAGTTCTATTAGAAATATAATTAGAAAGCTACGTAGTATGTATGGTAGTAATAAAGTACTAGATATAGAGGCCCGAGAGTATTATGACATAATATAATTGGGTTCATATTATGTAGGAAATGAAATAGTTATAGTACATAAATTCCCAATTATAAAATCCCAAATATATAATTTATATTAGATATCCACAATCCCTAACAAAAATCATGAAATTCTGGTTCCCCAAGACCAATTCCTTGCAATCCATTTGAAAGATTTCAAGTACATAGAGGCTGAATGCCCGAAATTCACTAAAGGGTATCTATGTGAAGAGATACACAACATACATAGTCGTACATCGCCGGATTGTGTAACAGCCCTCGTTCCTACGCAGCAAAAATTCCCCGAATGTAAACCAGTCACCGTATCCCTACTTACGTCAGCCTACGAGAATCGCCACGATCGCCACTACACCATCAGCTTTCCAACTCTTACTAAAGTACGCTTGTCCTGCGATCAAGATATCTACAAGATGTTGCAAGGAAGTTATCTCGCTATAATTCCATTTGATTGTTTCATTCAAACAACAGAATTCATCATCTCGAACCACAATGATCGACTATAAGGTCAAGCCTTGAAGATAATAGATGTCCCTAATGAAAATACACTCGGTTCAGCAGCACATCTGATATTCAAATTAAACTCCATTAATTTGACTGATCTTCACGCTACCAATAGAGAGGTTATTCTACAGTCACCAGTAAACTTAAGAAGGACCAACAATATAAGCGTCTACCATACAACAATATCTTTATATACGTTACTATTCGGTGCGTGTGTACTAATTAGTGGCCTTGCATACTGGAAATACCGACTTAAACATACGAAACAGACCATCCAAAAAACTAAAAGGGATGAATCAGAACTTCCAGCGCAATTTACAACGAAGGTCTTCAATAGTCGCTGTTCTACGGGGGGAGGTGTTACGCAAGCATAGCCAAGGGCAATTGTTATAGTAAGCACAAACTTGGTTTAACACGGTTTAATGCTGACACCACGCTTCGAGTATCCTGAAGACGACACCATACGGCTTGCATTCTCACCATCGATGGGAATCGAGGATAAAATATATTCATTCTTGGGTCAATCGCTGACCTGGAATCACCTTTTTTTAGTATTAATTAATTATAAGTTTTAATTGTAACTCGTTAATATAATTTTATAAAATAATTGTTTTTTTTGCATCCTTCGCTGCCACCAAACTTAATTAGTAGGTATTTGTTTGTGTATATGTAGTAGTGAACACATTGATGCTTCCGAACGTAAGCTTTCTGACAGTTGAAGTTAGTAACTACATTTGGGAGTATTAGTATACGACCGAAAATAACTAATATTATTTTCTCAAGTCTATTAGGAATTATATTTAATAAATAATAAAAATAAATAATGACATATAAATAATATTCGTTATTATTAATTAATACCCACATGTTGCAACATCTCTTAAATAGTCAGATAGCTATTAATATTAAGAGGTGGCCATTAATAGGAGGCAACCAGAGAACTGGATATGTATCCAGTAACTAACAAACTCAACAAGACTTTTATACAGAATTCGAAATTAAATACAGAGTGATTAAATTATAGAACTCTGAACAATAATTGCAGCATAAATGTTCTGGGTTATAAATCATTTTTGCTGAGTTACCTTGCTACTTTAGAACCAGATGTACCCTTAACGTCTACTTACGTTCGTTCGTCGTTCGTGAAATATACGCGCTGATAGTTTTCAAAATGGACGGCGAAATACATATAGGTTGGATCCCGTTCATGAATTGGGAAACTAAAGATATATCAAACAGCTTCATTGGAGCTGATGTACGGGTCAATTTGCTATAGCGTTATGTTATCGTTGTTATTCACTGGAGGAGCTGTCACATTGGTATTTTAACTCAAAATACCGTCATATCACTGCCTTTATTCACATATTTGCAAATAAATTATACATCAATCATGATTCCAGCATCATCAACTGCGACTTAAAACTGAGAATATATTCTCCAGCAGGTTTTTTATCAGGATTATTGACAATAGCGTGGTAATCACTTTGTAATTTATGCATGTGTGATTTGTATACTTTCAACAATTCATAGTACTACTAGCTCGTTGACGATGCATCTTGCAAAAAGAGAATTAAGGTTATTGTAGCTACAACGTGCATCCATGCCTGTGTTCTCACTACCCATAAAGCAGATTTGTAAAAATGTATGTGGTTCGTTTCGCATAGGCAAAAATGAACCCACTTTGTGATAAATTTAACCTTTGATTTTAAATGTTGAATGAAAATGTTGTAGAGCATTTACAGCGCTTTAAAATGTTGAGATCATACAATGTATTATATTATACATAAAATACAATTAATAATGTATGACTATGTCACTAATATAAAAGTACTCTTATTTTAATTTTATTGGTTATTTATTTTATTTTATTTTATTTTATTAGGATCACAGCAAGTTTAAAACAGTTTCATACTTCTAATTCAGGGAGTTCCAAAATTGCGTTAGAAGTGAAACTTCTTTAGAATCGTTGTGATTTGAAACTCGATGTAACGAAAATGCGTCACAATAAATAAACGAACACATAAATGTGTAGGTTTAAGTCGGCGAGAGAATTATAGAAAATTCATTACACGTTATTTCCTTGTCATATCGATATATGACAAGGGTTGTTTCTTTACTTACTATAATATTATTATCAATGATGAATATATTAATGTGAATATTTTTCTTAGCATAATATTATATGACAAAGAAGCAAGTCTCCACTGAGTTGACGTATGATAATATTGAGCCAACACCGTATCATTAACCATCATCACCGGCTTAAGAACGAGTTAATAATGACAATAATAAATTGATAAACGCAAAAGAACGTTAACAGTATATAGGTAATATGAAAATATAATAAAATTCAAGATAGGCGAATAATACTTTTTGTAACCTGGGACTATCAGTTAGTTTGACTAGGAGATATTAGTTTGACTTCTCAACAATATTCTGTAATCCACGCAGACGGAGGCGCTGGAAACACTTCTTACTGAAAACGTAAGAGCGAATATGTAATAATGAACCAAATATATTTTGGGTAGACCTCGAAGAATTCGGTCTACCCATTCATTTGTACCCGACTTACTTTCGAATTTTGAAAAAATTTCTTCACAGGAGGTCTTCTTATGATCCCCTGAGTCCGAAATGACCATTGGTCAAAAAGTTTATATATATATATATATATATATATATATGCGTGCGTGCGTCCAGATTTGACTTTTGTCAGCACGATAGCGGCCGCAGTTACGCTCGGATCGCTTTCAAACTTTGCACAAAAATCAACCATCTAAAAATGAAGGTCAAGTTCGTTAACCAGAGAAATCAGGCCACAGGGGGCGCTAGGGCCTCACTTTTTCTGATTTCAGTTTTTCGACCATAACTTTTTCCCTATACAAAGAAGATCATTAGCGTTTATATCATATGATGCCTTTGATAAATACCTATAACTTATGTCGATAAACTGAAAACCTAACTTCAATAACTTAGGGGTGGGGGTAAAGAAACCGAAAATTTTTGAAAAAAAAAATCATAACTTTTTTCTGGTAAGCATTCTTACATTACAAGTATTTTTAATAGAAAGGTTATTTTTTACTCTAAATTTAGGTACCAAAAGTTTTTCCGTAAAAGGTACCGTTTCCGAGAAGAAAAATAAAAACCACTTTTAGTTTGAAAATTTAAGATAGGTAAAACCACGACAACTTTTTTCTTGTAAATATTCCCTCCTCGCAAATATTTTTAATAGAAAGATTATTTTTTACTCTAAATTTAAGTACCAAAAGTATTTCCAAAAAATATACCTTTTCCGAGAAAAAAAATAAAAACTGCTTTTTTCTTGAAAATTTTTGATGTAAACAATGGCATCATGTGTTATTCTTAGGTAGTGAGTTATATTTTAAACAAGTTACATACGAGGTCTACCCACGCGTGTCCCCCTGCGGGCACGGATTTTTTTTATTTAAAAAAGTTCAAAACAGAACTTCAATTCGTAAAATAACCTTATAAAGTAACCTTTATACAAATAATGAAAACAGAATCAACGCGATATTGTAAAAATTTAATAGTACGATCAAAACATCAGTTTATTCTAAATTTACGATCACAAATAAAATATAAAAATACTAGGTCAAGAGTGACTTTTAAATTTATAGCACATTTCCCCAATACGAAGTGTTTTACAAACTTTGTAAGACGCTTGTAATCAAATATATTATTCATAGAATATAGTCTTTAAAAGTCTGTGTAGTTTTTATTTATATAGCTTTCTTCTAAAAAAATCATTGTAATTATCAAATACTGCATATTGCATGATTCAATGTATTGTATTTTACATTTTATAATCCAAACTATTTTAAATTGAAATTTTGTCCTAGATTAAACAATATTATTCAAATTACATGAAATTGATTGCATTTTAAAAATATAATAATTTAAAAAAATATTTTGTAATGTCTATCTAACTATAATAGATGGTAAACATTTTTAATAAGTAACTTCCAAGAACAAATACTCCAATTTAACACTACTTACTCCTAGGCTCTTTATATATATATATTATTTTTAACTTATTTTATGGCATTATTTCCATTATAATGTCTGCCTGTAGCTATTTGAATGATGTTGATAACAATTAAGTTATACTAAAGACACTTAATTTTTATTGCATTTTATTAATATAATAATGTCGTTAACATAATTGAAATTCAGAATATAAAATAAAATCACTCAGATTAATTATGTTAAGTTTTTGGTCCAAAATCCACATATCACTGGAGACGGACATAAATAAGAAATGCAACCTAATGGATAAACATAATCAAGAGGACCCTAAAGTTATTGTCCGTATAAAGTTAGTTTGGTCCTTATCCCAAATCATTAATCTGATGGAATTTTTGTTACACATTTTTTTATTATGTGACTAAATACTTTAATACGTCCGTCGTTGGTTTAAATGTGGTGCGTACAATCCATCGCTGCTATAAATAAGGGGTAAAAAATATTATTTTAAATTCATTTATATTAGTCTTTAATGTTTTATTTCATGCACAAATAACATACTTTAAAAATCTATCAAACGATATATTACTTTATAAGACTGTTTAGTATGTATTAAAGTTTCTTCGTCTGCATATTCGTCTGAGTCAGATTTTACAATGTGACACATTTTAATGATGCGAGAAAGAAAGATTTTTTTTTTTATATAGTCATGCTAATAACGGACACAAAATAGATCCAAAATCTAAACAACAATCTACGGATTATATAAAAAGTATTCGGAATTGAACAAAGAACCTTTGTCTTATTAGTCCGGGTCACTATTAATTACACGAACAGGCAATTTTAAGTACTGCCATTAATTGCAGCGTAACTCAATCAATCATTCATATTTATTCATAAGTTGAACTGTGTCGCTTATTTATTTTCTACAAAACAAGGCAAATTCTTGACATATATTTCACAATACAAACGAAAAATTAGTGTCCTTTGTAGTCAATTGTTTTATATTGGATGTTAGTCACGGTATGATTGTCACAGTTCATAGACTTTATTATTTAGGTAAGTCTTACGTTCTTTTTAAAATAACAAAATATATACAATTGGAAACATATTAAATATAAGACCTTTTATGTCTATGCACAGTCGTATTCTAAACAAGCCACCATTTTTTTAAATTCCACTTTATATTTCTGTTTGTGTTTTAATTTTTTGGTCAATATTTTGATTTTTGTTTGGACAGTAAAATCTTAAAAACTTGATTATCAACTTCGCATTAGCACAATTAGGTTAACGAAAACAGCACATTTTATGTTTATCATTGTATTAAAAATCTTGCAAGTTAATTGGAATACAATCCTTAAATTGTACAATTAAGCATTCATGGTTTATCAATTTAACTTCTTTGAAATATATTCGTAGTCACGAATAATAACACGTAAATAAATCCATAAAAACTTTAAAATAATTATAAAATTACAATAACTGTTAAAATTTGTATAACATACAAAAATTACTTATACATTATATTATTGTAGTAATTTATGTATGTTATTTTTTTTCTTGTTAACAAATATTCTAAATATAAATTATTCTTCATTTACATGTTGTTAATTTTAATTTATATCTTCAAAAATAAGAACCTATTGCATATAAGATCAAACCTAATTGCAAACATTTATCACATTTACCTGTTAAATAACTACTAAGTACATTTAATTAATACCGACCGTACTATTAATACTTCCTGAACTAGCTGTACGCATTGTTTATCCTAACAGTGACCGTAAACTTAATACGCAGATTAACAAAGTCTTACGCAGATTATCATTAATATATTTACAATAACAAACAGTATTCTCCCAAATAAAATATGCTGACTGAAACGAAGGTTCCGGACTTCATCAGAGCTGAAGACTGGCTGTCATCTAGTCCTGATCTTAAGCCACTGGGTTATAATTTTTGGTCAGCTTTAGATTGTATGGTTTGCTCTAAACGCTATAATAACTTGAAACGCGAATCCATATGATTGGTAATGAACAGTTTTCCCATAGAAAGAGTGCATGCTTCTATTGATAACGTTTAAAGGAATATATAGCAGCTAATGGAAACAACATCCAACAAGCTTTATATATTTTAAATGATTATATACTAACATACTGTAATAGTAATAAATGTTACGTACAATCAATAAATGTATTTCTTTGTAATAATATTTATGTCAAGAATAAGTATTATGTACATAACATTACATGTTGATTATAATATAACAAGTAAGTCTGCTTCAAATACTTACGTTTAAGTTTATCATCATTTGAAGTTGCATGTGTGTAACTTATAATGAACCCTTATAACGAGGTCCGGTCCTTTGACAACAAATTATAAGCTGAATAATATGAAATTGTGTTACTTGTTGATTCTAACTTCAGTTCACTTGCAGTTCCTTATTAACATTCAACTTGATTAACACTCTTTTTTGAGATTTATTAATACATTTTATAAGATAAAATTAAATAACAATTATTATACAAAATAGTAACGTACGAGATACTATTTATGAAGATGAAACAATAAATAATAATATACATATGTATAAATATACAATTAATAAATAAGAAATAAGAGTGTCCTTTATAGTATTTTGATAAGTCTCAGTTTTGATGTAATAGAATTCTCCTTTATTAAATATATGCTTAAATTACACTATTTATTTCGACTAGTTTTCATATTTTATTCTTTTACGAGCTATTCTAAATATAAAAATAAAAACTTTCATTGGTTTTATTCAGTTTTCCTAAATAAGCAGATAAAATAGAATAGTTTGAAACATAAAAAACAATTAATTATGACTTTAACCATTTTTATATAGTAAAAAAACAAAAAGTTTCGTATAATTTCAAACCCGATATTTATATTTAATGTGTAAATTCTTTTCCTTTAAAGTTGAAATTTAGTATAAGGTACTTGAAATGATGTAATTTTCTATTCTAATGTATTCAATAGAGACTCTCTTATAATAAACATAACAGAGAAACCCATCTAAAATAATAACTACATTCAGAAAGAGAATAAATCTCTTGAGTTTGAATCTGATTCTGTTTCATAGTAACTACATTCTAGTAATAAGAAGAAATGTATTTTGTTCACAAAGAATTCACAAAGAAATATTCAATTAAGAAATATTCAGTTATTTTGCTCTTGTAAACTATTATTATTCCGTAAAAATATTCTCTATTTTCAGTAAGTTATTTCTACATTTATAAGGGTATTCATTACATCATTTCTAGTAGCTCTATTTAATAAATAAAAAATATATATCCAAATCAATATGTATAATGCTTTCCTTAGAATTAATCGAATTTAACGTATAATTGGATCCATGAACGACGCATTTCGATTGTTCGGTGCAAAATTTCCTATTCATAAATTCATGAAATTGCTAAATTGTTGTTTTTTTCTATAATATCTATATCTCTGTATTAGAAGGCGATAGCAATTATTTCTAATTGAATTAACAAGACAGAGAGCTATTGGAAATGCAATAAATCTCTGTGCATTCAAAAATACTCATAACATAATTATTTTAATTGTATAAAACTTATCATTTATTAAATTCGTATCGTAATAAATAAGTTATTAACAAATTATCTACGTATTTTATAATTCGTACTATCAAATTCACTAAGCTTTTTTATAAAATTAAAGAATGGATAAGCTGACGTTGAATTTAAATGGTTACCGACGCCTATTAACTACACCTGCAAATTAAAAAAAATATTGTTGTTTAAAGTTAAGAGGTATGTAATACTCGTCAATCACATATAATTGCAAATAGTTTAGTGAAGTGCCGAGATTCTTGTCACATGAGGAGGTGAAGCTGGTTCATTTATCTTGTGTCGATGGTTCATGGTTAATAAAGCCTTGACTTCATGCTGGTGTATCAAGGATATGAGTAAGATAGTGTGAATTTATATATTGCGATATATTATATTTACAACACGAGCCCGCAACATATATATACAAGTTGCACATTTTTATAAAAACGCCTTTTTCTGTATGTTTTCGGTATAGTTGAAATAAGTTATATATAAGTTATGTTTTCTCTTAACACATTTGAGAATATGCATTATTTGCGTCAGGTTACTGAGAAATGCTATTGTGTTCATTATCTTCGGATTTAAATTTAATTCCTTAAAGAACTTTTTCAAATTATGACTACTCATATAAGTATTAAATAATTTATTAATTATGAAATATAAATATAAAACATTGTAGTTTTTTAAAGTGTCATTTCTAAAGTCTAATAAATATTATATACTACTCTTTATTCTTAATTTCAAAATATTAAACAAAATAAAATAAAATAATGTGAATATGGTTGAATTGAATTGAATGTAAGTGTTTTACAAACATATTTTTATTTTACCAGCGATCAGTAAAGTATTTATCTGAAGAATAAAGGATGGAAAGGCAAAAGTAACTTAACGAAGTGTCCCTAAATATATTTAACAATAAGTTATAGTTTTCCCTTATTTCAATATTTAAATCTTGGACACTAATACAAAATTTGTAATATTTTACTTAACATTAAATATTTATCACAGCAATATTTGAAAGCTTTAGAAGAGAATTAGGTCCATTACACTGATATAAGGTCCGTTGCTAGGAATGTAATATCCAAGTTGCTTCTCCTCTGACCGCACATAAATTTGGGCATTCATTATTTATATTAGTTATCACGAAGGATAATTATCCAGAGAATTTTTTTCACAACTCATTACAATGAATTGGTTTTTTAGCACTTCAATGTATACTATTTGAAAATAATCGGTTTTGTGTTTCTTTTTATATAAACACTAAAATAATGCCAGTTACACTTTAGTTTTAAGTGTGTTTCAGACAAGACCATACTGTAACTAAGGTGAAAGAAAAAAAAGGTTATTAATGAAAATGAAATGATTTAAAATCTTTATTATAATAAATTGGTACATAAATTGAGTGCCTTCCAACTAAATATAATTAATTTGCATTCATGCTAATTTATTAATTTAACTGTAGGTATTCTAAAACAAAAAGTCACTTTAATCAAAACCGTAGTGAGAAATAGGGCTATTTGTACACATCTCTCTGTGGTCTTATCATTGTGTTGTGTAAAACATTCTTTGTGAAAAAAATGCCACTTTGAAATGTACACAATTTGCTTTACCGTTCCTTAAACCCTCGAAAATAATATTATGTAGCTACTCGCTTGTTACAAGACACTTAAAAATATAAAGATATTATCTTCTTTACAAAAATATACATATCATTATAGTCAATATTTCTGTTAACATCAAACATAATAAGTTGGGATATACTGAACACATAATTATTGAATCGACAGTCAGTGGGCCTTTTATCTGTAGGAGTACATTATAATAAATATATAAGACATGATACATATGTACCAAGACCTTACTGTCTTAATTTTTTACATAATTATCATTATTTTGGTCTTATTGAACTGGAATTAATATTAAATTGAAAGCAATCACAATTTTAGAATCCGATTGTAAGATATTCCGAGATTCAAAGTGTTTTATTCAAATCAACCAATTGTAAATAAATAAGGATGAAATGTATTTTCTTTCGTATCTATTCTTTTTATCTCCTTTCCAGAATTAAATCTTTGAAAAACAATTTAAATAAGTATTTAAAACAACATTTTTTTTAAAATAAATACTTCAAATTATATCTAATGTAATCAAATACCTATAGAAATAATAATAAAATATATATAGAAAATATGTTAAAGAGAAAAAATATATACTTTTTAAATCGTAAAATAAGTTTTATAAAGCGACATTTATAATATATATATATAGTATATATATATACTAACATGACGTTTGCGGAATATTATTTTCATATGATATAAGTATTATATAATGTTTAACACTTTCTACCGTCACAGATATCATTTATCTGTCATGCTTATAGGTGAGATATTTATATAGAGAAATAATCTAAAGTTTATTATCTGCAATAACACATATAAACTGAAATTGAAAAAAGTAACAACATTTTTAAAGCTATCAAGAATTTATGTTAAAGAAAAAACAACATTGGTCAGAAGTGATATCCCGCTGAATAAAGTAAGATACAACACAGCCTTCCCGCCGTAGCAGCAAAAATAATATTCGTTTTTTACCGAATTCGCTTTTAGCTGCGATACGTTTTTATTATTTCAGTGGATTCTTTTATATTTATTTAAGTTTAAAGACTTTTAAATGCTGGAGTTTTTTTTGATATAATTTATAACAAAATAAGATATAATCTAAAACTTATTCCTCTCTCTGAAATTAATTATTCTAGAACATTTTGTAATTAGTTATTGAATCAGTAATAAATTAATTTGATAGATTCGAGAAAAATGTGTTTTTCTTATTGGAATAAAATCACTTGTAACAAATAACAAATAAGAACAACACCATTATTTTATAAAAAACAAACTAATAAAGTATTTATATTTTATAGATTGTTATAAAATCTTCAAGAAATATATTTTTAACACCAATTATTTCAATTATTGAGAAGCTTAGAAACCGAATGAAGATATAATGACATTCACCGAAAACTAAAACAGAGATACTAATACATTTTTACTAAATGTATATAATTTTGCGATTCTTAAAATTAATTATAATTAAACATTGAGAATATAAAATGATTAATGAAAGCTATTTTAATTTTTTGGCTGCACACAATGCGGTTTTGCTACCGACGTTGTTATACGGCAGCCAAACGTGGGTAACATAGAAGAAGAATGTAAGGAAGATGAATGCTGTGGAGATGCGATCTCAGAATCTCAGAATATGTGGAGTCGAAGTCTAGCGAAAATGTCACAGTGAGGATGAAGAAGAACGTGGTGGTTTGAGGTGGTTTGAGCACGTCGAATGAATGAGTGATGAAAGTATGTTAAAAAAGATTTATATATGAAAAGTGAGCGGTAAGAGAGACAGTGGGGGGGGGGAATCGAGTGACCTTCGAAAACACAGTATCTATAATACTGGAGGAAGGTCACGTAAAAAGCATGAGGACCCCCCGGAAGCATGTATGAAGAGGTTGATGTCTGTGGCCGTGGTGCAAGAGGTACGCAGGGACCGTAGCGTTTGGCGCTCCGTCGTCTCTGGCTACCCAGCAAGGGATAGAAGATAAATAAATAAATAATAAATATTTTAACTCCTTTGTCTGTGAGCTACGGCTCACTACTTTTAACGACCATTAGTCTATTCTCATAAGTCGTTAGAAATTTAATGAGATGAGATTTTGTCTTGGATATACTTTTAATCTCTTAATAATGTAATGATTGTGAAAGTTGGAAATTGTATGTTGTAAACAACAGAGGATTTTATATATATGAATTGCTATCTTATGGTAGGTTACCAGATTTTTTTGTGCCTCAGAAATCCAGGCTTAAAAGGTAAGAGTGAGTTTTGTTGGTTTTACGTTATTTCTCAAAAGAAATACTATTCACTTTTATATAAATTAATATCTGTATTAAAATAATATTACAGCTTATCTAAGTGAAGAACCATAAAAATCAATATTATTTAGTAAATATAAAATAAACCATGTCATTACACAGAACACATTTAAAAATATAATTGAGGTTAACTCTCTAAACACAGTGTATTACAAACTATTTCGTGATTTTATTTGTATTAATGTATATAAAAATAATCTATACTAGTCGTTCTGTGAACAGTAGACTTCAGTACGTTAGGGGATGAGACATTGTTTTAAGGGGTTATATACAGTTAGAATTTTCGAAAAATCGATTTTTTTTTTATTTTTTTTTCTTAATGTACATATATTTAAGAATACACACAGAAAATTTCATATCGTTCCGGTGAATATTTTCGAAGTTACACGCAAATTTAACAGAGCGGTTGGAAGCATAAGGCTGGAGCGGCAGCGCTTACCTGGAACGCTGTCCCTTTTGTGCGCCTACCTATTGTTAATGATCCTTTCTAATTTATTTAGATGGGTAAAACATTAGTGTTTTGTAGTAATTTTTATACCTGAACGATAAATTTTAATTTTGTTCTCCCTAATCTGGAAAGTATTTAAAAGTGGTAGTCATTATAAGCAGCTAAGCCAAGCAGTGAACTTGTGAGTTCGTGAATATATTTTTTTTGTAATTTGAAAATGAAGGCTTCTAGAGAATTGAGAAAATCTCTTAACATACGTAACTCGAGACCAAAAAAGCGAAAAAAATGTTTTTAATCCAAAAACAGCCGAAACGGATGAAAGTAGTTTCAGTGCCTCGGCAAAAAAATTTAAAGAACAAGAGGAAATCTCAGTTCCACGTGATCCGTCTGTTGAGTATCGCATCTTAAATTTTATAACAGTGTTTGTGCAGCAATTTCTGAATATGTGAAATGTAAGACCTGTGACGGAGATGTGAAGTTTCAAACTGCTTCAGAACGAGGACTTGGTTTTAAAATTGTTTTGCTGTGTGATAAGTGTACAGATCGTAGCATAAATTCTTGTCGTTTTGTCGCGCACTCTTATGAAATAAATCGACGAATCACACTTAGACCCAATGCGCATTCATATGCTGAAAAAGAAGATGAGAAGCGCGTGAACATTTCCGATATCAGAGCGCGTGAGAGCACCCGAGATGGAAGAATGGCTCGCAGACAACATCAGCTCGAGTTATTAGAAGCTGTCGAAGCGTCTGAGGGTTTATTATATGGTCCTGGAATAGACGACTCCACGTAAGTTGAAAAAAAAAAATTTTCATCCTATGTAAACTGCTTTTCAAACTTTAAACGCGTTTTTCTCAAAATGGTGTTTTCAAAGTCGGTGACCAACATTACTCAAAAGCGGCTTAACCGATTGATCTCAAACTTTGACACAAGCTTCTTAAATATATTTTTTAGTAATTGATCGAAGATTTTATCTTTCCGACTAATACTTTTTTTTTTATAAACAATTTAAGGCCGAAATTTTGGCCGAAAATCGATTTTTTTTTTTTAGAAACCGCCATTTCGTCAAAAATAATTATTTTGCTTATTCCTTCGATTAATCACTAGATTTTACATTACTTTAACAAAATCTGTTTGGTTTTTTAATTTCAGAGCATACAGTTCAGAGATATAGTGGTCACCGCAAAACGTCTTTTTCGAGAGGAGCTCCCGGAGATCAGCTGTAGCTCCTGTCCAAATAAATATTTTTACTAGTACTAAGTCTGAAAATATTGTTAAAAGATACCATAATATTTGTTCAAATATTTAGATCAATAAATTTAAAAGGTTTCTCAAAAAAAATTCTGGAAAATTCGCTTTTTTTCGGCCTTCTAACTGTATATAACCCCTTAAGTGCCTTTTCCAAAAAGGAATAAGTATACCACCTTTGTATGTATGTAGGTACATAACAACTGAACGAAATTTCGCTGCACCAAATAACAACAGAGTTATTCAACTTTAAAATTTTTGATTATTCGCTATGGCCGCCATTTTGGATTTTGAAATAACAAAAAAAACACTTTAGATTTTGGCAAAAAATACTTAGACGAAATTTCAGCCCGCTAGCTGCCGCAAAGTTTGTTTTTGTGGTACGGACGGAGAAATCCACCATTTTGAAATTTTTGCCACAATCAAAAAAATGGCTTGACATAAAAAATTTATAATTCAAAATAAATTAATATAATTCAAAAAACACATCTACCAATTTTGTGACGATTGCATAAAAAATATGTCTACTACGCCAAAAACAAAACTAAAAATTGGTGCTATTTTGGATTTTTTCGGGAAATCAAAAAAACGGCTCAAACATAAAAATTCAAATAATTCAAAGAATACGCCTGTCGATTTTCGTGACGATAAGACGAAAAATACGCCGGCTACGCTGGAACAAACATACTGAAATACACACGGAAAATTAGTAGAATAGGCATATCAAGTGGAAATGTAGTCCTTCGGACAATGAAATATAAATATGTACATATCGACCTATAATTGGCTTAGCTAAGTAATAAATTTTTGCTTAGTTATTATAACTATTATTGAATTTATGTACATACTTTCAGTATTGAATTTAATTAAGTGTATGTTTCTTATTGTATTGTTTTACTAGAGATTGTTTGTAATTTTTGGTTTGTTTGTGGTAGTACGAATTTAAAGCTTTATATATGTGTTCTTAAATTGGCTTTTGAATATATTAAATCATTTTATTACTAATCTTGTTGTATTTCCTTATTGTCATATTTTTATGAGTATTGAATTCGAATCTACCTTCTTATTGCGATAACATTGATAACATTCTGTTGCAAAAAGGTTTAAAAAAATGTCAAAGATTATCTAGATTCAAATAGTTAGCCAATGTTATGCTATAAGGACAATAAATGTGCCATGGATGTGCAATCACAGTTTTGTTAGGGGATCTTAAAATTTTATGTAGAAGTTGAAACAAATCTTGGATGTATTGTGCCCTATTTTTACATCAATCAATTCATTATTTGCAATTTTGAAAATATTGATTAAATGCAATATAAAATACAACGATCCTGACTTACTGTTATTGCTTTTAAAATATATTGATTCGTAATGTTTGTTATTGTTTATAAATAGGCAAGTTATAATTATTAAGGTAACTGTACTTATAATTCTTCGTGTAATTTATAAAGTTGCAGAAATATCCCGAGAAAACGATTTTAACCTAATTTTTATTATAAACATACCTCATAAATTAATAAACAATAGTTATCCAATCTATTATCGGGTCTAAACCACACCGGTTACGAGGTTTCTAACTTTTACCATTATAAGCAAGATTAGTTCGGTCACCTTACAAATTTATACAACTTCGAATTCAGTTCAGCAATCGAGTAAGTCTATGAGAATATATTGCTGTCAAAACAGTTAATTGTAACTTTGTTGACTTTCCAATATCAAATAACAAAACTAAGTTTTTTTATGAATATTTATAAAAAGGTTGAAGATTATATTAGACTTGAATTCTATGCACAAAGTCCTGTTATTGTTTGTATCTAGATCTATTTCTAGATATTTAATTTCCATCGTTTAAGAATATAAACATATTTTCAGTCAGATAACCAAACAAACAAACACATTTCAAAAACCTCACCAAATAAAAAATCTAGTTTTTTACTTAATAAATAGGTAATTTTTACCTAATAATAATAAACTATAATAGGTAGTTCTATAAATTTTCAATTTTATTGTTTTGATTTTTTAATTAATTATTGAAACTGCTAATAATATTATTAATAAGCATCATAAACAATAAGGAATAAACTTTATGTAAAATGTATGCAATCATTCAGTCACTTGGTGTGCCTCGACATGAGACGTAATAAAGTAGTAACATTGTCCCTCACTCACTCCATGTTTGCTAGCTTTGAGGCTTACCACACCATATTAAGAGGGAATACTATAACCTCAAAATGCGACAATCCGTTAAAAGTAATTACAAAATGGAATCAAAGTGATTTATAGTAGAAATAAAAACAATTAGCTCTTCACATTTATTTCAGTAGGAAAAATGTGACTTAAAGTAATAAGATTTTATTCCACTTCTTTGTGGTAGCTAGCAATTGAAATGACATTCTTATCAATTAAAAAGAATATAAAAGTGAGTTGAGTGAGTTCTAAGAATTACAAATGTATGTACTATACCTTCCTACTCATATATTTATTATAATCTCTTAAAAATATTTTAAATGAATTTGATGAATGATGTTTGTTTTTATAGTTCTTCAAGTCCATTTTGCTCAAAGCAACTGAATTTTTTTTTATTCAAATATGTTCCAATTATATTTTTCAATGAAAAATTATCAGCAATTTAAGTCCTAATAACTCTTTGTAATTGTATAGTCTCTAAATCATTGATTACTTCAGTACCCATAACACAAGTATAAACATTGAATTGTATTTCATTCATGGCATTGCTTTAATTACACTGAATTTCAAATCGCCGTAGTTTAAATTAAGCACTTGTTTTGCTATTTCAATGATCTCTCCAGTTTGAGCCAATAGTACGATTTCCCTTAACAGTGGAACTGAAAGTTCCAGCTTTCATTACATTTGTTCAGTTAGTCAGTGTTCGGTGAAATATTAGACAACAGTATTATGGCCTTTGACGGATTGGTATGGCTTGAAATGCTAGCCTGCAAGACAAATACATAATTCCAAAATACGAACATGGACGTACATATGTGATGTAACGGGAATGGAAAGGAAAGGAAAGGACAAGAGTATTATAGTTATAAATATGAATCATTAAAAAAAGGAGGGCATAAAAGAACACGTGGATGAAGTGTTAGAAAAATTATATGTCAAAGAAGCCAGTTTTCACTCAGATGACATATAGCGAGACTGAATGAATAAATTAATAAATTGACGTATTTTTTATAATTATAATTTAAATTCCTTTTTTAATATATATAATTCAAACTTAATTTATACTAACATATAAGTCTCATATTATTAATATACTTACATGAAACCATGTAATTATTGTTAGACGTAACATTTATTAATTGAATTAGTTAAGCCAAAATGTCTCGGATTATCTGAATAAATATAAATTAGCTGTAGGCAACGTAATGTATTGCTTTCGAAACAACCACCGAGCTTTAAGCATGACACATAGCTTGAACCAACCGCTGTGTCACCATGCTTGATGAATACGCGTCTTTAATCGCAATACGATTTACTGTCATAGTGATATAATTCTCTGGTTGTATATCTAGGTACAAATATAGTTATTATAAAGTTATTCCTGACTATCCATTTTCATATACACTCTGCAGATGGTATAACTGTATAACAGTTCTCCATTTCGATCAACTAGAAACTCTTAAATGTTATTATAACACTTTTGATTTTAGATTCAAAACTAACAAAATGAAGGTCTAGGTATTTTGCGTGTGAAATAAATATTGAAGTAACGTTTATAGCTTATACGTTTAGGTCCAATTACAGGGAGTGATAAAAATACTCACGTTAGCTAGATATAACATAATTAGTTTTCTAACATACAGTGAAAATATTCTAAGATTATGTTTAATGAGATGGAATAATGTTGTGTATGATATTAGATACTAAATCTATTTCATGATCTCAAAAGCTTGTAGTATTTGGAATTTTATTTTGATAGTAAGTGTGTAAGAAAGTTTCAACTTTGGTTGGTCTCTTAAATATTTTTTTTGTGCTTAATATAAAATAAAAATACTCAAATTTGCATCCAGAATTATGTATACATGATATGACATTAGTAACCCCATTCAGAAAATAAAAAATAAATTTGTAAAACATACAAATTTTTTAAACTGTTTATTCTGATAATGACAATTTTGAAATTATTTTTTTCACATCTGATTCTTCGGAGAGTTATTTTAAAGAGGCAAACATTGCATTTAAGGAGCGTCAGTTTCTAGATAAACGATTTCAAAAGGTTGATCTAAAGAGAAAAACCGGTAGGAAACTTTATGGATATTCTTTTAACGTATAAATTTTTTTGTATATTGTCTTATTAAATCTTAGGCATAGGTTATATTGGGAATAAATAAGAATTCAAATAGAGCTTGGTACCAAATAAAATCTAAAATTTACTAATAAGAAGGTTCGAAATTTGTTCGTTCAAAATAATAGTAATTATAAAATACCTTATTTTTGAACTACATATACTAATACAAAACTTCGTAGAACGGATTACAGTGAAGCATCATGTGCAGAGTTGTTGGCAAGTTAATAAATTATCACCCGTCCTGCAATCAATAACATGGCACCTATAATATGTTTAATGTAAGCTCTAAATATTTGATATGATAGTGCAATTTATTGTATTAACAACTTCCAACGCCAAAATGTTATTTTGCACGTTTTGCTAAGAAAGCCAGATAAATAGTTCATTACGATATTATGTAATTTAACCGAAATATTTTGACGATTACTGTAAAAGAGGTTGATCAGTGGTCAAACATCTCGCCCGCTGGGAGCCTTGCTCGCCTGCGTGCATGCGTGCATGCTCTGTTACTTCAGGACTACATACGCAATGTATGTATATACACACATATATATATTATTTTCTCTATCAAATTATTATAAATATTTATTTACTATATATATATTTTTTGTTTTTGCGCCTACTTACATAAGGGTTATGCAACAAAGTAAATAAATAGTTATAATACTGATATACGAAAATAAAAAAAAACAATGCAACGACTACAATGACGATAATTGATATCCATTTCTTCCGATTTATAATTGATATATGGAAATATACAAAAAACGAGTAATAAAAGACCTTTTTTGTACCAAAAACGAAGACATACTTTAATTAGTAAACCGATATACTTACGTATTAATTATATGAATATAAATATACAATAGAAGTATTTATAAAACATTATCACTAATAGACACAAGGAAATACGATACATTCCCGAAGGGAAGATAACAAGCTCTTTTAGTAACATCCACGTGTTTGAATAGAATAACAAAGAAAAAGTATTTTTGTTTTAACACTATTTATAAGAAATATATAATTTTCAAAAAGCTTTAAAATTGATTTAAATTGCACTTATAACGTGTAATATAAATTTTCACATTACCGAAATCTAATCGGAATATAAATTGAGTCAATGAGTTTTGTACCGGTTGAAATATTCATAGTTATTAATTTATTATATTTGCGAACGTGTCATTATTAACTCTATATATTCTAAAACAATAAACACAAAAGAAAATTTAAAATTGAGTTCGTTTTCATAAAAAAAAATATAAGCACATATTGGTTGAAAATATAATTATAAATTTAGATTACATAGATTAGTTATTTTATTTATATAATAAAAGTTGATCTTCATCTTACATAATGATTTACTATATTATCTTTTTTTCGTTTTCGCTTTTTTCCTTCTCGCGATGACTGTGAGCTCTAACAATATATTTACCAGAGATGTTTATTCAGTTATTTATTTAGAAAGGTGTAGAGTTTAAATTAAAAATGATTGACTAATTCTATTCAGACATTTCTTTTTTTAATTTTATTTTTTGTAACTTCAGCATAATATACATTACTATATGAGTATTTGACTCGATTTAAATGTATATTATATAAAATATATTATAATCAACATGTATTTTAAAGAACGAACCTCTATTTTACTTTGTAGCAAAAGGACTTTCTAATTTCTAAACACATCAAATAGAAAAATGTACTTATTATTATCTAATATTTATAAGATGTAATAATAAATTACTCTCTTATTTTTAAGTAAAGTTAAAAAAGACAAATGATAATAATGTATTAACCTCTGACTTTGTCTATTTTTTTCATTACAATTACGTGGCTTGTACGTATGAATTTTAATAAATTGTTTTAAGGTTGCTTTCCGTGTTTTTAATTTACTGTTCGTTAATTATCAAAGTTTAATAAACAAAGTTTCGATTCTAAATTAAAGTCAGCCCTAAATATAAAATAAACCCATCAAGTTATAACAATAACAAGATTTATTTGAATTTTAATGTTATAATAAATATATATTAATTTATTTATTACTTAAGAGAAGATGTTTTAATATAATATTATTTATCTCCTAATTAGCATCATCTATATGATTTACCATTGTATGAAGCGCTCTCTGCCAGGATATTTCAAGATTTATTATAAAAGCAAATAAGGTCTTAGCTATGGATTTTTAAAAAAAGGAACAAAAGAAAGACGCTGAGTTTCTGTCGCCGCTCTTCTCAAGTCAGTCTCAAAAAACTTTCCGAGCATCAGCTAGCTTAGACAATGAAAAAATATTTATATAAAACTTACTTTCAGTAAGAACTTTGATTTTTGACTGAACATCTACATCTACGAGTAGACTGATGAAATTTTGTGTGGGTTTAGTTTAGTATATATGTCAATGCATTCTCATTTTCACAGTAAAACACAAAATTGGTTTGAGACATGATAATAATAAGACTTTAACAGATTTTTAATTTTTTTTTTAGAATTGCACGAATAATGAATCTAGATTTTAAATGTTTATTTGATATCTCTTAAATACTAAATAAAAAAAAACGGAAAGGAAACCTTTAGAAGTAGCTGACTAATTGAACGATTCACTGAGAGACAGTCACTGCATGTCGTCTTCCGGTAAATAGAATTGCTGCTAAGTATTCGAAACTTCGGGTTAAATTAATAATACAATAAAGTGAAAATGATTTATGTAAGCATCACATTTTTACAATTCCATCACTATTGTAGTTATACAAAACTGCTTTATTTTGTAACGTTTTCTCATTTCGACGTCTATTAAGTATTATATATATAGCTCTAGCGTCCGAATCTACATTTTAATTTTTCTATGCTATTTAAAGAACGGTTCAAGATATTTTTTAAATGAGATAAATTTAATTTGTAAAAAGAATGCAAGTATTTTTCTCTTCACGTCTAAAAGAAATGTTTCAGAAAGTAGTAAATATCCGTTTAAGATTTTTTTGTCATTTTAATTTTAGTACCAAGCGTTGTGAGGATGAACAGAGTGAGTAAAAAAAATGTTATAAAAAATATATTTTATGTCGTCGGGTCCTAAATTGACGATAAAACCTTCAAACTCTCTCGAACTTTACTAATATGATGAAACAATTTTTATATTCGCATATCATGATATTATCATGAACGAAAAAGATTTGATTATTAATAAAAATATTTCTTTTTTTAATAAAAGTAATAAAAAAAACTCATCATGGTGCAACAAGGCTTTTACAGGACGTATACAATTCATATCGAAATTTAATATGAAATCTCTCTACCATACTCCGATTCAGCATGTTCATAGTGTGTGTAATATGGACATCAAAGGGATGTCTTGAATGTCAACAATTATTGTGCAATTTATCGAAAACTTCCTGTTATATTAAACATTTTGTAATACTTTATTAATATTCCTTGAGTGAAGTTTATGTTTCAGTGAAAATACAAATCTAGGCCGGCTATGATAATCATCGATATTTTTCTTCACTTGTTGTTAATAGTTATAATTGTAAAGGCCCAAAGATACACATAAACATTAAATCTAGTAAATGAGTTGTTATATGGTCTGTAATGATAAGTGATATTGTTTATCTTCACTTATACAAAGTAGTTGCATTAAATTTTAAACAATAATATATAATTTATTGCAGTTACTTTCTAAAGAGGATTTGTATTGTTGTGCCAAATAATTTCACACGCACACATTGGATACAAATGCTAGAACGATATAAAATTAAAGAAACAAACATTTTTTCTTATTTTATTACATTTAGTATGAAAATATAAATAATAATTAATGTGGACATATGTAATTGGTCCCTTTATCTAATTGAAAATGTTCCTGTGTACAAAACATTAAAGGTACGTAGCAGACATTCAACAAACATGGGATTAAGGTATAAGGCAAAGTAAAATTCTTATTACTTTTAAATTGTATATAAATTGCCCTACATGTGAGAGAATTTGTTTTCTCTTTGAAGTCAAGGTTTCAACTCAGTATATTAGTTATGTGGATATCCATTTATAAAAATACCTTAAATCTGTTACTTAGACTTTAGTTTCCATGCAATTTAATATTTTTACAATCATTGTACATTAAACTTTAAACATTTTGGTATTACGTCATTTGATCCATCACTTATGACTTCTATTAGCATTGTATTTAGTGTTAAAACTTATTTTTTACTCATACTTTAATATTTTTTAATAAGGTTAACATGACTAGAAATGTTTATAGATAAATTCTGAAATTCATCTCGCTGGTGGCAAATGTTATTTATTATACACTGAAAAGTTAAAAAGTACCTTACAGTTTGAAACGTCGCTTTTAAAATACTTTTTATATTCAACTAGAATCACTAAAATGTAGAACTAAAACGTTTCAATCCATAAGTTTTAAAATGAAATCTATTAGCTCCCGCAATGTCTTGCAAATAAAATCATAAACAGTATATCTATGCTACAATTAATTTAATTTCAAAAGATTACAAAAAATAAGTAACAAGTACACATTACAATAATTAATTAAGATAATATTTTCGTTTTATATAAATTTGTATTTAGAAAAAGAAATCTTATTCAAGTATATTATTTCTTTCTTATTAATTTATTGTCCTTGTTTGTCTGAAAACATTCAATCAACGAGACAGTCTAGACATCATAATTGCTTCAATCACTGTAGTTTTCATCAGTCAGTAGTAGAAATTATTAATACTGTATAATAAAGCATTTAAAGCATAACAGTAGTAGGCGAAATGCTTGTATCCAATTTATTCTAAGGTTTTTAATTTTAATTACATTGACATATAATGTCTTGGACCTTGGACAGCCTTGGACAGAACTGACAAGAAACGCATAACATATATTTTTATTATAATATATATTTATATATATACTTATATAATGCGCATATATTAGTTATATTTACTATTTATTTACGATGTGTATATGTATATATGTATTAGGAATAGGTATTAAAAAAGGTAGGAATAATATCTTGTTGAAGTTAAATCAAAATCCTATCTATATTCATGTGACGAAGTTTGCGAGTATCAATACAACTAATCAAGTACATTCGATTAGAATATTTTTGACTGTAACGATGTATCGTAATAAAATATAAGAAAATCTCAGCTTTAAGAGAGAAGCATTGTAAAATTGCAGATGAAAATTTTTACAACGCCTTTAATGCGAGCTGGAAAGTGAATTGTTTCAATAAAATTAAGACTTCTCTTTAAACTGGTCACTGAGACGGGTGATGTGAGACTTATCTTAATCGTTTATACTAACCTCTTTTAATATAGAACTGCGTTAAATAATTGATCGTTTTATCTCCTTCATTGCAATTAAAGATAAAAACATTTTATAACACGGAAGAAGCTTTGTTTTATTTTCTAACTTGGGCTATTGCTTTTCATATGTCTCAATGAATATCCTTTTTAGTGCTTGTCCTCTGTTTTCAGAGATAATATTATCAAAGTATTACAAAAATAATGTTTGGTAGCATTTATTTAAAATATAAAATTTTAAATTTATTATTTATTTTAATTTAATATTATAAACATTATTATTTTTATAAAATATGTATAGTACATATTTTACTACATAATAAGTTTTTTAATTAATTCTTTTATAAGTATAGTAAGTTCAGTAAGTAACAAGTAAAAGAATTGTTTGTTTTTTTTATATTTCACAATATAAGTTTTTTAACTAATTTTTAAAGAAACTATGATATTTTTCAAATCTATAACATCTTAAATATTTATTTGTGAGGTATTGATTTATATTAATGGAAGACCTGTAAATAAGCTATAATACTACATCTACATGTATTATTAGTACGTTATTTAAAATTTATGACCTTGTGGTTTATGTGATGATCAAAGATTAAGAATTGTATTAAATATACTTTGCCAATCGTAAAGTAATTCAACAAATTATTTATTTATTTATTATAATTGTTGATCTTTATTACGTTTACGCTTACATATTTTTTCTACACTTTTATTTGCAATTGTCAATGTAAATTCAGGTTTTTCGAAAATGCTTTAATATTGAGATATGGGTGTTTAATTTGCTGTGAAATTAATGAGCGAAGCGAGCCGAGCGATCGGAGCGTTCTATGTGATACTTTTTGCATCCCATTTTTGCGTCGGGGTTTGGCCTGAGAACGGTTTTACCGATCTTCATAAAATTTTGCACACTTATAGCGATGGCTACTGCGATATTTTATAAAAAAAAGTGGAAAAAAATTCGTGTCAATGTAGTTCAATTTAGATATATCAAAGTAGTGCCACATGTTCTAGTCGTATGTGACCGGATACACATATATATACATACATATGTATATGTATGGATATAAAAAAATAATAATTTATCTACCGACGATCGCACAGTATTTCAAGGGGCTCTCCAAAAGCTACTTTGACAATGCTGTGGGACACCCAAACCCGCTGGTGGTTAAGGCCACAGGATACACGGCCCGTAAGACTCCTAAAGTCAGAAAGAGAAGACCCAAGTCGGTACTTTTCGACCCGGACGACGCGATTACGTTAGGGAACGCTACGTAAAAGCGGCAAAGCGAACATAAATACTACACATACACACACACAGCGTCTTTGCCGGCGAAGATGAGGCCCCCATCCAAGCACGTTGCTCCGGCGTTCTGCCGTCGGAGGACGTTAGTGTCAAATTCTAACCCACATCCAACCCTCGCTTCCCACCTAACGGCGTCCTGAGCCGTGGTCCGAGCCTCACAGGAGGCGCCCTCAGGACGCGCGTTCCCCTGGGGCCCTTCAGGCCCCCCTTTTCAAGGGCGGGTCTCTGCACCCGTCCATTACACCGGTGACGCTGTCATGGCCAATAGGGCTAACAGCAGATACAAACAAAAAAAAAAAAAAAAAAAAAAAAAAAAATAATATATCACACATTTACAGACAATTATATTGTTTTTAATGTTATCTTAATAATTAATAATTCATTATTAGTTTTTTAAACAATAAATATTATATTATTATTACAGGGCTTAAGATTTTTTTTCATGAGTTCAACTTTTTAACTTATTGTAACACTTTTGTAAATTATATACACATATAATAACATAAAATTTAAACTAAAACATAGTATTGTCCCTGTTAATTGATGAACAAAATCTTCTAAAAAATATACAGACAGCTTTATGTATTTCTAAAACTTTACTTGGGGCAGAGTTGTAGTTTTATATTTAATTACTCTTGATCTAAATTATGAAGAAACTTAAGACAAGACTTAAATTATAATTAAATGTATTATTACTGTAAATATAATAAAATGTAATGTAATACTTACATTTATTATTTTCCTGTCTACATCGTTGCACAGTGACACGTATTGTAAACAAAGCTATGTCGTATACTTAATATTATCACAGAGAATATGGTATACTTATAATAAAAGCTACCGTGTATGTGGTAATAAACAAAATACATAAAGAAGATCTACAATCAAAGAAACAATGGCAATATGGAGCGTCATAAAACCTTAACGTATTTATTTTTCCTATTTCGTAAAGATATACACAAGATAAGGTTATTTATCGCGGTTGGATTATTTATTTTACAGGTTTCTTAAAGAGTGAGGGTCAGAAATCTTAAATAAAGTTAAACTCATGTTTTAGTAGAATTGTGAAAGGAAAATAACTATATGTAAAACAGGATTAATTTCAGTTTTGGCAACGACTTCTAAACTCGATTCTTACTTATTCTAATACTCGTATGATGAAGATTTTCAGATCTCGGGAGTTTATATCTGTTTTTTGTAAAAGATTTAGATTTGCCCCGATATAAGAAAAATAAGCTCATAGATTAGTAATTGTAATAGTAGTAGTAGTTGTAGTACTCTTCAGTATGAAACGTTTGTTTATTTACAAGTTAATTATGATCATAAAAATTACAATTGCACATTACAATATCTAATAATTAAAATATTAGACAAAAAGTATTAATAAAATATTAGTATGTTTATTATTTGGTCTCGTTTAAGAATAATTGTCTAGAAGCCAGATAACACTTAAAATAAAAAGCTAATTTCACATTTATCGTATTAAAAGTTGGAAAAATCCGTACACTCAATAAATAGGTAGTTAATCAACTTGTAGGTGTTCATTTGTTGAATTCCGCGAAAGCAACAATTGAATAAAAAGTAACCTCAGATGTAGGTTGGTTGATTATTGTTTATTTACGAGCTGAGTTTCAACTAACTATAAAATACCAAAATGTACGTAATTTATTACGCAACATTATGGTCCGCTTTAATTGCACCTACTCGTATATTGAATTTATATTTCCCGGATCATTCATGAAAGGAGAACACAGTATTGTCACAACCGAAAAACATATATAATATCTAACCCGGTAACCCGTAATAGAGGAGCGCTAGCTCGGTACTCTATCTATGGAAAATTATATCTATGTCCTTTTAATAATGCTAAAACTATAATTATTTTAACACTTAAGACAAAATAACGAAAAAATTTTTTTTATTGGAATGAATGATAATGCTCAGAGAAAGCTTGTAAAGGCATCTTAAGTTAATTAATGACAGTAATCGGTTAAGATTCTATAGAGAGTTAAGGAACGTAATAAAAAAGCAGAACATTAATTTTCATGATTTGTTGTTATGATGTTGTGGTAAAATGGTCTTTATAGAACAAAAACAAATCCTTAAAGTCAACTATATCAACTATCGAAAATATATAGGTTTTTAATAAATATGACATATATTTTTACATCCAAATTAGGAATGTATATTAATAATAATTCAGAAATAATGTCTCTTAACTTCCATTTAACCTAAACTATTTAAAATTAATTAAAATAAAGTTACCTTATATTTCAATTAGAAAACGTGATGAATATTCATACTAATACTGTAATCGCTACAAGGATTTTTTAATTATATATAATATAAAAGGATAAAATGTCTGCCTTACATTTCAATTTTAAAATTAATAAATTTTTAGAACACAACCTTCTCAAGCAATTATAAAATGGCCGTTCAGTATTCACGTTGAGACATACTCGTATAAACATGGAAGAGCATTCAGATATATGAATATCAGAATTCAATAGAATAGAAATAAAAAGGTCACAACTGAATAACATACTTTTATTTGTATATCTATTGTTGTTGATATGTGAGCGGTATGATGAGAACAAATGACATTATCTTATTATAACGTTGTAGTATTCTATGACCTTTAATAAAAGCAGGTTGAAATAATCCACCTGAGGTTTATGATCTTGTATTTATTCAATATAATTATTCCGCACTGACCACTATAAACGTTTATCTCCACTAAGACCTCCATTTATTTTATTGTTTCTATTAACCAAGATACGATTCTTTTATTTACTTGTTTTATTGAAATACTGATATTATATGGATATCATATTTTCTTTGTCAAGCAAGTGTAATTTCAAGAAATGTGTTGAAAAAATGTTTCTTTCTTGTTTGAATATTCCATAGAATAATTTTATTCAAATTATATCGGAAAGCTTGGTAGCAATTTCTTAATTGTTAATAAATAATAATATTAATAAGTTTATTGACTTACTTGACAAAGCTTTAAGATGACAAATCACATTTAACAAAAATAAGTAGTATACTTACTTACTTATCGTCACGCCATATCCCTTGCGGGGTAGCCAGAGACGACGGAGCGCCAAACGCTACGGTCCCTGCATACCTCTTTCGCCTCGACCACAGACATTAACCTCTTCATACATGCCCTCCGGGGGGTCCTCATGCTTTTTACGTGACCTTCCTCCAGTATCGTAGCTACTGTGTTTTCGAAGGTCACTCGAGGCCTCCCCCTGTCTCTCTTACCGCTCACTTCACCTTTATAAATCTTTTTTACCATTCTTTCATCACTCATTCGTTCGACGTGCCCAAACCACCTGAGCACGTTCTTCTTCATTCTTACCGAAACATCTTCGCTAGTACCTGCCATTCTGTGGATCTCTTCATTGCGGATTCGGTCAGCTAAACTGACTCCGCATATTCGACGAAGAGATCGCATCTCCACAGCATTCATCTTTCTTACATTCTTCTTCTGTGTTACCCACGTCTGGCTGCCGTATAATAGCGTCGGTAGCAAAACTGCATTGTGTACAGCCAAACGTGCAGCTATGCTGACGTTTCGCCGTCTCAACAATGCAGCCAAAGCACCGTTGACTCTGTTACCGGCAGCAATATGCCTTTCCACATCCATTTCGTATCTTCCGTCTCTGCTAAACATACTTCCCAAATATACCGCTTCATTCACTTGTTCTATTATCTTACCATTCACGTTGATCTTACATTCTGTTCTTTCTTCATTTCTTTCAAATATCAGAACCTTGGTCTTATCTGCATTCAGGTTTAGACCATTATTTTCACACCCATCTTTCAGAGTGGTGACCAATGCCTGCAGATCGCATTCTGATGATGCAATGAGCACTGCATCATCTGCATAAAGCAAGCAATTGACCTTAAGGTCACCAACTTTCACTCCCATGTCACTGTCTTTCACGCCTTGGAGACAACTATCCAAATACAAGTTGAACAACCAAGCTGACATAGCGCAACCTTGCTTAACACCCGATTGGATGTCAAACCAGGGCGACATGTCAGCTCCTACTCGCACACAGGCTGAGTGATCTCTGTAAAGAGACTTTACAGCCTGTAGCAAGGGTCCGTTCACGTTGTATCGGGGCAGTATCTCCCATAACTTCTTTCTCACAACCCTGTCAAACGCCTTTTCCAAATCCACAAAAGCACAGAAAACCTTTTGGTTTAGGGCCAAAAACTTTTCCGTGATCATGCGGAGGGAAAAGATCTGATCTATACATCCTCTTCCAGGTCTAAAACCTCCTTGGGCCTCCCACAACAGCCTTTCAGATCTTTCTTGCATTCTTCTCGCTAATATTTTAGCATAAACTTTACTGCCCAAGCTGATCAAACTGATAGCCCTATAGCTTGCACAGTCTATCTGTGAACCTTTGCCTTTATACAAAGGTACGATGACTGCACCTCGCCAATCGCCTGGGACTTCCCCTGATTTCCAGCATAAATTGCACAAAAACCAGAACAAGTCCCAGACGCGTGGCCCACCATATTTGATCATCTCGGCAGTAACTTCATCCGCTCCCGCAGCTTTACCACATTTCAGACTTCGAATCGCGCTCTCCACTTCTTCCAAACTGATTTCACCATCGGCTACATCCGGACTCAGCATTTCACTGGTGCTCAAGGCCGAGGCGTCCTCACTTTCATACACCTCCTTATAGAACTCCGCCCACCGCTGCAAAACGTGTGCTTGCTCAGATAAAATTTCACCGCTCTTCGAAAGCACCCCTTTCATTCTACAGGTTACCGAACAACCCCGGGAATCACTAATTTCTCGCCAGAAAAGCTTCGTATTTTCCCGGAAGTTGTTTGTCAACCTGTCGTCCCTTTCACGCTCAGAATTTTCACGCTTCATCTTTATAAGTGCTTTCGTTTTGTGCTTTTGCAGCTTGTACTCTCTTTTTCTTATCTCTCTCATACTTTTATCCTTACCCGAGGCTTTATAATCCAACCATGCTTTCTTCTTTAACTGTACAGCGTCTTTCACTTCATCATCCCACCATTCATCGCGCTTTTTACTAAAACCTCTTTTCCTTTTACCACATACCTCTGTCGCTACATTCACCATACCATTCCTAAGGTTCTGCCAGCATACTTCAACACTTTCATTTCCTGAATCACAGCTTTCAAGCTTCTTGGAAATCCTTTCTTGATATTCCTCTCTGATCGGTGGATCTTGAAGCTTCCAGCTTCTTATGCGATAATTCGACTCCAAGCTTGGACACGTCGTGCGGTTGCGCCAACCTGCAAACAGACCTCTTATTCTAGCAACGACTAGATAATGGTCTGTTCCCAGATCAGCACCCCTAAACACTCGCGTGTCCATAACTTGGCTTCGAATTCGCTGATCCACCAGGAATAAATCAATCATACTTCTTTCTTCCGCTCGCTCCCATGTGTACATGTGAATTTGTTTATGATCAAACATCGTGTTTGCCACAAACAAATTTCTCTCTTTACAAAATTCCAAAATAAGCTTTCCAGCCTCATTTACTCTCTCATCACCGTACTTGCCTAGCACGCTTTCATAACCACTTCGCGCGGTTCCAACCCATCCATTAACATCCCCACATACTATCAACTTTTCATTACTTCTGACACTACTTAGAACATCCCTGACACTCTCCCAAAACTCCTCGAGCTCGCTAATTTGAGCTAAGGATACTGGAGCATACACGGCTAACAAGAATACTCTTGTTATCCCCAGCTTAAAGCGAACCCAAAGAAGCCTCGGGTTGATCGCCTTGTATTCTACCATAGCATTAACCATTCGAGAAGACAACAATACGCCTACACCTTGGCAACCTCGCCCACCCTCTGGAACCCCAGCCCAGAAAGCGACCCGGTTGCCAGGCAAATCGATCGTATCATTGCCTTTTCGCTTGGTCTCAGACACACAAATAACATCCAGATCTTTGTCATCCATCACATCTAATAATTCATTCATCTTCTGTTCCATTCCTCCTCTTACATTCCACGTAGCTATTTGTAGCTCCGTCCTCCACCTCCCGCCGTTCGGAACATGGCGTGTTGGTTGGCGGTCCCCAACGCCGCATTTGTTCATATTAAATATTACATACACACATTTTTATATAAACATACAATAATAAATACAAAAACTATATAAACTCATCTGGCACCGAAAAAATAGCAAACAATTATTGGTGAAATACTTAATACAATATACATTGCAATAGAAATTTAAGTTCAAAATAACGAATATAAAAATTATTATAAAATTAAAAATTAACAACTTTTGTACTTCACCAGACAATAATAAATACAATATTTAAATACAAAAACTATATAAATTCATCTGGGACCGACAACTAGCAAACAATTATTGGTGAAATACTTAATATAATATACATTGCAATATAAATTTAAATTCAAAATAACGAATGTAAAAATTATTATAAAATTAAAAATAACAACTATTGTACTTCACCACAATGAATGGATACAACATTTAAAACAAAAGGTAAAAAATATGCTAATAATTCGCTCGATAATATTATTTAGAAATTATTATCTTCAATATATTTAAATTGTGCATTCAACATTAAATTGATTCAAACAAATAAAAAATAAAAATAAAAATAAACAACAAATTATTGTAAAACATACATATAAAAATATTATATTTGAAACTTATTTACACCTCATTATTATTCTACAATTTTATTACACTACATCTCATGTTTACCATTATACAAAATAAATTATTAAATTAATCTTTCAATTGAAACAAATTCTAATATATATATATAAAATTTAAATTGAAATTGTAATAACTAAAACTATAGAACATATTATTATATAAAATGTTCGTTATTATATCACATACAGGTCACCACACTAAGTTCTCTTTGTTATTTTACACTTTGCTTATAGTTTTGAAATACCTTTTTTTTCCTTGTTTTTGTGTAGACACACTTGTTTTTTGATTTCCATTTGTGGTGGAATTGATTTTTGAGTGCAGCTGGCGGCCAGACTTATTGCAATTAACTCTTTTTCTTGTTCTTTCTTCTTCTGTATTTCATGCAGTATATTCTTCTGTATTTCATATATTTTACAAGACTGGAGAGATAGTTAAATCTCTGTGGATTTTTGCACAGACATACATCATGTCTGGGCAATCAGACTGTATTTGATTTGACCTTTTTAATTAGCACCGGCATTTGACTGTGGTGACATGGTCGGTTCAGGAGAATTCACGGGAGCACAAACACATTATACCACACTACACATATACAATATTATCATATTAATTATTACACAAAAGATTGATTTAACCAACTTTTATAATTAATTATTAGTAAAATATAATAAATAAGTAGTATAAATAATAATTAAGAATTATGATACATAAAAAAGATGAAAATGTCTCCAATCTTCAACGTATACAAAATTTGTCTAGCATTGTGAGTCCAAGAATAAAAAAATATAAGTTTGGTGAAAGAACGTGTTTTAATTTCAAAGTTTCAAAAATTAACCAAGCTTATTTCTCTGTATAAACTATATTTCAGTTAAAGGTCTTTATTACAAAAAGATTCAAAGAGATTAACATAATTTAAATACGCGTATCTATTTCTTTCATATAATTCCACTAGAATACGATTTCAGTGGAATAATAATAATAATACATGGTAGTGATAGCATCCCTACGATGACGATCCTTACAATGGCCTCGGACTACAACAAAGTAGTATTCATCAAACTTTAGCTATCTTCTGAATAGTGAATAAACTAATGGCACTTTTGAAATAAATAACTTTAACATTCCAATCTCTCAATATTGTTAAATGGAAGATATTATGAATAGTTTAATTATCTATCAAATGGCTTGTCTACATATTGATGTTTAGTTCCGTAATATCAATACATAATAGACTTACCTGGAATTGTAGTACACTGAATTTATACTCGACTGAAATACAAAGGTAATCATGCATTTTAAACTCTTAAGGTTACGAGAGTGTAGTAACTGTATTTTTTTCCAAAACACAATATTCTATAATATATGTTACAATAAAAATTCAATATAACTACTAACTAAAATATCCTTATAAAACTACATTTACACATATTATTGTCTTAGCGCACTTTACTTCTCATATATATTATAATTTAATTTAATAAGTATGAAATTTCTACCGTGAAACCAATGATAATAATTAATTTATTTCAATCTGAAAACGACCAAATTAATATGTAATTTTAATGACACAAAGAAGCCGCGCTCTTTCGTTATAAATTGAATATTAAGATGAGATTAAAGCGGACTTTAATAGAAATCGAAAATATATTTTTAACAATAGTTCACATTATAGAGTACTTTGAGAGAGATATAAAGTAAACATATTGAATTTTTTTTTTAATAATACATTGGCCTTACCTTTCGAATTGTAAAGAACTTCTAGTAGCGATCGTTAGCCGTTTGACATTCAAATTAATCATCAACTCGCGAGACGTCTTTCACTTCCTGTCGGTCAGTAGACGATAATGGACGAACTTATTCACTTTTTGTTAAAGGTGAAAATGACTCGGCAATTAATGAGTCAATTTATATTCATAAATGATCGCCATCGCGTCCATGCGTCCGGACTGTTGTACCTTTACTGGAAAATATACATTTAATAAGTTATTAATAAATCCATTATAATTAAACGTATTATTTCTGATGAATAAAATTAAACAGTCTTAAATATAATAATTTGTATAAATCTACACTGTAATATTATTTTGGATTATTATTCCTAGAAGCTGTCATTTATAACCATTAGAATGGTAGCAACAAATTAAGGGTTAATGAGAATTGTTTTCAAATAGTGATTATGACAATCAGCTACAAATTATGATGACACGACTAAAATACTAAAATTATTATTAAAAAAATTGGAGCTCAGTTAAACTATAAAAGTATTGATGATTGGTCCATGTGGTATTGTTGATTCCATAAGTTATATATAGAAAAGTAGATATAATGACAATGAAGACGTATTTTGTGTTTCAACTTCCAAACCTCTAACAAAGAAACAATGTGACTATCTCAAACAATTCACAATTGAATGAGAATGTATCATTGTCTAGACGTTAATAACTTGTTATATCTACAATAAAATAATTGAATTTTAAAACAAAGCGACTACATTTTCAATTAATGCTAATACTGCTATATACTAAAAATTGTAATAAGTTTTATTATTTATAAAACCTCTTATTACATGCTACATAAATATTTAATTATTTCAGGATTGCCTTAAGTGACAAAAATTATTATTAATTATTACTGTTTTGAACGCAGTTAACAAAGCATTGTACATTCAATGCAATACGAAATCTATTATTGACCTTGACTTGTCAGTTTCTTCAAATATATAACTCTGATTTTTTAAAGCCTGGTATAAAACATAAAATACCGTAACCGTCAGATTTACGAGCTATTTAATAATCGCAATTGAACTCACGTAGCATTGAGAAGTATTTCAGGAGCAATAACGAGATGATATATTTGTTATATTTTGGTGAGACTTTATAAATGACTAGTGGTGCCCATGACTCCGTTTGCAATATTTTTCTTTTCTTTTTGAAATGGCTGACATTTAATCATTATAAGTTACAAACCTAAATTATATACTTATCTAAAATTTTAGGCTATTTAATAAAACTGTTTCTTATTAAGATTTCTTTGAAACGTAAAACTTTTTTATTGACCGATTTAAATAAATTAAACAGAAAATCTTAGATGAAGGTTGTCACAACACAAGCCTGGAAGCATTCCAATTGGGTAATTTCCTTCCAGAGATGAGCGCCTACAAATGCACAATTAGCAGACAAAAATCTTAGTTACTAGTTACTACTACTTAGTTAAATGATTTTTCCCAAATATATTATCGCTTTTAAAAAAATGATCAAAATAACGGGGATATTGAAAATGAAATAGTTTAATCAAAACGTGAGTTTATTCTTTATTCATGATCTCAATATAAAAATGCCAGTTCAGACTGGCCTTCAAATTTGTAGCACATTTTCCAATACGAAGTGATTCGCACTTTGTAAGACGGTTGTAATCCAATCAATAATTTATATAACATCGGGTTTATTAAGATCTGTGTTCTTTTGATCCACGCAGCCTTGTTTTATAAAAGAATCTTCATAACTCCGTATTTCGACTGTCAAATTTTTCAGCGATGGTTAGAATTCAATAAAATTATGTCTCTGTTAACCTCTAAAGTAAGAAAGTTTAACATAATGGCCTAGATTGGAAAGATACATTAAATCTAATTGATTTGTAGTTAGTACACAATTAAAAAAATATATGTCTAAATTTTATTTGTTACCGCTTAAACTTACATAACCACATTTAAGTACACTAAAGTTTATGTAACAAAATGAGAATAGTATTTTTTTATTATTTCTTACAATAAACTTTGTACTTTTACATACTAATTGCTACATTTAACGGAAATGTGAAAGTTATTAAGTTGGTTATTTGTTTATACTCTGCCTTGTAATAATACAGCCGATATGAAAAATTCATTATGTTGTGGATGGTTAATATACTTTTTAATATAAACGCTTTTTTACAATTGGTTAAAATAACCTGGTGTTTTATTTGCACATGTCTAAGTTTTTTTATATTACTTATAAGTAATAATAAAAAACTTTTTATTAGTGAAAAAATGGTTAAAACCGTTTCAGTGGTTTAAGAGCCTGCTCCACAGAAGAAAACAACAAAAAAATCTTTCCTATTTATAATATTAGTAAATTTAAGTTCAATTTTCTAATATTATATAATAATAATTAAATATCAATTAATTAATTTTTAATGATATATTTCTTCTAGCCCTTTCCAAAATAAAATTAAAAAAAAACATCATTTAAAAAGAGCTTGAAGACATTCAGGAGGAATGTTTTTGGTTACTTTTAAAAAACTGCTGGACCGGTCGGCTCCAGAATGTAATCAGAGTTTGAAACGTAAAGATTAAACAAGAGTTAACAATTAGTGCACCAAATAACTTCCCTTCAGGAAACCACACGCGTTCTTCGGGGTCGATCATTATGGTTAGTACTACAGAGGGAAATAAAATAAAGGGTACTAAATATGTCGCCCGGGCGCCTAAATAGCTTAGGCCCAATTGTATTTTCTGACGCTATTTATATAAAGTAAGTATTCATATTATTGAGGGAATATAAAAATTGAGAATAGAAAACTGTTACCTAACGCTCAAGAGAATCTAAATATGAACTAATTACTAATTTATGAACGATCAAGCATACCTAAATATTTTGTTAAATGTATCATATACATATTTAAATTTTATTTATTAAACTATAGCGTTAAGAGCGCCGTCCATGTCAACATGACGCTTAAACGGGAATATGTTCTTGGTACGAAGCCTAGTTTAGAGGATATTGTTTATACAGTTTTATTAATATTAAGTTTACACCGTTACAAAAAAGTATAATAGATAAAGTTACGGATTCAGTTAAATGTGTGTACATATTATGATCTGCACTAAAATTTTATCGAGTAATTAAGGTATCTTTTTAAAGACTTCGAATAGTAGTTTAAATACTTTTACTGACTGCTTCATTAACATTACAATTTTATCATTTATTTATATATATAACAAAATATGTAAAACAAGCCACCGTCTGCAGCTAAGCACGGGTTTCTTTGGTGATTTTTCTTTACTACTTTTAAGGAATGTAAACCTAAAAAATATATTTTTATGAAGGGGCATTATCTTCTTAAATGGGTGTCCCTATCAAATATAGGGATACCTATACTAAATTATATTTTGTTTTATTCCTCAGATAAATCTCAATCAAGACTCCGTAATAGCATGTATATATATTATTTAAATAACCTACTTTAAGAAAATAGAATGCAATTTTAAAACGTATTATTTTAAATATATTTTAAAAGATTAGATATAATAATAATACTTTATCTCGTAGCAGTATCTCTGTGTTTGGTTGTAAAGTTTTAACTTTTAGTACTCAAGTAAGTTTTATGTATCAACATGTTTAACTATTTCATTTATTAATATTGTAAAGACCAAACTGATCAAAACGGTTTAACAAACCGTTTTTACTTATATGTATTGTAATATGCTCAGTTAACAGTTCCATAAATTCTATTCCGCAGTAGAATAGTATGTATCAATAGATGATAAAGTTTGATGACAATCTTAATTTTTTTTGCATCTTATACAATGATCTATATTTACCTAATAATCAATTAAGCGACATGCAGTGCAGTTTACTTTGAGACTAAGTACTAACAATAAAATTAATATTTTGATCAAATTAATTACTTTGATAATTACATGAGGCTAATATCGTCAGGTCATCACCGTGGTTGATATTTGGTGTTACGTCTATTTTAGTTAAGAAATATTCAATATTTTATTTAATGATGAAGAACATATTTTAGTATCTTCTTTATAATTTATGATTACATTTTACACACGTTTTTAGGAATACGATTACTGCAAAGCATTTGAAAATTAATAGTCATCATTCCAAATCAGTCAGTAATTAATTTACTTTGAAATTGAAAGAGATATAACGAAAAAAATATTGTAAAGATATTATTACTAAAAACATTTTTATAAAGAATATATTTCTTGTTATGATGTCGTCGTCAAATGGCTTCCAGCTTAAAAGTAACTGGACCAAAGCATTTTTCAATATTTTTCATTAAATTCTGTGAAGGCTCTCGGTGCTAAAAAAATTATATGCTAAATAAGAAATGCTAAAAATTCAATCTAAATTTTCCTGAAGGATATTTGGATAAAAACTATTATAATATAATATTTGTAGTCCACTATGTATCGTTTGTTAAAACTATTTCAACATTTACAAAGATATAATACAAGTAATCGGATATATCAGAAAAAACCTAATTTTATATTTTTTTAAATAGTTATATAAATAAACATACATTGTTTTCAAGAATAGTTATAGAGATAAACATGCATAAAATAAATATATACACGAGTATATATTGTAATCGTTCAAAGTCTGTTATTGAAGCACGGATTGACGAGTTCCATTTTACAGCAGAAATCAAAGTATAAATTATCCACTATCATCGCGAGCCGAAAACCATTTCAGTATTGTGTATATTTTTGTAAATAAAACAAAGCTTGACTATTAATTTAAGTGTCGGGGTATTTAAATAATTAAATTATATATAACTTTGACTATGTTATATCTCTATATACTATATCGATAACATAGTCAATTTATATTTTGGTTGGGAAACTTAATAATGTATATTTATCGATAATCTTTTTAATTAAACATTAAATAAATAGATGAAATAATTGTGTACATAACATTGTAGGAATACTTATCTCATTAAAATATATATGCATGATAATTTCATTCAATATCACTTTTAGATAAATTTGTGAAAGGTAAAAACCACAAATGATTATATCAATAATTAACTATTTATAAAGATGGATCATACTTTACCGTCTTTCTTATCCTAGACAGAGCACGGAAATTGCATACTCACGTACGAGTATATGAATGAATCTAGAATTATAATAAAAATTTATAGCAATTTAATAAAAATTTTATAATTTAATTTTTTATCAGTTTATTGCCATAAAAATCGCATACAAAATCTTTTGGAGTTTAAAGTGGTTCTATTTCATAGTCAGTAAATTAAAATTCTGAGATCAGAAACCATATAACACTAAAATATGGTTTTATTCACAAAGAAAGTTACATGTTTTGCTCCAGTATTTAGAATTATTATATAATTATATTATTTGCACAAAAGTATTGTTATTATTGTATTTGTTAACCGTATACCAATTAAAATTAATTACTATAGATTAACGTTACCACTAGTTCGCACTACTAACTGTGATTAATTAACAAAAAAATATTTATCAAAATGACTAGATATAGTGCTCACAATGTAATTCAGGGAATTTATCCTGCTAATGAAGCCATTAGCAACGCATTCCGATTGTTAAGTTCCAAATTCCCTATTCATAAATTCATATCTTAAATTAGATTAGGTAAATTAAATAAATTAGATTATTATATCTGTTCTGAAAATGTGAAGAATTATGTTAAATGACTTCTTTAGCCATAATATTGTGAATAAAACATATGTATATATTTTTTTGTTTGCATTCAACATAGTTATTTGCAGAACCTAAGTCTTCACTGTGCAATATAGTATAATTGTTCCGTTTAGTCGCACGTTGTTATTAGCTTATAAATCAGAAACAATGGATTTAAGACGCCTTTTTGGAGGATTTTGAGGATACTTTTGGTACTTTATAAGGACTTTCATTGTTCCCTTTTTAATAGGTCTATTGGTCCTCGCCTTGAATCTTCATTAAGCCCATCGCGTCAATTGATTACAACTTTTTTACTTTTATTAGTTAAGTCCGGATCAAAGGTGTTAAATTAATTCGATTTTATTCACTGCAGAAAATTGTTTAATTACATTAAAATGTTTTTTCAAACTTGATAACCACACTTCATCGGAATGCATTTGGGATTATAACAGTTTACAATTCTTTTAACCACTCTGCTTTAACAATTCATAAGGCTTCGTTGGTAATACAGTTATGTTTTTACCCTCCATATTCTTTATGTTCTGTGATTTCAATCAATATTCGTAATGGAGTAAAAACCAAACATAAAGTTAAAACAATATCATATGGTACCTTGTTATCTCCTGTTTAATTTAAGTAACACATTACGTTATATCCAGTAATTTAAATTATTCCTCTTTAATTAGCATTTAATTCAATTGGTACTTAATACACATAATTGTTATTTTTGTTAATTCTATTGAAAATTTTACTGGTTTAATGCTAATTTCATAGCAATGGAATAATTGAAGTGATACATTCCATTTGCCTATTAAAATGATAAAACTCACCGTATAATATTGTTCGGTAGAAACTAAAAACTTTTATATTTACGCAAATAAACATTACACTCAAAGATAGATTGTATAAATAACGCTCAAACTTTTATATATCAGCGGCTTTATTATTTGCCAACAATATAATGAAATATTAAAATAGATATATTATATATAAATTTTAGTTCTGGAAATTTGCAACGGGTTTCTTATCCGAGCCGCAATTATTAGTATCTTTCAAAGTGCCGAGACCGTATATTCGGAGTCTCGTGTGAAGTTGGTTTCATTTATCCTGTGTCGATGGTTCATGCTTCATAAAACCTTTACTGTATGCTGGTGTATCAAAGTTATGAATGTGAATGTGTATTTATATGTTGTGATTCGTAAAACACTTCCAAAACTACACAATGCTCTCAATGTTTTCATAATAAATGAGATTAGTTGTAATGTTTGTGTTATGTTTTACCAGATTTTAAAATATTTTAATTATTTATATGGGTCAGTTCACTGAAGAGATCTATTTTGTTGATTTTATTTCGGTTCAAATATAATTGTTTAAAGAAAGTTATTAACATTATTTATATAAAATAAAGTATTCCTAATTTCATTTTTATGCCAAAATAAAGTAGTACAACGATTAGCACCTCTTATAAAGCTTGGTGATAGAAAAACGGATAGATGAAAATTAAAAAAAAAAAGATTATTTTCTATTATTTAAAATATGTTAATAGATCGCTATTTTCGAATAAAATAAATCAAAAATATTTCAGTGTAATATTATGATATTATATACAAATCCTATAAACAAAAATAAGTAACATTTTTACAGAAATTGTTTAGATTGTTACGTTACCAGGACTCGGAAATGAAAAAGCCCATTATTCATCAAAATACAAGGCCTCTATAGAAGGCAAGGCATTGAGGGGAGTGCTCTCGGAGAGTGGATTTTTTTTGCGTTAATCGCGCAAACTTTGGTCTTTTTGGGGATAAACTTCACAAATTTCAATACACTGCATTCTGATACGATATCAGAGGTCTCCATATAAGATATAAGTTTATTTTGATATTCGTCGATAGTTTTCTGGACTTCCGCAATACACCACATCCCACGTGCTGTTATCCGCATGCAGTGCTGTGCAGGAGGAACAAAGTTGGAGGTAGCACACAACCCTGGGGTAAACCAGCATTCACAGGCTTTGGGTTCGAGAAAAAACCGCAGAGAACAACTAGTATGCTCAGTCTAGTGAGAAAACAGGTCACGGAAAACCCATAGAAAGGAAAATTTTCTTAATAATCTACTGGAATGGAAAATTGAAATTAGAGTTTTTTTTAAGTAAGTCGCTGCTTGGATTTAGAGAACGAATGACTCCTTCCAGTTAGAAAGTGTTTTGTGACTTTCTTTAATTTAAGAACCGTTTTACCGATCTTGATATAAATAAGTATATGCTAAGAATAAACCATAGCGAAAATGTAAGACAATACAAATCTATAAAACCTAGTTAATATAGTATTTTGTAAAAATAACATCTAAATCGGTTATTCGTGTATGTGATGCGATCGGCGATAATTAAACATATAAAATCGCGAGTAAAAAGTGGAACTTACCAATCAATAACGTGAGTAGGCGCGAGCGCAGCATTGGACAAGAGTATGTATATTAATATGGAGTTACTAAATAAATAAACATAATGAATTTATCTTTTAATATATTTATTATACATTATTTGTTATGTACATACTTAAACCAAAACCGAGATGTTGAATAATTCTGAATTACACAGGATTTCCTTATAGCTATTACCCTTATTGAGCTGGAATTAGTGTTAACCTGAAAGCAGTCCCATATTTAAAATCCGATTGTAAGAAATTCTGAGATTCCAATTGTTTTATTTATTGAAATGCGTTTGAACTAATATTTTTTTTTACCATGAGAAAAACACTAAAGAAAATGTCATTTTGTTTGAACTGAAAATAGTTATATCATTATTCTTGTAAAATTAACAAACAAAAACACTGTTTATAAAACAAACTTAAACCTTAAGCTTTGCTGAAAAAATTTTAAAAATGGATATCTACTAAAATGGGATATCCCATATTGCAAAAGAAAAATATTATATGTTTGTTTTCTGATCTCTGAATTCACTAATATAATACATTATTACCGGTTATACTAATGTTTTACATTACTGTTAGGAATTTAAGATATATTATAATATTAGACTCCAATAATAATTAACAATCCGTGTACAATGAACGGTGTATTTATTATCCTTCTTTGTAGCAGTGATAAAATCTCCGCAGAATTCTTGATCAGTATTTGTTAGTTTTGCAGAATTTTTATACAATAACCAAGTTTAATACAAATAAAAGTCATTAAAATCATAAACAACACAAAAAGCGCTCACAGAGAACAGCAGTACTTCTTTTATTGTGTTATTTATAATAATACCAATCTCTTTCAAGCTTTCTATTTTTGTATGCCGAATGTTCCAATATATTGTTGTGACTATATACATGTTTGTTCATTTATTATTAAAATGGAGAAGCAAATAGATAAGCTTGAAAAGAACTTAAAAAAATAGTAAGTACATACTTTTCAATTACTTTCTTACTTACTTGGGACTGTCACTGTTTGTTATTTTACTTTTTTCCTTTAATACTTAACTGTTATTTGAATGTAATTATTTAAAGATTTTCTTATCTTATTGTCATAATCTGATTAACATTTGATCCTCACTATCTTTTTTATATTAAGATTTCCAACTGGTTCAATTTCGTAGCAGACCCAGAAATCCTACATTGAAAAGTTTCTTATAGCCTCATAGTTCTGCGAGGAATAAATGAATCAAACAATATAAAAAACACAAATTTCTTACAGTTATACTTTAAAGATAAAGTTTTATAAATTACTTTTTTCTAATGTGTACGAGTATATATATATTAGAGTGATATCTACAGAATATTCTTTCACAAGTACATATAATGTAATAACATTTCTAGAAGCTTAAATAATATATGTCACGCTCATATTCCAAACGGATCTTTTTGATAAGTTCATACTGGGTCAAACAATTCAATTCTAATATAATTATTAGTATTTATAAAGGTAATTAGTTGTTGCAAGAGTTCATGGGCGGCGGTGATCACACATCAACATGATCAATCATCAATAAAAGAAGACGAATATCCTTACAAATACTAATAATGAATGAAACACAAATAAAGTTATAAATATTTAAATAACTTCACCATAACAGCTTAAAAATAGATATTTAAGACCTAAAATGAATATTTTTTAATTCTGGCATGCTATCAATAATCTTAGAAATATTTAAAATATTACTGCTAATAACTCATGAGAAAACTCTCTAACCTATTGGTTTATTAAAGACAACGCACCGATTTTCCACCGGTGAGTCTGTCATGGCCAGTAGGACTAACAGCAGAAACTGCAAAAAAAAAATTTGGACGAGCACTCCCGCGGTGAATCTGTCACGGCCAGGAGGGCTAATAGCATAAACATAATAAAAAATAAATAAATGGACAGTCGTGGCTCTGGCGTGACTCAGCTCACTACCAGTACCTTTCGCTGACTATCCTCTTTGGATAATTGATTATTGAATGATTTATTATTTTAATTATAAATGTAGTTACGACCTGTTTATAATGATATAATAACTGATTGACTACTGACTTTTTTCATTAATTATATAAAACATATCTACCCTCATTAAACTTGCTTTCATGTAATGGCTTACCCACAATTCTTACATGTTTATTATATTACATTCAATAATATATGACTCTATAGCAATTTGATATTTATAAATAGTACATCTATTATTAATATACGAGAATTTCAGTTTCACAAGGTAATTGGAAGGAAGCCTAGTAAGAAGCCAGGGCGTTCTAGTCGCTTATTTATATAACGTAACGTATTCTGTATTTCTGGTTAACAAAAGAAAACATTCAACAATACTTAGTAGGTATACAAATTCAAGTAGTTTAGGTTTAATTGTAATTATACTCCAAACGTATTTTTGTATTCTGTGAAAGAGAAAATTTTCTAAAGAAAAGAGCATCCCATGTTGAACATAAAACTTTACCATATCAGTCTATTGTCAAAATCCGTTAAGGTGTTTGTGCGATTGTAATTATAACCCAAACAAACGTTTGCCGATCAAAATAGAAGATTTTTCGAGTTGAGTTTGCTTGCTAGTGCTGAAAAGTGGGGGTTTCACTAGAGATTTTTATCTAAAATTATCTAAAATAGTTGAGACAGTCTGTTCTAAAATTTTATTTTTAAGGAGGAAGTTACAATTTTAACTTTTTGTATTAGGAAGTGTTAACTCCAGATTTTTGGGCAACACTCATCTTTAGGTGGTCACCAGTTATTTAACTGTCTGGACTCTTTGGTTTAGGTAAGAAGCAATAAGATGAAGTAAAGCACTACCTTCTACATAGAGGTTAAGTTCGCATTGTAATGTTTGATGGTCTACGCAATCAAAGGCTTTGAATAAATTGCAAAACAACCCGATTGCAATCTGTGACTTCTTTCCTGCGGCATTAATGTGCTTTATAAGCGCAGTAGGCACGATTTCATTGCTATATACAATTTTTTTTCGAAGATATTATTTAAGGTCAGTAAAACGAAGATAAGACTATAATCTCCGGGTGCAAGACTGTCGCCACTTTTAAACAAAGAAACAACTTTGCAAACGAACAAATCGTTGTAAAAAAAAAGGAAAATATAAAAACGCTATGCACTTATTCCACAATCCAATATTTGCTAAGTAATTGAAGTTTCATCGGGATTTTTGGGATTTAAGGTTCTAAATATTTTAATAATATCATCTGAAGAAAAAGCAGTAAAAACAAAACATTTATTACAGACTCTAACGTTAAAAATTCGGCAATTGCATCTGATGATCAGTGTTTCAGTACAAGAAGGTCTCAAAATATCAGCCACCTTTGTATTCATTTCAATATTTTAAATGTTTAACTTTAATGCTAATGGACCTATAGCAGACATAGTTTCATCTTCAAATCATATAAGTTTTCTCTACTTCTCTATCTTTCTTTTTTGTAGTACATGAACTCAATATAAATAAAAAGTATTTGGGACGCGCAAGGTTATTTAATCTCGTCGGTGGTTTTAATGGCGCTCGTTGTTAACTGTAAATGGAATGCATCGCGCTGATGCTCCCGCTACAGAAAGAGTGTGCTATAAACGATTTTAATTTGTATTGGTGCAATCCCTTTCGAATGAGATTCCCAGTAAGTTTATTTTGAATTCATTTGATCAATCATATTTTTACTTTTAGCGAAATTAATATCTATATAACAGTATATATGCAGAAAAATACAATTAATTAATATATTTTTTAGTAGTAATAGATTTCTTCTTATCGATATTTTTTGTCTTTGAATAACTTATTTTATTTGTATGTTTTATTTTAATTGATGCGTTACAGATATTCAGTAATTAATTGTATTTACTTTAATGAATTGTCTTTAGTACTTTTTGTAATGTTTCATTTATTTATATAGTCTTTTATATCCTTGTTCTTTAAGTCTTGTAATTTCTTATGGAATACAGATAAATATTTGGTATTACTTCCAATCATGTTAGCCAAATTATAATTATTAGAAATATTGTTATTATTTCACAAATATGAAAGGTAATATTCTAATCATAATCCAAACAAAATAGTTTTAGCTTAATTTTAAACATACATGTGGTTTATAAAGTATTAAATTAATGTATCATCAATTCTTATATAATCTATCATTGGGGACCAAACGGTTGCGAGAGCGAGATTTCTAACTCTTACTATTAGATTAGTTCGACTAACTTACAAGTTAATACATATTCGAATCGATGTCAGCAATCAAGTAACTCTATGGCAATATAATACTGTTAAAACAGTTAATTGCTACTTTGTTTACAATATATTTCAATAAATAAAATACCCATGTTTTCATATACTTTAAATACTTTTTTAAAGATTATATTTTAGTTGAGTCTTATGAAAAAAAGGCGTCTTGCTTGTGTCAAAGTAATAAAAAACGAAATCACAGTTATTTCTATAAAGCACATTTTAAAGACAATTAGCTCTTGACATCTCTGCTGTAAATGTAATAATTAATTTTCACCTAAAATGAAAAGAATTCAATCTATTTCTTCACAGTAGCAAGTAACTAAAATGACTTTCCAATCTATAAATAAGGAGATAAGAATTTAGTTCCTAAGAATATAATTTAATTCTAAAAATTTATGTTTTCTTATATATTTAATTTAATTCTAAAAAAATATTTCTAAATATTTTATACGAATATACCGAACCTAAATAATAAAAAGATTTATAGTGTTTAAAATCTATATTCTTTAAGCGCATATTTCCAGAGCCAGCTGGATATTTTCTTATTAATAAATCTTATTCAATTGTGTTTAATACGTCTGAAGAAAACTTATTGATAATAAATTATTGATTACCTTATGGACAACTTTCCAGGACACGCATTTTTTTAAATCTAAACCTTTATTTTAGATTACTATTAGTTTGAAGAAATAGGAACCGTATTTAAAATAGATAACTATTACTTTGAGCGCAGTGCGAGTACAGAAATTTAACTTCTTTAACGGTATTATCTCGGCTTTATTAAATTTAAACAAATTCAAACAATTAACATTGCCCATTCCTCCAAAATACTCTCTGTTAACTCTTAAGCTGATATTATTAAAAATTTCTTCCTGATAGTGTTTCTAATATTATTAATATTACTATTTAATTAGTCATCAAATTATTGTAATAGACATTTTTTTTTTTAAGTAAAATTGGTTAAGCCAAAATGTATTTATATAATATTGTCTTAACAAATATAAATTAGGTAGGTGACGTAATATATTGCTTTTGATACAAATATATCACACCGAGCTCTCCGCGTGACACGTCGCTTCGGTCTCGAGGACCAAACCACTGAGTCACCATACTTGATGAATACACGTATTTGCTCGTGTTACTGTTAATTGTGATAAAAGAAAAGGAGTTTGGGTTTTTTTTAACTTAGTAGTGAAACAATTTTTTACTGGAATACTTTTTTAATGCAATATTTTGTTTACCTACATACTCCATGTGTTAAATATTACAATAATTTTATTTGCTACCTACGAATGGACTGTATAGTCCGGGAGCCAGTGACAATTTTTCGTCACGAATTTCCTCCCGAGTGAAAATTCGTCAAATGCAATAAGAAGTTGTGTTATGAAGCTTAGCGACCGTCAGCTGCGGCTCTGGTAGTGGGGCAGGCAGTGGCAGCCTCCCACGCACGACGAAAAAAAAAGTTTTTTTAGTCACTTCCTCCCGTTCTAAAATTTCTTGATTAATAGTTTATTTAATATCTTGAAGGAAAAATAAAGTCAGCTGACCATAACATGGCGGATTATACGTCAGCTGGCCGCTTGAATATGAAAAAAAAATGTATATTTTCAATGATTTCCTCTCAACTAAAAATTAAACTGGTGATAGTTTATATGTTACTGTCAATAAAAATTAACGTCAGCTTGCTGTATCTCAGTGGAAAGTTTGTCAGCTGGTAACTTGAAATGTGTAATGTAGCAGCATCTATCACCTACTGAATCTTATCAGCTGACGACTTTTCCCTTGACTTACAGCTAGCTGATTTTTTTAATTATTCACCAGAGTATATTAACTATTCTCTTATAAATTTTCATCCGGGAGGAAATCACTTTTCTCTAGTTATCTTCTTTTTTTCACAAATTGAAGTTATATATAAGCCCTTTTTACGTTGTAACTAGATTGTGGATTCAACTTACCCTCTCCAGATGTTATGCTATAGTAGTGCGTAAAATGCTAGAGGTACACTTAGAGGGGGTAAGTTGTACCCATGACTACATACAAAGGCCCTTTGTTATGTATAGTACAGATGGAAGATTCTAGGTAGAAAAGAAATAGGTGGGGAACATAATGCGACTCGAACAGAAAGTGAAAGTTCCATGTTTCACGTGGTCAGTCGAACAGAGTGTTATTATAGTAACGGATAACATAAAATAAAAATGTCTAACGTGATACCTTATTGCGTCTTTTGCAGAAAAACTAACGTTCATTTGAAATTATTTAGTGAAGATAGTTTAAATAAGTGTAGATCTGTATTAACAATACGAAAAGCTAATAATCTAGCCGGTAACAATACTGTGCTTCCTACACAGTCTAACAATTTTCAGCTGTATCACAGTGAGTGTTATCGACGTTATACTGCTTTGCCGCCAAAATATCGGAAAATAAGAACGACATCAGAAGAGACACCTTTAACATTACCGTATGTATATAGATAAAATATTATTTCTTTCAATTATTTCGATTATAAATTTATATTAATTCAATGTAAGAGAACGTATAATTTAGTACTATACACTATTTGCCTCATGTTTTCGAACTAGGAAATTACACTATAGACAACGTCTACAGTAAGCATATACACTATACACACTTTTTACTTAAGCAGTAAGTGTATATGTGCGCTGTAATCAAAAGTAACAATAATATAAATCACACTTAATAATAAATAATTTTTTAGGCAAAACGAAGATGACCTTCATGCAAGTGCAGGAACGAGTGGGCTCACAAACACCGGTAATACTCTGTCTGCCGAGGAATCTGACGTCAGTGAAGTTACCCCAGAGCTAGAGGTTCCCGAAAATGTTACCTTAGCGGCCGAAACCGACACTGCTCCTGAAGATGTTGAAGGTACTGGATGTAAAAATATTTGTGTATGTTTTTTTTGCGGGAAGAGTCGAAAAAAAGTCAAAGGTCGTGAGGAGAAATTATCAATTTTTACTGTAAATGGACGCGATTCAATCCTAAAATTGGCTATAGACAGCAGCGATTCCGTTATGACAAATGAGATTTTGAACTTACCATCAGATAAAGATTTATATTTTCATAAAAGTTGTAAAAATAGTTACATAACTTCTCGAGAATCTATTTTACAAGAACAAAAAGATAAAACGGAATGGCATTTCATAAGAAATATCCGAGTAGAGGCCTATGAAGTTGTTGAAAAGTTTGTCGCGGAAAATATTATTTCACAAGAGCAGTCTTTTTTCTTAAAATTTTTAAATAGTATGTTCATCGAGCACTTGAAAGACAAACAACAAGATGTTTCAAATTACACTTTCAAACCATATCATTTGAAAGAAAGACTGCTAAAGAAATTTCCGAAACAAATTAGCATAATCTCCTTTAAAGGGCAAATTGTTGTGAAACCTTTCAAAGGGATTATGATCCAGAATGAAGCAGAAAAACAAAATATTTTATATGCTGCTGCACGTATTCTTCACGATGAAATAAATGAAATAAAATGTCAGAAGTTACCGGACCAGATTACAACAACAAATCTAATCGATGGCGAATGCGAAATTCCAGAAAAATTTATAAGCTTTTATACAAAATTAATATCTGGTGAAAATTATCGACGGAGGCAAAATATAAGAACAAAAAGGCTAGCCAAATCTTTTTCCGAAGATATAATTTATGCTGTTTTGAATGGTCGAATTAAATCATCGAAGCATATTTGTTTGGGCATGACTTTGAAAAGTTTAACTAACAGCAAAAAAAATATTAATATTGTTAATCGGTATGGTCATTGCTGTAGCTATAGTACGTTGGAAGGCCTTGAGACTGAGGCAACATTCACTTCTTGTGAGCTTGCCGAAATTTGTCCAGAAGGTATTTTACGAACATCTCATTTGTATACTGGAGTTGCATTTGACAACTACGATCGTTTCGTAGAAACTACCACTGGCAAAGATACGCTCCACGATACTGTAGGTATAATTTTCCAAATTACAAACAATACCGTCAGTGAAGAAGCAGTTAATGAAGCAGTAGTCGAAGACGATAATGTACAGCAAGATCTTCAGATGGAAAATAATGTCATCGGTGAAGCAGTAGTTGAGGACGATAATGTGCAGCAAGATCTTCAGATGGAAAATAATGTCATCGGTGAAGTAGACACAGGCACCAATGTGGATAATGTTTCGGCATCTCGATCTCGCAAACACAGGCGGAGTTTTGATATTGTTACTCCAGAGCAACATAGGTTCAACAAAAAAGTGCGACTTATAGAAAGTAAGCTGCCATCTGATGCATTATTACAATTAAACACCACAAATGTTCAATCAGTACGACACATTGATTTTGCATGGGTGCTTTCACACTACTTGGAATTGTCAGGTACGCCGATGTGGGTTGGTTATAATAGTTTTTATATGAAGATCAATCTCCCAAGCACATTGTTTGTTATTTAACAACGATCAATTCTTCACCAACCAATAAAGACACAATTTATGAGACTATGATTCAAAGTCAAAAGGTGGCTCTTGAATGACATGAATTGACAAAAATACATTGAAGTAACTTACGATCTTGCTATTGCTAAAGTTGCGTTACAGATCAAAAGTACAGAAGCCAACACTTTTGGAAATTTATTCATCCATCTTGGAGCATTTCATATTATGATGGCGTACTTCAAGGCAGTAGGTAAATTTATCGATAATTGTGGTTTGTCAACCATCATGGTTAATGAAGAATTGCTTGCTAACGGATCAGTGAACGGTTTCATTACTGGCAAACATTTTAACAGATGTAAGCGTTTACATCCTTTGATCGCGTTAGCATTGAAAATGTTACATTTTCAACGCTTCATTCATCACGAAAAAATAAATTTACCCGATGGGTTGAAAAGCGAATTGTTACAGTTTCGAAAAACAAGGACGTTTGAACCTTCATTGCAAACAGCTGAATTAACGGAAATATTTCATAAATATGAGCAATTTACAGTTGAAACATTGGAAGGCAAACATGGCAAGACACCGCAGTATTACATGATGTATGTAAGATTGATCGATTACTACTTAATGCTTACTTCGAGTATCCGTACCAGTAACTTCGAAATGTTTCAAATGGCTTTATTAAAAATTGTTAATTTGTATTTTACTTTTAATCAACCAAATTATGCGCGTTATTTAGTAAAGTATCTTGATAATTTAATAAAAGTTGACGAGACTCATCCAGGCTTACGTGAAAACTTTGAGAAGGGATCATTTGGTATAAAGCGGACCAAAAAACCTTTTTCGAAACAACCAATTGATCTCACTCTTGAGCAAACAATTAACGCTGACGCTGCCAATAAGCTGACTGGAATTTCTCACGTTACCAATTCGATCTCAGCTAGGCAACGGTGGTGTCGTAGTCATACCATTCGTTCAACAATTATTAGTCATACAATGCAAGAAACTGGACTAAGCGTTGTGCAAGATGTGACAAAAGATCTTAACCGTAGCCAAATAAAAAAAGTACTGAGCATCTGCACAGATTTATTGACGGTATTAATCGTAATATCAACCCGTTTGATGAGAGTTTGGATAAAGAATGCTTATACAATATTTCTACTGGTGAAGCAGCACCCGAACATATTGAGAAATTCTTACTCAATATTGAGGAAGAAGGTCGTAAGAAACGTGAGGATTTTATATTCAATTGCGTAAATGATCCGGCAAAGTTTGAGCAGGCTATTAAAAGAGTCAAATGCCATACTTTTGTTGATATGACCAAGAAAAAAAAAATTAAAGTTGGCCGAGGAGACGTGGAAGTTCGAATGCAGCGAGACTTATTTGGGCAACTACTTCAAATCTCTTTGAAGAAAGAACTTGATTTGGATAAAGTTCTTTCTTATCCGTTAACAACAGTGCCACTATCTCTCTGTCACCTTGACGGCACTATTTGCAAAACAACCAAATCGGCATTGATGGCTTTATTAGAGAAGCAGGAACAATCTGAGCAACCTCAAAGTACTGATATAATTATATACGATGGATATTTCATGCTTTATCAAATGAAAGACGTGCCTCTTAGCTTTGGGAATATTTCCAAAAAACTTCTACAGATGATTTGTGCAAACAGGGCTACGATTATCGTAATTGCTTTCGATCGGTATATATTTCCATCAATCAAAGATACTGAGCATAAACTTCGAGGTATGGAGCAAGTTAACTTCCGTATCGATGGTCCTGATCAAGTACGAAAAAAAGAGTTTTCAATTGAGCTGAAAAATATTAACTTCAAGGAAGCACTTATTCAGTTTATTATAGAAAATTGGGAGGAAGATTTTATGGCGCCATATATGGGCAATAAAACTATTTACGTGAATACAGATGCTTGTTACAGATATATGGTCATTGATGGAAAAGTTGTAAAAACTGTTCAAAATGAATTTTCGTGTCCAGCTCATGAAGAAGCAGATACTAAAATGATTTTTCACGCTTGCCAAATCGATTTTCAAGCAAATGTAACGATCCGTTGTTCTGACACAGATGTGCTGGTTATAATGCTAGCTAATATGGCTCATGTTTCAAACGATGTTAACATTTCTATGGAAGTTGGCGTTGGAAAACATATTAGATTCATAAATGTCACTCAACTTTACGAATCTTTGGGACCGAGTTTGAGCGCAGCACTCCCGGCATTCCATGCATTCACAGGATGTGATTTCAACCCTGTTTTTTTTAGAAAAGGCAAAAAGCGCCCATTTACCATTATGTCAAAATCCGAAGCTTTTACCGAGTGTTTTGTTAAAATGTCCCAGCCATCGATGAACAGGGAAGATGTATTCGCCAAAATCCAAGAGTTCACTTGCCAAATGTATAGCTTTAATCGATTAAAAAAGATTAACGACGCTAGGGTTGCGATGTTTCAAAAAACTTATAAGTTTTTGGACAATACTGAAGAATTCAAGCTGCCCAAAAAAGGTATTGACGGTTCTTCGCTACCCCCATGTGAATCGGAACTTTATAATTAATATTTAAGGGCGTGTTACATTGCTCAAATTTGGTCTCATGCACATCTTAAAGTTCCATCAACTGATGAACGTTCAGAACATGGTTGGGAAGAAATTGATAACCGATTTGAATTTCATTGGTTTTCTGGGACTCAGTTACCAACGTCGATTGAGGAGATCACTATTCACCCTGAAAAAGGTATCTATTCTTTTTTCATATTGATCATATTTTACTATACACGCGTACTAATAATTTTTTTTCATCTTTTCACAGATGATAATGATGATAATGACATGATTGCAAGTAATTCCTCGGACAGCGACTCTGACAGTGAATTCGAGAATATTGAAAGCGACTCAAGCCAAAGTGAGAGCGAAAATGAATAACTTGTTATTATTTTTATTCATTATATCAAAATAAAATTTAATTAATTGATAAAATTATGCTTCAATCAATCATTGATTAATTACTTTAGTTACAACTATATTTTCTTCATTATTAAACGGTATATTTATTATCAACGTACTCAAATCTAATATACTGCCAAACAACTAGAGAAAAGTGATTTCCTCCCGGATGAAAATTTATAAGAGAATAGTTAATATACTCTGGTAAATAATAAAAAAAATCAGCTAGCTGTAAGTCAAGGGAAAAGTCGTCAGCTGATAAGATTCAGTAGGTGATAGATGCTGCTACATTACACATTTCAAGTTACCAGCTGACAAACTTTCCACTGAGATACAGCAAGCTGACGTTAATTTTTATTGACAGTAACATATAAACTATCACCAGTTTAATTTTTAGTTGAGAGGAAATCATTGGAAATTTACATTGTTTTTTCATATTCAAGCGGCCAGCTGACGTATAATCCGCCATGTTACTGTCAGCTGACTTTATTTTTCCTTCAAGATATTAAATAAACTATTAATCAAGAAATTTTAGAACGGGAGGAAGTGACTAAAAAAACTTTTTTTTTCGTCGTGCGTGGGAGGCTGCCACTGCCTGCCCCACTACCGGAGTTGCAGCTGACGATCGCGAAGCTTCATAACACAACTTCTTATTGCATTTTACGAAATTTTACTTGGGAGGAAATTGGTCATGAAAATCTGTCACTGGCTCCCGGACTAGTAGTAATGAGTATAAAAACTGGTGGTAAACTAATGAAAACGCTACTGATCACTATCAAAGTAGTTCCTGAAATATATTTTACCATATTATATTTTATTGTTCTTTACTATTTATATTTTATTTACTTCATTTGTATTATTAAATGTTGACTCTGTTAAACCTGTTAGTGACTTTATTATCTTCAAGACAAACACTTCAACATAATATTATAAAGGCTACGTAATATTATAATCTCATACAAGAGGCACCACTCACTCGATCTTTAATATCATATAACCTTGATAAAGTAAAATGGAAAAATATTTAAAAAGTAACGGCCATGTTCTATTTAAGTGGAAAAAACAAAACCTTGTGAAACTTATTACTGAATTGTAACTAGAAAACAAAATTATAACTAGAAAATCTTTATCCTGCAACACAAGACTAACAAAATACCAATTAAGAAAAACACTAAACTATTTAGAGATACATGCAAATATAAAGCAGGCAGAGGAATATAAGACTACAATAACTAACCACGCCACTGATAACTGTAAAAGACGCTCACATTTACAAGGGCTCCAAAGATTTTAACTTTAAGCATAAATTATAGAAATTATGTTTTTGCTTATTTTAACTTAGAGTGCATATAGACATTAACTTAAAAGTAGTTACAGTAGAAGCAACATTTTCAGAATGATTAACAGATTATTTATTAGGATTTGTAACAAAAGCCTATGTTGGTACAGACAACATAACAATATAAGATAATTACATTATCAATGTTGTTACTACATCATAGAATTAACGTGTTCTGTACTTAATAATAATGCTGAAATAAATATTACTACCGGAAAAAATGTTTTATATTTAAAATAAAATGAGCTTAAATCCTTTCAATTGGTAGAAAAATGGCATTATATATTAATACATAAAGTAATGTTTCAGTATTTTTTTTTTTGTATGTAATGAAATGGGTTTGTTTTTGTTTCCATACATTGCGTTGTTATAGCTTTCTAGTTGAGTAGACACACACACACACACACACACGCACACGCACACGCACACGCACACGCACACACACACACACAAAGATCTAGAAGTTAAAAGTCGTCTCTTTTAGTTTCGGTGTCCGGCTTTTATCCATCTCCAAATTATGTTACAGTATTTGTAGACTACAGAAGGTTTAAGGTTTAAGGTCGTTTGTACGTTTTTCCTTTAATTTCTAAGATTGGTCTCAAATAAAAGCTCTTGGTCTGTTAAGTAAAAATATTTTAACTGTTTATATTAATCGTTTTTATTTCTTTTTTTGTAAATATATTTCTTCGACTTTAATTATAAATCGTTTTAAATCTTATGTATAATTTACGTTCTTCTTTAATATATTCATAATAAATGATTGAATATTTTAATTCCAAATTAACGTAGTCTATGTTTGATAAATATTTACATTATACGACTTTCCTAAAGTAATATACCCTTGAATAAAGCGACCACTTTGAATCATGTTATAATTATATTATTAACCCTGGTTCATATTTACCAAAGCGCATGTGACGGAACGGTACCCATTAGGAAGGTACTCGTAATTAGTTAAACGAAAGACTGCCTTTAAAATGGAGGTGAAATATCAACTTAGTCTGTTTAGTTTCAGTCTAAAATTTTGTTGTCACTTTATTTTGAAATGTAATAACGTAACAATGCTCAGAGAATGCTTCTTTATATAAAGTTAATAAATTTAATGAAAATGAAAAAATAGGTAATACCCGATGATTCTTTGTTACAACAAATTCTCTTATATTATAAGATTATACAAAATTCGATTTTATTATATTCCATTGTGATATTTAACAAAAAAGAAGATAAACCCCTAATAACATATTAAAGATTGCTTTTCATTATATGAAGAAAACACATACAATAGAAATATCTACGAGGGCCAAACTGAAAGTTTTTAGAACTGGCCACTTAAAAGCATTATATTAAAAAAAATAGTTTAAAATTTGAAAATAGAACTCTTTACCAATATTATTGAGTGTACATTTCATTCATTTGTCATTTGTTTTACGATTTGGCGGCAAATTGAAAATTGTCTGTGCACGTCAGAATGAATTTAAGCCGAGAAAATTTTCTTGCAATGATTTTTTATGACTTTCGATGTCATTTAAGTCAACAAGAAAGTTATGATAGACTTCGATTGGCTTTTCACGATGAAGCCCCATCTCGTGCCACAGTTTACAACTGGTTTAATAAATTCAAACGTGGTCGAACTAATCTCACCGATGATTTGCGTGAGGGACGGTCTTCTACAGCGACGACTGAAGATAACATCAGTGTTGTGCGGCGTATGATAGAGACTGACAAAAGAGTGACCTATCAGCAGATTCGGACAAGTCTAGGCATAGGTATGAGTCAAGTGCACAAAATCCTCCATGAACATCTAGCGGTCAGGAAGCTTTGTGCCCGCTGGATACCGCATAATTTGACCGAGGCTCAAAAACTCCGCCGTGTTGATTGGTGCCGAGAAATGATCCAAAAATTTAACGGAGGTGACTCAAATGCTGTGTTCGACATACTAATGGGTGACGAAAGCTGGATTTACTGTTATGATCCGGAAACCAGAAGACAGTCTGCTCAGTGGGTGTTTCCTTCCGAAGAGTTGCCAACTAAAGTGAAGAGAGGTCGAAGTGTTGGAAAAAAGATGGTGGCCTCGTTCTTCGGAAAGACAGGTCATTACGCGACAGTAGTCTTAGAGGATCAGAAAACGGTTAATGCAGAGTGGTATACTAACAATTGTTTGCCACTTGTCTAGGAAAAAGTTCGAGAGAAACGACCTCGCAGCAGGATCCTCCTTCATCACGACAATGCCTCGTCGCACACCGCCAGGCAAACGATCGACTATTTGGTGACCTCAGACGTGGAATTACTGGGTCACCCGCCGTATAACCCCGACCTCGCACCCTGCGATTTTTATTTATTTCCGAAAATAAAAGAAAAACTTCGAGGAAAACGTTTTATAGACGCCGAAGAAGCAGTGGCTGCGTTTCAAAACGCCGTTGAAGAGACCCCTAAGGCCGAGTGGGCAAGGTGCTTTTCTCAATGGTTCCATCGAATGCAGCGATGTATTGATGTAAATGGACGCTATTTTGAAGTTACAATAAAACTAATAACTTGCTAGAATGCTTAGTTTTTGATTTTCTAAGAACTTTCAGTTTGACCCTCGTATAAGGCATTAGCGCTGATCACACAAGGAAATACGATACATTTTTAATGGGAAGAAAACAAGCTTTCTCAGTGACGTTGACGTGTTTGAAGAAAATAACAAAGAAAACACATCTTTGTTTCAACACGGGTTATATAAAAATATATATTCTTAAATTACTGTATGGTTAAACTAAGAAAATATTGAAAAGAGTAAATCTCTTTCTCTTAGAAGCTTTGAAACATTTCAGTCATGTAATTTTAATTGTTAATTTCATCTTTTAGTTTTGCAAGCTTAAAATAATATGAAAACAATATATATTATAACGTTTTATAAATATTAAAAACATTAATTCCAGCTAACGAAGTTATTTTTGATCGCAAAATAAAATTTTCCAATAGCACGGAATTCGAATGGTTGTAAACCAATGAGTAACCAAGAATTTTAACTATTATACGGGCAGATCAAGGCTACCAATTTACAAATTACATTTAAGTTTAGAGGTCCAGTTAATCTTCAAAATCTTAGTCATTCTTGATAAGCAATGTCCTACTAAGGTTAAGGTATTCTGCAGAATATACATGTTATAAATCTGAAAATCTCCATTTTCCTACTCTTGATGAATATTTTGGTCAAAAAGATAAAATAAAGAAACAATTTTATTTCTGAATTGTCTAAAATACTTATGATGACAGTAGTTCTAAGTGATAAAAGTCTTCTTATAAATCATTCACATAATTGTATAAAGCAGCCGCAGTGAAAGTTTATTTCATTGTGATTATGATTGTATTACGTCATACATTTGAAATACTATGAACTAAATGTTTTCAGTTTGATTTTAATTATTTATTCAACCAAATTAATATTTAGAAAATATACTCTTGTTTTGAGAAGTATTTTAATTAACAACGTTTGATAAATAAATTAAAATAAAATATTATTTAAAGTAATTTTGTTGTATAACATTAAGCGGTTTATTTAAAAGACATTCACTGAAACTTGAGTGTCCGTAGTTTTATTCTCTTAGGTTGAAATCTAAAAATTAATGTAGCAATTTATCATTTTCGTTATTTCAAGGTAACTCTATAACATTACGATGTAGAATTTCATTATTTTAATATCTATATTGTTTAAGAGTCAAAACATTTTTTTCTTAGTGATTTAAACTATTTTTATTGGTTACTTAAGAAGACGTAGTGAAGGTTTTTTAAAATACATTAGTAAATGATACGAAGCCCTTAAAAATTGCCATTTATTTTTAACTAATTGTGCCCACGACTTCGTCTGCGGTGAGTATGTTTTTTTAATAAAATTAGCCTCAGTTACTCCTTATAAAATCAGTTATCCGCCAGTCTAAGTCCTGTTAAAATCTATATAGCCGTTTCAGAGATTAACCGATACAAACTAACAGAAAAATATTGTAAAACTTGTATTTATTGTAAGTGCCGTAAATACTTTCACATACATTTAGTGAAACACTGTTAATTTGGAATTACAAACAGACACTTCAATTTTATTTATATGTATAGGTATTATATATGAGTTATATGTTCAACTGAACTGATATAGTAACTTATAAGATAAACTTTAACCTTATCTAAATCTTATCCGAACTTAAATTGGGTCAATGAACCTTTCATAGTTTATTTCAGGTATAATATATTCTATTATATGACAATATTCTGACAAATTTCCGTGACTATGAACTTATTTATTGTCTTACTAAGTCAATATATTCTGAAAGAAAAAAGTGATTTAATAAAGCAGTTTTATAATTAAATTTGATTTCGTTTATATAAAATCATAAACACATTACGTGTGAAATAAAATAAATTTTTAGACAAGCAGATAAGCTATTAATATATGGTTTTTATTTATATAACTAAAAAGTTGACTTTCATTCTACAAAAAGATTTAGTACCTCGGAATAAATCTTTGCCGTCTCCTTTCTCACAATGACTGTCAGAATGCAATGTATTCGCATTCACCGGGAACGTTTAAACATTAATAGTCCTTTGTTTATAGAAGATTCTGTGGTTAATACCTATTTTTTAATTATTACATTATTTATTATTATAATTACTAACAAAATGCTTTTAAGATTCTATCTAGTCATTCTATTTTTTATACATTTTTTGATACTTGCAAGATAAAATATGTTACAATATTACTGTTGTTAGATTTAAATATATTCTAGGTTAATATAAAATGTATTATAATAAATATGTATTCTTTTCTCGACCTTTTTCATTACAATTACTCAGACGTGACTTGTATTTATTAAATGTATTATGTAGATATCATAACTATAACTAAATATATTATAATAATTTAAGGAAGTAGATTTTTAGTTTAGTTTTTAATATTGTTCCTTAATTGCCCTAATTCTTTCCAATAACTTGGATTCAAGTTTAATCATAACAGTAAGAATAAAATAATCCCGATAAGTTACTAGATTAATTTTAATTTTATTATCAAATACTTTCATCAATTCTTTACTTAATCTTACCTAAACAGCTTATAGAAACATATTAAAGACTTTTTCTTGTAATTAAATAAATCACAATTCAGTTATCTAATTGCAGTTTTAACTATCATTAAATTTTATCTAAAATATTGGTTACGATGAATGAAATAACTTTAACAAATCATATCTTTATTCGTTTTTATATTTTGTTTGATATTAAATAAATATCAGGGATATTATTAAGCACATATTTAATATTATGTAAATATGTTGAAATTCAAGTTTCAAGTGCTTACTTATTTCAATACAAACAAGCAAGATGAATAAACAAATACGAGTAGATGACTGAGGCACCGATAGGATAGGCTGCTTAATTATCTCACGTCATGACTATGTTACATATAATATTTATATGTTAACTAGCAGACCCGGTCACGCGTTGCTGTGACTATTGTTTTTGGTATATTACATTGTAGTAAACTATTTAAGGGGTAACGTTCAGAGTACTTCTTTCATGAAAATCATAATGTTTTCTTACAGTCGATATTAAGCAAAAATAGAAACAAAATTATTTTTTAAATTTAATCCAAATTTATAACACTATTTGTAAATTACAAAGTTTTTAGTAAATAACTTGGAACACTAAACATACGAATGAGGTAGGTAGGGTAGATACATCATTCGTAATTATTCTATTCAGTCAACAGATACCGCCATCTTTTAGAATTGTTAGGAGCTAACTGCAAAATAATAAACAAATAAAATAATATTGCGACTATGAATTGAGTTGAAAATTATGATATATCTTTTAAGTTAGGTCAAACTGTACGTGGTGTGTAAATTTATTAAAATCGGTTAAGTAGTTTAGGAGTCCATCGCGGACAAACAAAGTGACACGTGATTTATACATATTAAGATTTCTGGTGGATCTTTTTTATCATTTAATATTTTAAATAATATGATAAATAAATAGTAAAATTATCCTTTTTTTAATATGTTACTTTATCATTTTAATAAGATGAAATAAAAAATAATGAAATAAAACGTATATAAGTATTTTCAGTAATCGTATTAATAACAAAAATCTGTTTTATTTTTATTGTAGTGCTTTATGATACACAATGTTTTTTGTTTGATTACCTGGTGAATACAAACAAATCTGATGGTTTTCCAACATGGGAACAGGCAACATACAATTGACCCCTGGGACTTATTTATGGTCATAGCAAAAGCAAGCCGCACTGGAAACTATCAGTCGGAATCATTGCGATGCGTGGTATCAACACTTCTTCTCCTTTATATTTTCCTTTCAGTATAGTTGCTTCTATCACGTTGTTCAATAATTTTTTTATCGCTAACCGTGTGCCGTTGCAAAGACGTGATTGGTTGATATTTCTCAACATTATAACTAACGATAATTAAAGGTTTAATTGAAAATTGTGAGGTGGCAATCCTGGTAAATCCAGCGAATTTAAAAATTCAGGCGGATAGTGACGACATCATCTTGGTTAGTAGCCGAATCAACTGATATATCCTCAATTCGCCTGTAATTTGTTCTTGAATTTTGAAATTTAATTCATTTACATCTATGTTTTTTTGCAGCCAATATAGCCCTTTCGCTCAACCAATCATGGTTTCTGTAATTTTGAGCAACATCTGGAAACACCTTTTGAATAAGTTCATCTTTTGATCTATTTAACTGACAAAAACTTTGAGGAAAGTTAATGCAACCAGTCAAGATGTCTATAGGAAATTTGCCATTACCAATGTCAATGAGTTGTTTAGAGAATATGTCTCCAGATTGGTCATTTTGCAACTTGACACGCATATTCTTGCTTAAATGTAATACCTTCAAATGCTTCCACAAATTGGAGGACTTTAAATATGCATTAAGTTCATCAGCTGGCGTTGATCGTAGAATCACTGGCAATATTTGACGAAAATCTCCTGGTAATAAAATCATTGCACCACCAAATGGGTTATGATTGCTCCGTAAATCTTGTAAGGTTCTATCTAAAGCCTCAAAAGATTTTTTATGTGCCATCGTGCATTCATCCCAAACAATCAATTCACATTGCTGCAAAACCTTTGCCATTGCAGAGTTCTTCGAAATGTTGCAGGTTGTGGTTTCGTTGCTTTGCATGTGTAATGGCAATTTTAGTGCCGAATGAGCTGTTCTACCACTTTCAAGCAAAGTTGATGCGATTCCCCACGAAGCGAGTGTAAGTGCAATTTTATTTTGTGAGCGAATTGTTGCTAATATCAATAAAATCAAAAAAAAAAATCCTGTACCACCAGGTGCATCTAAGAAGTAAATCCCTCCTCTTTTATCACTTATTACTTTCATAAGTGTATCAAATACATACTTCTGTTGTTCATTCAATAGTGGAAGATTTGTTTGAATTAATTCTTTCAAAGTATTGAGATCACACAGTTTTTCTCGGTGCAACTCTTGGTTAAAAGCATCATGCATTGGACGATTGGGCGCGGCCAGGCCTAATTGAAATAATAGTTTGTTTGACATCATCAAGCATATGTCCTCAATTGAAATCAATACTTCATTGTAAATTTCTTCGCTTATTTGTATATTTGGATTTCCCCTTCTAATCCGTATTTGATACAAAATATCATCACACATATTATCTATGTACTTGAACCACAAATCCTTTGGGTTTGATGGGAAGCATGCAGATATGATTATAGAAAACAATGTTCGTATTTGATGAGCTTGTGATGATATTACAGCATCATTGAGAGTTTGATCCCAATGAGCATTTTTCTAGCAATCGCAAACGTTGGCAAGCTTTTTTGTATGATCCACATAAATCACCATCAACAGTTCGTACATGTTGGAATGATATTGGGCCACGTACATTGTCTAATAGCAGTCGTGAATAAAAACTTTCATCATTGCTTTGATGTACTGAATAAATTCGACCAATCGCATCGGTAGAATATACATCTGGGTATCCTGAAACTGGTTTTCCTTGATTCCGTGGTATAAATCTTTTTAAGGATTGATTCCAAGTATAATATTTTGGCATTTCAGAATATAACAATGTTTGAGCAAAAGCAACGTTTTGGCATGTCAAAAAAATCTGGTTAATGTAATAGATGGTTTCTGTACAGCTCTTTGTACTGCGTTCTGTGCTGTAAAATATACTCTTTGTCTATTTTCCAAATGCACAGCTAAATGAACAACAGTAGGGTGTCTCTCATGAATAGGAAAATAAAATATTCGCCAAACTGCTTCATTACTACTAACATAGCGACCCATTTGGTATTGGGTAACTTTATCATTGGAATTCTCTGAATTAATACCAATCACAGCCATATCACTCCCTTTGGTTACATATTTGCAAATGTATTTAATAGATTTTACTGAATGGCAAGATTCAACGTTGATGTCCGCTTTGAAGGTCTTTGATAAAATGGGTGAATATGGAACAATCCGGCGATTATCTATTTCAATATCTTGTTGATTTAATTTGACAATTGTTGATCTTCCATTTTCTGCTGTCGATCGGCGACAATACAAAGGATAACCGTCAATACCAGTGATTGTTTCAGATATTAATGTCCGTGGATATCCTTTTGAACATTTATCATCCACCATACATAGTAAATTTTGATTAAGAGTTCCACAGGGACCATGTACCATGTTTTTGATAACTACCTCATGCAATCCAGGATCTACTTCTACATTAGGGATTTCAGCTGATATTACTGCATCAACTTCATTTAACTTTATCTTGTCAACTAACCAAATCAAAATATGTGCATGTGGCAATCCCCGTTTCTGCCACTCCACAGAATGCATCCAGCGGCGTGTCTCTCCAAACACATAATGTTTCACAATGAAATCCATTAAAGATTTCAACTTTTGTATAAAGACTCTGGCTGTGTCTATTTCTATCCAGTGTGGATTGCATGTAAATGTGATGAACAAATCTGCTGTACCATAATGACAAACATATGACATGGCATTTTGAGCATAATCATGCATATGTCGAGGGCTTACGATGTATGTTGCTGGAAGAATAATTATTCGACTAAGATTCTGTGCATTACCATCAGTATTAATCGCACCTCGAAGGTGAATATACTCTTCAGATCTGAGTTTTGTCTGATTCAACCTGATGAATGTTAATCTCTCCGTTTTAATATTTGACATACATGTCTACAACATACTTGTGATATAATCGCCGACGGTTGAGTATGTGATTGTCATCATTAAGCGGTAGGATAACCAAATAATATTTAGCTTACCAAATAATATTATGACTAAGTAATATATTTCTTGGGGATTAAGGAACTGAAGGTTAATGACACACCTTTACTTAATTAAGAGGAAATTTTGTTCACTAAAATAATAATGATTAACTGCTATAATACCTACCTTAAAATTTGGCATGAAATTTTCCCGAACTACGTTTGTTGCCCCAAATGACGTCATTTGAAAGCAATTGTTATATTGTTGGATATTTAACAAAAAGTGTATGGAATCTGGTTCTATTTCTGAAACCAATGAGTACAATGGCTCTGGCGGTAGATCCAATGGTATCAATTACACTTTCCCATTTGCGCAACACAATCCATTGGCTTCATTTGCCTTACAATGAGAGCAAACCGAGTTCATAGATCCAATAGTAACACATTGGTGGTTACTGTAGTCAATTGACAAATCATAATTGAAAGCAGCTCGATTCAAACTTTTGGGATTATTGGTTGAATCTCTCGCTCTCGTTTCCCGCGTTCGTGATATACGAATTCCTTCACGTTCTTTTCGGTCGTCACGTTCTTGTGCAGTATGATAAGATCGGTAATTAGTTTGGTTTGTAGCATTTCGGGTTCTTCTACCTAAATTACTTCGTTTTATAGGAGGCATATCGAATATACTCACCTAAATTATGACACATGCAATAATTATTAATCACATGTATTAAAACACTTTGCACAAAACACGATATAAAACAATCAAAATTAATTATTAAATATTATAAACGCTTCTTAACGCGGTTTGTTTGACAGATGCAATGACGTGAAAACTGATGACAATTTATGTCGCATTCCAAAACTAAAACAAAAGAAAGAATATTCCAAGGCCAATCAAATCTATAGCTCTGAAATTTTTTGACTTTTCAATTTGGTCGGGTTCACGATATTATCACTTTTGCGTGAACCTGCACACACATATATTTGATTGAATTTGAACTTTGTGCAGAGACAATAAAGTGCGAATTGACTCTTCGACGTTAGCAACACACCTACATTGTTTAGACAAAAATGAGTGCTTGTAATTTAATATGAACTTTATTGTATAGCAATACAGTTCAAATTGACTCTAAATTTAGTTAGAAAATATTTGTATAGGAAAAAGAAAAGGGCTCTTTTAGGGTTTTCCTGGAAATTATTCGAATTTTTCTCGCCGTCAGAACCATCCTTGGGCTTCAAGGAATATTTAAAAAAAAGAATTGTTAAGATTGGTCCATGCGTTGTTGAGTTGTGCGCTTACCAACACATTTTGCGATTCATTTTTATATAATAGACTAGCAGACCCGGTCACGCGTTGCTGTGACTATTGTTTTTGATATATTACATTGAAGTAAACTATTTTAGGGGTAACTTTCAGAGTACATCTGTCATGAAAACCATAATGTTTTCTTACAATCGATATTAAGCAAAAATCAAAACAAAATAATTATAATTATTTTTTAAATTTTATCCAAGTTTATAACACTATTTGTATATTACTAAGTTTTTAGTAAATAACTTGGAACACTAAACTTACGAATGAGGTAGGTAGGGTAGATACCTCATTCGTAATTACTCAATACAGTCAATAGATACCGCCATCTTTTAGAATTGTTAGGAGCTAACTGCAAAATAATAAATAAATAATTTGCAATAAAATAACATTGCGACTATGAATTGAGTTGAAAATCTTTTAAGTTAGGTCAAACTGTACGTGGTGTGTACATTTATTAAAATCGGTTAAGTAGTTTAGGAGTCCATCGCGGACAAACAACGTAACACGTGATTTATATATATTAAGATTTGTGGTGGATTTTTTTTATCATTTAATATTTAAAATAATATGATAAATAAATCGTAAAATTATCCTTTTTTTAATATGTTACTTTATCATTTAATAAAATGTTCATAATTTTTAATTATTATATTTGGTGGTTTTACTAATGCATATAATCAAAGTTAAACTCAAAACATTTAAATTTTAAAATAAAAATAATGTAAAATGAAAAAAATACATTTTTATAATAAATACAACAATTTTTATACAACTCGGCAGACTTCGTTCTGTCAAATAGATTTGGAATGTGGCAGTTTATATTTCGACCTTAAGACGTTTTACTCTGCTGACTATCACACATCGCCCTATCATCATGGTGACGGTTCTGTTCAGGATAATTAAAGAAAAAGATCAGCTCGGGTGCCCTAAGTATCTTCCACTTACTTCCACGAACTTTCGCCGCCCTTTTGAGACCCACTAAAAACCCCGACTGGGATGTCTGCCGGAGGGCTTCCAACTAAGAGGGGAACATAAGGTTCAAACCTGATTGAAAAATAATCTAAAGGGATAGTGGGAACCTAAAGCAGACAAATATTTATAAGGTGGGTCGCTTCACTGACAAAACATGGAGATAATTTATTATTTATTACTATTAATATTAACATAGGGTTAATAACCTATGAAATAGAGAAAAATGAAATAAGACGTATATAAGTATTTTCAGTAATCGCTTTATTGTAAATCAAGTGAATCATAATTATTAACAAAAATCTGTTTTATTTTTATTTTAGTGCTCTATGATACACAATGTTTTTTGTTTAATTACCTGGTGGATATACAAACAAATCTGATGGTTTTCCAACACGGGAACAGGCAACATACAATTTACCATGTGAGAAACATGGGTTTTCTAGATTAATACCACAAACACCTAATGATTGCCCCTGAGACTGGGTCATAGCAAAAGCAAGCCGCATTGGAAACTGTAGTCGTTTAAATTCAAATGGTACATCAGTCGGAATCATTGGGATGCGTGGTATCAAAACGTCTTCTACTTTATACTTTCCTTTCAGTATAGTTGCTTCTATCACGTTGTTCAATAATTTTTTTATCGCCAACCGTGTGCCGTTGCAAAGACGCGGTTGGTTCATATTTCTCAACATTATAACTACCGATCCAACCTTTAATTGAAGATTGTGAGGTGGCAATCCTGGTAAATCCAGCGAGTTAAAAAATTCAGGCGGATAGTTCACGACATCATCTTGGTTAGTAGCCGAATCAACTGATCTATATATCCTCAATTCGCCTGTAATTTGTTCTTGAATTTTGAAATTTAATTGACTTACATCTAGGTTTTTTGCAGCCAATATAGCCCGTTCGCTCAACCAATCATGGTTTCTATATTTTTGAGAAATATCTGGAAACACCTTTTGAATAAGTTCATCTTTTGATCTAGTTAACTGACAAAAACTTTGAGGAAAGTTAATGCAACCAGTCAAGGTGTCTACAGGAAATTTGCCATTACCAATGTCAATGAGTTGTTTAGAGAATATGTCTCCAGATTTGTCATTTTGAAACTTGACACGCATATTCTTGCCTAAGTTTAATCCCTTCACATGCTTCTACAAATTGGAGGACTTTAAACATGCATTAAGTTCATCAGCTGGCGTTGATCGTGGAATCACTGGCAACGTTTGACGAAAATCTCCTGCTAATAAAATCATTGCACCACCAAATGGGTTATGATTGCTCCGTAGATCTTATAAGGTTCTATCTAATGCGTCCAAAGATTTTTTATGTGCCATCGTGCATTCATCCCAAACAATCAATTCACATTGCTGCAAAACCCTTGCCATTGCAGAGTTCTTCGAAATGTTGCAGGTTGGAGTTTAGTAATTGAAATAATAGTTTATTTGACATCATCAAGGACATGTCCTCAATTGAAATCAATACTTCATTGTAAACTTCTTTGCTTATTTGTATATTTGGATTTCCCCTTCTAATCCGTATTTGATACAAAATATCATCACACATATTATCTTTGTACTTGATCCACAAATCCTTTGGGTTTGATGGGAAGCATGTAGATATGATTATAGAAAACAATGTTCGTATTTGATAAGCTTGTGATATTACAGAATATTACAGCATATTACAGCATCATTGAGAGTTTCATTTGAGAGTCGATTTTATTTGACAATTGTTGATCTTCCATTGTCTGCTGTCGATCTGCGACGATACAAAGGATAACCGTCATTACCAGTGATTTTTTCAGACATTAATGTTCGTGGATATCGCTTTGAACATTTACCATCCACCATACACGGTGAATTTTGTTTAAGAGTTCCATAGGGATTCATGTTTTTTGATAACTACCTCATGCAATCCAGGATCTACTTCTACATTAGGGATTTCAGCGGATATTACTGCATCAACTTCATTTGGCCTTATCTTTTCAACTAACCAAATCAAAATGTGTGCATGTGGCAATCCCCGTTTCTGCCACTCCACAGAATAAATTCAGCAGCGTGTCTCTCCAAACACATAATGTTTCACAATGAAATCCATAAAAGATTTCAACTTTTGTCTAAAGACTCTGGCTGTAATATCATGACGAATAATGGGTGATTGCCCAGGGAATAAGTCCTGCTTGATTTCTAGCCAGTGTGGATTGCATGTAAATGTAATGAACAAATCTGCTGTACCATAATGATGAACATATGACATGGCATCTTGAGCATATTCATGCATATGTCCAGGGCTTCCTATGTATGTTGCTGCAAGAATAGTCATCCGACCAACATTCTGTTCATTTCCATCAGTATTAATCGCATCTCGAAGATGAATATGCTCTTCAGATCTGAGTTTGGTCTGATTCAACCTGATGAATGTTAATCTCTCCGTTTCAATTTTAACATACATGTCTACAACATACTTGTGATATAATCGCCGACATTTGAGTATGTGATTGTCTTCATTTTCACGAATCATTAGGCGATAGGAATAATAGTTCACTGAACTGACCTTTTTGTTGGTTTCAGAACCTAAAAATAGACTTTTGTTTTCATAACATTAAAAAAATAATAATATAGTGACTGATAATATATCTCCATAGCTAAACTAATATTTTTTACTACCTATAATGGGATTTATCATCTTGTTTGAGAAATCATAGCCATCTTCACCTTGCCAAGGTATAATGGGATATTGCAGTGCGTCATATGAGCGGTGTGTTTCCTTTATACGTTGTAATTGATCATTGCGACGATGTAAAACAATATCACGGGATTCCAAGTTGTCTCCAACTACAACGATGGCAACTTCATCAATAGTTGGTGCATTAAAACGTCTTGTATGTTGGCCAACAGGTGTTTTATCAGCTCTGATTACAATTTTGTGATTATCAGATGGCATCCGATCCAGTGCAGTTTTAAACAACATAATCAATTAATTGTGCTCATGAAATAAAGTTTGTAATTGTTCTACAATAGACCTCTTTAGTGAATTGTTATGTGAACAACGCATATCAATTTCTTGTGGTGATTTGCCCATTAAATAAATTTGCAGGAATTTGTAATTGCTATCTGACACTGGTAACAGTGAACCTGCTCTATGATATATTTGGCCTTGTATCTGTAAATTTAATAATATTTTAATAATATTTGTTCCTAAAAAGTATATCTGTCTCCTAATTAGAATCATCAAATAATAATTGATATGCTTAGGTATGTCAATATGTAATAATTAGTTATAACTAATATCCATCATCAAATAATTATATTGTGTTTCAAAATAATAAAAGTGTTGCTAATACTGAATCACCAAATAATATTATGACTGAGTAATATATTTATTGGGCATTATGGAACTGAAGGTTAATGTCACATCTTTACTTAGTTAACAGGAAATTTTCTTCACTAAAATAATAATGATTAACTGCTACAATAGCTACCTTAAAATTTGTCATGAAATTTTTCTGAACTACGTTTGTTGACCCAAATAACGTCATTTGAAAGCAATTATTATATTGTTGGATATTTGACAAAAAGTGTATATGGAATCTGGTTCTATTCCTGAAACCAATAAGTACAATGGCTCTGGTGGTGGATCCAGTGGTATCAATTTCACTTTCCCATTTGCGCAACACAATCCATTGGCTTCATTTTTGTATTTCAATGCCTTACAATGAGAGCAAACCAAGTTCATAGATCCAATAGTAACACATTGGTGGTTACTGTTGTCAAATGACAAATCGTAATTGAAAGCAGCTCGATTCAAACTTTCGCGAATCTCTCGCTCTCGCTTCCCGCGTTCTCGATATACGAATTCTTTCACGTCCATTTCGGTCGTCACGTTCTTGTGCAGTATGATAAGATCGGTAATTAGTTTGGTTTGTAGCATTTCGGGTTCTTCTACCTACTTCTTCTTCTTACTATCTTACTTCGTCTTATAGGAGGCATATCGAATATCCTTACCTAAATTATGTCACATGCAATAATTTTTAATCACAGGTATTAAAACACTTTGCACAAAACACGATATAAAACAATCAAAATTAATTATTAAATATTATAAACGCTTTTTAACACGGTTTGTTTGACAGATGCAATGACATGAAAACTGATGACAATTTATGTCGCATTCCGAAACTAAAAAAAAGATAGAATATTGCAAGGCCAATCAAATATAGCTCTTATATTTTTTGACTTTTCAATTTGGTCGTGTTCACGGTATTATCACTAATTTGAACTTTGTGCAGCGACAATAAAGCGCGAATTGACTCTTCGACGTTAGCAACATACCTAAATTGTTTAGATAACAATGAGTTCTTGTAATTTAATATAAACTTTATTGAATAACAATACAGTTCAAATTGGCTCTACATTTAGTTATTTATTCTATATTTAAAATATTTGTATAGGAAAAAGAAAAGGGCTCTTTTAGGGTTTTCCTGGAAATTATTCGAATTTTTCTCGCCGTAAGAACCATCCTTGGGCTTCAAGGAATATTTAAAAAAAAGAATTGTTAAGATTGGTCCATGCGTTGTTGAGTTGTGCGCTTACCAACACATTTTGCGATTCATTTTTATATAATAGATGAGGTATTCAAATGAGTCATAACATATATAACATTAAACATTGACGATTGATGTTATTTAATACACTAATACAATAACACAACACAATAATACAGTGCTAATATAATCGTATCGATAGTTATAATGTGATTATTAAACTCCTTATTAAATAAATATTGGGATATAAAAATAACGACGCCAAATCTGAATTTTGTAAAAGTTGTGGGTATTTCTTTTAAGAAAACAAATATATTTTTATTATTACCTTCAATATAAAGTGACCTGGTGCTGGTATGTAATACATACTTCACTGATTCTAAATTAAACATAAAGATAGTAAAATTTGTGTATATGAAAAGTTATTAAATATATGACATATATACTATGATATCTCCTGGTATTGATGTCTCCTAAATCGAAAAATGTTGTTTCAGTGATCTCCGGTTTTTCCTGTCAATAGACCGCATCAGGCTGCTCAGATTACTTAGTATATAATATTATACTGCTTTCACAACCATATTATATTACAGTTTCAATTTAAAATATTTATTGAGTTCACAATACACTATGGAGAGAATTGCCCCTTATTATATTTATAATATCAATAAAATGATGACAGTATCTTCTGACTATCGGAGATATATTTGATCCGATGGATCATAGAATCATCACGTTTTGGACAGCTCAGTTTCCACTCAGACAACAAATAAACATTATTTTCATTGAACCAATAAATTATACAAAATTGTTCACATATTTTGTATCAATCCCTTATAATATATTAGTTTGAAATCTTAGATATTGATTATGAAGCAGTAACAGTTCTGTGATCAACTATGGGTACATTACAGAGCAATGTGTTACATGTGATGTATAGAATAATATCATTTTTGTCTTAATGTAGACATTAATATCTTCACTTCATATTTTTTCTTATTAAATCCATGTACCTATATTTACATTGATGTTATTCTATAACATCTTTTGGAGTAGCTAAGATTTCCATGTAACACTAAATAACAATTTTAATTATAATAATAGAAGCCCTTTTTAAAATATCTTTACAAACAATTTTCAATACTTTGAACATAAATATCGGATTTTTCTTTTAAATTTATAAAATGATTCCTCAAAAGACGTAAAAAGAAGCGGTCCAGTGACTCTACGCCTATTATGTAATTCGATATAATAAGGATTAAAAATAAATAAAGTCAAAGAAATGAAAAACTGTAAATACTTAAAATAATATAAATAAAAATAAATATAAATAAAAAAAATTAAATATAAAAATATAAAAATTAAATTAAATATAATATTTTATTTGTGACAATATTTAACCCTAGATAACTAAACTGTTTTCATTGTTACATTATTACTACACCTTCGTCCAACGGACTACGGAGTAAAACAATGAAATATAATAAAAAATATTTAATCAAGATAGGAACTTGTTTCATGGGACAAAAGTAAGGATTATAATGAACAAATTAAGTACTAATTAATATTAGTATATCAATTTACACAGTGACCACACATACCAACATTATGTGGACCACAAACAGCCTTTCTACATCTGGTGCAACGGTGCTTGGTCATTCTCCGGTCTTTTGATGGACACAGGTAGCAAATTTTACGAGTGTTTGAAGTAAACGGAACAGGAGCTACTATTGTCGAAGATTCGCCAAGAATATCCTCAATCATGACCCTTATATTACGCCTCAAACTCACGGTGTGTTATCGTTGCCGAAGCCAGGGTTCCATTAGCTGATCTCCTAACTTCATTACAAAATCGTGCGGACTCATTGGCTTTTTCTTATTTCTCATATTATTACAGATATGAATAGCGTAAGAATTAATAGAATATATATTGAGAATGTTATAAAAAATACACATCGGCCATCTCTTTGTTTTCTTATTAGATCTTACATTTGCACACATTTGATCAACAGTGTCCACTGCACCTTTTGTGCTATTATAATTTTTTTTTTATTTCAGGTTTCTTGTCGTTTCATTAATAATAGGTTGATCATGAATAGTTGGCAATAAAAATAAAACTTTGTTGGATTTGTCTTTAAATGAAACTAGTATATTTCTCTAAAATGTCTTCCGTTTCCGATGTTGAGCTGTCAGATCTCTCCTCCAGTTCGCTTTCCGATGCTTACTCCAGCCAACGACGAATATGATCCTCTTGATTCCTCAAATCCATCTATAATAAATATAAAAAAGTGAAAACATCTCTTCGTACCGTGTATCTAAACCGAACCAAAAATCCACTTACTACTAAATTTAGCATTCAACTTTCTATTTAAATCAATCCAATAAATAAAATCAGAAATTTAAGAAATACTATGCTATAGTTATCGATAAGAAGCAGATCTACAATATGTAAAACAATAAATATTAGAATTTATTAATGGACGTACCGTACAATAAAGTTGTTGTTATTACTAAACCTTCGTCCAGCGGACGACGAAATGGTCACAGAGCACGTCCTGCGATGCGCGTGGACCCAATAGCGTCACGGGTTGCACTGTTTACTTAAATTAGTAAGGTAATGAAAGAGTCAAGGTCAGGGGACCGAGCGAAGTAGGTGATTTCGAATTTCGTCAAGTGGCGCGTCGTCGCCTCGACGAGTGATTAGTTATACAGGGTTAATATTTAGACAGATAAGCCTTTAGACAGATAGACTAAGATAACGATGCGAAATCCATTATACATTTTACAATGGTTTGTAAGCATTAACTAAAACGATCCAACAAACCATGGTCACTTACAATTTCTATTCCTTGGGATGGACCGCAAGGTAATAAATACCCCAAAATCATGAAATCGACATAAACTAACAAACCATATACATGTCGGTCCTAATCCGTCGGCAACAAATGGATCGCCCTTATACACGTAGATTGCTTAGTCTCTTTAACGCCATCTAGAGTCACTTATTGTCAAACATGTTTGTTTAATTACTAGGGGCACCAACAGACCCTCAATTTTGACTTGCTGCACTCGCGAAATTTCGGGTGCCAGTGTAATGCCCAGTGTAATGACTCATCGTTTCCCATTAACTTCAATGGGATATCAGTTTTTTGACGATTATTTCTCAACGACATGACATTTATAAATTATTTTTTTTAAACCTATCACCATAATGTGTTTCTTTTTGATTGCAAAATTTCATAATATTCCGTCAAGTAGTTTTCGAGTCTATTCGTGACAAAGAATGTGAAAAAGTCTCCAGCAGAGTGCTCCGCTCGCTTTGCTCAATTAATCTAATATTATGTTTTTACAACATTTATTTAATCATGTTTTTTTAATCTTGTTTAGTATTGTAACAATTTAATAAATATTTCATTTAGTTTAGTTTTATTATTTTCACTACCATTGCAGCGCCATCTCTCGATGTAATATGTTACTGTACTGTTTCATTTTATTTCACAGAGAGGGTGTAAAAACTTTTAATTATATAAATTTTAAATTACTTCTGTACTAATAATCGCTGAATCTAGTTATTTTTGTTCATTTTTAATGTAATGTAATGAAAATCCTGGCGTTTGGCCGACATATACATTCAATGGATAAGCGATTTAAACTTAATTATAAATGAAAATTACTTTTTAACCTGAATCTACCAACCCCGTCAGCAAGAAAAATCTTTTCTCATCTCCAAAATAAGGACAATATTAGTACAGACTTCTAATTCCAGGTAAATCAGAATTATCTGGTTTAGAGGCGGATCAAAGTCTGTTTAAAAATATAAATATATAAATATATAATAGTATTCTGATTTTTAAAAAGAATGCAAGTAATTTTCAATCCACGTCTAAGAAAACTGGGACAAAACAGGACAGAACTGGGACGGAACATATTACTTTTCATTTCATCGCTAGGCACTGTAAAGACGAAAAGAGCGAGATCAAAACAACAAAAATATTATAAAAATACTTGATGTCATTGACTAAATTGACGTCAAAACCTTCAAACTCTCTAGAACTTTACTAATATGGCGGATAACAATATGTCGGAACAATTTTAATATCCGCATTGTTTTATTTCATAAAGGAATAAGAATTTGATCATTATATATTATGAAGTATAATAATTTTTTGTGCTATTAAAATATGATAAAAAGCTCACTAAAACCACATAATTGAATTAAAAAAATAAAGATGGAACGAACTCCTTTCGGCGGTATTTCCAGATCGTTACAGCATCGGTACCTTCGAAAAAGGCGTTTACTTCCACCTCCAAGACCGGCAACGCTCTTGTGAATCTTCGGATGTTGCAAGAGATGACCCGCAAAATCGTTTGCCCTCCTAACATAAAAAAGATTGTCTTGTAAGTAAAGACCTAAAGTCTTACATTAAAAAAATTGTCTTGTAGGTAAAGTTATATCTGCTAGTTTTAAGTAAATATATAAATAGAATAAGGAAAAACACCTTGCCATATGTTACATTATGTCGTTTATATACTTAAATGAGGCTAACGGTATAATTATTAAAATATTTTTCTTTGTGTAGTTATACTAAGAACAGAAAGTATGAAAGGTTTTGTTTGAAAAACATTTTTACCTTTAGATCAAAAGAAAGAGAAAGGATAAAATAAACCACAATACAATCATGATAATAACTAGATATGTATTACATCAGGCGTCACTCAGACTGATTATTTTATTATACGACTGCTCATTCTTTCCTTGTTTGTTATAAAAAATATATTGTATTTGTCCTTTATCAAGGTTATGCTTTGAGTAAGTGTGTAGAAAATAACACAAATATAACCTAAAAGGGATTTACAGATCTAAACAAAAAAGATGCTTGAAAAAAAGGCTGTTTAGTTTTTCTATTAAAAGTATTACATTATATTTTTATTAAAATGTTTCATATATTATATTGATATTTTATATTTTTTTCTAGTTGTGTGACAAAATTGTGTTATTGAATATTCAGACTGGGCTTTTATCTGGTTTACAGATCGTCCATAGTTCATAACGAATTTTACTACCAAATGCCTCTACAGTCACATTCTACACGTAATCTGCTGTTTGCATAAAAACGATGTCTTCTCTTTTTAACAATATGCATTTTATCTAAACCACCTTGTTGTAGTTGTTGTATAGGTGTTAAAGAAGTGTTTATACATATTTTTAACATTCTTTGATTTTTTTTTGTTTCAGAAAATATATAAATGCAATACGACGTTGATGATGAACAAATAATTATTGATTTTCTAGTCTTATTTTCTTTGACTTCTTTTATTGACTGCAGCTGAGTTAAATGTGTAATATCTATCCTTGTGTCATTTAAATGCACTGGCACACAATCACATGTCAGTTATGTGACTTATAAATCGTAAAATTAATTATATTCTTAATTGTATTATGATTTTTTTTGGAAGTTATTATTTAATATTAAAAAAAATAGCTTAGTAAATTAGTCCTACGCACATAGTTCCAATAATTTTATTGAAAATGTTCCAATTTGTAGATAAATCTTTAAAACAATATAAAGCCATACGCGATTATTTTATAGACAAATCCAACATTCGGATTTTTTTTAATTTTACACAAATTACTTTAGATAAGATCGAGATGGTTTGCTCTTTTTTACAGATTTAAATGGGTATTCAATTATAAAGAAGCTTTTTATGTAGTTCTTATATAAAATTTAAGTATTCTCATTTATAATTAATATCTTCGTATTAATTATATATTTAAAAAAAACTTATACCATTCAAAAGAATCAATTTCGTAAATTATTGATATTCACAATTTTTGTTTTTCAATATTATTTTTGTATTACCTACTTGATTTGTTGATGTTGTTAGCAGTAAATAATTTTGTGAGTGGTTCACGGGTAAAGGTTTTACATTTGGCGTTGTTTATAGACAATCGATCGACCATTGTTAGTAGTTTGATTAATTTAATGTATATTCTGATTCAGTAAATGTGTAAGTCTTAACAGCTTAGAGTAATTTTATACACATAATTAATAATAATTTAATAATTTCTATAAAGCGTTATAGGTCTATCCGACTCTTATAGTTGAGTCTTAAATAAATTGTTTTAGTCGATGTTTGTTGAAATTAACTCATAATTTATATGACCCATAGGCAGATCGAAATTAGTTATAGTTTTGTAGCTTTGTAAATAATGTCAATCATCATCTAAAAGTTAAATCAATGATTACTATATTCTTGCTGAAGTTATAATTCTAAAAAGTTTAGAATTACTTGGTGGGAAATAACAAGCAAAGGATGATAAGTATATTGTAATTGTATTTGGAACTCAATATTACACGAGTCTTGTTTATTTTTGTTCTCCTGAATAAACAAAACTCCTGTACTTGTGTGTTTTATTAGCACGATGCGACTTCCCGTTTGTTGTTCTAAGTTAACCTTGTTCTAAGTTAACGTTAACAAGCTAATATTATATTATTTTGGATTTGGTTAGTTTGATATTTATTGAAATATATATTTTTATAGATCAAACATTCTAAATTACAATATTTGTCAGTTTCCAAGTATAACTTATAAATAATATCACAAACATATAAAAAGTATATTTATCAAATACAGTTCGTTTAAATGATTTTGAGAAAAAAGGCAATGAAATATTGTTTTACAGCAAGTAGACCTTTATGCATTTTAGTAATTTTATGATAAAGTATCATAAAATATTATAAATTTTCATGTTTATTAAAAACTACTCTTAACTTGTTATAGCTATTGATAATCTAACAAAACAGACCTTATAAGAACTTATCAGTTTCTTTTAGATCTTTTTACTTGCATATGATTGTTAAAAAAATATGTTGCTCCATTTTATTTCTAACATACACAAATTTCAAAATATATAGAAATATATTATTCTAAGCTACTACCGACTTTGGGCTTGGTATTTGGTTCATGGTTTGGTTGTAAGTGGAAATGGTATAAAAAAGTTGCAGATAGTTAGTAGACAATTGTATCTAACGACCGACTGGCCGCCTATTGTTCTCGCTGGAGTCGGACGCACAGGTATCGACTAGCTGGCCACCTATTGTTTTGTTGTTGTAAAGTAAGAATACGCGACCAAGTAGGTATTTAAATTTCTACAGAAATGAAAATTCTACGTAACAAGCTTAACCTGGCTAAACATATTCAAATTTTTTCAATATTTTTAGATTCAAGATATAGGATATTAGATTTAAATGTACCCTTTGATTAAAAAAAAAATAATGGTCAAGTAGGTTCAGCTTTTATCAAATGTTAAAAACAGAAAAAACCTTCTATACTTTTAATATTATATAATATCCAATAATACAATAATCAAATCTTTCTCCTTTTACAATCATCAGATTATAAACGAGAGAGATTTGATGATCAGATTTAAATTCGCATTCAAAACTTTTATTTATGGACACTTTCTTACATAAATAAAAAACAAAGGTAAAAAAAAATATAGTAAAAAAGTCAAATGATAATAAAATAATTACAACAAAAATTTAATGAAGAATAAACGTTTTTAATTTGTAACAATAAAAAAAGTATTATCTCCTTTTTGCTTCTTTTTTTAATGTAGTTTACAATAAAAATAAAAAAATAATGAAAAAATAATAAAAGAAGTAAATATTATAAATTGAATATATATAATTGATAGTGAATCATGGTCGAAATTGTAAAACAAAAAAATATAATATTATGGTTTTACGTAAACAGAAAATGTGTATAAATAATGTTAAATGTGAATATTAAATCATACATACGATTATACGAAATAGATTTAATATCATTCTATAAAATATTGTATATATAATTTCTGTATAATATGAACCTTACATTAAATGGTCATTGCAAGCGACGAATAGATGGCATTCGCCAGTCGTTGACGTAGCAATAGCGAGCAGAGCAAACACTAAGTAAGTTGTTTAAATACTCGTACCTCGCTATCTATTACGTTAAAATGATTGTAGTTAAGCATCACTTAAAAGGAAAACGTCGATAATTTAATTATATAAGTAAAAGATAAGAAAAATAAGAAATTCAACAGTATAAATAACAATATCAATTAATATAACAATATAGTATAATAAATATAACAAATATAACAATTTATAATAATGTTTCATATAATTTAAAATTTTTTTGTTAATTTCAGGTGCTGCTTACAAGTAATGGGAATTGCAACTTCTGATATTACCAGCAGTTATTTACATCAAACAGACAAGAAACTCCATTGCCTACAAACTCTGGAAGTATAGAGAACTCGAGGGGTAAGGTTTTAATAGCAGCTTTCCTGTTGTTAGATTTCTAGTAATAGTTGCATTTTTTTTTAAACGTATGTATTTTTCCCAGATTCTGAAGTGGCGGCAGGTCGTTAAAGCATTTGGAAGCGGCGTACCTGACGTTTCAAGTATTGTAATTCGTAGTCGTTTCTTTGCATTTGGTCTGGCTGTATAAAATTTTTGAATTGACCCCAATGACCACGTTAGCGTAATTCCGTTTCTAAAATATTATAGATTCTAATAACCTAGGTCAGATCGATCCATTAATAATGTTTCTTATTTTGTATTATAATTTTAATCTATAAAAGCCGGTTTTAATCGTAAATTTAATGTGTTTTTCAAAATGTTTTGATCCATCAAAATACCAAGATTACCTGCCTCCATAACTCGATAAGTATTATTGTTACTTATTATTGTTACTTATATATATATATACATAATAGAAATAATAGGACCTAGAACAGCAATTTTATTAATCATAGATTTTATTCCTAATTTTGTATTTTTCTGGATTAGCTATTTAATTTTGATCATGATACTGCAAAGGTTTTCATTTATTTTGGTAAAAGCGTTGTTTGTGTCCGCGGGCTTACAAAAAAATACTTACGAGTATATAAATTTTTAGGTCACTTATAAATATGGTAACATTAATATATATTTTTTGTAATAGATTAAAAATAAGACTATGATATATGATTCCTAGGTTTGATTTTTCTATACACAGATAACATTTAAATAATAAATTAAAACTTCCAGAATGTTTTGTCTTATAGACAAAATTATTCTTAGGCTTTCTAGACTTCACAAAAATGTTTTATTGCAAGTATGTAGTAAGGGAAGATAAATTTATATGGATAGAAATTATATTAATATATCGCTGCTTAACATTTTGAGCCAGCATCATAATGAGCCAATCATAGAAACTTAGCTTCTAACGCCCCTGCAGTGAACATGCCTTTAAACTGTCTCGTGTTTCATTATAAATACTTCCTCAGTGATTTTTTTTTCAATAAAATGTGTTATTGACAGAAATTATTAATTTGTAGACGGCGATAAAACTGTTAGTCGGTTAACCAAATTTTAATTATTGTTACCAACATTTCCCACTGGACTATACTTATAATTTTGCCCACATATATAACTTCGAATGTTTTATAAAATAAAAGTTATATAAAGCTCGATTTGTGTCATATAATTAATTTCCTTTTATATATAATATATTATAAAAATTCTTGTAGTAGAACATTTGTTGCTGGTGTTTATTAGTAATTTAAAATACCTTGCTTCTATGATTACAATCACAATAATTTAAAAAATAAATTACATACCTAAAGATTATTTTTATAATCAATAGAGTAATTATTGATTATAAAGTAAAACGATGATCGATTTAAAACACTGAGTTTCCTTTCCGGGTGCATAGCTCTTATATGTGTTTAAAGGTCAATGGGCAATTTGTATGAGAAAAAAACCCATGGCGGACAGAAACGAAATTGTGAGATTATATTAATAAAAGCCTCTAGTTTATTATGGTAAGGGTCGCTATGTTGTGAGTTGTGGGAATTTCGAAAAAAAAACATTTCATGTAAAACATGAAATGTTTTTTATGAAATGAAATTATTTATTCAGCGTGATCAATATCAATCGTGATTTGATCTAAAAATCCGGCAGGGGCATTGATTTGCTATTGGTGCCTAGCCCAAGATAAAAAATAAACAATACTGGCAATATGCGCGCAGCTCCCGACGGTACGGCGGCCGTGTATACACGAACAGTAGTAGTCTACAAAACTTTGTCTTCCTTGTCTCGCTGGGTTTATTAAAATATATGTGCAGTATTGTCGCGCTCTGACATGTCGCGACTGGATTCGTCCTCTTATCAATATATTATTGTTAATTAAGCCTAGGTGTCGGTAGAGTTCGATTAAGTAGACACCATTTGGTCTCATGTGTTCATGGCAATACGAATGGCCAGTCTTAAATGATAACTGCCTAATGTGAATAATATTAATTATTCGTAGGTTAGTTGTGCGAAATCTCTTAAATATGGATTGTTTCCATCTAATGGCATAAATGCAACTCTTTGTCGGTTTATATTATTTTCAATGACATATTGTGCCAGTTAATTTTCTCTATTCATGTTGTCGTTTATAATGTTAATAAACTGCTCGACGTATACCCTATCTTTATACGGACACCTAATAGTGTTTATAATTGCTGCCGTGATTTTGAAGTCCACCATCATATTTCGCATTGCTACATTAAAATAAGTATGTCGAAATATTTTGTAATCTTTTTTAAAACGGCCATTTAGGGCCTCAATTACCCATCGACACATTGTTAATAATCGTGACTTATTGGCATCTATCGTTGTCAATTGTTCTCCTCTTGCTCTGGAAGGTGGCATATGTGGAACATAACCACATTCTTCAATTAAAGGAATTGCATCGCGAAATCCACGATCCAGTATAAAAACGTCGTTAACTCTTAAAAACCAATGCCAAGGGGATGCTTCATTCTGTAACAGATGACGAACGATTGAGGCATCTGACGTTGTCGCTGGATATGGCCCCACAACATCTATTATATAGCCATCGGTGTAAACAACCAAAAAAGGTTTAACTAAGTTTCGGAATTAGTGAAGACTATATATTTTTCTTTGGAATAAAAAATTGGCACTTTTTTGTACATATAAGTACGTGCCGTCCATCACGAAAATTCCATTCTCATTTTGGTTACCACCAAAAATATGATTCGGGATCGAAAGATTTCTGGCAATTACATCATTTCGAGTTACGTGATTCAAGCCCAGATGCTGTGGCATGAAATCTTCAGTTAAGCACTGTCTTGCTATTTGCAGCTTTCTCTCAAATGTTCGTCTGGACATACTGAATTTTGATGCTAATCGCTCATCTGATTCACCGGTTCTTATTTTTACTAAATAAACCCCTAAAACAGTAGCAGGAAGTTCAGATCTGATACGAAAAGATGGAGTTTGGTGTAAAATAGTATTAAACTGAATTTTAGTCAAAGACGTCCAAAAATGCAGCTCGTCATCAAATTCTTCAATATTTTCAAAATTAAAAAAGTTTTGACGCTCGTATCCCCATTTGTACAGATTTATTAGATCTAGCACGTGTGCACTATTAAAGTTTTCGTGTGTTATCTGATCATTCAAAAGCAGGTCCCAATCGTTTGTCATTATATGAGGCTGGCAAGCTCGCGCTAGATCAGGTACATATAAATTATGATTATGAAGAAAATAAAATCTGGCATATAATGGTACACCTCGTGTTGCAAAGTTCCTGCAGTTTTGAAATATGGAGCGTCGTGCAGTGTTAAATATCGTGTTAAATATCGTGCTCGTAAATATCCAGGAATAGTTAGTAAATCTTGACCTTCGACTGCTGTTCCTTGATCAAGTTGATCTTGTGCATTTTGATTGTGCACAGCGCGATCAAATCTTTGCCAGTATGGATGACATATTGATCTTGTGCCATCAAAAGGAATCTGAAATAAGTTAAAATATAACAATGATTAATACTTATCATCAACAAGACTGCTTTTTCACAATATAGCTATCCGCTGCCAACTACATAAGGACATAGGGAAGGTAAGGTAAGGGAAGATTTTGTATTATTATTACAAATCACAACTAAAAACGACGAAGGATTATAATAAAACAATAAACAAAGGAAACAATGCGCACGTGCAAAAAGCGATACTCGACTATGTGCGAGAGAGAGGGAATGAACATACCTGCCGATTTCATCACGCGGGGCATACAATTCGGCAAAATCCTTTTGTACCTATTTAATAGAACAATAACTAACGTTACTATATAACTATTCACTAATAATTAAGTGTACATAGGCAAGATTTTCGTCTTGTCATTTGAATCATATAACAAAGTAGAAATACATACTGACAAAAACCCACATCTATAGTATTAAAGGTTTTTGGATAAAAGCGGGGGCAACACTCTGAAGACTATTTTATACTCTCGCTGGTCGCTAACTTAAATAAAACGATGTCTTTAATTGTTTAAGTAAAATACGTATGTATTTAAGATAGACAAATAAAGCATATTAATACAACACTTACCTCGCGTGGTATTACATATTTCTTGTAGCAATAACACTGCGTGATTCCGATAATTTTCAAAAAACAATTCGGTAAGTATGTGTTTTCTCCGACGTAACACGGATCTATTACATGTAACATAATTATTACGTCTATCCATATCAAAGGCAAATAATCAGGTCCAGTAAATCTGATTATGTAGTCGAAAAAATATAACCGGTAAACGCACAGATCACCACGAAAGACAACGAAGGACTGCAAAGTGTAACATACCGAAGGAAACAATAGCGCAACAAGTGAAATGTCATTATGTGTGTGAAAGAGAGAGAACGAAGATTTACCTGCCGTTATGACCACGTGTGGCGTCTTTCCTCAGATTTTTCGTAGTTTATTAACAGAACGATTGCATATCCAGTAGACTCTAAAAATACGACATTTTAACAATATGTTTTAGGTTTAATCTTTTTTCTAACATGGATTCCAAATAAAGTAACATCATATAATATGAAGGGAAAATATACACTTTCATTTTATACCATTTTCATTAATGTACGCGACCGGGTCGGATTGTGCCCAATGACCTTTGAGTCGAATTTGGTTAATTCTTTGGCAAAATAAAAATATCTTTGACATGTAAGCCATATTATATTTGATAACACACACATGAAGGTTTAAAAAATAACACCATAGAAAATTCAAAATTCAAAATTCGAAATATCTTTATTCAAGTACGCATTTACACGCACTTTTGAATCGTCAATTACTACAATACAAAAAAAGGTCAGTGTAGTCAGTCCGTAAGTAAGGTACCACCGGTTCGGAATGCTGCTCTGTTGAGAAGTTGCTCTTTTCAAAAGAAATATAACAATAGGTGATGTACATTATAATATAAATCCTGTAAATGATTCAACAACTTAAGTTCCACATATTTCGATTAAAAACTCTTGAACGTTATAATAAGCTTTATTTAACAATAAACTTTTGATTTTAGATTTAAAACTAAGAAATGGAAGGTCTAAGATGTCTTGTGGAACTTTATTATATATGCGTATACTCAAACCCATGAAGGATTTATTAACTTTTTGAAGCCGAAACTTTGGCGTTACGATTTTGTTTTTATTTCTCGTATTTATCGCGTGTCTGTCACTGTTTTTTATATAACTATTTAAATTTTGACGTATATATATAATGTTATTAAATATGTATTGGGAAGCGACTGTAAGAATACCTATTTCTTTAAAAACATCTCTCAGAGAATCTCTAGCTTTTAAGTTACAAATAGCCCGCACAGCTCTTTTTTGTAAAATAAATATAGAATTAATTTCGACAGCACTGCTATAATAAAATACCGTAAGATAAAATAATGTGAAAATAACTAAAATAAACAAGTCGAGCCGTATTAATGTCCGTTAATTGTCTAACTTTTCTAATTGCAAAGACGGCGGAGCTGAGTTTGGCTGCGATTGTTGAGAGATGGGGGTTCCACTGGAGCTTTTTATCTAATGTTATACCTAAGAATTTTGTTGAGTCAATCAATTCTAACACTTCATTGTTAAGGAGCAAGTTAAAATTTTTACTTTTTACATTAGCAAGTGTAAACTCTATTTAGTTTTCTTAGCATTTAACACTAAATTATTAATTTCGAACCAATGCAGGACTCGTATAGAGCCTTATTCACAGGGTATCTTTACTATCTCAAAGGGTTAGCTCATAAAATTAATCAAGGACGTCATCTTAAGATAAATGATGTTTATTCATGTTTTTGTCATGACCTTTGAGAAAAATACATGTTTTTTCTTTATATAATATATTTATAATATTAACATTAATAAGTCATATATATGAATATATATGCACTATATACTATATGTAAATGCAAAAACAATCAAAACAAATCATTCTACAAACGTTTTTATTTTACCTTTTTCTTTAGTTTAACTAACATTTAAGCTTTTTTTTAATTATCTTATATTAATTAATTTACATATATTAATTATATTAGAGTTGGGTATTATTTTAAGAAATATATTCTATCATTATATGTAAAAAAATAATGCAACCGAATTCAAACTACCATTTATCTTCTCACATATATAGCCAGTTAATATTTCATAAGGCAAGAAATATGTATGTGTTTGAAATAAATGAACTAACTTCATATTAGGCTGGCGTTGACGTAGGATTCCGCTCTGTGCGACGAATCATTAGTTGAGAACAATCGAAAGCATTTTCCAAATGTTCTTAAAGTAATATAATGTTAATAATAATACTTTAATTTATATTGGATATAAAATTTGTATGTAAAATAAACTAACCATTAGTTAGACTAACAATATTCCATGTAGACATACGACTGTATGTATGTCAACAGTTATTCTATAATTAATTCCAATAATTGTTAAAAAAAAATTTCAAAGAGTAATAGATTACTATATTATGCAGAGATAGAGATACATGTATGTTTATCAATAGAAAGTACCATTTCAAGCTTTATGAAACATGATTATATTAAGTAGCGCTACTAATTAATTACTTACTTACTTATCTTCACGCCGTATCCCTTGCGGGGTATCCAGAGATGATGGAGCGCCAAACGCTATGGTCCCTGCATACCTCTTTCGCCTCGATCACAGACACTACTAATTAAAATATATAAATCTATTTCTGAGCAATTAAAAGCGCAGACCATTCCATGTCATAGAACTTTCATCCACATATATTATGTATTAAAAATTTAATTTAAAAAGGTTATGAATATAAAATAGTTTCTTGATCTTGCTTATAGTATATACTTTTATTTAGTGGAAAACTTTCATATCTACCCTCACATCTCGTTTTTATGGTAAGTACATAGTTAAAAGTTAAGGGTTAAATAAACAATCTATATAATATAATAATATATATTATAAATAAGAGACAATTTCAATCCTATAACTTCTCGGTATTTATCAATATATCATTACAAATATTGAGACACTCCACACTTCCTCGATAATTTCAATAATTGTCGAGGAAGTGTGGAGCATAATTAATATAATTAATTTTATTATTAATGAGATCGCTTTTAGATTGGAATAAATTTATGAAAATTTGTTGAACAGTCAGTGTCAAATATGATTTATAATTTTATAATAAATCCACATCTCGAATCATATGTTTTATATGTATTGTTAGCCGAATAATAGACCTGAAGAACAAGTGGTCGGGCAATGTCCTTATAAACGACCGCGCGCTCATTTCAAGCATCTATTCGTGTCGGATTCTCTTGTGAGCGGGAGCTCTGCCCGTTTGATCAGTTAAATACTTTAATTGTGATAGTTCATTAAAAGCTTAATTTACATTTTGTATCTATGATTGTTTAAAATTAGTTTTGTTTTGTAATTTTATTATTAAATAAAATATTTAGTAGTAGTGTACAAGTGATTATTATTATTTTGTTTTTTTTCCACCTCTGGTCTCTAAGAGTATATAATTTGTGAAATTTGTTAATTACGAACCAAAAAAGTTTGCTGCCAGACTGCTTTTGATGACGTATTGTGTTGTATTATTTTTCCCGTAAAGATATAGGATACTTCTAACGCAGAACATTTTCTTAAACGCAAATATTTGATTGGGATATAATTATATTACAAGACCATTAATTACTACATAGATTTTAGAAAAACAAACACAAATGTAATCTAGGCAAATTTTTTGTAATGCCCGTTTATGACTTAAATCTGAATGGGAACGAAGTCATTTGGCAACTGCTAGTTTTTACTACTAAAGACCTTTTGTTATCGTAAATAGGTTAATAGGTTAATTAAAAGGGTTAATATTTGAACAATTTAGATAACTACTGGTGATGTGATTTCAGTCTACTATGATTTGAGTTAAGCTTTTTAGTTATTGTGCTTACAGAACTAGTCTACCGTGTTCAAAGTAGCAATATGACTGCAGTTCTAATGCAATAAGCCTATTACTCGTATCTTCTTATTTGCAATGTTGAGATATTCAAATGTTATTATTTATTCTATAAGTAAGAACAAACATTGATTTGCTTACTATTAAACAAAGTTCCCAAGTTCCTTTATGTACAGTGATAAACAATGGTGAATAAACATTTATTATAGTCATTTAAGATAAATACATTAAGATAAATGGGGAGAAAAATTAAAATCATGTTTATCTCGTTAAGAATTATATTAAAGAAATTACATGTCATATGTTGTTAGTAATGTGCAATAATAGTAAATACTGGTCTCTAAAATCGACGACTGATTTTTTTTATACCCAAGACTATCTTTCAATTACCTATTTTTGAAATTTGGATAACTTTTAAGTGGAAAAAAGATCAATTCTGATGAGGCAATTCAAACCGCCCTCAAAGATTTTATTGATTCTTACTCCAACAATTTTCCGCAATGATATCAATCCCTATAAAACAGTAAAAGTGTATAAATTATTACCTACCATTATTATGGTGGTATAAACCATATTATTGTGGTGGTATTTTATAATAAAACGCTAATTTCAGACTAACGCAGATCGGTATTTTATTATAAAATTTTTAAAGCAGATAAAAATAAGAACCTTATTCCACTTACGTAACTTAACGTGTACATAAAGCGACCACAATCAAGAATGTCATAATGTTATCTTCGTTAATAATAAAGTCAATATTTTAATTAATCAATATTTTAAAATAAGTTTGTTTTCAAAGAACGAACCTCCATTTTACTTAGTAACAAAAGGATTTCTGATTCTCAATCATTTATATAAAAATTAACTCACCAATATTTTCCACTTTTATAAAATTTATTAATAAATAATTACTTGTTTATTTTATTAATATCTGGTATAAATTTAATATAATATGAAATATTAAAAATGAGTATAGTATATGATTATATATAATAAAATACCTTCCTTTTTTATACCTTCGTATTTTCATTACTTAGTACATCATATAAATTATAAAATATTCATTCATTCATATAAACACTCTACAATAGTAAAATTTTCCATATAATAATAATATTAATTTATTATCTTAATAGAACTTTCTAAACTATCGATACATGAAACACAAAAATATGTGTTTATTATAAAGACGTCACTATCTGTTGTATCAAAGCACGTGACATACTACCACCCATTATCCAAGTGTCTTTCCACCCCAGGGTGTAGTACACCCGGCGTAAATCTGTCTCCAAAGACGTAGAAGCGAAAACCGATTTCGTAGGAGGAGTCTTAGTGCAGACATAATTATGGGCTTTTCGAAGATGTATATTGAAGTAACGTAAATAATGTTTAGAGAAGTTGTTTTTTGGATCATATATTATAAAAGACTTTATACCAATTATATAACTCGATAGGGTAATCCCTTAATGGAATGTCTAATACAATACATGCAAGAAACGTAAAGTTATTGTTCATTCTTTTAAATTACGACATTGTCCCTGTGATTAATTTTTATTAAATTACAAACTATAAATAATTCCTAGTTAATTTTACTTACTTACTGACCTTCACGCCCTATCCCTTGCGGGGTAGCCAGAGACGAAGGAGCGCCAAACGCTACGTCCTAGTTAATTTTAATGACATTTTTCTTTTTATTAAATAAATACCCTCTAAATAAGAAATAAACATATAACAGAAATAAATAATAATGATACTTTAGTAAATACAAACTGTGGCAAAATAATATTCAATAAAAATATATAAATGTTAATTAAAAATATATATAATAGAATGTATATTAAACTTTAAGACAATCACATTAAAACAGGGAGCAAAGTCCATTGCCTATTACGAATTGGTTTGTAAGTGTTATTTTAAGCCATCCAATCCACTTACACTTTGTAATTCCTGGGATCGACCACAACCTAATACCCGGGATTGCGAGGTCGTTGACAACGGACAGACAGCTATACTCGTAGTCTATTTGGTCTTTAAATAGAGTTATATAGAAGCCGAAAAGCGCTGTCTGAATTCAATTATTGTGAAATATTTATATTTAATTATTAATAAAATATTAAGTATTTTATTGTTTGCCTGTTTTAGAAGTGTATTTTAATTGTTTCATGTATTTAGGTCAAAGAGTAAAATGTAACTCATCTGGCAATGCCATCTCTTGACGTAGTACGGTACTTTCGTTTTTATTTTTTTATTTATACATAGTTGTATAAAAAAATTGTTGAATATTCAAATTTTAATATAGTTTGTAGTGTCGTTACTAATCGAATATTTCTGTTATTTTTACTGTGATGGCTCTAAAAGTTACAACCCTTTCCTTTCTCCGACGTACAAACTGTCAGTATATTAGTGGATTAAAGTAATTTTAAGTAAAAATGAATAATCAAACTATTTCAAAAATAAAAAAACTTAAAACTCGTAATAGTTTGGTTTTTTAATCACAATCCACTAACCCCCTTTTAGATTTTTTTAAACGTTTATATTTTTTATTTTCGAAACAACGATATTCTTCATAACTCAAGTAAATCAGAAATATAAAAAATCTAATAATCTATTATATAAAAATGAATCGCAAAATGTGTTGGTAAGCGCACAACTCAACAACGCATGGACCAATCTTAACAATTCTTTTTTTTAAATATTCCTTGAAGCCCAAGGATGGTTCTTACGGCGAGAAAAATTCGAATAATTTCCAGGAAAACCCTAAAAGAGCCCTTTTCTTTTTCCTATACAAATATTTTAAATATAGAATAAATAACTAAATGTAGAGCCAATTTGAACTGTATTGTTATTCAATAAAGTTTATATTAAATTACAAGAACTCATTGTTATCTAAACAATTTAGGTATGTTGCTAACGTCGAAGAGTCAATTCGCGCTTTATTGTCGCTGCACAAAGTTCAAATTAGTGATAATACCGTGAACACGACCAAATTGAAAAGTCAAAAAATATAAGAGCTATATTTGATTGGCCTTGCAATATTCTATCTTTTTTTTAGTTTCGGAATGCGACATAAATTGTCATCAGTTTTCATGTCATTGCATCTGTCAAACAAACCGTGTTAAAAAGCGTTTATAATATTTAATAATTAATTTTGATTGTTTTATATCGTGTTTTGTGCAAAGTGTTTTAATACCTGTGATTAAAAATTATTGCATGTGACATAATTTAGGTAAGGATATTCGATATGCCTCCTATAAGACGAAGTAAGATAGTAAGAAGAAGAAGTAGGTAGAAGAACCCGAAATGCTACAAACCAAACTAATTACCGATCTTATCATACTGCACAAGAACGTGACGACCGAAATGGACGTGAAAGAATTCGTATATCGAGAACGCGGGAAGCGAGAGCGAGAGATTCGCGAAAGTTTGAATCGAGCTGCTTTCAATTACGATTTGTCATTTGACAACAGTAACCACCAATGTGTTACTATTGGATCTATGAACTTGGTTTGCTCTCATTGTAAGGCATTGAAATACAAAAATGAAGCCAATGGATTGTGTTGCGCAAATGGGAAAGTGAAATTGATACCACTGGATCCACCACCAGAGCCATTGTACTTATTGGTTTCAGGAATAGAACCAGATTCCATATACACTTTTTGTCAAATATCCAACAATATAATAATTGCTTTCAAATGACGTTATTTGGGTCAACAAACGTAGTTCAGAAAAATTTCATGACAAATTTTAAGGTAGCTATTGTAGCAGTTAATCATTATTATTTTAGTGAAGAAAATTTCCTGTTAACTAAGTAAAGATGTGACATTAACCTTCAGTTCCATAATGCCCAATAAATATATTACTCAGTCATAATATTATTTGGTGATTCAGTATTAGCAACACTTTTATTATTTTGAAACACAATATAATTATTTGATGATGGATATTAGTTATAACTAATTATTACATATTGACATACCTAAGCATATCAATTATTATTTGATGATTCTAATTAGGAGACAGATATACTTTTTAGGAACAAATATTATTAAAATATTATTAAATTTACAGATACAAGGCCAAATATATCATAGAGCAGGTTCACTGTTACCAGTGTCAGATAGCAATTACAAATTCCTGCAAATTTATTTAATGGGCAAATCACCACAAGAAATTGATATGCGTTGTTCACATAACAATTCACTAAAGAGGTCTATTGTAGAACAATTACAAACTTTATTTCATGAGCACAATTAATTGATTATGTTGTTTAAAACTGCACTGGATCGGATGCCATCTGATAATCACAAAATTGTAATCAGAGCTGATAAAACACCTGTTGGCCAACATACAAGACGTTTTAATGCACCAACTATTGATGAAGTTGCCATCGTTGTAGTTGGAGACAACTTGGAATCCCGTGATATTGTTTTACATCGTCGCAATGATCAATTACAACGTATAAAGGAAACACACCGCTCATATGACGCACTGCAATATCCCATTATACCTTGGCAAGGTGAAGATGGCTATGATTTCTCAAACAAGATGATAAATCCCATTATAGGTAGTAAAAAATATTAGTTTAGCTATGGAGATATATTATCAGTCACTATATTATTATTTTTTTAATGTTATGAAAACAAAAGTCTATTTTTAGGTTCTGAAACCAACAAAAAGGTCAGTTCAGTGAACTATTATTCCTATCGCCTAATGATTCGTGAAAATGAAGACAATCACATACTCAAATGTCGGCGATTATATCACAAGTATGTTGTAGACATGTATGTTAAAATTGAAACGGAGAGATTAACATTCATCAGGTTGAATCAGACCAAACTCAGATCTGAAGAGCATATTCATCTTCGAGATGCGATTAATACTGATGGAAATGAACAGAATGTTGGTCGGATGACTATTCTTGCAGCAACATACATAGGAAGCCCTGGACATATGCATGAATATGCTCAAGATGCCATGTCATATGTTCATCATTATGGTACAGCAGATTTGTTCATTACATTTACATGCAATCCACACTGGCTAGAAATCAAGCAGGACTTATTCCCTGGGCAATCACCCATTATTCGTCATGATATTACAGCCAGAGTCTTTAGACAAAAGTTGAAATCTTTTATGGATTTCATTGTGAAACATTATGTGTTTGGAGAGACACGCTGCTGAATTTATTCTGTGGAGTGGCAGAAACGGGGATTGCCACATGCACACATTTTGATTTGGTTAGTTGAAAAGATAAGGCCAAATGAAGTTGATGCAGTAATATCCGCTGAAATCCCTAATGTAGAAGTAGATCCTGGATTGCATGAGGTAGTTATCAAAAAACATGAATCCCTATGGAACTCTTAAACAAAATTCACCGTGTATGGTGGATGGTAAATGTTCAAAGCGATATCCACGAACATTAATGTCTGAAAAAATCACTGGTAATGACGGTTATCCTTTGTATCGTCGCAGATCGACAGCAGACAATGGAAGATCAACAATTGTCAAATAAAATCGACTCTCAAATGAAACTCTCAATGATGCTGTAATATGCTGTAATATTCTGTAATATCACAAGCTTATCAAATACGAACATTGTTTTCTATAATCATATCTACATGCTTCCCATCAAACCCAAAGGATTTGTGGATCAAGTACAAAGATAATATGTGTGATGATATTTTGTATCAAATACGGATTAGAAGGGGAAATCCAAATATACAAATAAGCAAAGAAGTTTACAATGAAGTATTGATTTCAATTGAGGACATGTCCTTGATGATGTCAAATAAACTATTATTTCAATTACTAAACTCCAACCTGCAACATTTCGAAGAACTCTGCAATGGCAAGGGTTTTGCAGCAATGTGAATTGATTGTTTGGGATGAATGCACGATGGCACATAAAAAATCTTTGGACGCATTAGATAGAACCTTATAAGATCTACGGAGCAATCATAACCCATTTGGTGGTGCAATGATTTTATTAGCAGGAGATTTTCGTCAAACGTTGCCAGTGATTCCACGATCAACGCCAGCTGATGAACTTAATGCATGTTTAAAGTCCTCCAATTTGTAGAAGCATGTGAAGGGATTAAACTTAGGCAAGAATATGCGTGTCAAGTTTCAAAATGACAAATCTGGAGACATATTCTCTAAACAACTCATTGACATTGGTAATGGCAAATTTCCTGTAGACACCTTGACTGGTTGCATTAACTTTCCTCAAAGTTTTTGTCAGTTAACTAGATCAAAAGATGAACTTATTCAAAAGGTGTTTCCAGATATTTCTCAAAAATATAGAAACCATGATTGGTTGAGCGAACGGGCTATATTGGCTGCAAAAAACCTAGATGTAAGTCAATTAAATTTCAAAATTCAAGAACAAATTACAGGCGAATTGAGGATATATAGATCAGTTGATTCGGCTACTAACCAAGATGATGTCGTGAACTATCCGCCTGAATTTTTTAACTCGCTGGATTTACCAGGATTGCCACCTCACAATCTTCAATTAAAGGTTGGATCGGTAGTTATAATGTTGAGAAATATGAACCAACCGCGTCTTTGCAACGGCACACGGTTGGCGATAAAAAAATTATTGAACAACGTGATAGAAGCAACTATACTGAAAGGAAAGTATAAAGTAGAAGACGTTTTGATACCACGCATCCCAATGATTCCGACTGATGTACCATTTGAATTTAAACGACTACAGTTTCCAATGCGGCTTGCTTTTGCTATGACCCAGTCTCAGGGGCAATCATTAGGTGTTTGTGGTATTAATCTAGAAAACCCATGTTTCTCACATGGTAAATTGTATGTTGCCTGTTCCCGTGTTGGAAAACCATCAGATTTGTTTGTATATCCACCAGGTAATTAAACAAAAAACATTGTGTATCATAGAGCACTAAAATAAAAATAAAACAGATTTTTGTTAATAATTATGATTCACTTGATTTACAATAAAGCGATTACTGAAAATACTTATATACGTCTTATTTCATTTTTCTCTATTTCATAGGTTATTAACCCTATGTTAATATTAATAGTAATAAATAATAAATTATCTCCATGTTTTGTCAGTGAAGCGACCCACCTTATAAATATTTGTCTGCTTTAGGTTCCCACTATCCCTTTAGATTATTTTTCAATCAGGTTTGAACCTTATGTTCCCCTCTTAGTTGGAAGCCCTCCGGCAGACATCCCAGTCGGGGTTTTTAGTGGGTCTCAAAAGGGCGGCGAAAGTTCGTGGAAGTAAGTGGAAGATACTTAGGGCACCCGAGCTGATCTTTTTCTTTAATTATCCTGAACAGAACCGTCACCATGATGATAGGGCGATGTGTGATAGTCAGCAGAGTAAAACGTCTTAAGGTCGAAATATAAACTGCCACATTCCAAATCTATTTGACAGAACGAAGTCTGCCGAGTTGTATAAAAATTGTTGTATTTATTATAAAAATGTATTTTTTTCATTTTACATTATTTTTATTTTAAAATTTAAATGTTTTGAGTTTAACTTTGATTATATGCATTAGTAAAACCACCAAATATAATAATTAAAAATTATGAACATTTTATTAAATGATAAAGTAACATATTAAAAAAAGGATAATTTTACGATTTATTTATCATATTATTTTAAATATTAAATGATAAAAAAAATCCACCACAAATCTTAATATATATAAATCACGTGTTACGTTGTTTGTCCGCGATGGACTCCTAAACTACTTAACCGATTTTAATAAATGTACACACCACGTACAGTTTGACCTAACTTAAAAGATTTTCAACTCAATTCATAGTCGCAATGTTATTTTATTGCAAATTATTTATTTATTATTTTGCAGTTAGCTCCTAACAATTCTAAAAGATGGCGGTATCTATTGACTGTATTGAGTAATTACGAATGAGGTATCTACCCTACCTACCTCATTCGTAAGTTTAGTGTTCCAAGTTATTTACTAAAAACTTAGTAATATACAAATAGTGTTATAAACTTGGATAAAATTTAAAAAATAATTATAATTATTTTGTTTTGATTTTTGCTTAATATCGATTGTAAGAAAACATTATGGTTTTCATGACAGATGTACTCTGAAAGTTACCCCTAAAATAGTTTACTTCAATGTAATATATCAAAAACAATAGTCACAGCAACGCGTGACCGGGTCTGCTAGTTACCAAAAAAATTGTAATACCGGAGGTATTCTTTTATTATCAAATAACAAAGTTTATTCACCTAAACTTAAATATATAAACGTAACGATGATATTCATGACATTGGAGATATTAAAAACAACACACAGTTTGTGGGGACTAGACTACAAAAATGAAATCTACTTTCAGGTTTAAATTTTTTATCTCTTTATCTCTGCCTAAGCAATGCAAGTCCAATAAATAAATTTTGATAAAATTCCTTTTTTTATAACATATAGGACACCTATTAATGTGATATTTGATGTAGGTTTTACTCTATATTTGTGTAAAACACAATTTAAAAAACGAACACAATTTTTTAGGGATTAGGTCGCGTACAACGTATCTACATTAAAATTTTTTTTATTAGTTCCTCCCAAATTTTGTCCTCTAGGAACTAGGAAACTGTTAGAAGTTGTTGACTAATGTCTGGTACACCAGAGGATATCATGTTTCCCTGCAAAGTATTCTAATAATATCACTATTGTAGGTAAAAAAAACTGAGATATAAAGTACATTTTCTCATTTTGATGTCTATTTGGGATCAAAAACCAACTCTTGTTCTTCACTAAGCAAGAAATTTACGAGGTAAGTTTGTATTTATGAGTTTCAAATTTCAGTAAACTAAAATAACTATGATTTTCTTCAGTGTTTGAATGTAAATACAATACTGTATGTCCATGTAACATAGTGTAAAAAATATAAATAATATAAATATATATATCGTTGTACATTTTTAAAACTTAAACTGCTTAAAAATATACTTCAGTATTCTTTTTTGTTAAAATATATTTTTTTAACAATTCGGTTAAGTAGTAAGTCTCGTTAATTTGTTAATTTGTAAGTGGTCACAATAAAACGTTATACTATGGACTTTGTGATTACACTATGAGGCTAACAATGCCGCCGGGATCAAAATGTTAATACAAAATCGAGTTTGTTTATGTATGAGCGACCTTTGTTAGGTGTAGTATGTTTGATTTATTTCAATACCGAATCAAGCATTACATAAGTATAATCAATTAAGATCATAACAACCGCCATATAATTAATCTTCAATAAAGAAACAAAAGCGTAATCGATTCTTATTTTCGAGTCTTGAATTTAACATATTTTAATCGAAGTTTAAAAAATATCGAAATATGTAAACATACAAACATTTAAACTTTCATCATTACTATTTACTATTACTACCTTTTATAAAAATCATTATAACGTGATAATTTGTATATATTGTTATTCTTGTTACAAAAAAGACACAGTAAACATAGTTAACGTTTTAGCAATATTAAGAAAAAAATTGATTTCATAGTTTACTTTATAAATTGACATAAATAATATTTAAGGCTTAAGGCATGTATAATAAAATATCTGAAATGATTGAAAAATAATCAAAGTTTTTGCTTTCCACTTAAAATTTATTTTTATTTTGTAAAATATTATTTTGATTCATTATTACCTACTGTTGTATTAAGTATAAAACCTATTTTTGTATTTTTTTACTAAATTTGTTTGCTTATCACTTCAATATTTGTTTAAAATGAGGTTATCATAATTATACATTTTCATAGAAAATTTAAAACGATAATTTCGGTTATGACATTTTTTTAATGTTATTCTGTACTGAAAAGTCCGTTTTTAAATTACAGATTAATTAGATTTAAAATGAAGCCTATCAGATTCGTTTTCGTTTCGATAAAGATAATTTTGAATAGCATTTTATATATCTAATGACAAATTCATCGTGGTGAGTAGCGAAATATAAGCTTAACTGGTTGAGCTACAGAACGATATACCAGAGGTCACAGATCCAGATCCAGCTCATTTAGATATTTTTTTATTCCTTAATTATTTACTTTTAAAAAGCTCAATATCGCTAAACATATTTATAGAAAGTTTTAAACACTGTGATACAAATTTTCAATTGACGTCCTACACTCGATTTACAATAGTTTTTAAATTTAAAGAGATTAACTTAAGATTGTATTAAACTAGTATGTAAGCATTGAAGTTTCTTCCAATCTTCTTTAAAAAGTTTTTTACAGTTAGAAACGTCGCTTTTAAAATACTTTTTATATTCAACTGCAGTCGCTAAAAAGTAGAACTAAAACTAAAGTTTTAAAGTGAAATCTGTTAGCTCTCGTAATGTTGCAGACAAAGTCATTAATAATGTATGTACGATAGAGTTCATATAACTTTAAAATATTGTAGAAAATAATTACATTACTGGTATATTTATATTATTTTCAACAATTTATACAGGGTGGGCTTATACAATTTATATTCATAATGAAACAACAAACATAATCCAGAATAACAAATAAACATAATCCAGAATAAATTGTAAAAGTTATAACCCTTGTTAGTCTGAAAACATGCAATTAAGGAGATAGTCTAGCCATCACAAATGCCTCAAATACTTTATTTTTTTTACTATAGGTAGTAAAATAATTAAGAAATATTATAACAGCAGTAGATGAATCGCTCATGTCCATATTATTCTAAGACTTTAAGTGATGATCAGATTATACATCTTGGAACTCAGACAGACATGGACCGAACTCACCTGATAATATTATAACCGCATAAATTATATTACCAATACATGCTATACCTGCTTTTGGGAATGAGTATTTAGAAAGATGCAAAAATAAATTGTTTAAGTTAAAACAAAATCGTATTTCTTTTATAGTAAGGCAATTTATTAAAACAAATAATGCCGCTATTAGTCAAGTGCTCTCGATTAATACATTTTCCACTCCATCGAAGTATGGCAATAGAAAAAGAAATAGTAGAAAAACTATGCTGTGAGAAAATAAAGTTTTGTAAGATTTCAGATGAAACTTTTAACAACGCCTTTAATGGCGAGAGCTGGAAACTTGATAGTTTTAATAAAATTACAAGTTAATTCTTATTAAAATGGTCACTGAGACGATTGATCTAAGACTTATCTCAGACTCTTACGGTTTATATAAAAGTCTTTTAATTTAAATCAATTAGTTATTAAGTCGATCGTTTTATTTTATTTCACTGCCATTCAATTTATAAAAATTAAACTCAGATAACTACTTTTTTATATAAATTTGCTTTGTTTATGGTATTCCATATGTTTAAATTAAAATACTTTTTAGGAAAAGCATCCTTTATTTTTAGAATTGATTTTACCAAAATAATATTCGTTGGAAGGGTTTGGGTTTATTATAAAATGTGCTTATTTAACATTATAAACATTTTGAATTAACATAGAACATTAATATACTTATCAAGTATTGTTTGTAATAATTTTTCTATGACAATCGCAAAGAAACAATTGAGTAGACTTTTTACTTATTTTTTACAAAAATAAAATTAAAGTATCATTTTAAATTGAGAGTTATGTAACGTACATATATTTGGTTGGTATATATATATATATTTTGTTAAGTTTACTTAAATCAAAATCTATTTAATAAACTGTAAATATTTTTTTTTCCTCTTTCAGATTTTTGTTCATTACTATTTTCCGAATGCCAATCTGGCTGTAGTTAACACAGACAAACAGACAGTTAGCAAAGTATATAAATGTAATATTATCTAGTAGATATATAAAATATAGACGTCCTCGTTTCTTTTTTCTTTTTTTAATGTATTGATTTTATTGGATCCACATCATTGAGGCACATTGAATATTTACTGATACATCATTCGTTTTATTTCAAGAAATATGCTTTTTAAAATTAGTTACCTAAATATATCTATAGAAATAAATAAATAATTCTAAAGTATTCAGACTTCTAAACATTCATTACATATTTTTTTAGTAAATAAAACCACACAAGGATTTTGTTATCTTGGATCGTCGACTTCCGATAAACCTGAAAAATATTTGATATAATGTTAAAACAAACAATTAATTATATATAATTAAAAAATAAAATAAAAAGTTACTTCAAGTCCAAAATCTATATATTTTGGCAATTTTCAACTTCCAAAATGTTTTGTAATCATTATAATTGTTTCAATATAATTATCGTAAGATTAAACATTGTACATTCTATTCTATATATGAGTATATCTTTTTGAAATGGTGAACTATACATTTTTCCGCTTTCTTTTCAAAGTCTACCTTTTGGCTTAAAACAACCAATTTATTTCCCGTGTCAAAAATATAAAAGCTTGAAAACATGACACGTTGATTTATGCATCATTAGCAACGGATCTCAAAAGTCAAAAGGATATTTTCTGTTTGAAATATTCACGAATTCAGAGATATGTGGATTCTGTCAATAGAAAAATATGTTCAAGAAATTTTAATTTATAGAAAATTCTATTAAATTTTACTTATTTTTATAAGACGATTATAATAATTATAATTATAACTTCCAGTTATTTTTTTTTAATTGAGTTTTGAATTTAAATAATTTCAGCCTTCAAAAAGTATTGTACAATGTCTTTACATGTGATTTGGTCTTAACTATTATTTATTGTCTTTGAAAAGTAAAAGAGCTAGTTATAGTTTCCTTACCTTATATAGTATTACTTTAATGTATACATTTATATAATATTTAATATCAAATACAACTATAAAAATAGATGATATTAATTCTGCTGTCGTCATAGATTCTTATGCACAACTTAACAAAAATAGCTATTAAAATATGTATATAGGTTAATGTTACGGTATGGATCATCACGGAATTGATCGTCGTTCGATAACTATCTATATTGCAGAACATAATCTAGTTTTATTTTCAATAGACTAGATGCTTAAGTTGTAGAGTACGTAGAAAGTAAATAGAATTACGTTTATTTCCGATCATGACCGGGCGGTAAGTTTATTACTTACATACTCAGAGAAGTAATTTCTCAATCAAGGACATCTTTCATAATACATTTGAAAATGTTTAATAACTGGGATATTAGTTATAATCTGCATCCCGATTACACTTTTTATTTTAGAACTCCTTGTTGTTTATAATATATTGGAGTTACTGATTTTAGAAAATCTGCATGTTTCTAAATATCACGAATATAATAAGTTTATGTTATAATAAGTATTGATATTAAAATAAAGCGGAAAAATAAGAAATGTTTTACAATTAAGGTCATGAAGTAAGTGGTATAAATCATAGCAGTTCAAGAAATTTCAATCAATAAAGTATAGCTAATAAATAAGTGACAACAATAAAGAATTATATAAAAATCTTTAATTTAATGTATTAAGACACAAGCCATTGCCTTAATACACTAATTTAATTAAAATAAATAAAATGTTTTTTTTTTTTTATTAAGGAATCAAAGTTTTATAATAAAGTAATAACTTTATTCAAAAAATAATTGTAATATTGTGCATTGATAAAATTAAGAAGAATATTTAATCAACTTATAAATATAGAATGTGTTTAATTTATTCTAGTCTAATCTCCGATTTCTGGAAGACTGACATCGGTTCTAGAATTCAAGATTCATCTCAATCTTAAATCACTATTAGGTCGCTCAAGCGGGAATTTATTATGTTTTAAATAATTGTGGTGGGTTATATCTGTTATGTTTGAATGGCACGACTAAACTAATTTTTAAGCCACAATTCTTCAACAAAATGTTATCTAATTTCAAAAAACAAGGATTAAGCTTTTTTAATTTATACCATTGTTGTTCGATCAACTATATAAGTCTTTCTCTGATGTTGAATGTCTTAGACCGTCAATACTTGCTGGAGGTAAGGGATAATAGATGATGTTGTATTACCTCATCAGGAAATATTACTTTATTATAATGTACTTATTAGAATATAACAAATTAATATTTAAATGGTGTTTAACTTGAGTAACTTTAATACGACTATCTTCTTTACGCAGACAATCACCTTCGCATTTAGTTGGTAAAATATCTTTGTAAATATTTGAATCATATTTCAGATCTTATTATCATGAAAATTTCTCTTTAAACTTAAAGGTTTGTCGACGAATAATTGTCACAAAATGTTAACAAAATTATTTGCTTAATATTATTTTAAATCTATTCAGCAAGTAACTTTGACCTACAATATTCTAGCAACTTCATATAAGTATTTTACTTAGTAAGTAATGTTTATATTATATATTTATTTATAATTCTAAAGTTTTAAGGCCCTACAAAGTTTGCATTACGTAAAAAACTTAGTACAGGTTACATTATAATACAAGAACTATTTTAATTTTCTTTTTTTAGTATCATAGATACTATGTTTTCGAAGGTCACTCGAGCCTCCACCTGTCTCTCTTAGCGCTTACTTTTCCTTTATAATTTTTTTTAAACTTTTTTTCCTCACTCATTCGTTCGACGTGCCCAAACCACCTGAACACGTTCTTCTTCATTCTCACCGTGACATCTTCGCTAGTACCTGCCATTCTGTGGATCTCTTCATTGCGGATTTGGTCAGCTAGACTGACTCCGCATATTCTGCGCAGAGATCGCATCTCCACAGCATTCATCTTTCTTACATTCTTCTTCTGTGTTACCTACGGTTGGCTGCCGTATAACAACGTCGGTAACAAAACTAAAAATAAACAATTAAAATAATATGAATAAGAATACTATTAAGAAATCGCGTGTAAGACAAATTAAATTTAAAGATAATATTACATTATTTAACATACATATGATGATTTTTGAAGACAATATTAACTGACAATTAAATATAAATATTTCTCTTTAATTCATTTAAATGATATTGTTTCAATAAAATTATTATAAACGAGATATTTTCCATTTTTCTAGAACTCCCAAAATTTTGAAACAGTAGCACGCGCCACGTTCACGAGCAGACTGAAGCGAAGACAACCGTGTTATTAAGTGTACCAACAATGGCAGTGTAAAAAAGTGTTTTAAATTATTTTCTTTTAGAATGTTAGCAGAAAATTTATTGAAAGTTTTACATTTTATATAAAATATTAACATTACGTTAGTCATGTTTTCTTAAATTTAAATAAATAAAAAAAAAAGGAATTGTGCAATAAGAGTGCCAATATTGATAAATTTTTGATTATATCAAGGTGGTAGAGCCTAGCTGTAGTTATCTGACTGCAGCTCGTATTGGGCTGGCTCGACCGGGGAAGGACCACCCTCTCACAGAAGACCGACGCGTAGTAACCAAATTCATTTGGTTATGTTCCGTCGGTGAGTGAGAGAATCCGGAAGCCCAAACCCCCCCCCCCCCACGCCATGAAACATGAAAGCGATGCCGGAAAGAAAAATACCCCAGGAGGGTACCGGCTTTGATGAAGCCGGGGACCCCCTCCCCGAGCAAAATCGGGGAAATAATTCTCGGATTTTGCTCGGGCTGCCCGTCGTATCTGGGGCGGGCAAAGTATCGCCTTTTGTGTTTTTTGAGGGCAAACGACGAGTCAACGCAGCGGCACCCCGACCCACTCTAAATGTGGACTTTTGCAACATTCGGGGACTTCATTCCAACTTGAACGCCGTCCACTATCATCTAGAGACGGCGCAGCCGGCCTTGTTGTTTCTGACGGAGACGCAGATATCTAAACCTAGCGACACAGCGTACCTGTCATACCCCGGGTATAATCTAGAACACCATTTTATACCACACGCCGGGGTATCTGTGTTCGTAAGGGAGGATATCTGCTACCGTCGCCTTCAGGTTTTTGAAGGTCGGGACCTGTCTGTACTCTGGCTGCGCGTGGACATGGACGACCATGTCAGAGTCTACGCATGCCTCTACAGGTCCCATAGTGGTAATGCAGAAACGGATCAACTCTTGGGCCATGTTCAGGCGAAGATTGACGATCTGCTTTCACAGATTCCCTCCGCCGAAGTCGTAGTCCTCGGTGACTTCAATGCGCACCATACCGATTGGTTAGGGTCACGTGCCACCGACTACGCGGGGAGATCTGTGTTTGACTTTGCTCTGGCAAATGGTCTGTCCCAATTGGTCAAGACGCACACTCGTCTACCGGATGTGGACAGCCATATGCCCTCTTTGTTGGATCTTCTGCTGACTACACATCCCGGAAAGTACCAGGTCACTGTCGAGGCTCCGTTAGGGTCCTCTGATCATTGTCTGGTACGGAGTGTAGTGCCCATTCAACGTTCGGGTCGCACAACACCTGCGACTCGACTCGTCTGGCACTACAAGTCAGCGGATTGGGATGGAATGCGGTCCTTCTTTGCATCCTACCCATGGGGGCCGATTTGTTTCCCTTCCGATGATCCTAGTGACTGCGCTGCGGCTGTAGCTGATGTGATACTACAGGGCATGGAACTATTTGTACCAAGCTCTGTGGTACCACTTGGTGGCAGATCGCGGCCTTGGTTTGATGCGTCTGTCAGGGCTGCAGCAGCTGGCAAACGGCAGGCTTATCAAGCTTGGGCCAATGCGTTAGTCACTAAGGATCCGAACTCTAGAGTTCTGAAGAGGAAATATAATCGTGCCTCCAGATTCTTCAAACGGCAAATCGCTAGAGCAAAGTTCAAGCATATCGTCAAAATTGGGGATCAGCTGGCAAAATACCCGCCTGGCACGCGCAAATTTTGGGCGCTTTCAAAGGCCACTCTGGGCAACTTTAGCCAGCCATCCCTACCGCCGTTGCACATGGGGAATGACTTTCTGGCCCATACGGCAAAAGAGAAAGCCGATCTCTTGGGCACTCTTTTCGCCTCCAACTCGACTTTGGACGACCAGGGGAAGACACCGCCTATCATCCCGCGGTGTCAGAGCTCAATGCCGGAAATAGTTTTTAGGCAGAAAACTATTAGGCAGTCTCTATTTTCCTTGGACGTTCATAAGTCGAGTGGGCCGGATGGCATTTCTCCATTGGTGCTACGAACGTGTGCCCCTGAGTTGACTCCAGTGCTAACGCGTCTATTTCGGTACTCCTACCTTAAAGGCGTAGTCCCGGTCTCATGGAAGCGTGCCCTCGTCCATCCGATCCCTAAAAAAGGTGATAGCTCGGACCCAGCTAACTACAGACCTATCGCCATTACCTCTCTGCTCTCCAAAGTAATGGAGAGCATTATCAATAAACAGCTCCTAACATACCTCGAGGATCACCAGTTGGTCAATGACCGGCAATATGGCTTTCGCCATGGTCGATCGGCTGGTGATCTTCTGTTATATCTTACGCACCGTTGGGCAGCTGTTATTGAAAGTAAGGGAGAGGGTCTGGCAGTTAGTCTGGATATGGCGAAAGCCTTCGATCGTGTATGGCACAAGGGGCTTCTTTCGAAGCTACCTTCCTATGGGCTTCCCGAGAGTTTATGCAAGTGGATCACCAGCTTCCTCACTGGGCGGAGCATACAGGTCGTTCTCGACGGTTTTTGCTCGGACCCCAAGCCCGTGAACGCTGGTGTACCCCAAGGCTGCGTGCTATCCCCAACCCTGTTCCTCCTGCACATCAATGATATGTTGGATGTCTCCAACATACATTGTTATGCGGATGACAGCACTGGGGATGCGGTATATTCCGGCCGTGCAGGTCTCTCTCGGGAAAACGTCGACGAGTGCCGAAAGAAACTTGTGTCTTCTATAGAGACTTCCTTGGGGATGGTCTCTGAGTGGGGTGAACTGAACCACGTTCAGTTCAATCCCCTAAAGACACAAGTTTGCGCGTTTACCACTAAGAAAACCCCATTTGTCGTATCACCGCTCTTCGAGAGCACTCCTCTTAATGCCTCGCCAAGTATCAGAATACTGGGTCTCGACATTTCGAGCGACTGTCAGTTTCGTGGTCATCTGGAGAGCAAGGCCAAGTTGGCCTCGAAGAAATTGGGAGTGATCAATAGAGCGAGGCAGTACTTCAAACCTGGCCAAAGACTTGCGCTCTATAAGGCGCAGGTCCGGCCTCACATGGAGTACTGTTCTCATCTCTGGTCCGGATCACCCCAATATCAGCTTCTACCATTTGACCGCGTACAACGGAGAGCCGTTCGAATTGTTGGGAACCCGGTGCTCTGCGAACGGCTGGACTCTCTGGCATTGCGTAGAGACGTGGCTTCTTTGTGCGTCTTCTACCGCATTTACAACGGGGAGTGTTCCGAAGAACTATTCGATCTGATGCCTGCCGCCGAATTTCATCACCGCACAGCGCGCCATCGCCTCCAATACCATCCTTACCACCTGGATGCGTGGCGATCCTCCACTGTGCGGTTCTCAAGGACATTTTTTCCACGTTCCACTCGCTTGTGGAACGAACTACCTTCGGCGGTATTTCCAGATCGGTACGACATGGGTACCTTCAAAAAATGCGTTTATTCCCACCTACAAGGCCGGCAACACTCCTGTAAGTCCTCGGATGTTGCAAGAGTTCATGGGCGGCGGTGATCACGTCCATCTGTGACCCGCCAGCTCGTTTGCCCTCCTCTTACATAAAAAAAAAAAAAAAAAAAAAAAATGTAGTTATTCTATACTTATAATAAAGAAATATCTTTCTAATTTCGAAGTGAAACATATACAAAGCATATATTTTATCGGATTCGATAATTGATGTGTCAGATATAGTAGCTTTATCATGCGCGAAACGATATATTGAAGAACCAAATGACAACCAGACAATAAACAAACATTTGTGACTGACATCACAAATGTTTGTTTATTGTCTGGAAGATTTTACAAACAAGCGATGTTTGCGGTGCCCTGACAAGTCAACTTTGTTGGTGAACTAATATTATAGTATTACGGAAGTACATAGCTTGAAGGAATATCATATCACGAGCTCCGTCAGATATGTGTTTATATTTTCTTTAAAGTTCTCTTGGCAACTTTCCCGTTTTTGGAAAGGTTGTTTTCATTTAAAAATTTAAAAGACTATTATAGTTTTCTTATAAATTTTATTCTAGATATATTTATGTTTGTATGCAATTAACTGTAGAAATTAGATTTGTCGTATGTTAAATAGTATTGACAGCATAACCTAACGCTCTCACACAAGATCGACAAGAAGGAACTATTATAACTTAGTTTCCTTGAGTAAGAGAATCAGAAGCCATCAGTAAAAGGTCGAATCCTTTTACTTCCATTTAAAGCTTATTCGAAGTGGTGTTCATTAGCTGCAATATAGTCTTTTAAACGTTAAGGCAATTATCAGTAGCAGCACGCACTCCTTTTGTGGGAAAATTCTTCACTGCCAATTATATGGTTTTAAGGATTGTCAATTACCATTGCGTTACGAGCAAAAACTATTTTCTAAAACTGACCATAAATCATACTCCAGTAAGGTCAGGACTAGGTGACGGCCAGTCTTCAGCTCTGATGAAGTCCGGAACTTTTGTTTCTAGCCAAGATTGGGTGAATCGAGATTCCTAATATGTTAGTACCCTTCTATACAAAAAAATAATTTATTCATAATTTTTAATTTAAAAAGTTTGCGGCATTGTTCGAAACAGTGAGGATTTTATTTATATCTGAATTTCACACAATCGTCATCTTCCTGCTCTTTTCTAATTTTGGGATCGTTGCAGTACGTATTTTCCTTCCATAATCTCCTTTACTCGTCATCTCTGTACACACTCCCTTCTACTCCATATCCTCTTTCACGCAGTTTATCCATCTTTTTTTCGGCCGTCCTGTAGGAGAGACCTGTCCATTCCTCCACTACCATACCCAAAACTTTTTTGGTACATGCATAAAAGGCATGTACCCAAAAAAGTTATCTAGTACTCTAGACTCTTCTCTTCCTAAACCATGTATTGGACATAGCCAAATCGAACGCTAGCGCGGCTTCCAGCAACGCCTCACCTTCATCAATACAGTGACCAAAACCCCAACTACCATGTATTCTTTCCTAATCATCATTCATACATCCCACATGCCCATTAAAATCACTCGTCATATATATCTGCTCATTGTCCTGAACATCCATCATAGCGGAATCAAAATCTTCCCAAAACTTCCCTCTCATCCTATTATTACACCCGGTTTCAGCATACACACTTAATACATTAAAAATTAAACCTTCAAAAATAATTTTAACAGCAATGATTCTATCTATCACTCACCCTCTTCACCCCAGTCACACCCTCTTTTAAATTTACATCAAGCAAAATTCCAACACCACTCCTTTTTCCTCCACTACTTTACTTGTACTTGTACAACTTTTGATCTCTTCCATTTCCTGTAAAAATGTTACATTTATTCGTTTTCGCTTTAACACGTCCGCAATTTCTCGTCCTCTTCCAATCATCTTACCAAAATTCTAACTTCTAAACCTCAGTCTTACATCCTTTTGTTTCCGGGCTAGCTTCCTGCGTTGCACCGGTATTACCATACTGCTAAAAGATAGGCGTTGTTTTACGGCCGGCCGCCTGCCTGACGGCAACCCTCTGTGGGAATGCTTAATTTGTTAAAATTATAATTTTAATAAAGGTTATTATTACTACTACTTTTATATTAGTTGTAAATATACATAATAAATTAATATTTATATCAACAACAATTAATAAAATATAATTGGTAAAGTGTTTAAATATCCTGATGAGTAGAGATTTAATATTGTATATAAGAATTTGTCAAAACGAACAATGACATGCTTATCTATAGAACACAATATCAAATGTTATTTACACATATCTAATGGTTAGGAAATTAAATATCATATTATATTGTATAAAATTTTTCCTTATTCTATTATTAACTATTGTAATTGTAATTTAAATTTTAATGTCTAATTACCGATAAATGATAACTAAAGGTTTAGAGATAGTTAATACAGCTTCCAGTAGATGGCACTATGACACATTGCATTCAAAAATGTGATAAGTTATACAATTGACAGTTTTAACTCTTGCGATTTTAATTAATTAATTAATTTTTTTATTAAAAAAAGAAATAAATAAATAAGCAGGATAATATTTCTTCGTCTACCACTTATTTAAGTACTTATGATATCTTGTCGTTAGTTAGTCCAATGTCTTTGATTTTCGTACTATATGCATTGATACCTTTATATCTTTTTTGAAATGGTTTTTATTGTCAACATAAATAGTCGCAATTTGTTTTCAAATTCAATCTTCTCTTAAAAGCACTTTTGTTTAATAATAATCTTGTTAATTGTTTAAACGTATATTAAAATAACTTTCTTTGTTGGTTTGTATTTTGTACGTTTTACTAAATTACACTGCTTCTACATTACCTTAATATTGTTTTAAATAGTTGTCACTCTGGTCATGTATTATTGTAAGTTACACGACAGATTTATGCAACTAAACATTTTTAATAGATTATTTAAAACGCGAGTACGATGTTGATATTACGGCAGTACTGAATTTCACTTAATAAATATTTAAAATGTATCCTTCAATATGACATTAAATCCGGACAACTTTTAACGCACGATTTTGATAAGGACTTAAGAATCATTTGGTAAATTTGCAGAAAACAACAAGTAATTAATGATAATTTCACTATATATTTATATATTTTGAAGATATAATAGTAATTATGATATATAGGGTAAATAAACTCGTCTCTTAGTACAACGTTATATAGACACATACATACTCAAGTCGTAGTGAAAATACTGTAATGAAATGACATGGCGTATAATTTTATTTACTCTAATGAATAAAATATGAGATCTTTTGACGTGAATGTTCACGTAACTTGATCAGTTAATTTTTTGGTCCACTTTTTAAATTACTTCAGTATATGATGTTTTTAAAAAGTGTGGGATATTTTTGTTATTGGTTGTTTATAATAATTATCACGTAAAATGAGGTCGCAATTCTAGAATAAAAGGAATTTAATATTTTCAAAGTTGTTTTAAATGAGTTACGCTAATATTTTATATATTTTTTTATATATTATTGTAGTTTGGTATTTATGTTGCTCAAGTAAAAGATTGTTCTTCTTATTCAACAATTTCATTATATTACAAAATACTTGATTAGTATTTTAACTAATAATAGCAATTCCTTTACTAATTATGTAAAAGGTTGTTTTCTTTCCTTCAGACGAAGATTAAAGGTTTTTTTATCAAACCTCATTAGAATAAAGATCCAGAAGTTCAGTGAAACAATTTAATTATCAATTGTGAATCATTGATGAATAAATAAAGTAAATTATTGAAATCATATTACATTTTTATTTAATCGCTTTAAATGTTACATGAGGAATATTTTTATTGCATAGTTATATACAAAAGTTAATAAAATGTAATTATTACTAATAAATAGCAGAAAAATTACATAAATTAATAATGGATCTTTGTCTATTTGGTCGGTAATTTTTCGAAGCCTTTCGAAGCTAATAATTATATATTTGAATAAATATTGTATATTCCCGCGTTGAAAATAAATATTTCTTGTAAAAGAAATGGAATAAAACACTTATAATTCTTGAAACCTTTTATCATTCTGGGCTAAAGTATCATATAAGTTAATAATATTGCATTTGAAGGGATTACAACCTAAAAAATTATATTTGTTTACTAAAATGTAGAGTTTTTGGCGTAGTAAGAACGTATTTGACTATTTGGCATTCAACTTTAAAGCTGATGCCAAATATGCAATAGGTTATCAACAACGTAAACTTTAATACAACACTTATAGTAGCTTGAGTAAAATCTACCATAAAGTTTTAAGTGCACATAAATATAAGCTTAAATAAATAAAGAAACCAGACATTGTAATAAATATTTTTTTTTAAAATAAATATTATATTAATAATAATATTTATAATATTCTACATATAAATTTGAGCGTGATAGGATTAATTGTGACGAAGTAAACAGTACTTTGTCACGAGTCCTTCATTGGTTCCAAATTAAAAATTTAGTCTTAAATGCTAAGAAAACTAAATGCATAGAGTTTACACTTCCTAATGTATAGCTTACTTACGGACTGACACTGACCTTTTTTGTATTGTAATAATTGACGATTCAAAAGTGCGTGTAAATGCCTATTTGAATAAATATATTTTAAATTTTGAATTTTGAATTTATAAATGTAGAATACAAGTCTATAGAATGCAAATTGCAAAGTTTGGCCCTATCATGAATATATTGATGATTTAAAAATTAATATAATCTAGATTTTAACTTATTGTAACGTAACAATTAAATTATTAATTCATTTAAGTCAAGTCAATAATTTTTCTATCAATTATAATTGTCATTGTTTCATTTCCTTTCGTTAACTTTAACTTTCTTCAAAACTATGTTTGTTGTGTTGTTTAATTCGATACAAGAGTAATTAGTTTTCTTGAATCCGATATACAAGGAAAGCATCCATTTTGATATGTAAAACAAAGTAAATAAAAAAAATATATTTGAAATTAAAAAAAAATACATTTACGCGGTTTCGCGATCATCTAGAATAAGAAAAAAACTACCAGTAAACGTTATATAAAGCACAGTCAGGTCACACATACTACTCTCTTCTCTTGGCCGATTTACCATAGTTTTAGCTTCTGCCATTGGACTTAATACAGCGAGCAGCGGTTCTTCTGTTATTATTGTTAGATTAAAACATATCCGTTAAGTCAATAATTGATAATATTAATGTTTGTCTCAAAAGTTATTTAGAAGGGAAAAACTTATTTGCCTTTTAAAAAGTTTTTAAAAGTTTTTTGTCGTGGATCCCTTTTTTATTTACTTTTTCCACTTAAAGTGAACATGATATTGTATAGTTATTTTGCAGTCCTAAAACTTACATACTAGATAGAAATTACACTTTCATTTTTAAATAATTGTGTACTTGTCGTAACTTTATAAATAAATAAAATTAGAATTTCCTTTATTAATTTCGAAAAACGTTACCCCTTTAGACAACACTGGCAAACTCAAATAATAAAATAAACGCCCATTTAATAATATTAACAATATTAATAATAATTTTCATACGATCCTCGTAGCTTTTAAACGAAGCTATTGCACTTTCGTTAATCATTCTTAGGAATTTAATTATTCAGCGTTTTTACTGATCAAAGCGTAATAACGAAATTTACAAGTTATAATTATTCAATTAATTAACTAGATATTGTATATATTTTTGCTCCTAGTTAAAGTCAAGAAACCAAACATGTTATTATATTCTTACTTACAATCTAATGACATATTTCTAATCTGTTTAGGCGAATTCTGTAAGTTATATCACAATATTCTAACTCCAAATGTATTTTATATATAACAATTTGTGAGTATAATATTTGATTATTATTATTTTTTGTTTAATTAGGTTAGTTTAATAATCATAGTCATTTTATAACAGAAAAGGCATGCCAAGAACTAAACAGGACATGTGAAAAACAAATAATATTTTGTAATTTAATATATAATTATAATAATATACTGATAGTTAAATATGAGCCTTATCCTACGAACAAAATATGAATATAATAAATATATTGTGAGTGAAGTGAAAGCGGTGAAGGTCCTAAATTAAGCTTTTAATATAAAATAACATTTCATACCTCGAGCAGTTCATATGCATGCGGTATTTTTATATAAAAAAATTAATGTTTTCAATTAACATAATAATATGCCAAGTGCATATTAATATACTTCATAAATTCTGTACGTGGGTAGGTGTGGGTACAAATGAGATCTAAAATAAATTTTCATTCCTTGTTATTTTATAATATTACCGTTGAATCGATTCCATTTAATTTCTTTCGTTATTTAATATTAACATTCATCAATAAAGATTGATTTGGTCACATATGCGCTTCTTGAACGCTCTTGGTAAATAAAGACATTTTTAGACAGCTTTGTACCCTAAGCTGTAATTATGCAATCATATTATGAGATAGAATCGAAAATTATATCATGTCCGTTAAAGTATTTTTTATAAAGATTTAAACTAAGTATATACCTAATATATTTAATTGTAATTAATATCAAGGCGTTATATTAAAACTATATTTAAAAGAAAAATGAACCATGGCTTATATATACATTTAAAGTGCAACGACGTGAAAGCTAAAAACTTGCTTTAAACGTCAAGAAATTGCATCCTTTCTTCAGTGGTTGGTAATGGCTAGCAATTAGTTTTAACGATAGCGGGTGGCACGTGACGTTCCAATCTGTTAATGGAGCTACTGGCAACGGAGCACTGACAACCGAGGTCTAATGACTCTCAAGTTAAAATTTACACAATATTTCTCGAGGTTCTTTCTGGTTTTATTAATGCCGTCTGATTTTTAATGCCCGATTTATAATTTAGGGATATGATAAACTTTCCGGAAATATGACAATTCAGTCACCAAACACCCAACCTATGTAACTTATTGTAGCTATATTTTTAGCTGTACAATTTAGTCTCATATTAAATGACTCAATATTAAAAATTTTACATTTTGAAATTTAATATAGTTTTAACGAATAATCTCACATCTCATCTCTACTTTTGCCTACATTTAATGTAGTTTCAGAATTTGTCGTATTTTATTTACCTTAATATCTTTATTAAAATCTAATTTAATTAAAATTCAATCTTGAATAAATAAGCGCCTTTCGTCATCATACAAAACAAAATCCAGTCTAAGTGATACATGGCTAGAGCTTAATTACAATATACTAAACCTTGAATCGGAGACGTAATCAAAGGGATGTTGTTTTGTGTATAAATAGAATAAATAAATAAGTAGTGGAGTCGAAATATGATTATAATATTTTCAATATAAATATATTATATATTACTACCTTTGCCTACGACGTCGTTTGCGCGAAATATATTGTAAAATAAAAGTAGCTTATTTTACTCCTTATAACACATTCAATACCCGGCAGGGAAAAATTGGTCCAACCATTTCTGAGGTTCGCTCTAACAGAGATTTTTCTTTTAAAACTGAATATGTATTTTCATGTGCATTGAGTAAAAAGCTGTTAATTTGGAATTACAAACATGTATAGATTTGATTAATAACGGGCATTAAATCATTTAATTGATTTTAAGAATATCCAAAAATAAATCACTATTAAAATCACCAAAATCCAAAATACAATCCAATATGCCCAATATAAAACATTTAAATATTTTCACAATTACATAACATAATTTCCCATCCAATTCTCGTCCTATGTCTTGACGATTACCGTATTTAAAAAGAAATGTGTTTAAGATATTTCTTATTATCGTATTGGCTTACTTCTTAAAAGATTACATTTCTGCTAATACATATATGTTTCTTATCCATTTAATAAAAGTATGATATGTAATAATTTCTAAAGGAAATAATGAAAATTTATATAATATTGCTCAAATGGGACAAGGATAAAGAAATAATTATAAATTTATATCATATGTACCATACTTAACACATAACAACAACTACATAATTAATAAGTACTTAGCGGTAGGTTAGAAAATAATGTCGCTAACAGGCTGGCAATTATCATAACCAACAGCTAACACTAATATAGCGATCTTTAAAATTCGATACTCTATATAGAAATAAACATGTTAGAAATGAAATATCATATATAGGCTTTCTATTTAATCTAATATAATTATCTCTAAGTAGTAAAATCGCACAATGAATACGGTCTGTATCTTGAATTTTATGCAAACTGAGTTAGATGAAAAATTTGTTGACTATTGACAGATAGATATACTCATCTCATTTTCATATGAAAAACGATTGGTGAAATGTATTTAATGTAAAGGAAAGGATCAGAATGTTATCCAATACATGAGGGTTATTTTTTTTATTACTCTATAGGGAAGCTTTCAACAGTTTGTTATTTATTATATATTAGCTGACCCGGCGAACTCTGTTCCGCCTTTCCAGTCAAATTTTTTACCATACTTAACCAAAGAAAAAAATTATGCTTAGCTGTCATTTACGTTTTGGTATTCCACTGTCATTTGCGTTTTGTTATTCCCTGTCAGATGCGTTTTTGTTATACCACGTTTTATAGTGACATGACGGAAACGTGGTCGGACGGGATAAAAAGTATATTATGTCCGTCTCCTGGTTCTAAGCAACATCTCCACCAATTTTCAGCCAAATTGGTTCATCCGTTCTTGAGTTATAAATAGTGTAGCTAACACCACTTTCTTTTATATATAGATTTAAAAATACTATTACTAAAAACGATCTATCCCTGTTTATCACACAAAAAAATATACTAAGAACAAATATGTGCTTAGCCATTTTAATTCAGTGTTGGAGACATCTTAGCAGTTAAAGTTCTTAGTTAACAATAAAAGGAAAGTAGTGTATATAGTTTTTCAGTTCGCTGAAGATATTTAACACTACTTTATTATTTAGAAATAAAAAGTAGTGCTGCTTGTAAATACGATGTACACGCAGAAATAATAATTAATTATGAAACAATTGTACCGGAAAAACTGTTAAGATCGCTTTTGTTTGATAAAAAATGTGTTGAAAATATTTAAAACCATTGTTATTGAAGATTCTTTATTAAATAATTTATAATTATATTTTAATGATTAAATTAGAGATCTTCTAATAAGCGTGTAAATATAAAATTGTATAAAGTTTAACAATTGAATATATATTTTGATATGTTTAGAGTTTAGAGTTCGTTTGTGACGTCACGATCAGGCAAAAAGACAAAACGATAGTTTATGGTATACAAAATATGGAGCAATAATAAGCATTATGGTGATTTTGTCGGGACTTAATATAATACTTTTAAATTTTATAACAGGGAATTTTTAATAATCATCTTATATTGAATTGCATCAGATATATTTTAATTTCGAAAATAATTTATTGTACTTAAATAGAATAAACTATATATATTAATGGCTCAATTTCGAGTTGTGTTCCACTAATGGGTTGAGTGATACGGAAGAAATACGGCCACTGAAATCACCATATGAGAGTAGCATTTTTTTGTATTACGAATAACGGATACACTAAATGGTTTTTTTTATTTAAGAGGAGCTCAAACGAGTTGGCGGGTCACAGATGATTTGTGATCACCGCCACCCATGAACTCTTGAAACATCCGTGGATTCACAAGAGCGTTGCCGGCCTCGGATGGTTTTACATTCCATAAGGTTTTAGATAGATATGGTGATTATGGTGGGTTGCGTGGTTTTTTAACCTATTTTTATATAACTTGATCCAATTATTTACTGTTTAAATTCGTTTATTGTATATGTGATTTTAGTGTTTACTTTTTATTTTACTACGTAAACTTTATAGTTTAACAGCTGTTTTCACTATTTTACTGTACTTTACCTACTCGTATGTACACACTACTGAAATCAAGGCCAATAACAATTACGTTTCTGTTATAATTCGTTACTTTAGATAATTTTCCTGAAAAAAAAATAATAAATTAAAATTTTAAATATACAGATTTAATTTCGAATTGAATTCGGAACTAAAAGAAAAAGGTAAGGAACTTCGTTATTGATTGGTATGCTCTGACTGCACACTTTCTTTTAATTTAAAAATTACAATTCAACTTACGTGACATTTCTAAATGTTTCAAAAACAGTATCGAAATTATATGTTTGTTATATTATGGTGTGACTTTATATCAGACTAGTTGTGCCCGTGACTCCATTTACCGGAATTTTGTTTTTTGTTTGGGCAGGCTGACTTTTGAAACATATTTTTGTGGACACGTATTGTATAGTTACAGTTATAGCCGGAACAAACAAACGGACAGAGATTTTTCTTAATTTGTTTTTTTTATTCAAGTCCCATATACATATATTTTTTGTAAAATTTTTGTATATGCATTTAATGAAAACAATAATTTAGAATTACATTCACTTAAATTCTATTTATATGTTTTTAATATAATAACTACAATTTAAACTTATTAATAGATCCTCCGTAATATACTCCGTACTAACTTATAGATAATTTCATTAGCAATCACAGTACCAATTCAATATTAACTAATTGTTACTTCTATTGCTGTTAAGCTTTTGTGTACGACATAGATTTAAACTGAATAAAATTCATTCATGTATGTTTGTTGTTGTTTAGAAGAGATATAGCTGTTACAGTTGCATGCCATAACAAGCAAGACAAAATTGATAGCTTTATCGAATTCAGACACGTACTGGTATTCCCTTATTCGTATAAGTCTACTTCCATCTTATTTTTACAATACAGTTGTAAACGTATACGTACATATTTTTTGGTCGTTATATCTGTGAACTTATTACGCTCACCGAAATATGAAGGTGTAAGATTTCTGACAATAGTAGTTATTGATTATACATAGGAGTGTTGATGTCCGACGGAAAATAACCAATATTATTTTCCCTATCGGGAATTAAGTGTAATCAACATAATTTCATATAAATAACATGGTTTGTAATTATCTTATGCCCTTTTGTATTTTGTTAAGTATTTTCTAAGATCTTAAAGCACATTTCTAAGTTTTAACTTTGTCGGTCTTAGGTTTACGATAGAATTGCCTTACAGATAATGACTAACAAACTCAAATAAATCAAAAATTTAATGATCAGAGTTTTATTATACACGATTTTGTAATAATTAGGCTTTTTATTTAAGGAATTCAGCAAAAAAACTGAATATATCGTATGACTATAATGAGATTGTTTATTTCAACTAACTAATCTGTGGAGCCACCAGTTGGAAGGAAAAGATATTGTTGCATTTAACGATTACTACTAAATAACAAGCATGAAAAAAACTTATAATCAGCACCACTATCTGCATATTTTGAATATCTTTTAGAAATGTATTTATAATATGCAGAATAAATGTTCTTTGTAACTAGTTTTTGTTCAGTTAAGTCTTTTTCTTCAATCACGCAAATATTTTACTTTTGAAACCTTGTACAGAATAGACTTGAATTGCAGTTCCAAATAGCAGGTCCATGAACAAGAAATGGTAGTTGTTCTTAACTAATATACCTATTGTGTTTCAATTGCTTTTTACATCTGTAAACAACTTTTAATATATACATAACGGAGGAACATGTTATACCGAACCAAATGGTTTAATCAAAACATGAAGTTATTTTAAGTTCAAAATCCTAATATAAAATACCCGTTCGAAAGTGTATTTAAATTTCGTAGCACTCATTCCAATACGAAGTGCTTCTCAAACTTTTGTAAGAGGCTTAATCGTAATCCAATCTATTATTTATACAATATCTTGTTTATTAAGAATTATAAACTTTTTATTCATGCAACTTTATTTTATAAGAATGTAAATTTCTGCATAATTCCGCATTTCAACTATCATATTTTTCGAATAATTCAAAATAAAGTTGTCTTTGATAAGATAAAACTAAGAATTATTAAATTAATTCAAGATTACTAGATAGATACAATAATCTTAATAAATAAATTGCAGCTGCTTTTGAATTTTAAATACCTGAATTTAAGTTATTGCGACTGAAAGTTAGGTATGCGTGTAATATTTGTATATATTATGTTACCTACATTTATATATAGTGTAATAAGAGAATGAGGATAGTTTTTTATAAGTATAACATACCTATTAATGTAATTGACGGAAATCTGAAAGTTATTATCTTGGTTGTTTGAAAAAGTATTAAGTTGTTTATATTAACTGTTTTGTGTACTACCGGAGAAAATAATAATTCAAGGAAACCAGTTTAATTCTTTACTAGAATATATTTATTAAATATATCATTGTATAAATCTGCTAATTATATTACAATAAAAATGCAATAGAATTAATTTGTATTTTTATACTTAACACATGAAAACCAATTGTTTTCTTTAATCATCACTACTATATAAATCTTTAGGTTTTGCTGTATATATATATTTTTTAATTTAATAATATTTCTGTCACAAATCATTGACCCAAAGTTTATAAATACAAATACCCATCAAAAATCTCTTTATCGAACATCGAACAAAAAATTATACCTTGAAAATATTGTGGAACTGTTTTATACTGACTAAAAATTTCTAGTTTTTTGACAATACAAATTCCGAATATCAATGGGAATGAACATAAATAAAAAATGTAACCTGACACATTGACAGAATTTTGCCCTACAAGCCCTTTGCCTTTGCCCTAGCAAGAAACTATAGATAATAGTTAAGTTAAGTTTAAACTATCTAAATAAATTTTATATTGCACATTTCTTTATCATGTAAATATTTAATTAAATAAAAAATATTTGCTTGATAGCTGATTTAGCTTACCACATAGTACAAGTAGAAAATAAGTACCATATGGTAATCTAAACCAGCTGGCATGGGTTTTATTAGTAAATTGGGTAATTTATTGCTCGGGGCAGAAATTGTGTCCGTCATTCCTACATTTGTACCTTACATCCTAGAATGAAATATTATTGATGTAAAGAGGGAGAGCATACATTGCGCTTTTATTATTTCCTTCAGGGGAAATAGGTAGATTCTATATTTATCTAATATAAAATCTTAATTATATTTCTGTACGAATATAAAATACGAATTATGAATGTGAAAGATTTTATACGACTTTTTATTTTAAAACGCTTTAAACACTTATAAGGACTTAAGTGTAAAAGGTTTGTAAATAATTTGGAAATCCAAAAAACCAGTCATTCCGTTACTATTTATTGAAGTATGAGGAAATTTAGTAATTCATAGATAAATTTCAGTAAAGTCGCTGATATAATTAAAGCTAAGCTGAGTTCTAAATATATATGCTATAATACAATGATTCAATACATAAGGAATGCTCACAGAGTCACCAGCTTAGCAACAAATAAAAAAGGTGTCTTCTTTGTGACTTGATGAATTAAGAGAAAATAACCAAAATAATTTGATGTTGTTTGTAGTGGATTATTTTATATTGGACATTAGTCACAGCACGCTTCTCTTGTCGATTAGACTTTTTTATTTAAGTATTTCTAGAACTGTGCTAAAAAATAATAAGAACATAGTCAATTAAAAATATTAAAATGAAAACACCTTTCATGTATGTGCCACCTTTTTCGGATTTAGAAGATATTATCGTTCTATTCTGTGTTTTCTAAAAATATTATAGTAATTCTAGCAAAACGATTGTTTTTCTGAAGTGTTTTTCCAATTAAATAGCTTTCGTTCTGTAAGCCCAATAATTTGAATTCGATATTTCAATAATAAAAATAAAAGTTACCCTATAGTTTCTAAGTACACTATGAATTGGCTGCCACTTTTTCTAAGATAAGTCCCCGATAACCGTCACCTTCCGTCCCTGGAATGCGGTCTGTAGTCATTATGAGTAGTATTATTTCTTTTTAAATATGTTTGGTTATCCATTTTGAAACATTTGTTAGGATCTTATCAATAAAAGGTACTCGTAACATACAATTAAACTTTTTAAGTTTGATTAAGACAAGTCTACAAACACAAGTCTATTATTCTATGTCGCTGAATAGCGGCGGTCATGCGAAAAGTAATCTTTATACATATATATTTCAAAAAAAATATTATAATTTTTAATTTCAACACTTATTGATCGTTACTGTTTTTTTATATTTCGAAGGAAATATATACCTTTAGTACTTTTAATGTCTTGAAAAATTTTAATTTCAAAACAAAAATGAGGATGACTTTCGAGATTTAAAATTTAGAATTATAGAAAAGAAATAATAAGACATAAATAATTCATATAATTTTCAGGGTCTCCCTGACAATCCCTACAAAAAAAAATATAACTTAATAAGAAACCATAAATATCTGTCTGGAATTTGAACTAATTTAGCGACAAAGTGAATTATTAATTTAAAATTAATAATACAGAAAATTTTATAACGTAATGTGAAGTATGTATCGCATGCATTTTGTACCGAAACACGATGTTTTCCTGCTATCATGTCACAGCTTCCTAATATTAGAACACGTTCCTTACACAACGTTATATTATGAATACTTCATATTCTAAAGTCAAACAGACATTTTGTTGATGTTTATCAAAACGAAATGTTTATTAAATAAAGAGAAATACCAACACTATGAAAATAATTCATATCCAAAATTTTAGTACATTATAGAATAGCAGCGGCAGCATTTCATTAAATAGACCTTTATCTTATTTCATTACTTTAAACGACGATAGTAATATTATATTTAAAAAAAAACAGATAAAAATAAACCTATTCTAATAGAGATATTAACTGTTACCACTAATTTTGGATTGCCAAGTAATATCATGTAGTTGAGTAATACATACACTATTTAGTTACAAGAACCAATCATTTCGAATCTTAAATTTTACACAGTCGGTTACTATTTAAAAGATAATGGTTGTTGGTAAGTGATAGTTTCTAAAAATAGACTATAGGTGAGAATGAAACGAGGTTAACGAGCTTTCTATCTGAATGTCAAGCAGAAGCTGTTCACCAGTAAAGCCATCTACACAGTTCAATACCCACATGGCAATATCTTTGCTTGTATTTCATTCAATTTAAAATTTTATCAGATTATATGAGTAAAGCTACATATTCTGATAACAATAACAGTGACTGTTGCAAAATTAACCTGCTTGCGATCAACCATGTCTCAAATAAAAGTAATGAATCTAGCCACGCTGGAAGAAATAAAAATTAATAACATATGAAATATATATTTTCCGAAAACCTTGAAGAAATTCAGGCGGAAGGAGTGTTTGCTCATGATCAAATCAATCAAAAATCAATCATCAAATCAATTGCCCTTCCGCATTTTTCTTTTTTCTTTTAAGTTATTGTTCTTAATCCAACTTAAATTATAAAACCAGACCGAAGTCCATCGATGCAACATATTTGAGCTTAAAACAATCCAACATTCTAAATATGAATCTTGAAAACAGCTGGACCGGTTGGTTCCAGAATATATTCTGATATATATTGGAATAGATTCCAATCCTTCAGGAAACCACACTCGCTCTTCGGCACTAAATATTTCGCCCGGGCACCCAAATTGCTTAGCTTCGGCCGGTGCTGCATACATAGGTTAAAACATTATATAAGATATATTTTCTGACGCTTTTGTCATTTAAATGAAGACGGCATTCATAAATTAAATTAGTATTCATATTAGTGACTAAATATTAAAAAAAAATAACGCTCAATAAATAAATCAACGCTCAAGGGAAATCTACAATAAAATTTATATATTATTTTAGTTTTTGATTTCTGTTATTACTTTATCTTATTACGAAATCCTATTTAACTTGATAAAATTTTTAATAAACCTACTTCATTGATCACTTCCGCTTATAAAATAGTAAAGACAGACATGCTTTAAAACAATTGATTAACAAAGAAAATCTTTCAGGATACACAAAAGGAAAGTCACTCAAGTGGAGTACAAGCGAAGTTAAGGTAAGTAAAAATTATTAATCGTTTCTAATATTATATTCGAGATTTTTTTTATTTGTATCCATATTTTTAAATAATGCCTTTATATGCAAATAGAAATTTTATTCTCATTTCATGTTATTTATTGTTAAATATAAGGATTTCTTAAAATAAACCCCTAAAATTGAACCTTGGACACTAGCACTTCATATATTAAGTATAAGTGATTAAAAATCTCAATAACATATGATTTTGATGTATGAGTCATTATATTTCAACAAATGACCCCATGCTTACCAAAGTTAGTTTAGTCTAATAAAAGTCTATAGTCGACAGAAAAGTCTTGAAGTACTTTCAAAATTCGAGTGATCTTTTCATCCCAACATCATGGCTAATGAACGGCTCCCAATTTTTTATACTGAATTTATTAAAAAACCAGCATCGTGGTCTCGATTGAGGTCTACAGAACCTACAATGAAATGTATTGAAGTATGGAATTGAAACATCATAGCTGACCTAATATGGCTACCAAAATGAACTTCATTGAGGTCCTTAACCTATACAAACAGTTATTAGACTAAACCATTTTTGATAATCATGAAAATCAAAACGTAAATAATTCTAAATCGTCTGGTTCTCACCTAAAGATGGGTGTTCCACAAGGATCTATTCTGGGCCCCTTTTTGTTTTTACTTTATATTAATGACTTGCCCTTTTTTGTTAAGGGTGTGTGTGACATTGTACTCTTTGCTGATGACACCTCGCTTATTTTTAAAGTTGAGCGTGATAGGATTAATTATGACGAAGTAAACAGTACTTTGTCACGAGTCCTGCATTGGTTCGAAATTAATAATTTAGTGTTAAATGCTAAGAAAACTAAATGCGTAGAGTTTACAAATCCTAATGTAAAAAGTAAAAATTTTAACTTGCTCCTTAACAATGAAGTGTTAGAATTGATTGACTCAACAAAATTCTTAGGTTTAACATTAGATAGAAAGCTCCAGTGGAACCCCCATCTCTCAACACTCGCAGCCAAACTCAGCTCCGCCGTCTTTGCAATTAGAAAAGTTAGACAATTAACGGACATAAATACGGCTCGACTTGTTTATTTTAGTTATTTTCACAGTATTTTATCTTACGGTATTTTATTATGGGGCAGTGCTGTCGAAATTAATTCTATATTTATTTTACAAAAAAGAGCTGTGCGGCCTATTTATAACTTAAAAGCTAGAGATTCTCTGAGAGATGTTTTTAAAGAAATAGGTATTCTTACAGTCGCTTCCCAATACATATTTAATAACATTTTATATATACGTCAAAATTTAAATAGTTATATAAAAAACAGTGACAGACACGCGATAAATACGAGAAATAAAAACAAACTCGTAACGCCAAAGTTTCGGCTTCAAAAAGTTAATAAATCCTTCATGGGTTTGAGTATACGCATATATAATAAAGTTCCACAAGATATCTTAGACCTTCCATTTCTTAGTTCTAAAATCAAAAGTTTATTGTTAAATAAAGCTTATTATAACGTTCAAGAGTTTTTAGTGGATCGAAATATGTGGAACTCAAGTTGTTGAATCATTTGCAGGATTTATATTATATTATAATATACATCACCTATTGTTATATTTCTTTTGAAAAGAGCAACTGTTGAGTTTCTGGCCGGCTCTTCTCAACAGAGCAGCATTCCGAGCCGGTGGTAGCTTGCTTACGGACGGACTACACTGACCTTTTTTTGTATTGTAATAATTGACGATTCAAAAGTGCGTGTAAATGCCTACTTGAATAAAGATATTTTGAATTTGAATTTGAATTTGAAAAGGAAATCTGACAAAAAATTGTTTGTAATAAACTTTACTCTAATTAAACGAACACGTTGAGGCACGTTCTATCTGAGGAAATTTTAATTGTGAAATAGTTGCTGGATAGTGTCTGTAGACATTCTGAAAGAATATTGAAGAATTTGTGATAGTATCATTTCCTTGTTTTTGCTGTCCATTATTTTTTAATTCTTAGCAAGGTTTCCTTAAATAATTATTTAAGATTCGTTTCTAAAATCAATAGCTTAACAAATTTAATAAAAAAATATTTTGTAAGAAAGTTTTATTTTTTAAATAAGGTTTTCATTAGGTTAGCTTTGCAAAAAATATAGTCGACAGAAATATCACAATATTTTTGTGCTAATTAAGTTTGGTGGCAGCGAAGGATGCAAAAAAAAACAATTTATTTTATAAAATTATACTAGTGAGGAGTTACAATAAAAATTTATAGTTAATTAATACTAAAAAAAGGTGATTCCAGGTCAGCGATTGACCCAAGAATGAATATATTTTATCCTCGATTCCCATCGATGGTGAGAACGCAAGCCGTATGGTGTCTTCTTCAGGATACTCGAAGCGTGGTGTCAGCATTTAACCGTGTGAAACCAAGTTGGTGCTTACTATAACAATTGCCCTTGGCTATGCTTGCGTAACATGCTCATTATACTTGTACTCAGAAAGTAGTTTATTTTTTTGAAAAATAAAACAAAATATTACTTAGTTTGCAGATCTTCCCTATATTTAAGATTATATGTATTAGATAAGCATTTATAATATAATAACTAAATTCATTTTAGAAACAGAATACAAGATCCGTTGGAGTATAGAGAGATTCCATTTCATAGGAAAAAATATTAAAAGATCATATCAGATCAGAAATCATTTAACACTTAGATACGTTTTTTTCAAAGAATTTTGCTTCAGTAAAGTATTTTTCAGAGCGTCAAATGTAAATTGCTACAAAAATGTTTACCGTATATGAAGTAAAATTAACCTACTATAGATTCACATTAGCATTAATTCGCAATAGCTCTGAGTAATTAATAAAAATATTTATCTATGACTATGTATAATGCTCACAATGTAATTCACTGAATTGATAATGGATCCATTAGTGAAGCATTCCGATTATTCCGTTCTAAATTTCTAATTCATAAATTCATGTCATTCCTGAAATGATCATTTTTCATCGCCATGCTGTTCTGAAGATGTAAATAATGTTCTTAAATTACTAAAGATTGGTGAAGATATTTTAAGAAACTTTAAATCTTATATGTAAATATTTTTTTTTATGTTTGCGTTTTAGAATAAAAGTTAGTAGTGTGGTATTTGAAATACCGCTATGTTTTTTACACTTTAACACTCTTTACGTTCTGTGAGTTGCGATTTAATGACTTTAGTTGTTCGCAATAAACAATCGCGTCTTAATAAAGGTAATAAAAAACTTTTTTTTAATTGCCTGAAATTTGTTGATTTGAGGTAATCACTTCTAGTATTTCTAATATTTTGAAAAGACACAAGGTCACAAAACTTTTCGAAAAAACGTGAAAAAGCTGAAGAGCTAAAAAAGCTACTGCAGAAAAACTAGTAGAAGTTAACAGCCGAACGAATGTTCGAAAACTACTACTAACTATAAGAAGCTTAAAACTCGTAATAGTTTGGTTTTTTAATCACAATCCGCTAAACCCCTTACGAATTTCCTTTTTTACAGTTTTATATTTTTTATTTTCGAAACAAGGATATTATTGCATTTTATTTATTGCATAGGTATTTTTTTATTATATGATCTTTAGATACCTAAAATTAAATATATAAGCGTAACGATGATATTCACGACATTGCAGATATTAAAAACAATACACGCTTTGAGGGAACTAGACTACAAAAATGAAACTTACTTGCAGGTTTAAAATTTTTGCCTCTTTATCTGTTTGTTTGTCCAACGCAAGTTCAATATATAAATTTTTATCAAATTCCTTGTTTTTTAAACATCCCAGACATATATTTCAGTGTAGAACACCTAATAATATGATATTTAGTGTAAGTTTTGTTTTATATTTATGTCAAAGTATTTCAAACAAAATTTAAAACACTATGGTAAAATAATATAGCTGTAGATAGTACGAGTATGTATAGATGTAGGTAGAATAGCTGTTAACTAGAGTTGGTTTTAAGCAGGGTAAAAAATCGGTAAGGTTTTATTCAAGAGTTTCAAATTTCAGTAGACTAAAATTATTACAAGATTTTGAATTAGACTAAAATTACTACGATTGAATGTAAATACAAAACTTTCCATGTAACATAGTATAAAAAATATTAATAATATAAATATGTGCATATATCATTACAATTTAAAAACAATTAAACTACTTAAAAGAATCTACTTTACTATTTTTTTTTGTTAAAATATTTTTTTTTAACATTTCGGGTAAATAGTAAGTTCCGTTAATTTGTTAATTTGTAAGTGGTGACAGTAAAACTATTGTTATACTATGGACTTTGTGATTACACTATGAGGTTAACAATGCCGCCGGGATCAAAATGTTAATACGAAATCGAGTTTGTGATGTATGAGCGACCTTTGTTAGGAGTAGTTTATTTGATTAATTTCAATTCTGTATCAGTCACTACATAAGTATAATCAATTTTGATCATAACAACCGGCATATAATTAATCTTCAATAAAGCAGTAGGAGTGTAATTGACTCTTATTTTCGAGTCTTGAAATTAACATATTGTAATAGATGTTTAAAAAATATCAAAACATACAAACTTTTAAACTTTCATATTTTACCACTAGACCTATTATACTAATAAGCTGAAAAAATATTGTAATCGCGGATAAAAAATAATTAACGTTTTAGCCACACTATAATATATATAAATATATATATATATATATATATATAAATATATATATATATATATATAAATATATATATATATATATATATATATATATATAATACTAGCAGACCCGGTCACGCGTTGCTGTGACTATTGTTTTTGATATATTACATTGTAGTAAACTATTTAAGGGGTAACGTTCAGAGTACATCTGTCATGAAAACCATAATGTTTTCTTACAGTCGGTATTAAGCAAAAACAAAACAAAATAATTATAATTATTTTTTAAATTTTATCCAAATTTATAACACTATTTGTATATTACAAAGTTTTTAGTAAATAACTTGGAACACTAAACTTACGAATAAGGTAGGTAGGGTAGATACCTCATTCGTAATTACTCAATTCAGTCAATAGATACCGCCATCCTTTAGAATTGTTAGGAGGTAACTGCAAAATAATAAACAAAAAATTTGCAATAAAATAATATGGCGACTATGAATTGAGTTGAAACTTATTCTATCTTTTAAGTTAGGTCAACTGTACGTGGTGTGTAAATTTATTAAAATCGGTTAAGTGGTTAAGGAGTCCATCGTGGACAAACAACGATTTTTTTTATCATTTAATATTTTAAATAATATGATAGATAGATCCTAAAATTATCCTTTTTTTAATATGTTACTTTATCATTTTAATAAGATGTTCATAATTAAAAATACTTGGTGGTTTTACTAATCCATATAATATAAGTTAAACTCAAAACATTTAAATTTTAAAAGATAAATCATGAAAAATGAAAAAAATACATTTTTATAATAAATACAACATTTTTTATACAACTCGGCAGACTTCGTTCTGTCAAATAGATTTGGAATGTGGCAGTTTATATTTCGACCTTAAGATGTTTTTACTCTGCTGACCCTCACATATAGCCCTATCATTATGGTGACGGTTCTGTACAGGAGAATTAAAGAAAAAGGTCAACTCGGATGACCTAAGTATCTTCGCTTCCACGAACTTTGGCCACCCTTTTGAGACGCACAAAAAACCCCGACTGGGATGTCTTCTAGAGGGCTTCAAACTAAGAGGGGAACATAAGGTTCAAACCTGATTGAAAAATAATCTAAAGGGATAGTGGGAACGTAAAGGTGACAAATATTTAAAAAATGGGTGCTTCAATGACAAAACGTGTAGAAATTTAATTATTTATTACTATTATTATTCACATAGGGTTAATAACCGATGAAATAAAGAAAAATGAAATAAAACGTATATAAGTATTTTCAGTAATTGATCGTGGAATCACTGGCAATGTTTGACGAAAATCTCCTGCTAATAAAATCATTGCACCACCAAATAGGTTATGATTGCTCCATAGATCTTGTAAGGTTCTATTTAAAGCCTCCAAAGATTTTTTAAGTGCCATAGTGCATTCATCCCAAACAATCAATTCACATTGCTGCAAAACCTTTGCCATTGCAGAGTTCTTCAAAATGTTGCAGGTTGGAGTTTCGTTGCTTTGCATGTTTAATGGCAATTTTAGTGCTGAATGATCTGTTCTACCACCTTCAAGCAAAGTTGCTGCGATTCCCGACAAAGCGAGTGCAAGTGCAATTTCATTTTGTGAGCGAATTGTTGCTAATATCAATGAAATCAAAAAAGTTTTTCCTGTACCACCAGGTGCATCTAAGAAGTAAATCCCTCCTCTTTTATCATTTATTACTTTCATAAGTGTATCAAATACATACCCTGTTGTTCATTGAATAGTGGAAGGTTTGTTTGAATTAATTCTTTCAAAGTGTTGAGATCATATAGTTTTTCTCGGTGCAACTCTTGGTTAAAAGCATTATGCATTAGACGATCAGGCGCGGCCAGACCTAATTGAAATAATAGTTTGTTTGACATCATCAAACACATGTCCTCAATTGAAATCAATACTTCATTGTAAATTTCTTCGCTTATTTGTATATTTGGATTTCCCCTTCTAAACCGTATTTGATACAAAATATTATCACACATATTATCTTTGTACTTGATCCACAAATACTTTGGCTTTGATGGGAAGCATGTAGATATGATTATAGAAAACAATGTTCGTATTTGATGAGCTTGTGATGATATTACAGCATCATTGAGAGTTTGATCCCAATGAGCATCATTTTCTAGCAATCGCAAACGTTGGCAAGCTTCTCTGTATGATCCACACAAATCACCATTAACAGTTCGTACATGTTGGAACGATGTTGGGCCACGTACATTGACTAATAGCAGTCGTAAATAAAAACATTCATCATTGCTTGGATATACTGAATGAATTCGACCAATCACTTCGGTAGAATATACATCTGGGTATCCTGTAACTGGTTTTCCTTGTTTCCGTCGTATAAATCTCCTTGAGGATTGATTCCAAGTATAATATTTTGGCATTTCAGAATATAACAATGTTTGAGCAAAAGCATCGTTTTGGCATGTCTCAAAAAAACTGGTTAATGTAGTAGATGGTGGCTGTACAGCTCTATCTACTGCGTTCTGTGCTGTAAAATATACTCTTTGTCCATTTTCTAAATGCACAGCTAAATGAACAACAGTAGGGTGTCTCTCATGAATAGGAAAAGAAAATATTCGCCAAACTGCTTCATTACTACTAACATAGCGACCCATTTGGTATTGGGTAACTTCATCATTGGAATTCTTTGCATTAATCCCAATCACAGCCATATCACTCCCTTTGGTTACAAATTTGCAAATGTATTTAATAGATTTTACTGAATGGCAAGATTCAACGTTGATGTGTGCTTTGAAGGTCTTTGATAAAATGGGTGAATATGGAACAATCCAGCGATTATCTATTTCAATATCTTGTTGATTTAATTTGACAATTTTAGTGCTGAATGATCTGTTCTACCACCTTCAAGCAAAGTTGCTGCGATTCCCGACAAAGCGAGTGCAAGTGCAATTTCATTTTGTGAGCGAATTGTTGCTAATATCAATGAAATCAAAAAAGTTTTTCCTGTACCACCAGGTGCATCTAAGAAGTAAATCCCTCCTCTTTTATCATTTATTACTTTCATAAGTGTATCAAATACATACCCTGTTGTTCATTGAATAGTGGAAGGTTTGTTTGAATTAATTCTTTCAAAGTGTTGAGATCATATAGTTTTTCTCGGTGCAACTCTTGGTTAAAAGCATTATGCATTAGACGATCAGGCGCGGCCAGACCTAATTGAAATAATAGTTTGTTTGACATCATCAAACACATGTCCTCAATTGAAATCAATACTTCATTGTAAATTTCTTCGCTTATTTGTATATTTGGATTTCCCCTTCTAAACCGTATTTGATACAAAATATTATCACACATATTATCTTTGTACTTGATCCACAAATACTTTGGCTTTGATGGGAAGCATGTAGATATGATTATAGAAAACAATGTTCGTATTTGATGAGCTTGTGATGATATTACAGCATCATTGAGAGTTTGATCCCAATGAGCATCATTTTCTAGCAATCGCAAACGTTGGCAAGCTTCTCTGTATGATCCACACAAATCACCATTAACAGTTCGTACATGTTGGAACGATGTTGGGCCACGTACATTGACTAATAGCAGTCGTAAATAAAAACATTCATCATTGCTTGGATATACTGAATGAATTCGACCAATCACTTCGGTAGAATATACATCTGGGTATCCTGTAACTGGTTTTCCTTGTTTCCGTCGTATAAATCTCCTTGAGGATTGATTCCAAGTATAATATTTTGGCATTTCAGAATATAACAATGTTTGAGCAAAAGCATCGTTTTGGCATGTCTCAAAAAAACTGGTTAATGTAGTAGATGGTGGCTGTACAGCTCTATCTACTGCGTTCTGTGCTGTAAAATATACTCTTTGTCCATTTTCTAAATGCACAGCTAAATGAACAACAGTAGGGTGTCTCTCATGAATAGGAAAAGAAAATATTCGCCAAACTGCTTCATTACTACTAACATAGCGACCCATTTGGTATTGGGTAACTTCATCATTGGAATTCTTTGCATTAATCCCAATCACAGCCATATCACTCCCTTTGGTTACAAATTTGCAAATGTATTTAATAGATTTTACTGAATGGCAAGATTCAACGTTGATGTGTGCTTTGAAGGTCTTTGATAAAATGGGTGAATATGGAACAATCCAGCGATTATCTATTTCAATATCTTGTTGATTTAATTTGACAATAGTTGATCTTCCATTTTCTGCTGTCGATCGGCGACGATACAAAGGATAACCGTCAATACCAGTGATTGTTTCAGATATTAATGTCCGTGGATATCGTTTTGAATATTTACCATCCACCATACATGGTAAATTTTGATTAAGAGTTCCACAGGGACCATGTACCATGTTTTTGATAACTACCTCATGCAATCCAGGATTTACTTCTACATTAGGGATTTCAGCTGATATTACTGCATCAACTTCATTTGATTTTATCTTGTCAACTAACCAAATCAAAATATGTGCATGTGGCAATCCCCGTTTCTGCCACTCCACAGAATGCATCCAGCGGCGTGTCTCTCCAAACACATAATGTTTCACAATGAAATCCATTAAAGATTTCAACTTTTGTATAAAGACTCTGGCTGTGTCTATTTCTATCCAGTGTGGATTGCATGTAAATGTGATTAACAAATCTGCTGTACCATAATGACAAACATATGACATGGCATTTTGAGCATATTCATGCATATGTCGAGGGCTTACGATGTATGTTGCTGGAAGAATAGTTATTCGACTAAGATTCTGTGCATTACCATCAGTATTAATCGCATCTCGAAGGTGAATATACTCTTCAGATCTGAGTTTTGTCTGATTCAACCTGATGAATGTTAATCTCTCCGTTTCAATTTTAACATACATGTCTACAACATACTTGTGATATAATCGCCGACGTTTGAGTATGTGATTGTCATCATTAGGCGGTATGAATAATAGTTCACTGAACTGACTTTTTTGTTGGTTTTAGAACCTGAAAATAGATTTTTGTTTTCATAACATTGAAAATAAAAAAAAAATTATATAGTGACTGATAATATATCTCCTTGCTGAACTAATAGTTTTTATTACCTGTAATGGGATTTATCATCTTGTTTGAGAAATCATAGCCATCTTCACCTTGCCAAAATATAATGAGATATTGCAATGCGTCATATGAGCGGTGTGTTTCCTTTATACGTTGTAATTGATCATTCCGACGATGTAAAACAATATCAAGGGATTCCAAGTTTTCTCCAACTACTACGATGGCAACTTCATCAATAGTTGGTGCATTAAAACGTCTTGCATGTTGGCCAACAGGTGTTTTATCAGCTCTGATTACAATTTTGTGATTATCAGATGGCATCAGATCCAGTGCAGTTTTAAACAACATAATCAATTGATTGTACTCATGAAATAAAGTTTGTAATTGTTCTACAATAGACCTCTTTACTGAATTCTTATTTGAACAACGCATATCAATTTCTTGTGGTGAATTGCCAATGAAATAAATTTGCAGAAATTTGTAATTGCTATCTGATACTGGTAACAGTGAACCTGCGCTATGATATAGTTGGCCTTGTATCTGTAAATTAAAAAAAATGTTTTTTGTCAAATATAAATAATATTTGTTCGTAAAAAGTATATCTGTCTCCTAATTTGAATCCCCAATTTATAATTGATATGCTTAGGTATGTCAATATGTAATAATTAGTTGTAACTAATATCCATCATCAAATAATTATATTGTGTTTCAAAATAATAAAAGTATTGCTAATACTGAATCACCAAATAATATTATGACTAAGTAATATATTTCTTGGGGATTAAGGAACTGAAGGTTAATGACACACCTTTACTTAATTAACAGGAAATTTTGTTCACTAAAATAATAATGATTAACTGCTATAATACCTACCTTAAAATTTGGCATGAAATTTTCCCGAACTACGTTTGTTGCCCCAAATGACGTCATTTGAAAGCAATTGTTATATTGTTGGATATTTAACAAAAAGTGTATGGAATCTGGTTCTATTCCTGAAACCAATGAGTACAATGGCTCTGGTGGTAGATCCAATGGTATCAATTTCACTTTCCCATTTGCGCAACACAATCCATTGGCTTCATTTGCCTTACAATGAGAGCAAACCAAGTTCATAGATTCAATAGTAACACATTGGTGGTTACTGTAGTCAATTGACAAATCATAATTGAAAGCAGCTCGATTCAAACTTTCGCGATTATTGGTTGAATCTCTCGCTCTCGCTTCCCGCGTTCGTGATAAACGAATTCTTTCACGTTCTTTTCGGTCGTCACGTTCTTGTGCAGTATGATAAGATCGGTAATTAGTTTGGTTTGTAGCAGTTCGGGTTCTTCTACCTAAATTACTTCGTCTTATAGGAGGCATATAGAAAATACTCACCTAAATTATGTCACATGCAATAATTATTAATCACAGGTATTAAAACACTTTGCACAAAACACGATATAAAACAATCAAAATTAATTATTAAATATTATAAACGCTTTTTAACGCAGTTTGTTTGACAGATGCAATGACGTGAAAACTGATGACAATTTATGTCGCATTCCAAAACTAAAACAAAAGAAAGAATATTCCAAGGCCAATCAAATCTATAGCTCTTAAATTTTTTGACTTTTCAATTTGGTCGGGTTCACGATATTATCACTTTTGCGTGAACCTGCACATACATATATTTTATTGAATTTGAACTTTGTGGAGAGACAATAAAGCGCGAATTGACTCTTCGACGTTAGCAACATACCTAAATTGTTTAGATAACAATGAGTGCTTGTAATTTAATATAAACTTTATTGAATAACAATACAGTTCAAATTGGCTCTACATTTAGTTATTTATTCTATATTTAAAATATTTGTATAGGAAAAAGAAAAGGGCTCTTTTAGGGTTTTCCTGGAAATTATTCGAATTTTTCTCGCCGTAAGAACCATCCTTGGGCTCCAAGGAATATTTAAAAAAAAGAATTGTTAAGATTGGTCCATGCGTTGTTGAGTTGTGCGCTTACCAACACATTTTGCGATTCATTTTTATATAATAGATTTAAGGTTAAGCTTTAATATATATTTGTATTGTACTTGTATATTCAGATAAAATATCTAAATTAATTGAGAAATATCTGCGATGGTTGTATTTATCGTTAATAAAATTTATTTTTATTTTTTTTATTACGTATGACTCTTTATTACTGTTATATTTAGTGTTTAATCTATATTTGTAATTTCTTACTAAATTTGTTAAATTATATCTTCAATATTTGTTTACAATAAGGTTATCATGATTAGACATGCTCATAAAGAATTTGAAACGTTAATTTCGGTGACATTTTTTCATCGTTATTCTGTACTGAAAAGTCGGTTTTAAAATTATAGATTAATTAGATTTAAAATGACGCGTATCAGATGCCGTTTTCGTTTCGATAAAGATAATTTTGAATAGAATTTTATATATCTAATGACAAATTTATCGTGGTGAGTAGCGAAATGTAAGCTTAAGTAGTTGAGCTACAGAACGATATACCAGAGATCACAGATCCTGATCCAGATCCAGCTCATGTAGATATTTTTTTATTCCTTAATTATTTACAATTAAAAGTTCAATATTGCTTAACATATTTATAGAAAGTTTTAAACACTGTGATACAAATTTTCAATTGACGTCCAACACTCGATTTACAATAGTTTTTAAATTCAAAGAGATTAACTTGTATTAAACTTGTAAGTATTGAAGTTTTTTCCAATCTTTTTTAAAAGTATCTTACAGTTAGAAACGTCGCTTTTAAAATACTTTTTATATTCAACTGCAGTCGCTAAAAAGTGGAACTAAAACGAAAGTTTTAAAGTGAAATCTATTAGCTCACGTAATGTTGCAGACAAAGTCATTAATATTGTATGTACGCTAGAGTTAATGTTACTTTAAAATGTCGAAAAAGATAATTGTATTACAGGTATATTTATATTATTTACAACAAGTAATATATGATGATACAATTTGTATTCATAAAAAAATATAATCGAGAATAAATTGTAATAGTTGTAGCCCTTGATAGTCTGAATACATACCACTGAGGAGGTAGTCTACCCATCATAATCGCCTCAATTACTTTAGTTCTCTTTACTCAGGGTAGTAAAAATAATTAAGACTTTGTATTTGAGTTAAAAATATTATAACAATAGTAGGCGAATTGCTTGTGTCCATATTATTCTAAAGCTTTTAGTGATGATTAGATTATAAATCTTGGACCTCGGACAGACATGAACAGAACTCAATTGAAAATTATATTAGCTTATTTTAAGTCCGCGATATATATATCTTTATCACCAACTGCTTTAAGGAATTTAGAAGGGTACAAAAAGGGTAAAAAAGTTGAAGTTAAAACAAAATTATATTTATCTAATAGTATGGCAATTTATTAATACAAATAATGCCACTATTGGTCAAGTGCTCTCGATCAATACATTTTCCACTCTAACGAAGTATGGCAATAGAAAAGAAATAGTAGAAAAACTGTGCTGTGAGAAAATAAAGTATTGTAAGATTGCAGATGAAACTTTTAACAACGTCTTTAATGGCGAGAGCTGGAAACTGGATCACTTTAATAAAATTAAGAGTTAATTCTTATTAAACTGATAACTAAGACCATTGATCTAACACTTATCTCAAATTCTTATATAAACCTCTTTTAATTTAACTCAATTAGTTAATAAATCGATCGTTTTATTTTCTTTCATTGCCATTAAATTTATCAATATTAAAGACGGATAATTATTTTTTTATATAATTTCCTTGTTTATAGTATTTCATAAGTTTAAAATAATATTATTTTTAGGACAAGCATCCTTTATTTTTGAAGTTGGTTTTACCAAAAGAATCTGGTAGAAGGGTTGGGTTTATTATAAAATGTTTTTGTTTAACATTATAAACATTTTGTATTAACAGAGAATATTAGTATATTTATCAAGTATTTTTTGTAATATTTTTTCTTTGTCAAGCGCAAAAAAAAACAAATGAGTAGATTTTTTACTTATTATTTATTAAATTAAAATTATTCTAATTTTAAATTGAGAGTTTTCTAAATATATCGTATACATATATTTGGTTAAGTTTACTTAAATCAAAATCTATTTAATAAATTGTAAGTTTTTTTTTCCTTTCTCAGATTTTTGTTCATTACTATTTTCCGAATGCCAATCTGGCTGTAGTTAACACAGACAATCAGACAGTTAGCAAAGTATATAAATGTAATATTATCTAGTAGATATATAAAATATAGACGTCCTCGTTTCTTTTTTCTTTTTTTAATGTATCGATTTTATTCGATCCACATCGTTGAGGCACATTGAATATTTACTGATACATCATTCGTTTAATTTCAAAAAATATGCTTTTTAAAATTAGTTACCTAAATATATCTATAGAAATAAATAAATAATTCTAAAATATTCAGACTTCTAAACATTCATTATATATTTTTTTTGTAAATAAAACCACACAAGGATTTTGTTATCTTGGATCGTCGACTTCCGATAAACCTGAAAAATATTTGATATAATATAAAAATAACAATTAATTATATATTATTAAAAAATAAAATAATAAGTTACTTCATGTCCAAAATCTATATATTTTTTGCAATTTTCAACTTCCAAAATGTTTTGTAATCATTATAATAGTTTCAATATAATTATCCTAAGATTAAACATTGTACATTCTATTCTATATATGAGTATATCTTTTTGAAATGGTAAACTGTACATTTTCCCGCTTTCTTTTAAAAGTCTGCCTTTTGGATTAGAACAACCAATTTATTTCCCGTGTCAAAAATATAAAAGCTTGAAAACATGACACGTTGATTTATGCATCATTAGCAACGGATCTCAAAAGTCAAAAGGATATTTTCTACTTCAAATATTCACGAATTCAGAGATATGTGGATTCTATCTATAGAAAAATATATTCAAGAAATTTTATTTTATAGAAAATTCTATAAAAATTTACATATTTTTATAAGACGAATAATAATAATAATAACTTCCAGTTAATTTGTGTTTTAATTGAGTCTTGAATTTAAATAAATTTAGCCCTTAAAAGTATTGTACAAAGTCTTTACATGTGATTTAGTCGTAACTATTATTTATTATCATTGTGAGTATAAGAGCTAGTTGTACTTTCCTTACCTTATATATTATTACCTTAATGTATACCTTTATATAATATTTAATATCAAACAAATAGAACTTAATTAAAATAAATCTCTTAATTTCTTATTGCTAGAGACAAAATTTATTGCAAAATTTGAATATTTTTTTTTGGGTAGACCTCGAAGAATTCGGTCTGCCCATTCATTTGTCCCCTACTTTCGAATTTTGGAAAAATTTCTTCACAGGAGGTCTTCTTATGACCGCCCGAGTCCGAAATGACCATTGGTCGAAAAGTTTATATATATATATATATATATATATATATATGCGTGCGTGCGTCCAGATTCGACTTTTGTCAGCACGATAGCGGCCGCAGTTTCACTCAGATCGCTTTCAAACTTTGCACAAAAATCAACCATCCAAAAATGAAGGTCAAGTTCGTTAACCAGAGAAATCCGGTTACAGGGGGCGCTAGGGCCTCACTTTTTCTGATTTCAGTTTTTCGACCATAACTTTGTCCCTATACAAAGGAGATCAATCGCGTTCATATTATATGATGTCTTTGATAAATACCTATAACTAATGTAGATAAACCGAAAACCTAACTTCAATAACTTAGGGGTGGGGGTAAGAAAACCGAAAATTTTTGGAAAAAAAATCATAACTTTTTTCTGGTAAACATTCTTGCATCACAAGTATTTTTAATAGAAAGGTTATTTTTTACTCTAAATTTAGGTACCAAAAGTTTTTCCGTAGAAGGTACCGTTTCTGAGAAAAAAAATAAAAACCACTTTTAGCTTGTAAATTTTAGGTAGGTAAAACCACGGCAACTTTTTTCTGGTAAACATTCCCTCCTCGCAAATATTTTTAATAGAAAGGTTATTTTTTACTCTAAATTTAAGTACCAAAAGTATTTCCAAAAAAGATACCTTTTCCGAGAAAAAAAATTAAAACCGCTTTTCGCTTGAAAATTTTTGATGTAAACAACGGCATCGTGTATTATTCTTAGGTAGTGAGTTATATTTTAAATGAGTTACACACGAGGTCTACCCACGCGTGTCCCCCTGCGGGCACGGATTTTTTTGTTACATTATCACTATATTCATATTTTGAATAGGAAAAGAGTGAATATAAAAGGTAAATTAGTTAATTATTTACATTAAATGTCGTATTACCGCATCAGGAAATACTACTATATTACAATGTGCTGATTAGAATGTAATAAATTAATATTTAAATGGTTTTAAACTTGAGTCACTTTAATACGACCCCTTTACGCAGACAATCACCTTCGCATTTAGTTGGTAAAATATCTTTATAAATATTTGCATCATAATTCAGATCTCATTATCATGGAAGATTTCGTTTGGAGTAAGAGATTTATCGACAAATAATTGTCACAAAATGTTAAGTTAAGTTACTTTCTGCATATATTTAAAATAATATTCTATCAACTTCATATAAGTATTTTAATAAGTAATATTTCTAAAGCATTAAGTCCCTACAAAGTTTGTATCACTCAAAAAAGTTAGTACAGGTTACATTATAATGCAAGAGTTATTTTGATTTATAAAAGACGTTTCCAACGTTAAACGCTCCCGGGTTTTTGAAGTTTCTAATAAAATAACAATAACTAACACAAACGAACCGACAGACAGACGAGCAGACAGAATAAAATCGTTCTTTTAGGTTTTTTGTTATTAAAACCAATTAGTACCTAATTAGTTTTTCCTATCTACTTTTCTCAGACAACGGTCACTTACAGATGTATGTATAAATAATTACGATGTTTTATATCCACAAAAGACTACAAGTTTATAAACATTATTTATCACATTGAAACTGAAAATAAATATTTAAAATAATATGAATAAGAACACTATTAAGAAATCGCTTCTAAGACAAGTATAATTCAAAGATAATATTACATTATTTAACATACTTAAAATATGATCACTTTTAGATAACAATAATAACTGATAAGTAATTTAATATAAATATTTCATCTTTATTCATTTAAATGATATTGTTTCTATAAAATTATTATAAACGGGATATTTTCCATTTTTCTTGAACTTTCAAAATTTATAAACAGTAGCACGCGCCACGTTCACGAGCAGACTGAAGCGAAGACAACCGTGTTATTACGAGTAAGTGTAACAACGTTGCCAGTGTAAAAAAGTGTTATAAAATGATTTTCTTTTAGAATGCCAGCAGAAAATTTATTGAAAGTTTTACATTTTATATAAAATATTAACATTACGTTAGTCATGTTTTCTTAAATTTAAATTAATAAAAAAAAAGAAATTGTGCAATAAGAGTGCCAATATTGATATCGGATTCGATAATCGATGTGTCAGGTATAGTAGCTTTATCATGCACGAAACGATATATTGAAGAACCAAATGTGTCAGTCACAAATGTTTGTTTATTGTCTGGAAGATTTTACAAACAAGCGATGTTTGCGGTTCCCTGACAAGTCAACTTTGTTGGTAAACTAATATTATAGTATTACGGAAGTACATAGCTTGAAGGAATATCATATCACAAGCTCCGTCAGATATTTTCTTTAAAGTTATCTTGGCAACGTTCCCGTTTTTGGAAAGGTTGTTTTCATTTAAAAATTTAAAAGACTATTTATTATAGTTGCCTTTTAAATTTTATTCTAGATATACATATTTATGTTTGTATGCAATTAACTGTAGAAATTAGATTTGTCGTATGTTAAATGGTATTGACAGCATAACCTAACGCTCTCACACAAGATGGACAAGAAGGAACTATTATAACTTAGTTTCCTTGAGTAAGAGAATCAGAAGCCATCAGTAAAAGGTCGAATCCTTTTACTTCCATTTAAAGCTTTTTCGAAGTGGTGTTCATTGGCTGCAATATAGTCTTTTAAACGTTAAGGCAATTATCAGTAGCAGCACACACTCCTTTTGTGGGAAAATTCTTCACTGCCAATTATGTGGATGGTTTTAAGGACTGTCCATTACCATTGCGTTAAGAGCAAAAACTATTTTCTAAAACTGATCATAAATCATACTGCAGTAAGGTCAGGACTAGGTGACGGCCAGTCTTCAGCTCTGATGAAGTCCGGAACTTTTGTTTCTAGCCAAGATTGGGTGGATCGAGTTTCCTAAAATGTTAGACCCTTCTATACAAAATAATAATTTATTCATAATTTTTAATTTAAAAAGTTCGCGACATTGTTCGAAACAGTGAGGATTTCATTTATATCTGAATTTCACACAATCGTTATCTTCCTGCTCTTTTCTAATTTTGGAATCGTTGCAGTATGTATTTTCCATAATCTCCTTTACTCGTCATCTCTGTACACACTCCCTTCTACTCCATATCCTCTTTCACGCAGTTTATCTATCTTTTCTTCGGCCGTCCTGTAGGTAGAGACCTGTCCATACCTCCACTACCATACCCAAAACTTTTTTGGTACATGCATGAAAGGCATGTACCCAAAAAAGCTATCTAGTACTCTAGACTCTTTTCTCTTCCTAAACCATTGGACATAGCGAAATCAAAGGCTAGCGCGGCCTCCAGGAACGCCTCACCTTCATCAATACAGTGACCAAAACCCCAACCACCATGTACTCTTTCCTAATCATCATTCATATATCCCACATGCCCATTAAAATCACCCGTCATATATATCTGCTCATTGTCCTGAACATCCATCATAGCGGAATCGAAATCTTGCCAAAACTTCCCTCTCATCCTATTGTGCTGAAACCGGGTGTAATTCAGCATACAGGCTGTATACATTAAGAATTAAACCTAATTTTAACAGCAATGATTCTATCATTCACCCTCTTTACCCCAGTCACACCCTCTTTTTCCGTCACTCCCGCAATAATAAAACTCGTGCTCGTGCTCGTGCTCGTGCTCGTGCTCGTGCTCGTGCTCGTGCTTGTGCTTGTGCTTGTATAACTTTTGATTCCTTCCATTTCCTGTAAACATGTTACATTTATTCGTCTTCGCTTTAACACGTCCGCAACTTCTCGTCATCTTCCAGTCATCTTGCCAACATTCTAACTTCCAAACCTCAGTCTTACATCCTTTTGTTTCCAGGCTAGCTTCTTGCGTGGCATCGGTATTACCATACTGTTAAAATATTTGTTAAAATTATAATTTTAGTAAAGGTTATTATTAATTACTACTACTTTTATAATAGTTGTGCAGAAATATGTATAATAAATTAATATTTATATCAACAGCAATTAATAAAATATAATTGATAAAGTGTTTAAATATCCTGATGAGTAGAGGTTTAATATTGGGAAGGAAACATTGGTACACGGCCTACACATGTATATAAGAATTTGTCGAAACGAACAATTGCATGCTTATTTATAGAACATAATATCAAATGTTATTTACATATATCTAATGGTTAGGAAGTTAAATATCATATTAAAATGTATAAAATTTTTCCTTATTCTATTAATAATTATTGTAATTTTAATTTAAATTTTAATGTCTAATTACCGATAAATGGTAACTAAAAGTTTAGAGATAGTTAATACAGCTTCCAGTAGATGGCACTATGACACATTGCATTCGAAAATGTGATATGTTATACAATTGACAGTTTTAACTCTTGTGATTTTAAGTCATTTATTATTTTTTTTATTAAAAAAAAAAATAAATGAATAAACAGGATAATATTTCTTAGTCTACCACTTATTTAAGTACTAATGATAACTTGTCGTTAGTTAGTCCATTTGATTTTCGTACTATTTGCTTATATCTTTTTTTAAATGGTTTTTATTGTGAACATTATGACCATTTAATGAGAAAAATGTCGCTAACAAGTTGGTTATTATCATAACCAGCAGCTAACACTATTATATATATATCTTTAAAATTCGATAATGTATATAGAAATATACATGTTACAAATTAAATCACTATATGAGAATAGCAGTTTTTTGTATTACGAATAACGGCAAGTACACTGAATAGTTTCACATCTCATAACGTGTTAGATACATATGTGTTGCGTCACCGTGGCTATTTAACCTATTAATATATAACTTAATACAAGTTTTTACTCTTTACTTTCGTTTATTTTATATATGATTTTAGTGTTTACTATTTATTTTACTATTTAAACTCTATAGTTTAACAGCTGTTTTCACTATTGTGTACCTATGTACACAATAGTGAAATCATGAATTAAAATACCGAAAACCAATGCTCAAGGACAATCACAATTTCGTTTCTATTATATTTCTTTAGATAACTTGCCTTGAAAAATAGTGATACTAGCAATGATAAAATTAATATAATTTGTTATTTAAAATAAAATTAGCCTACGTTACTCTTAACATTAACTATGCGCCAGTAAATGTCTTATTACAATCGGTCCAAACATTTTAGAGATTAGACGGAACGAACAAACGGGCAGATATATATTTTTTAATTTTTGTCTATGATTTTAGTGAAAAACAATAATTTCGAATTACAAACATTCACTTTAATTCTATTTATATGTTTTTAATATAATACGTATATATTAATGTAATTAAAATATCAACCGTAATACAACTCAGAGATGATTTTAGTAGCAATCACAGTACCAATTCAATATTAACTAATTGTTACTTCCGTTGGTGTTAAGCTTTTGTGTATTACATAGTTTTAAATTGAATACAATTCATTCAAGTAAGTTTGTTGTTGTTTAGAAGAGAAAGAGCTGTTACAGTTGTCCGGTTTCGAATAGTTTTGCATGCCATAACAAACGAGACAAAATTGATAGCTTTATCGAATTCAGACACGTACTGGTATTCCCTTAATCTTATAAATCTACTTCCATCTTATATTCACAATACAGTTGTGAAAGTATACGTACATATTTTTTTGTCTTTATATCTGTGAACTTATTACGCTCACCGAAATATGAAGGTGTAAGATTTCTGACAGTAGTAGTTATTGATTATACATAGGAGTGTTGATGTCCGACGGAAAATAACCAATATTATTTTCCCTATTGGAAATTAAATGTAATCAACATGATTTCATATAAATAACATGGTTTTTAATTATTTTATGCCTTTTTGTATTTTGTTAAGTATTATCTAAGATCTTAAAACACATTTCTAAGTCTTAACTTGTCGGTCTTAAGTTTACGATAGAATTGACTTACAGATAATGACTAGCAAACTCAAATAAATAAAAAAAAATATCATCAGAGTTTTATTAAACAGGCTATTATAATAATTAGGCTTTTTAAATTAATTAATGCAGTAAAAAATTGAATACATCGTATGAAAATAATGAGTTTGTTTATTTCAACAAACTAATCTGTGGAGCCACCAGTTGGAAGGAAAAGATATTGTTGCATTTAACAATGACTACTAAATAACAAGCATGAAAAAATACTTATAATCTGCATATTTTAAATATCTTTTAAAAATGTTTTTTATAATATGCAGAATAAATGTTCTTTGTAACTAGTTTTTGTTAATCAGTTTTTGTTTTTCAGTTAAGTCTTTTTGTTCAATCACGCAAATATTTTACTTATGGAACCTTGTACAGAATAGACTTGAATTGCAGTTCCAAATACCAGGTCCATGAACAAGAAATGGTAGTAGTTCTTAACTAATATACCTATTGTTTCAAATGCTTTTTACATCTGTAAACAACTTTTAATATATACGTAACAGCGAAACATGTTACACCGAATCAAATTGTTTTTGTTGATTTATATAACATGAAAATAAAACTTAAATTTATGTTTCTAATTCATAAACTAATACAAATATTAAAAGCAGAATCAAAACGAGATTTTAAATACAATGGTTTAATCAAAACATGAAGTTATTTTAAGTTCAAAAACCTAATATAAAATACCCGTTCGAAAGTGTATTTAAATTTCGTAGCACTCATTCCAATACGAAGTGCTTCTCAAACTTTTGTAAGAGGCTTAATCGTATTCCAATCTTTTATTTATACAATATCGTGTCTATTAAGAATTATAAACTTTTTATTCATGCAGCTTTATTTTACAAGAATTTAAATATCTGCATAATTCCGTATTTCAGCTTTCACATTTTTAGGATAATTCAAAAAAAAGTTGTCTTTGATAAGGATAAAACTAAGAATTATTAAATTAATTCAAGATTACTCTAGATTTATATAATAATCTTAATAAATAAATTGGAGCTGCTATTGAATTTTAAATACCTGAATTTAAGTTATTGCGACTAAAAGTTAGATATGTGTGTAATATTTGTATATATTATGTTACCTACATTTATATATAGTATAATAAGAGAATGAGGATAGTTTTTTTATTACTTAAGTATAACATACCTATTAATGGAATTGACGGAAAGGTGAAAGTTATTATCTTGGTTGTTTGGAAAAATATTAAGTTGTTTATATTAACTGCTTTGTGTACTACCGGAGAAAATAATAATTCAAGAAAACCATATGAATTATTTACTAAAATGATGAGATGAGATGATGAATGCTATATTTATTAATTGTGCCATTGTATAAATCTGCTAATTATATTATAATAAAAATGCAAAAGAATTAATGTGTGTTTTAATACTTAACATACGAAAACTTTCTCGGTGGTAGACCATAACATCGGGTCGCCGGCAAGGTTACCACCCATCGAACAAAGTCGTGCCGCAAAGCGACCTAGTCGTGTTCCGGCACGTTGTGCGATGAAGCCGTATATATGAGAAATGGGTCTGAACAGTTGCGTTGCGTTGGCGAACCGGTTTGGCGTTGAGTTGGTGCTTGTTGTGTCGGGTGCCTAGTCGAGGAGGGTAGCGGGATCCGAAGCAACGGCTTTCCGCTGGCCGCCCGCAGATAGTTGGGGGCCCAATTAGTGGGTCAGCCACTCACGAAAGGCTGCCCCGCCAGCTGCGAAAAATCCCAGGGTGGCTCCATCGTGCTGGTTGGCGACCAGACGAGGAGGCCCGATGGCGATCCCTGGGGGGGTTCGGGCGTCCCCGCAGTCTCCTGACTAGCCTCCCAGTGGCATGACAACACCAATTTCGGCGCCGGGTTTGATACGTACCGCCTCGTTCAACTGCCATTTCTCATCCTATTCACTCTTTTATTTTTATTTTTTTTAATGAAAAGGTCCAATAAGAAGTTCAAGTTTTCACAGCGGTTGCACTCCTCCTCATTTAAAGTGCACCTCACTAACATCAGAGGTTTGCACTCTAATCTCTTACCTGTCCACCACCACCTCGAGACAGAGCAACCGCACTTGCTCTTTTTGACGGAGACGCAGATACAATGTCCTTTGAGCGCTGCGTACCTGGATCATCCCGGTTACTCGTTAGAGCACAATTTTCGCTCACGTGCCGGGGTCTGTGTGTACGCACGGAACAACCTCTGTATCCTGCGTCTTCGTCACCTTGAAGACCCCACGTTTTCTTCCTTATGGATTTTAGTAGACACAGGAAACGAAAAAATCCTGTATTCCTGTGTCTACCGTTCGCACAGCGGTGATCAGGAGACAACTAGATTATTTGAGTATCTCGGTGAGGCTGCTGATATGGCTCTGCATCAGTACCCTTCAGTGCAGCTCGTCTTTCTGGGGGACTTTAATGCCTGTCATCAGGACTGGCTGTTCCCGTACCAGAAGACCGACCATGCTGGAAGAGAAGCGCGGAACTTTGCGTTGTCCTTCGACCTCTTTCAGCTGGTGAGGCAAGCGACGAGGGTACCAGATGTAGTAGGCCATACAGCCAATTGCCTGGACCTTTTGCTGACAACTGATCCGGACAGGTATCGTGTAGAGGTTACCTCCCCCTTGGGAACCTCCGATCACTGTTTGGTGAAATCTGTATTTACATATTCCCCACCAGCTTCTGAACCACATAGTGTTAGGCGAGTATGGAAATACAAGTCAGCAGATTGGGATGAGATGCGGCACTTCTTTGCATCTTATCCTTGGCGGCAGGTCTGCTTCTCTTCTTTGGATCCGTCGAGTTGCGCGGATGCTATAACCGGTGTGGTACATCAGGCAATGGAGTACTTCATTCCTTTTGCTGACGTACCCATCGGTGGCAAAGCTCGCCCATGGTTTAATGCTGAATGTGGTCATGCTGAAGACCGAAAACATTCGGCATACCTCATTTGGGCTGATGCTCGAAGCCGCAAAGCTCCGGATGTAAGTTTAAAGAAGAGAGCCTTTAACCAAGCTGCCAAGTCCTATAAAAAGGCATTACGGAAGGCTCGTCGCGATCGTATTGCTAAGAATGGCGAAAAGCTCTCTGTCAGACCTACTGGCAGTCGAGCTTTCTGGTCTCTTGCCAAAGCGATCGAGTCGAACTTCTGCCAACCCTCTCTACCTGCTCTGCTGAAGCCGGATGGATCTCTGGCCCATACAGCGACAGAGAAAGCGAATGTATTTGCTTCTCTGTTCGCTGATAATTCACATCTAGACACTGGCAATGCTTCTCCAGCACATCTTCCTCACTGCGGTATTTCGATGCCTGAAATCCGCATCACTAATAAAGAGGTATGGAGAGCATTGTGTCGCCTTGATGTGAATAAAGCCAGTGGTCCTGATGGTATACCAGCCATTCTGCTCAAGACATGCGCAGCTGAGTTGTCTCCTGTATTGACACGTCTGTATCGCCTCTCTTTCAAGTCTGGAATAGTGCCGAAATCTTGGAAGCTTGCTAACGTGCAACCAGTGCCCAAAAAAGGCAGCCGTGCCGATCCTGCCAATTATAGACCGATTTCAATCACCTCCATACTCTGCAAGATTATGGAGCGTGTATTGAACTCGCGCCTTTTAGCGTACCTTGAAAGTAACGATCTCCTCAGTGACCGACAGTACGGGTTTCGCCGAAATAGGTCCACTGGGGACCTTCTAGTGTACGCTACGCACATTTTAGGCGAGGCCTTCGAGAAGAACGGAGAAGCGGTCGCCGTCTCTCTTGACGTCTCGAAGGCATTTGACAGGGTCTGGCATGCGAGCCTTATAAGCAAGCTTTCAGCATACGGCATATCTCCTGGTCTGATCGGCTGGGTAATGGACTTTCTGAACCAAAGATCTCTCCGAGTAGTTGTCGACGGGTGTTCCTCGGAACCCTTGACAATAAATGCCGGAGTGCCTCAGGGGTCCGTTCTTTCTGCAACTCTCTTTCTGCTGCACATTAACGATCTGCTGAAGCCCGGTATCTATGGGTATGCAGACGACAGCACAGTTGTAGAAAGATACCTGCTGAGTAGTCGGGCTAGTAGAGATCAAGTACAGTCTGAAAGAGAAGCCCTGGTGCAACGTTTGAATGACAAACTTCAGGCAGTTTCCGCATGGGGCAATGCCAATCTTGTCAAATTCAACGCCACCAAAACGCAGACGTGTCTGTTCACCGCCAAAAGGAGCCCTTTCACCTTGGCTCCTACTTTCCAGAGTGTATCTTTGGAATACAGTGACCGGCTTCAGTTGTTAGGCTTAGAGATTTCCTCGAACCTTAACTTTGGTCGGTGTATTGAGTCCAGAGCAAGAGTAGCTGCGGGAAAGCTTGCCGTTCTTGCGAAGGTCCGTCAGTACTTTACACCGGGACAGCTTCTTGTATTATACAAAGCACAGATCCAGTCGTGTGTGGAGTACTGTGGGCATATATTCGCTGGTGCCGCAAAGTCTCATCTTGCGGTTCTGGACTCAATTGAGAGGCGAGCAAAGAGGCTTATAGGTGACCCTGAATTGGTTGAAACCAACCTCCACAGCCTTGAACACAGGCGTAGAATTGCTAGCCTCTCAGTATTCTATAGGATACACTTTGGTGAGTGTGCGCAGGAATTACACGATTTAATTCCTCCGTCCCCCTTCCACCACAGGACGTTCCGACGTACGGCGGATATCCATCCTTACGTTGTGGACATTCCTCCTGTCCGAACGAAGCGCTTTGCTTCGTCTTTTTTAATGCGTACAGCGAAGGACTGGAATAGCTTGCCTGCGTCGGTATTTCCGTCCACATACAATGTGGGTGTCTTCAAGAGAAGAGTGAATAGGATACTAGGTTAATACGCCTTACCACCTATGACTACATTTCCACTTTCCATCAGGTGGAATGTAGTCAAGTACTAACCTAGACAGTATAAAAAAAAAAAAAAAAAAAAAAAAAAAAAAAAAAAAAAAAAAAAAAAAAACCAATTGTTTTCTCTAATCAACACTACTATATAATGCTTTAGGTTTTGCTGTATATATATTTTTTGTTAAATTTAATAATGTTTTTGTCACAAATCATAGGCCCAAATTTTATAAATACAAATACCCATCAAAAATCTCTTTATCGAACACCGAACAAAAAATTAAACCTTGAAAATACTGTTGAACTGTTTTATACTGACTAAAAATTTCTAGTTTTTTGACAATACAAATTCCGAATATGAATGGGAATGAACATAAATAAAAAATGTAACCTGACACATTGACAGAATTTTGCCCTACAGCAAGAAACTATAGAGAATAGTTAAGTTAAGTTTAAACTATCTAAATAAATTTTATATTTATTGCACATTTCTTAATCATGTAAATATTTAATTAAATAAAAAATATTTGCTTGATAGCTGATTTAGCTTACCACATAGTACAAGTAGAAAATAAGTACCATATGGTAATCTAAAACAGCTGGCATGGGTTTTATTAGTAAATTGGGCAATTTATTGCTCGAAGCAGAAATTGTGTCCGTCATTCCTACATTTCTACCTTACATCCTGAAATGAAATATTATTGACGTAAAGAGGGAGAGCATACAGTGCGCTTTTATTATTTCCTTCAAGGAAAATAGGTAGATTCTCTTTTTCTCTTATATAAAGTCTTAGTTATATTTCTGTACGAATATAAAATACGAATTATGAATGAGAAAGGTTTTATACGACTTTTTATTTTATAACGCTTTAAACACTTATAAGGACGTAAGTGTAAAAGGTTTGTAAATAATTTGGGAATCCCTACATTAAACCAGTCATTCCGTTACTATTTATTGAAGTATGAGGAAATTTAGTCATTCATAGATTAATTTCAGCAAAGTTGCTGATATTATCAAAGCAAAGCTGAGCTCTAAATATATATGCTATAATACAATGATTCAATACATAAGGAATGCTCACAGAGTCACTAGCTTAGCAACAAATAAAAAAGCTGTCTTCTTTGTCACACGATGAAATAGGAGAAAATAATTTATTTTTGTTTGTAGTGGATTATTTATACTAGATATTAGTCACGGCACGCCTCTCTTGTTGACTTTTTTATTTAAGTATTTCTAGAACTTTGCTAAAAATAACAAGTCAATTAAAAATATTAAAAATGCATGTATATGCCACACAGCTTTCATGTATATGCCACCTTTTAAAGATTTAGAAAATATTATCGTTATTTCTCAATATAACAGAGATATCTGCAATATTCTGTATTTCCTAAAAATATTATAGTAATTATAGCAAAACGATTGTTTTTCTGAAGTGATTTTCCAAATAAATAGCTTTCGTTCTGTAAGCCCAATAATTTGAATTCGTTATTTCAATTATAAAAATAGAAGTTACCCTACAGTTTCTAAGTACACTATGAATTTGCAGCCACTTTTTCTAAGATAAGTTCCCGATAACCGTCACCCAAAATGCGGTCTGTACTCGTTATGAGTAGTATTACTTCTTTTTAAATAAGTTTGTTTATCAATTTTGAAACGTTTGTTTGGGTCTTATTAATGAAAGGTAACATGGAATTAAACTTTTAAAGTTTGATTAAGACAAGTCTACAAACACACTTCTATTATTCCATGATGCTGAAAAGCGGCGGTCTTGAGATATTAAGTTCTATGCATATATATTGCAAAAAAATTATAATAATTTTTAATTGCAACACTTATTGATTGTTACTGTTTTTTTATATTTCGAAGGCAATATATACCTTTAGTACTTTTAATATGTCTTGAAAAATTTAAATTTCAAAACAAAATGAGTAGGGATTTCGATATTACAAATTTAGAATTATAGAAAAGAAATAGTAAGACAAAAATAATTAATGTAATTTTCAGGTACAAAATAAAATGTAACTTAAGAAAAACCATAAATATCTGTCTGGAATCTGAACTGAATTAGCCTCGAAGTAACAGAAGCTATAGCCCGGAAAAATATTATATTTTTCAAAAATAGATAAAAATAAACCTATTCTAAGAGAGATATTAACTGTTACCACTAATTTTGGATGGCCAAGTAATATCATGTAGTTGGGTAGTACATACATTATTTAGTTACAAGAACTAATCATTTCGAATCTTAAATTTTACATAGTAGGTTACTATTTAAAAGATAATGGTTGGTGGTAAATGGTAGTTTCTAAAAATAGACTATAGGTGAGACTGAAACGAGGTTAACGAGCTTACTATCTGCATATCAAGCTGTTCACATGTAAAGCCATCTACACAGTTCAATACCCACATGGCAATATCTTTGCTTTTATTTCATTCAATTTAAAATTTTATCAAATTATATGAGTAACGCTACGTATTCTGATAACAATAACAGTGAGTGTTGCAAGTAGAGCACTCATTTCCCAAAAGAAAAATAACCTGCTTGCGATCAACCATGTCTCAAATAAAAGTAACGAATCTAGCCACGCTGGAAGAAATAAAAATTGATAACTTATAAAATATATATTTTCCGAAAATCTTGAAGAAATTCAGGCGGAAGGTTTGTTAGCTCATAATCAAATCAATCATCAAATCAATTGCCCTTCCGCATTTTTGTTTTTCCTTTTAAGTGATTGTTCTTGATCCAACTTAAATTATAAAACCAGCCCGAGGTCCATCAATGCAACATTTTTTTGAGCTTGAAACAATCCAAAATTCTAAATATGAATCTCGAAAACCGCTGGACCCGTTGGACCCAGAATATATATATTGGAATAGATTCCAATCCTTCAGGAAACCACACTCACTCTTCGACACTAAATATTTCGCCCGAGCACCCAAATGGCTTGGGCCGGTGCTACACACATAGGCTAAAACATAATATAAGATATATTTTATAACGCTCTTGTCGTTTAAATAAAGATGGAATTCACAAATTTAAAATGACCCCATGCTTACCAAAGTTAGTTTAGTCTAATAAAAGTCTGTCGACTATAGCGACAGAAAGGTCTTGAAGTACTTTCAGAATTTGAGTGATCTTTTCATCCAAACATTATGGCTAATGAGCGGCTCCTAATTTTTTGTACTGAATTCATTATAAAACCAGCATCGTGGTCTCGATTCGTGGTCTACAGAACCTACAATGGAATGTATTGAATTCTGGAATTGAAACACCATAGCTGATGTAACATGGCTACCAAAATGAACTTCATTGAGGTCCTTAACCTAAGATACAAACAGTTATTAGACTAAACCATTTTTGATAAGCATGGAAAACAAACGTAAATCTGACAAAAAATAGTTCTATGCGATAAGTGTAAATAAAAAAAAATGTGTTTGTAATAAAATACTTTCACTATAATTAAACGAACACGTTGAGGCACGTTCTACCTGAGGAAATTTTAATTGTCAAATAGTTGCTGGATAGTGTCTGTAGACAATCTGAAAGAATATTGAAGATTTTGTGATAGTATCATTTCCTTGTTATTGCTGTCCATTATTATTTAATTCTTAGCAAGCTTTCCTTAAACAATTATTTAAGATTCCTTTCTAAAATCAATAGCTTAAGAAATTTGATAAAAAAATATTTTGTAAAAAGTTTTCTTTTTTAAATAAGGTTTTCATTAGGTTAGCTTTGCAAAAAAATATAGTCGACAGAAATATCACAATATTTTTGTGCTCAGTATACTTGTACTCAGCAAGTAGTTTATTTTCTTTAAAAATGATCCATAAACAACATACGGGTAAGTTTTTTAATACTAAAAATTTATTCATGAATTTTATATTACTGTGGGGCTTATATATAAATTGTACATTTTAGAAATGTTATCTTTTTAAAATAAATGTTATATGCGTACGTGTGTATGTCTGTGTGAACCATGACAATTGCATTTAAGTATTATTCAGTTGCAACTTTTCAAATACATATTTTTTATATTTTCTTTATTTATCTAGATTTCTTATTAGAAGATTGTTATTTCTTTTAATTAATAGGATCGCTTTATTAAAAAAATCAACAATTGTCTCATATTGATTTCATGACTCATATTGAGTTAGTTTCAATCACTAACGAGATTAGTATCACAGTTTGTCAAATCAACAAAATTGTCGTTATAATATATTCCAAACAACGTTTATAGATTAAATCTTAATAACCAATTTATGAACGACTAAGCGTATTGTTATAGGTATCAGATAGATTTAAAATTTTATTTATTAAGCTACAGTGTTAAGAGGGCCGTTCGTTTGAACATGATGCTTAAACTGAAATATGCTCTTGGCACGAAGCCCAATACGGAGGATATGGTTTATAGAGTTTTATTAATATTAAGTTTACACCGTTACACAAAATATAATTCTGCCGGTTTGTGAGATAAAGTTACCAACATAATGAATGACATGACCTGCATTAAATTTTTGTTCGGTTAACTAAGGAAATTTTGTTTTAGGAATTTTAATCGTAATTTAAATATCTTTACTGACAGTTTTGTTAACATTACAATTTTATCATTAATTTACATATTTAATAAAATATCTAAAACAGTCCACCGTTTGCAACTTAGCTAGGGTGGTTTCTTTGGCGATTTCTCTTTCATGAAGGGGCAGAATTTTTTTTTTTTTTTTTTTTTTTTTATGTTAGAGGAGGGCAAACGAGCTTGCGGGTCACCGTTAGTATGTGATCACCGCCGCCCATGAACTCTTGCAACATCCGAGGATTCACAAGAGCGTTGCCGGCCTTGGAGAAAGGAATATATGCCTTTTTTGAAGGTACCCATGTCGTATCGATCTGGAAATACCGCCGAAGGAAGTTCGTTCCACGTTTGAGTGGTACGTGGGAAAAAAGTCCTTGAAAACCGCACAGTTGAAGATCGCCACGCGTCCGGGTGGTATGGATGATAAAGGAGGCGATGGCGAGCTGTGCGGTAGTGAAATTCGGCGGTAGGCATCAGATCGAATAGTTCTTCGGAACACTCCCCGTTGTAAATGCGGTAGAAGATGCACAAAGAAGTCACGTCTCTACGCAATGCCAGAGAGTCCAGCCGTTCGCAAAGCACTGGGTCCCCGACAATCCGAATGGCTCTCCGTTGTACGCGATCAAATGGTAGAAGCTGATATTGGGGTGATCCGGACCAGAGATGAGAACAGTACTCCATGTGTGGCCGGACCTGCGCCTTATAGAGCGTAAGTCTTTGTGGTAATAAAGTGATAAAAAATGAGCTTGTTAAATTTTTACTATATTATATTTATATAAGTCTACGGGAATATATATTGTAATTTTAAATTCTCGAATTCTAGACTCATTCTCTGAAATATATTGCTATATTATATTATCTATTATTACAACATAATAAATACTCGTAACTTAATATAGCAATTATATTTACTTAAGATACTCGTATGTGTTTGATTTTAAGGATTATAAAAATACCTCTTTTTAATGAAGTTAAGAAAACGAAATAAAACGAACCGAAAAAGAAAAATAGGTATGTGACATGAGAGAAATAAAAATATAATAAGCATTAAGTTTTACATTTCACTGAAAGCGATCTTATTTTATTAAATTTCTTACTAAGGGCTTTGCTCATGAAGAGTACAAGTACAATCTCTAAGAGGTCATAAGAGTTCATAGTCGTTCTAAAGTTTATAGGGTATCCCTTTCCATATATGTGAGTAAGCAATTTTCGTGATCTATCTTGATAGATGGAATATACTCGAACGTCTTAGGATAAGGAAGACGTTCGAGTATAGTCCATTTTTATAAATAAAAATAAATAAATGTAACCGCTAATTGTTCTATTAATAAAATGAATTTTAATCTTTCAGCACTAAACATTATGCAGCGGCAATTTGAGTTTCTAGCCAAGGAAGTAGATCCCCAAGAGATGCGAAGCAGATGTAAAATTATGTTGTTGCATGAGTTCCGGATGACAAGACTGAGGACTTCTCTGAACGGGTGACTTACTCGTATCTTTATGTTTCAATCTTCGTAATTTCTCAAGCTCGAGTATTAGATCATGTCGCCGTTCAATTCAGACTAATTGTTCAGTTCACTGAAACCTTTGTCCGTTATAAAATCTGGTCTGACAGTATCAGAATTTCTAAGTAAAACTCGTCATGACGCATTTCTTACAACAAAGCAGCTTTTTGGGCTTAATAAATGCTGGACCAAAAGCGGAGTAATTCATATCTCACGAGACGACAACCAATGGAATTGGCTGACCTTCACGGGATTCCTGTGATATCAAAATCACCGACAACGTCATAGTGCCCCACGGTTCATAGAAACTCTAAAGTTGTTGTTTCTCGTAATAGTTAAGAAATAGTCACGATTTTTAAATAAATTTTTACGGTCAAAATATCTACTACCCTCTTTTTTATTTCTTTAATGACCATTTGTATTATTACATTGTTTTTCGACGACTTTCAGTTGTCACTTGTCGATTTGACGTCTTTAAAATATATGAATTAAGTAACAATGATGTGCTAAGTCAGGAGTGATGTTGTTTTTAAATTCTTCTCAAGAGAAAAGGCAGAGACCTTTGGACCATACCATATTTTTCTCTGTATACTGATATTTATTTATATATATTTTTATGTTTTAAGTTTTATTTTTGGTTCAACATCATTAATTAAAAAAAGTTTTTTTTATTTACAATACATCTTTATGTTTATATTTATAGATAATATATATATATATATATATATATATATATATATATATATATATATATATATATATATATATATATATATATATTCTATTGCGACTAATACCTTTCATACTTCATGGAAGGATTGTTAAGTAATACTGCTTCCAAAAGAAATCCTACGAGTACCTCAGACTTTCATTTGAGAGCCTTGTCCATCATCAACTTTGCTTTTTTCTTACCAAACAAAGTCTTGTATATCCTTTAAAATCCAGATTTATTCCTTGTGATATTACGACTACTGCATTATTGAGAACAACAGATGAAATCAGGCATGGTATGGCCGTAACATTGAATAACTGTTTAGGATTCTTTACTTATATTATTATTCATCTATATGTATACATAAGAATGACTAATTATGTTTCACACCTTATATCATTTAACTAATTTTATAACAGTTTGAACGATACAGAGTTAACTAACTCTAAGTATAAATACATTCTGTGCTTTTAATGAGTTTATTTAACTCATTAAAAGCACAGAATGTATTTATACTTAGAGTAAATCATAAATTTTAGTGTCTTATATAATTTCATAATTTTTTAACAATTTTAATGAGACACGATAGTCTATGTTATCTTTAATGATTACTTTTAAACATTTATTTTCTTAATCATTTTTCTTAAAAATCAATTGTTTTTTTATTAACATTTATAATTTCGTTCGTTAAATACTTTGGGTATTTGCATCTTCACTGGTTTTTTTTGCGAACATACAATTTAATATAATAGAGTATTATTACAGTAATAATTTTATTTTTTTAAATTTTAATAGTTATTCAGAAAATAAAAGATTAATTTAGTGAGTTGAGTTGAGAGGGGATAAACATCATTTAGATATTTTACATATATCCCTATCGTCATCAAATGCAACAATACCGATTATTGTAGATATGCATATTACATTACAAGCTCAAAATTTTTTGTTGAATATTAAATTTCACAAATATCTCGTCGAAATTAGATTGCCAGCTTGTTACTAGCATTTCTCTAGCACCTGGCGCTGTCTGGCATTAATAGGAAAGCAGTTTGTGCCACGAAATGAATACGTTTTATTATTCATATATATATTCTATTTCATCTATTGATTACAATCTTGAGTATTATATTAAATAATATAAAATTGGAATTAATAATTACCATTTTTTTTTATTTTCAGCACCAAGATTATTTAGCGAAATTCATTAAAAAATATCTATATGTAGTTTCTTTTAGAAATATATAGATATATTCTTTATATATATTTTTTGGAAACAATATCTTAGGACGAAAACCGTGCAATCTGCATATGTGCAAAGTACAAAACCACTGATATTATCTAAGGTATTACAACACGGCTTCAATTGGATGTAGCAATAACAAATAAGTTTTAAATTCGATGCATAGAGGGAAGATTCCTAAACTAAGGTCTCATGAAACTATATTCATGTAATAATAAAAATCATTAATTTGCTTCAAATAATCACTTTCATTTATTGTTTCTATTTAGTTTCAAAGCGAGCTATACCAGAAATGGCTTGATTGAATGTTAGGTAAATATAGCGTAATAGTATAAGTAACGAGATTTAATAACTCAAATTCACCAAACTCCAAATAATACTAAAATACGCTAATACTAAGAAATAATTTATTCGTATATGTATAAAGCAAATTTTAAATTTTGTTCGTTTTATTCGTATCACGAATCTTACTAAAGTTAAAAACTTTTAAAACAAACACACAGAGATAGATACTGTTGGTATGAGATAAGTATTATTAATATTAATATCCTCGAATCTTTTCAAATATCTGTAGAATTTAAAATTATATGAGATTTTTGTAAACATTCCGTATAGTTTTAAGTTTGATATTTCCATTTAGTGCGCAAATACTATGAAATATTGAGTTAACATTGCCTTTAAAACGTAATTAAATATTATATTTAAATGCTTTATATAAATGCTATTAAGGAATATTGACTTGTAAGAAGAATAAAACAAAATATTACTTAGTTTGCAGATCTGCCCTATATTTAAGATTATATTCATTAGAGAAGCCTTTATAAGATAATAACTAAATTTATTTTAGAAACTGAATACAAAATTTCTTGGAGTTTAGAGCGATTGCATTTCATAGGAAAAAATATTAAAAGATCATATAACATCTAGATACGGTTTTTTTTAAGAATTTTGCTCCAGTAAAATATTTCTGAGAGCGTCTAATGTAATTTGGTACAAAAATATTTACCGTATACCAAGTAAAATTAACCTACTTTAGATTTACATTACCACTAATTCGTTTCAGCTCTGAGTAATTAATAAAAAATATTTATCAATGACTATGTATAATGCTCACAATGTAATTCACTGAATTGATAATGGATCCATTAGTGACGCATTCCGATTATTCCGTTCTAAATTTCTTATTCATAAATTCATGACATTTCTGAAATGATCATTTTTCATCGCCATGCTGTTCTGAAAATGTAAATAATGTTCTTAAATGACTAAAGATTTATTGGTTTTATAAAATAATTATGATTCAAACATTTTAAGAAACTTTAAAGCTTATACACACATACAAATATTTTTATATTACTTTTTGTTTATATTTGCATTCCACAATAAAAGAAATTACATCTTCACCGTGAAATACAGTATACTAATGTTGCGTTTAGTCACACGTTGTTATATAAGTTATTAGCTTATAATTTAGAAAGAAGGATTTAAGACATCGTTTTAGAGGATTTCGTAAATACTTTCATTATTACGACTATCACGTTATTTGTGTCACTCGTAATCTTGTCCTAAGCTGAAGACTGAAAACGTGGGGCGCATCATTTGGTGATTTGGCTTATACATGTGTATTGATTAGTTTTAGGTGGTTTTAAATGTTTAGTCAATTGAGAGTGAATTTCTATGTATGCGTTTAATAGTAAGGCTGTTATAGTTAGAGAGTTGATGTGTCCCACGTTTTCAGTCTTCAGCTTAGTACAAGATTACGAGTGACACAAATTAAGGCAAGAGCTGCAGGAGGGGCGATGGAGTGAGGCAGACGCGGAGCTCAGAGCTGCCATAGGGCAAAATTATTTTCTTCTTTTGAGTGCATTTGTAAAACGTGGGTTTTTAATTTTTTAATTATTTAATTATTTTCTATTTTTAGAATTTTTTTTGTGCTTCAATATTGCATTGTCATCGACTTCTGAGCGATTCTGAAAATTTCAGTGCTCTGGCTAGCTGGAAAGTGGGTGAAATTTCGATTGCAAGATTTGATCGCCACAAACAGAGAGACGTGACGAAGACGAGCTAAGTGAAACGTGTAAAAATATATAAAGCTTTACATTATACCGATGAATGTTTAATTTGTTTAAAGCTATTTTCATAGCATTCATGAAGAACTGGAGCGATACATTCTATTTGCATTTTAAAATGTGAAAACTGACGGTACAATATTGTTCGATGCAAATAAAAAAAATAGTCTGGCAATAAATACTGTTACATTAATTATAAATAAGCAAATATTACTTTTGAATTTGGAATCTGTCATTTTTATACAATTGTTCATTGAGATTTGTTATATTGTGAACTTATTTAATGTTATACAAATGCCTAACTAGAACTAGAACTCCAGCATTAAAAAAGTTTCTTGTCATCACACAGTTCTGGAAAGTTATTAATAAATCAAGCTGTATAACATGAACAAACCATGATTTTTTTCAAAATTATTATACAGTTTTATCACAGTTATAGCTATAAGATTAAGGTTTATTAATTAGTATTATCTTTTTTTTTTAGACGAGGGCAGACGTTCACGAGAGCATTGCTAGCCTCTATGCCTATGACAAAATATGTCTTTGGAATAAACTACAGACTTAAATAATATCTGTTGCGCTTATAAGCCAAACAGATCTTTCTCAGATTTGTTAATACCGAGTTCAAAGTATAAATATTTAAAACTTAAAATAAAAATAAAAGCTCTGTCATTTTATAACAATAATCTTAGAAAAAAAAGTCTAGTCTATTTGTTTCTTAAAAACGATAATAATTTTTATATTATTTTTATTCTAATTTATTTCTCAAAATGACGGTATTCGTCTATAAAACAAACTTCATTTTATTTGGATACCTTATAATATTAAAAGAGGTATTCTTGTTGATATGCACGCTTGAGTTAATGGGACGGCATATATTGTTATTTATGAAAGGTAACACATATTTAGTGTATTTTTACATAATATGTAATTATTGTATTATATTATATTAGGTCACGTAAAAAGCATGAGGACCTCCCGGAGGGCATGTATGAAGAGGTTGATGTCTGTGGCCGAGGCGAAAGAGGTATGCAGGGACCGTAGCGTTTGGCGCTCCGTCGTCTCTGGCTACCCCGTAAGGGATATGGCATGAAGCTAAATAAAATAATAATTGTATGATATTCAATAATATACGGCTCTGTCGCACTTTGATATTTATAAATAGTACGTCTATTAATAATAAACGAGAAATTACATTTCACTACAGGTAATTGGAAGGAAGCCTAGCAAGAAGCCAAGAAAGTCCAGTCACTTATTTACGAGTATATTTACAAAACGTATACCGTATCGCTGCTGAACTAGAAATAACAAAAAATAATTACATTACTTAATATTAATACAATTTCAAATATTTTAGGTTATTGTTATTGACAGATTGGACGATTGTATAAAAAAGTATAGATAGCTGTAGTAATAGTTTAGCTGGCTATGTAGTTTATCTTTAAAAAAAAATCTTATATAGAAATTAATATCTTTACAGCTATAGTATTAAATAGTGTAGCTATAGAGAAAAGCATAAAAATTATTGTGTAATAAATTTACACAATAACTATATATATTATAAACAATATACACAAAGACATTATAATAATCACCATAAAAATTAAAAAGGGTAGTTGAGGCATAACATAACACAAAACACTGTGAACTACAGGAAACAAATATAGTTAAAAGGTAGTTTAAAATAATTAAAATTTACTATCATAATTAATTATTGATACAAATATAGGTAAGATAAATCCGCCTTACGAATTAGTTTTAGTTTAATTTAAACATAAATGTGGTTTAGGAACTATGACGTTAATATAGAATCAAGACTTATGCAATCTATCATCGGGGACCAAACCGCAGAGGTTACGAGATTTATAACTTTTACAATTATATGCTAGATTAGTTCGACCAGCTTACAAGTTTATACAAGTTTGGATTCAGGTCAGCAATCAAGTAAATCTACGGCGATAGAATACAAGTAAAACGGTTCATAGTTGTGTAAAATATATTTTAAATACGAGTTGGATTTTTTGTGTAACAGATGTTAGATCTATCATTAGACATTTAGTTTTCATTATTAAAAATAAAAATATATTTAATTAAAAAAAAACAAATAAGGGACCATATTTTTAAAACCTTAACAACGTGTGTATACATATGAAATATCAAAGGTTGTCCCTCAAGCCATCAAATTTTATAAACAAAATAAAAACTTTCGAAACCTCTGAAGTCTACTAAAATCTTATTTGAAATTTAGGAATCGTTTGACTAAGTATTCGTTTAAAATTAATAAGTTCCACTTCCACTAAATAAAAACATTTTATCTGTAGGTGAAAGAACCTAGCTGTAGTTATTTGACTGCATCTCGTATTGGGCTGACTCGACCAGAAAAGAACCACTGAACATCGATGTGTGATAACTAATTTCAATTGGTTATGTTCCGTCGGTGACTTTGACGAAGCCGGAGAACCCCTTCCCGAAAAAAATCGGGTGAATGATTCTCGAATTTTGCTCTGTATCTGGGGCGTATCTGGGACGAGCAAAGTATTGCATTTTGTGTTTTCGGAAGGCAAATGACGTGAAATAGCAGCACCCTACTCCACTCTAACTGTGGACTTTTGTATCATCCAGCGATTTCACTCTAATCTAAACGCCATCCACTATCACCTATAGGACTTGTTGCTTTTAAAGGAGACGCAGATATCTCAACCTAGCAACATAGCGTACCTATCATTCGTAGAACATTATCTAAAGAGTCTAAATTAGAACATCATTTTATACTACACGCCGAATTATCGATGTTCGTAATGGAGGATATCAGCTACCGTCGCCTTCAGAATTATTAGGGTCGTGTCAACCTAGTATAGGTCCAATAGTGGTAATACTGAAACCAATCAACTCTTGGGTTACGTCCAAACGAAGATTGAAGATCGGCTTATATAGACTCCCACCGCTGAAGTTGTAGTCCACGGGGATTTCACACAATACTGATTGGCTAGGGTCACGTGCCATCGACTACGCGAGGAAATCTGTGTTTAACTTTGCTCTGGCAAACGGTCTGTCTCCGCTGGTTTGGTTAAAACGCACACTCGTCTACCGGACTTGGAAAGCCATATGTTTGCTTTGCTTATCTTCTGCTCACGATACGTCCAGGAAAGTACCTGTTCACTGCCGAGGCACTTCTAGGGTCCTGTGATCATCTGTCTGGTATGTGACATATGTGAGTCTAGTGCCCATTGAACGTCCAGCTCGCAAAACCTGCGACAAAAAGTGCAAAACATGTCGTTAAAATTGGGGATCAGCTGGCAAGGTATCCAATTCTGATCTAACACGATCAAATTCAATGTCAGAAATAATTTTCGATAATCATCGATTACTATCATATTTGTGATCATAGTGATAGCGTTTTTATAACAACATTATTATTTGTCTTAAATTTGATATAATATCATTATCACGTTGTCTAAAATATTTTTTATTAATTTCGTGTCTAGTTTTCATCTATCTACAAAGTATGTTACAATATTTGAAGACAACTGAAGGTAAAATGTTACCTTCTGGAAAAAAGCAAGTTCATTTTCTTGTTTGGTCTTTTTATCTACTTTCCAAAATAGGCCTTTAGAAATAGTAAAAATACTTTGTCCTTTAACCTAAATCTTTTGTCTTGTAAAATAAATATTCTTTGTCCGTTTATATTTATGGAATGTATTTTTTTTTTGTAAATTTATTTAGCCCACTTATTTCGAATATAAACCACACTGATTGATGTAATATTTATTGCGTGATATTTTAACATATTAACTTAAAATACTCTCAAATAAAGCGCTAACGTTGAAACATAACATAATCATATTATTTGCTCTGGTTTAAATAAGAACCAAAGTGAATATGACGGGACGCTAATCATGAGGGAGGTAATTAGTAACATGAAAGACTCTTTTCAAAATGGAGGTGATATTTGAAATTAGTCTGTTTCATTTCAATGTAAAATTTTGTTGCCACTATAATTTTGAAGTGTATCTATAATAACGCTCAGTGAAGGCTTCACGTTACACTCCATATCCCGTATCGATTAAAACTATATCATTTGATTAGAATTAACACAGGTTACGTGACACCGAGTAGAAACAATTTCTTAAGATTTACTGTGATATTTTGTAATTTATAATTTGTATTCCTTTAAGCGAAAATTTAATATTTTGTGATCTATAATGAATGTAACCTAAGATAGTTATTTATATTTATTTATTTAGCTTCACGCCATATCCCTTGCGGGGTAGCCAGAGACGACGTAGCGCCAAACGCTACGGTCTCTGCATACCTCTTTCGCCTCGGCCACAGACATCAACCTCTTCATACATGGTCCTCCTACATTCATCATGCTCTTTACGTGACCTTCCTCCAGTAACATTGATACTGTGTTTTCGAAGGTCACTCGAGGCCTTCCCCTGTCTCTCTTACCACTCACTTTTCCTATATAAATCTTTTTTAAAATTCTTTCATCACTCATTCGTTCGACGTGCCCAAACCTGAGCACGTTCTTCTTCATTCTCACCGTGACATCTTCGCTAGTACCTGCCATTCTGTGGATCTCTTCATTGCGGATTCGATCAGCTAGACTGACTCCGCATATTCTGCGAATAGATCGCATCTCCACAGCATTCATCTTTCTTACATTCTTCTTCTGTGTTACCCTCGTTTGGCTGCCGTATAACAGCGTCGGTAGCAAAACTGCATTGTGTACAGCCAAACGTGCAGCTATGCTGACGTTTTGACGTCTCAACAATGCAGTCAAAGCACCGTTGACTCTGTTACCGGCAGCAATACGCCTTTCCACATCCATTTTGTATCTTCCGTCTCTGCTAAACTTACTTCCCAAATATACCACTTCATTCACTTGTTCTATTATCTTATCATTCACGTTGATCTTACATTCTGTTCTTTCTTCATTTCTTTCAAATATCAGAACCTTCGTCTTATCTACATTCAGGTTTAGACCATTAATTTCACACCCATCTTTCAGAGTGGTCACCAATGCTTGCAAATTGCATTCTGATGGTCCAATGAGCACTGCATCATCTGCATATAGCAAGCAATTGACCTTAAGGTCACCTACTTTCACTCCCATGTCACTGTCTTTCACGCCTTGGAGACAACTATCCAAATACAAATTGAACAACCAAGCTGACAACCTTGCTTAACACCCGATTGGATGTCAAACCAGAGCGACATTCCAGGTCCTACTCGCAAACAGGCTGGGTGATCTCGGTAAAGAGACTTTACCGCCTGTAGCAAGGGTCCGTTCACATTGTATAGGGGCAGTATTGCCCATAACTTCTTTCTCACAACCATGTCAAACGCCTTTTCCAAATCCAAAAAAGCACAGAAAACCTTTTGGTTTAGGGCCAAAAACTTTTCCGTGATCATGCGGAGGGAAAAGATCTGATCTATACACCCTCTTCCTCTCTTTAAGATAATTAAAATATAGGAAACTAAAAAACTGGCTAATGACTGACAATTCTTTGTTTTGACAATTTCTTTTATATGATAAAACTATGATTGGGAATATACAAATATTGATTTTATTATATGAAGATAACATATACAATAGAAATATCTATAAGGTATTAGCGCTAATACACAAATCAGGAAATGCTAATTACAGATTAGATACATTCTAAAGGGAAGAAGATAAGTTTTCTTAGTAACGTTCACGTGTTTGAAAAGATTAACAAAGAGAAGACATTTTTGTTTCAAAACAAATTATATAAAAATAAATATACCTAAAATTAACTGAATGATTAAACTAATAAAATAAAAACAAAGAGAGTGTTATTTATGTTATAAGCTTTAAAAAAATTCAGTTACGTAATCGTAACTTCTATTTTTGTGTTTTTGTTAAGCTAGCATAATATAGTACGAAAAAATATATATTATAATATTATTAATATTTAATTATTAACAGTAAATTTCCGGTAAATAAAATTCTTTTTTGAGCTCCATATAAAATTTTTAAAGCACGGGATTCGAATGGTTGTAAGCAAATGACTAAACAGAAGAACTTTTACTATTAGAAACGGAGATCAAGGCTACCAGTTCATGAACTACAATCCCATCTTAGTCGTTTCCAATAAACAATTACCTGTCAAGTTTAAAGCATTTTGCAATATATAGAAGATATTATAAATGTGATATTTTCCATTTATGTACCTCCTGAAGACTTGTTTGATAATAAAAACGTAAACTAAAAGAGTATTTTTAATTTAAAGTTGTCTAAAAAACTTTCGATGAGTATTAAAACTCTTATTTTCTTATAAACTAGCATACCTGGTCACGCGTTGCATTATAGTAAACTATTTAAGGGGTAACGTTCCGAGAACATCTGCCATGAAAATCATAATGTTTTCTTACCGTCGATATTAAGCAAAAATGAAAACAAAATAATTGTAATTATTTTTTTTATTTTATCCTAATTTATAACACTATTTGTATATTACAAAGTTTTTAGTAAATAACTTGGAACACTAAACTCATTACTCAATCCAGTCAAGAGATACTGTTAGAATCATTAAAAACTGAAAATTGTGACTGCAAAATAGTAAACAAATAATCTTTTAAGTTAGGTCAAATTGCACGTGGTGTGTAAATTTTATTTAAATCGGTTAAGTAGTTAAGAAGTCCATCGCGGACAAACAACGTCACTCGTAATTCATATATATTAAGATATAAAGTAGATTATATAAACTACACATACACATAACTACTTACTATAAAGTAAATATGTAATTTGCAATATAAAGTTAGACGTTATAAAAACTTAATCTGATTTTAAATCGGGACAATTAACATTGCATCAGTTTAAATATTCATAGCTTATTGGGTTCATTTTGGCAATTTAACGTGACTGCGAACGTATTATTAATAGGTCAATGTATTGTAAAAGAAAACAGCATAAAATTTAATTTATTTTAATTTATTTAAAATCACTAACAACTGTGTGTGAAAAAAAAACAAAGTTTAAGTAAGCAGATAAGTTTTTAATTTATGTTTTTATTCATGTAATTAAAAGTTGACTTTTATTGTACAAAATGATTTAATATCTCGGAGTGAATCTTAGCTGTTCGCCTTCCTCGCGTTGACTGTCAGACTTAAATTAGGTTGCCACCTTTTGTTCTTGTAATTAAAGTAAATTTGTTATTAAAGGTAAAAAAGGTACTTCTCAAAATAAAATATATTTATTATAATTATGTTTAAGAAAGTATTTTTTGTTGCTTTTGTTGAACTGCACAACATCTTAACAATCAATATTTAAATAAAAGTTTTGTAGGTCTACATGAAGCTTTTACAATGAACCTTACCTTACCTTAATGTTGATTTTTTTTTATTTAAAAAATATTATAAACGTAATGAGGCAGCAATAGATATCAAATATATTCGTATAAAGTATTTGTGGGCTAACTTTCCTTAATATCAGAGAAATCAAATTAAGCAAAATAAAGTATTTTCGCTTACTTCGCTGTTCCCATAAAGCATATTTTTAATCCTTAAATGTAAAGTTATCATAAGTATAACATATGTACTATGATATCTCCTGGTATTAGTGTCACCTAATTTGAGAAATGTCTGGTGGCACTGTATTCATGTCACCATTATCTCGATGCTGTAATGTTCTCCGATCTTTCCTGTTAATAGAATGCATCAGACCGCTCAGATTACTTAGGATATAATATTATACTACTTTCACAGACATAAGGATTCTTAATATATGTCTTGTAAAACGTTTTTAATAAATGTCATTTACGAAAAAACTATATACTATATTAAATTGTTTGAGAAGCATATAATATTTTTGTAACATAATTTGTATAATATTACAATTTTATTTTACAATATTAATTGAGTTGCAATACACTATGGAGGGCTCGTAGAATACGAATTTCAATTGCCCCTTATTATAATTATTTTCGGATCGGACGGATCATAACATCATCACGTTTTGGACAGCTCATTTTCCACTGAGACAACAAATGAACATTATTTTCATTTATTACTTTCATTGGACCAAAACATTATACAATATTATTCACAGATTTTATATTATCGAGATGGTTTTCAACGATCAATTATAACGTATTGATTTGAAATCTAAGATGTTGATTATGAAGCAGATTTATATCATATTGTACATGTTACTTCATATTTTTTCTTATTAAGACCGTATATATTTATTTTGATGTTATTCTATAATATCTTCTGGAGCAGCCAATGTATATAACAATAAATATGAGCCCTTTTTAAAATATTTTAACAAACAATTTTCGACACTTTGAATATAAATATCGACTTTTTCTTGGAAACTGGGTAAATTCTACCTCAAAAGACATGATCAGGCGAAAACGGATGACTTTACGCCTTTTATATAATTTAATACAATATAAGTAAAGGACTAAAATAAAAATAAGAAGAAATAAAAAATAAAAATTTAGTCTTCTTATTTTTTAGGAATGAAAAACTCTAAAGACTTACAATTATGTTATTATGATTCTTTTCTCTTTGCATAAAAAATGTCATCTGGTTTTGTAATAAGAATTTCTAACAACAATAAATACTAATTGTAATGTAGGAAACAAAAAGTATGGCAAAATAATATCCAACTAAAAAATTAACATAATATAATATATATTAAACCTTTAGAGAGAGACTAAAAGAGCGAAGAGAAATCCACATCAATTTCAAATCGGTATCAATTTCACATTGGTTTGTAAGCATTACTTAAAACGATTCAGCAAACCACAGTTACTTACAATTTCTATTCCTTGGGATGAACCGCAATACCAAAAATCATGAAATCAACAGCAACTAACTGAACATGTCGGCTCTAATTTGCTAACACAATTCTTTGTTCCACTTTAAATATAAGAAGGAAACTATTAGAATGTAATAATCACTTTTAAAAAGACAGGTCATTTGCAAATCATGCAGCTTTGACAGCGTAGTCTTTAATACTAAGCGATAAACAACCCTACTTTTTACATCATGTGGCATGATTCAAAAATGAAAATAAAATAATATTAAGTACTAATTAAACATTATATAATCTATTTAATACAATATTACATACCGAATATATTTATATGCTAAATTTAACATCTTTTAGCATAAAATCATAACAATAAATTTTAATAAAAATTAATGGATTGCCAGTCTACACAAAGTTTGTTTAGTCTCCTTAACGCCATCTAGAGTCAATTATTAACAAAATATTATGTTTCTTGCAACATTTGTTTAATAATAATTATTATCAATGTTGTTTAGTTGTGAAACATTTATTAATTATTTAATTTGGTTTAGTTTAATTAGTTTAACAGCCATTGCAGCGCCATCTCTGGATGTAATATGTTACTTTACTGTTTTATTTTATTTTACAGAGAGGGAGGGAGAGGGAAAACTGTTAATTATTGTAATTTTAAGTAAGTTCTGTACTAATAATCGCTGAATCTTATAATTTTTGTTCATTCAGTAATGAAAATCCTCTTGTTTCGGCGACATGTATATACGTTCAGTGGAAAAGCGATGGAACATAATTATAAACGAAAATGAATCATCAACGAACTCTAAATCACAGCTTATTGTAAAACTTTTAACAGATTTATTTTTTAACCCGAATCTACCAACCCCTTTAAAAAAGAAGATCTTTTCTCATCACGAAAATAAGGACAATATTAGTGCAAACTTAGAATCCAGGTGAATTAGAATTATTAATTTTAAAGGCGGCTCAAAGACTGTTTCAATATAATATAAATATATAAATATATCATAAAGTTTAAATTAAAAAAAATACAAGTAATTTTCTATAGAGGTCTAAGGAAACTGGGACAGAACAAGATAAAACTGGGACGGAACATTTTTGTTTTCATTTCATCGCCAAGGCAAATAGCGAGATCAAAACCACAAAAATATTATACTTGATGTCATTGACTAAATTGACGTCAAAACTTTCAAACTCTCTAGAACTTTACTAATATGGTGGATAGCAATATATCGGAACAATTTTAATATCCGCATTGTTTTATTTCATAAAGGAACGAGAATTTGATTATTGTAAATTATATAATGTTATATTTACCTTCACGCCATATCCCTTGCGGGGTAGCCAGAGACGACGGAGCGCCAAACGCTACGGTCTCTGCATACCTCTTTCGCCTCGGCCATAGACATCAACTTCTTCATACATGCCCTCCGGGGGGTCCTCATGCTTTTTACGTGACCTTCCTCCAGTATCGTAGCTACTGTGTTTTCGAAGGTCACTTGAAGCCTCCCCCTGTCTCTCTTACCGCTCACTTTTCCAATATAAATCTTTTTTACCATTCTTTCATCACTCATTCGTTCAACGTGCCCAAACCACCTGAGCACGTTCTTCTTCATTCTCACCGTGACATCTTCGCTAGTACCTGCCATTCTGTGGATCTCTTCATTGCGGATTCGATCAGCTAGACTGACTCCGCATATTCTGCGAAGAGATCGACTTTGCTTAACACCCGATTGTATGTCAAACCATGGCGACATGTCAGCTCCTACTCGCACACAGGCTGAGTGATCTCTGTAAAGAGACTTTACAGCCTGTAGCAAGGGTCCGTTCACGTTGTATCGGGGCAGTGTCTCCCATAACTTCTTTCTCACAACCCTGTCAAACGCCTTTTCCAAATCCACAAAAGCACAGAAAACCTTTTGGTTTAGGGCCAAAAACTTTTCCGTGATCATGCGGAGGGAAAAGATCTGATCTATACACCCTCTTCCAGGTCTAAAACCTCCTTGGGCCTCCCACAACAGCCTTTCAGATCTCTCTTGCATTCTTCTCGCTAATATTTTAGCATAAACTTTACCACCCAAGCTAATCAAACTTATTAAATTATCATTTCATTCAAATATTAGAAATTCTAAATAGTTGGAATAATTGTTAGTTATAGTGAATAGCTGTCCAAAATGTTTGAATCTTTAAAAATATATGAAATTTTACATTGTACCGATGAATGTTTAATTCGATATTAAAGCTATTTTCATAGCATTCATGAAGAACTGGAGCGATACTTTTGCTATTTGCATTTTGAAATGGGAAAACTGACGGTATAATATTTTTGAAACAAATAAAAAATTTTGTCTGGCCATAAATACTGGTACATTAATTATAAATAAGCAAAATATTTAACTTTTGAATTTGATCTCTGTCATTTTTATACAATTGTTTTTTGAGATTTGTTATATTGTGAACTTATTTAATGTTATAGAAATCCCTATGAAAGTAGATTAAGTGTTTAGTTAATAACAATTCCATTAAAATTAATGTTTCCATCTATTTAAAATTACTAGCAGATCTGGAACTACAGCATTAAAAAAGTTTCTTGTCAACACACAGTTCTGAGAAGTTATCAATGAATCAAGCAAGCAATATATAATAACATGAAAGTTAACTAAATTATTATAATAATATGATGAGTAATATTACCTTAATTTAATAGTAAATAAAATGTAAGAATGTACAATGTTTTATTGATCATATTAAACGTTGGATGTATGAATTCTAAGTGTTATTACTAAACTGCATTTTTTTGTGTTATGTTTGTTCTGATAATCCTACTGGCCATGACAGCGTCGAAGTTTAAATTGTATCATCTTTAATTCAAAGCAAACTAAAATCGATATGGGTTAGCTGTTTCAATTTATTTATAATAACAAGATTTTATTTAAAATATTAGATCCGCTGAATAACTTTAATAAATCATATATTTATTCGTTTTCATATTAAATAAATTTCAGGGATATTATTAAGTACATATTTTTAATATTATGCAAATATGTTGAAATTCCGGGTAAGAAGCACTTATTTCAATACAAACAAGCAAGATCAATAAACAAATAGATGACTGAGGCACCGATAGGATAGGCTGCTTAATTATGTCACGTCATGATTTTGTTACATATAACTTAACGAGGGTATTCAAATAATTAGGGTATGAGGGTATTCAAACATATTTAATATTAAACATTGACGAGTAAAGTTATATATTAAACGTGATAATATAATCGTACCGATAATAATCGATGTGATTATAACCTTTTCATTAAATAAATATTAGAGTATAAGAAAAGGCAGCCTAATTAAAATTTCATAATATTTGTTGGTTTTTGTCGTTTACGAAAACGAACATACATGGTACTGCTATGATATATACTTCGCTTATTTTTTATTATACCAGCAAAAAAGTAAACACTACATATTTTTACACCTTAAAGGTAAAGTTATAATAAGTATAACTTATTTACTATGATATCTCCTGGTATTTGTTTCGCCTAATGTAAAAATGTCTGATGTCGCTATGTTTGTGTCGCCATTATCTCGATGCTGTCTTAATGTTATCCGGTTTTTCCCGTTAATATAATGCATCAGACTGCTCAGATTACTTAGTATGTAATATTATACTACTTTCAGAGAAAATAAGATTAATAATATATATCTAGTGCAAAAATATTAACAAATATACATTAATAAAAAACTATAAACTATGTTCAATTGTATCAGATACATATAATATATTTGTAACTTATTTTGTATAATGTTACAGTTTTAATTTAAAATATTAATTGAGTTCACAATGTACTATAGAGAGCTCGTGGAATACGTTTTTCAATTGCCCTTATTATAATTATTATATTTTCTTGCTATTGGAGATATCTTTGAACCGACGGATAGCATAGCATAGCATCACCACGTTTTGGACTGCTCATTTTCCACTGCAACAAGAAATAAGCATTATTTTTTATTATTACTTTCATTGGACCAATAAATTATACAATATTAATTACACATTTTATATTAAACGAGATGGTGTCAACGGATCCCTTATAACGTATTGATTTGAATTCTAAGATGTTGATTATGTAATCGAAGCGAGACTATAAATACGTAATGTATACTAATGTATAATAATATGTATAACATGTAATGTATAGTATAATATCATTTATAATATATTGTAAACGTTACTTCACATTTTTTGTTATTAAAATCTCTTTTTATTTATATTAATGTTATTCTTTAATATCTTCTGGAGCAGCCAATGTATATAACACTAAATATGAGCCCCTTTTAAATATCTTCAACAACAAACAATTTTCGACAATTTGAACATAAATATCGGCTTTTTTTTGGAAATTGGGTAAATTCTTCCTCAAAAGACATGATCAGGCGAAAACGGATGACTTTACGCCTTTTATATAATTCAATACAATATTAGTAAAGGACTAAAATAAAAATAAGAAGAAATAAAAAATAAAACAACTAAAAGGAATTAAATCTCTAAAGATTTACAATTATATTATTATGATAGTTTTAATTGTCTCTGTATATAAAAAAATATAGTCTGTTTTTCAAATAAATATTTTTAACAAATCAAAAAAGAAAACAAAAACTATGGCAAAATAATATCAAACTAAGAAATTAACATAATATTAGATATAATAAAACTATAGACAGATAGACTAAAAGGGCGAGGAGAAATCCTTTATCCATTTCACATTGGTTTGTAAGCATTAACTAAAACGATCCAACAAACCACAGTCACTTACAATTTGGATGGATCGTAATACCAAAAATCATGAAATCAACAACAACGAACGAAACATGTCGGCTCTAATCCGTAAACACAATTATTTTGTTCCACGTTAAATATTAGAAGGAAACTATTAGAATATAATAATCATTTTTAAAATGACAGATCAAATGCGAATCATGCAGCTTTGAGAGCGTAGTCTTTAATACTAAGCGATAAACAACTCCACTTTTTATATCAGGTGACAAGATTCACAATAAAATTAAGTGCTAATTAAACATTATATAATCTATTTAATACAATATTACATACTGAATATATTTATATGCAAAAATTAACATCTCTTAGCATAAAATCATCATAATAAATTTTAATAAAAATAAACGGATCGGCATTGTACACGTAGTTTGCTTTGTCTCTGTAACGCCATATAGAGTCAATTATTAATAAAATATTATGTTTCTTGCAACATTTATTTAATAATACTTATTATTAATGTTGTTTAGTTATGAATCAATTTAATAATTATTTCATTTTGTTTAGTTTTATTATTTTAACAGCCATTGCAGCGCCATCTCTGGATGTAATATATTACTTTACTGTTTTATTTTACTGTACAGAGAGGGTGTAAAAACTTTGAATTATATTAATTTTAAGTTAGTTCTGTATCGCCGAATCTAATCATTTTCGTTCATACTGTAATGAAATTCCTGACGTTTCGGCGACATATACATACGTTCAGTGGATAAGGAATTGGGACGGAATATTTTTGTTTTCACTATATCGCTAAGCGCTGTAAAGGCGAAATGAGCGAGATCAAAAGGGAGAACGAGATAATAATATTATAAAAATACTTGATGTCATTGACTAAATTGACGTCAAACCTTCAAACTCTCTAGAACTTTACTAATATGGCGGATAGCAATATGTCGGAACAATTTTAATATCCGCATTGTTTTATTTCATAAAGGAACGAGAGTTTGATTATTGGGTAGACCTCGAAGAATTCGGTCTGCCCATTCATTTGTACCCGACTTTCGAATTTTGGAAAAATTTCTTCACAGGAGGTCTTCTTATGACCCCCTGAGTCCGAAATGACCATTGGTCAAAAAGTTAATATATATATATATATATATAAACATATATATATATATATATGCGTGCGTGCGTCCAGATTCGACTTTTGTCAGCACGATAGCGGCCGCAGTTTCGCTTGGATCGCTTTCAAACTTTGCTCAAAAATCAAACATCTAAAAATGAAGGTCAAGTTTGTTAACCAGAGAAGTCCAGCCACAGGGGGCGCTAGGGCCGCACTTTTTCTGATTTCAGTTTTTCGACCATAACTTTTTCGCTATACAAAGAAGATCAATCGCGTTCATATCATATGATGTCTTTAATGAATACCTATAACTAATGTAGATAAACCAAAAACCTAACTTCAATTACTTAGGGATGGGGGTAAAAAAACCGAAATTTTTTAGAAAAAAATTCATAACTTTTTTCTGGTAAACATTCTTACATCACAAGTATTTTTAAATAGAATGGTTATTTTTTACTCTAAATTTATGTACCAAAAGTTTTTCCGTAAAAGGTACCGTTTCCGAGAAAAAAAATAAAAACCACTTTAAGCTTGAAAATTTAAGGTAGGTAAAACCACGGCAACTTTTTTCTGGTAAATATTCCCTCCTCGCAAATATTTTTAATAGAAAGGTTATTTTTTACTCTAAATTTAAGTACCAAAAGTATTTCCAAAAAAGATACTTTTTCCGAGAAAAAAAAATAAAAACCGTTTTTTGCTTGAAAATTTTTGATGTAAACAACGGCATCATGTGTTATTCTTAGGTAGTAAGTTATATTTTAAACGATATACACACGAGGTCTACCCACGCGTCCCCCCCTGCGGGCACGGATTTTTGGTATATCATATAATATTATGAAGTATAATTTTTATATATTTTTATACATTTGATAAAAAGCTCACTAAAAATTACATAAACGAATATAAATATAATATTGTCTTGTAGCAATATATCTATAAACATAACCAATTTCTAAATTCCCTTTTCTGTAATCTTTCAAAACCGCTGGGATAACGTCGCGCACCGTGGAGATATTCAAATGTTGTAGGTGTCGATCCAGTCTTTGTTAACGTTATGTTCTTTTGAAAATTATTTCAAGACTAGCTGTACCCAAAAATAAAAGTAGCAAAAGTTACTCCTTTCAGATGCATTTAATGAGAAGCTTTTAATTTGGATTTACATACAGATGCTTCAATTTTAATTATAATATGTATAGATTCAGATTGAAACTCTTAAAATACAAAGTTTTTATTAAATCTCAATATACATATTATGTGAGCCAGTTTGAAATAAATATATAAGTAAAATAAGGAAAAACACCTTGCTATATGTTACATTATGTCTTTTATATCAATTAATAAGGCTAACGTTATAATTATTAAAATATTCTGCATTGTACAGTTATACTAAAAACGTAAAAGGAAAATGTTTTGTTGTAAAAATATTTTTCATCATAATACATTTTTGGATTTTTACCGATAGAACGTTATTTATTGTTTGAAAAAAAAGATGTAAATAAAAAAATTGTTTAAAAAAAGGCTTTACTTTGAAATAAAAATATTACATGATAAATTTCTATTAAAATGTTTCATATATTGGTATTTTAACTATTTTTTCCAGTTGCCTGATAGAATGTTGTTATTGAATATTCAGACAGAGCTTTTATCTGGTTTACAGATCATCCATAGTTCATAACGAATTTTACTACCAAATGTCTCGATTACAGTCAGATTCTACATATACACTGCTGTTTGCATAAAAAAAGCCATGTTGTCTTTTTATCAATATGCAAGTCATCCACACCAGCTTCTTGTACTTAATATGGTGTATGATTCTACCAATAAATCATTCATAATTCACCGCTCAATGGGACAGTGTAACGAGACGTAACTGAACATTTAACGTCTACCTGCGCATATGAAGAAATGTGCAGGATGGCAAAATTGTCAAGAGTGCAATGCAACAAATGCAATAAGTGATGTCATGGCTCCTGTGTGTCCTTATCGACTGAACTGTTTACTGATCTATCCTTAACAGATTTCATTGATTGAAAATGTCGTAACTGCACCGCAACAACGAGTGATAAAGCAAAACATTTTCTGTGATTTTACCTTACCCGTAGGATGAAGATATTGATTTAGAGGGACCGAATAACGTAGACCAGGACAAATTACTAATACATCTTCTGCAAGAACTTCATCAAATATGGCAAACGGTAACAGAAACGGCGTTCTAGCGGTTTGTTTCCCTTCCAATGATCCCAATGACTGCACAGCTGCTGTGACTGATGGGACTTCTTATATGCAAATCACTGCACGAAGTTTGACGTCATTTAATATTACTAAAGACAATATACTCTTCTTAAAAATAAATGGATATGTAGATGTAAACAAAAAACATAAAAATCATCTAAAATAAAAGAAACAATGGCAATATGGATCGTCATAAAACCTTTGCGTATTTATTTTTTCCATTTCGTAAAGACGTACAGTAGATAATATTATTTATCGCGGTTCGACTATTTATATTATAGGCTTCTTACAAACCGAGGGTTAGAAATCTTGAAAATTATACACTCTTTAGATATCACGGTTAAAATAAAGTAATTAATGAAGTTATATGATTTTATCTAATTTTTAGCTTCAACAATTTTATATGAACTCTATCCTTGATCTTGAAATATTGGGATCAAGTTATCCCTGTTTCTGTAAAAATGTAACTGATCCATATCAAAAAATAACCTTATAATAGTAGTGGCTGTTGTTGTAATAAATTTTATATAAACTATTTGTCTATTTATTTATAAGGATAGTTTGTATATATATAAATACCTTTACTTCGACGAGTAAAGGCAACACTATCGACAACTATGGTGGCACTAATATCTAGAACTGGACAGTCTACGAGGTCACGCCTTTACTTCGTTGAAGAAACTTGATTGGTTAGTAGACCAGAGATATATAGACATACTATATAATCCAGCCAAATCAAACAATCCTTTAAAAATAAACAGTAAAACTGCTCAAATATAGTATTCTATGACCTATAACTAAAATAGTATAGTATTATACTATGATCTATAACTAACCACACTACTTTAATAATGCATAGTGTGACATCTGGTGGAGAGATGTACGAAAACATTTAGCATGGTTTTATCTATAGTGCTATTAAAGATAAGACGTTCTGTACTAGCGAATTCTTTTATTTTTAATTAAGAGATTAATTATCTCATTCATCATTTGAAACACAGCCCTTAATACTGCTTGATTATAATACTTTCAAAATATAAATTGTATTATTATACGGTGTGTCTTACAGAAGGGACAGGTATATTATAACAAATAGTCTTTGATTAATATTATACACGTAAAGACATATAAAATACATTATACATTTTTGAGTTTCCTTGTAACTATGACAATGAATATTCATAACGTAGTAAATAATTAAACATAAGTTTTAAAACAATATGATATGGTAACTTCTGTATCTACTCTGGTTTTCTTTATTAAATTAAATTAATCTAATTAAATTATCATTTCATTCAAATATTAGAAATTCTAAATAGTTGGAATAATTGTTAGTTATAGTAAATAGCTTTCCAAAATGTTTGAATCTTTAAAAATATATGAAATTTTACATTGTACCGATGAATGTTTAATTCGTTTAAAGCTTTTTCATAGCATTCACGAAGAACTGGAGCGATACATTCTATTTGCATTTTGAAATGGGAAAACTGACGGTATAATATTGTTCGAAACTAATAAAAAAATTTGTCTGGCCATAAATACTGGTACATTAATTATAAATAAGCAAAATATTACTTTTGAATTTGGAATCTGTCATTTTTATACAATTGTTTTTTGAGATTTGTTATATTGTGAACTTATTTAATATTATAGAAATCCCTAAGTAAGTAGATTAATGGTTTAGTAAATAACAAGTCCATTAATATTAATGTTTCCATCTATTTAAAATTACTAGCAGATCTAGAACTATAGCATTAAAAAAGTTTCTTGTCAACACACAGTTCTGAGAAATTATCACTGAATCAAGCAAGCAAGCAACATAACATGAACAAACCATGAATATTTTTAAATTATAACAGCTATAATTTAAAAATATATTAATGAAATATATTTTTGGAAACAGTTTTAAGGAATTTGTAAACCAAATATATTACCAAATAAAAATGAATAAGAATATGAATATGAATATAGCAATATAAAAGCCTTGTCACAGCTATAGTTATAAGATTCAGTTCTATAAATAAGAGTTTTCTATATTTTTGATAGACTAGGGCAAAATGTGAAGATCACCGACGATAAGTGATCACCGCCGCCCACCACCTCTTTCAACATTCGTAAGAGAATTGCTAGTCTAGTAGGAGGGAGTATACCTACACCTTTTTGAAGGTACCCATGCCAAAATATATCTCATATACATTAATTTGATGTCTTAAGAATATACTTCTTCGACTTAAATAATATCTGTTACACTTATAGGCCAAACAGATATTTCTCAGATTAGTTAATACAGGGTTTAAAATGTAAATATTTATAACTTAAACTAGAATATAACCTGTACCATTTTAAATTAATAATCTTAGAAAAAAATAATATTGTCTAGACTATTAGTTTCTTAAGAAATATAATAATTTTTATATTATTTTTATTTTAATAAATTTCCCTAACTAACGGTATTTGTCTATAAAACAAACTTCACTTTATTTGGATACCCTATAATATTAAACGAGGAATTCTTGTTTATATGCACGTTTGAGTTTATGGGACGGCATATATTGTTATTTACGAAAGGTAGCACAAAATTTCGTGTATTTTTACATAATATATAATTATTTTATTATATTCAATAACTTACGGCTCTGTCGCACTTTGATGTTTATAAATAGTACATCTATTAATATTAAACGAGAAATTACATTGCACTACAGATAATTGGAAGGAAGCCTAGTAAGAAGCCAAGAAAGCCCAGTCTCTTATTTATATATTTACAAAACGTAAATCGTATCGCTGCTGAGCTAGAAATAACAAAAAAAATAACTTCACACTTAACATCACTTCATATTAATACAATTTCAAATATTTTATGTTATTGTTATTCTGAGATTGGACGATTTTCTAGAAATAATATCTCATAGATAGCTGTAGTATTAGTTTAGCTGTCTATGTAGTTTATCTTTGAAAAAAATTAATTATATACAAATTAATTTCTATACAGCAATAGTATTCAATAATTTAACTATAGAGAGAAACACAAAAATAAATCTTATTCATTTATTACATAATATTTATTGTGTAATAAATTTACAGAATAACTATATATATATATATATATATATATATATATATATATATATTATAAACAATATACAGAAAGACATCGTAATAATCACCATCACCAAAAATAAAAAAGTTTAGTTGAAGCATAACATAACACAAAACATTCCGAACTACAGGCAACAAATAAAGTTAAAAGGCAGTTTACTTATAATTAAAATTTACTATCTTAAATAATCATTGATACAAATATAGGTAAGATAAGTAAAGGTAAGTAAAACCGCTTTAAAAATTAGTTTTAGTTTAATTTTAAACACAAATGTGGTTTATGAACTATGAAGTTAATATAGAATCAAGACTTATCCAATCTATCATCGCGGACCAAACCGCAGCGGTTACGAGATTTATAACTTTTACTATTTTGGGCCAGATTAGTTCAACCAGCTTTAAAGTTTGTACAAGTTCCAATTCAGGTCAGCAATCAAGTAAATCTATGGTGATATAAGACTACTAGCTTATTCCCACCCGCTTCGCTGGGCACACTAATACTTTGGATGTGAACTTAGACTTCTTGTTTTGACAAAATGTTTAATTTTTATTTTATATTTAGTGTTTTTTTCTTTAATTTTAAGTAGAAAAATATAATACCAGTCAGTGAATACACAAATTTCCACATCACCTATGAGGTACAGTGTATTGGAATGCGTTCCCGTTATGTAATGTGGTGGAATTTCCAGTAGACCTTACACCACGAAAAAATTGCCATCATATAATATAACTAAGAAATAGAATTTCTTTTTATATTATTTTTATAATATTGTTTTTTTTTAAATAACGTTTATTTATCTTTCAAATATATCTAACAAAGTTTCGTAATCAATTACATATTTATGTCCTTGATTTTTTATTAATGACAATTTTTTATATTCAAATTTAAACTTTTTACAACCCCTCCCCAATAAAGAACCAAGAACTTTCGAAACCTCTGAAGTCTGCTAAAATCTATAGTTATTTTACTGCATCTCGTATTGGGATTGCTCGACCGGGTAAGAATTACTGAACCTCGACGTGACCTGCTGTTGGTTACCGCAATTCCAAATTGGTTCCAAATTGGTGACTTTGACGAAGCCGCAGAACCCCTTCCCGCACAAAATCGGGTGAATGATTCTAGAATTTTGCTCTTGTAACTGGGGAGTATCTGGGACGAGCAAATTATCGTATTTTGTGTTTTCTAAAGGCAAACGACGACAAATAACGGCATCCCACTCCACTCTAAATGTGGGATCTTGCATTATCCAGCGATTTCATTCTAATATAAACGCCGTCCACTATCACCTATAAGCCTTGTTGTTTTTGAAGGAGACGGACATATGTCAACCTAGCAACATAGCATACCTATCACATCTAGAACATCATCTAGAGAGTCTAAACTACAACATCATTTTTTACCACACGCCGGGTTATCTATGTTCGTAATGGAGGATATCATCTACCGTCGCGCACAGAATTTATAGGGTCGTGTCAAGCTATCAGTATAGTGGTAATATAAAAACCAATCAACTCTTAAGCGACGTCCAAAAGAAGATTGACGATCGGCTTTCACAAACTCCCTTCGCCGAAGTTGTAGTCCTCGGATACTTCACACAATACTGATTGGCTAGGATTACTACTAGACTGGGACAGCCGCACGCTTGCTTTGTTGTATCTTCTGCTGACGAACCGACCAGGAAAGCACCTGGTCACTGTCGAAGCACTCCTAGGGTCCTCTGATCATTGTCTGGTATGTCACAGAGTGTAGTGCACATTTAACGTCCAACTCGCACAAGACTTGCGACCTAACACCTTTTGCAGTGTAAGTTAGCGGATTGAGATGGAATGCAGTCTTTTTTTCCATCTTACCCATAAAAAAGGCATTGCACATAAAAAATTACCCTCTGACCCAAACGGCAAAAGAGAAAGCCGATGTCTTGTGCACTTTTTTTGTCTTAATCTCGGTTTTGGATGACCAAGGGAAGACACCGTGTATGAAAACGCGGTATCAGAGCTCAATGCCAGAAATAATTTTCGATAATCATCTATCTCGACCATATTTGTGATCGAAGCGATAGCGTTTTTATTATTATAAATATTCTTATTTGTCTTATTTTCGATATGCCAGATAATATCATTATCACGTTGTCTAAAATAATTTTTATTAATTCCTTGTCTGGTTTTATCGATCTACAAATTATGTTACAGTATTTGAAGAAAACAGATTGTAAAGTGTTACCTACCATCTGTAAAAAAAAACAAGTTCATTTTTTTGGTTGGTTTTTTCATCTTCTTTCCAAAATAGGCCTTTAGAAAAAGTAAAAATACTTTGTCCTTTATCCTAACTCTTTTGCCTTTTAAAGTAAAAATTCTTTGTCCATTTAAATTTATGGAATGTATTTTTTTATTTGTAAATATTTTTATTCCACTTATTTTGAATATAAAGTACATTGATTGATGTAATATTTATTACGTGATATTTGAACATATTTACAAAAAAGCATAGAATTTTTAAATTCAGAATTTAAAAAGTCTAAACTCTATAAATGCTCCACATTTATAAAGTTTAGACTTTTTTATTACATTATAATATTCTCCGAACTTAACGTACTCTCAAATAAAGCGATTACGTTGAAATATAATTATATTATTGGCTTTGGTTTTTATAAGAACCAAAGCGCATGTGACGGGACGGTAATCATGAAGGAGGTAATTAGTTACACGAAAGACTGCCTTTAAAATGGAGGTGACGTGTAAAATTAGTGTTTCATTTCAGTGTAAAATTTTGTTGCCACCATAACTTTGAAGTGTAACAATAATAACGCTCAGTGAGGGCTTCACGATACACGCCATATTGATTAAAACTATATAGTTTGATGACAATTAATATAAGTTATGTGATACCGAACAAACAAATAATATTAAAATAAATGTACCTAAAATTAACTGAATGATAAAACTGATAAAATAAAGACAAAGAATTAATGTTACAAGCCTTAAACATTTCAGTTACGTAATCGTAACTTCTATTTTTGTATTTTTGTTTAGCAAGCATAATATAGTACGAAAAATTATTTTTGAGCTCGATATACAATTTTTTATAGCATGGAATTCGAATGGTTGTAAACTAATGATTAAACATAAGAATTTTTTCTATTACGAACGGAGATCAAATCTTTCAACTTACGGTTTAAAATCCGATTGAGAATTCGTAAGTCTATAAAATCTTAGTCGTTTCCAATAAATAATTACCTGCCAAGTTTAAAGCAATTTGCATTATATAGAAGATATTAGAAATGTGACTTTTTTCATTTATGTAACTCTTGAAGACTTATTTAATAAGAAAAAGGTAAAATAAGAGTATTTTAATTTAAAGAAGTTTAAAAACTTTTGAAGATTCTAGTTCCGAGTATTAAACTCTTCTTTTCTTATAAACTATATAAAGTAGATTATAATAAGTACACAAATAAATGTATGTTTGTTGTTGTTGACATTTAATTTTTCAATATTATATACGGGTTATCTGTTCAGCTTAACTACTATAAAGTAAATTAATAATTTGCAATATAAATTTACACGTTATAGAAATTTAATCTGATTTTAAATGGGGTCAATTATTATTGCACTAGTATAAATTCATAGTTCATTGCGTGCAATCAGAAATTCTGGCCATTTTACGTGAATACGAATTTACCATTAATAGGTAATTTAAACGAAATATAGCATCAAATTTAGTTTATTTTAATTTATTTAAAATCATTAACTATTGTGTGTGAAAAAAAAACTTTTTAAGTAAGCAGATAAGTTATTAGTTTATGTCTGTAACTAAAAAGTTGATTTTTTTTCTACAAAATGATTCAGTAATTCGGATTAACTCTTAACTGTTAGCCTTTTTTGCGGTGACTATCAGACTTACATAGGAATGCCACGTTTTGTTATTGTGATAAAAGTATATTTGTTATTAAAGGTAAAAAAAGTACTTCTTCTCAAAATAAAAAATATTTATTATTGCACATCATCTTTAAAATCGATAATAAAACAAAAACTTTGTACATGCTTTACATGAAGTTTTTACAATGAACTTGACAATGTTGACATTTGAGTTATTTTATTTAAAAAATTATTAAGTTAACGTAATAAGGCTACAATATCAATTCTTGTAAAATGCTTGTGGGCTAACTTACTTTAATATAAGAAAAATCAAAGCATGTAAAATAAAATATTCTCGCGTACTTCGTTGTGCCCATAAAATATGGAGCACGATTAGTAATAAGTAAAAGTAAAGTTAATATTTACATATAATATAAATATGAAATAATCTCATTAAGTTATAACAACTACAAGATTTATTTTATTTTATTATCAATTACGGGGTTACAAATTCTGTTCTTTCAAAACTTTATTAAATAGCTTATAGAAAGTGATTAAAGACTTTTTTTTGTAATTAAATATATATGCAATTCAGTTCTTTAAATATAGCTTTGAAAACAATAATTTAAATTGTAATTGTATTGGAAACAATAAATAAACATTTTTCTACTTCTCTTTCCAAAGTAATAAAATAAAATTATATCTTCAAGGAAGAATATATGGTTTAATTAAACGCACCGACGAACATTAATCAATTCCTCTTAACAACGTTTCAGTCATTTCAATTTTGAAGCCTCCAAAGGCGTGACGCTTCAGGGAAACACTTTGGTCTTATTAAAGTTAAATAAATTATTATAGTAATATGCTGACATTTCAAATATTGATTTAATGTGACCTTAATTTGATAGTAAATAAAATGAACGAATGTACAATGTTTCATTGATTGTATTAAATATAGTATGAATGAATTCTAAGTGTTATTACTAAATTGCATTTTTTTGTGTTATGTTTCTTCTAATAATCCTACTGGCCATGACAGCGTCGAAGTTTAAATTGTATCATCTTTAATTCAGATCAAACTTAAATCGATATGGGTGAGCTGTTTCAATTTATTTATAACTAGCAGACCCGGTCACGCGTTGCTGTGACTATTATTTTTGATATATTACATTGTACTAAACTATTTAAGGGGTAACGTTCAGAGTACATCTGTCATGAAAACCATAATGTTTTCTTATAGTCGATATTAAGCAAAAATCAAAACAAAATAATTATAATTATTTTTTTAATTTTATCCAAGTTTATAACACTATTTGTATATTACAAAGTTTTTAGTAAATAACTTGGAACACTAAACTTACGAATGAGGTAGGTAGGGTAGATATCTCATTCGTAATTACTCAATCCAGTCAATAGATACCGCCATCTTTTAGAATTGTTAAGAGCTAACTGCAAAATGATAAACTAATAATTTGCAATAAAATAATACTGCGACTATGAATTGAGTTGAAAATTATTATATCTTTTAAGTTAGGTCAAACTGTACGTGGTGTGTAAATTTATTTAAATCAGTTAAGTAGTTTAGGAGTCCATCGCGGACAAATAACGCGACACGTGATTTATATATATTAAGAATTCTGGTGGATTTTTTTTATCATTTAATATTTTAAATAATATAATAAATAAATCGTAAAATTTTCCTTTTTTTTAATATGTTACTTTATCATTTTATTAAGACGTTCATAATTAAAAGTATTTGGTGGTTTTTACTAATACATACAATGAAAGTTAAACTCAAAACATTTAAATTTTAAAAGAATTTTTTTTTTTAATAAATACAATTTTTATACAACTCGGCAGAATTCGTTCTGTCAAATAGATTTGGAATGTGGCAGTTTATATTTCGACCTTTAGACGTTTTTACTCTGCTGATCCTCACACATCGCCCTATCATCATGGTGACGGTTCTGTTCAGGAGAATTAAAGAAAAAGGTCAGCTCGGGTGACTTAAGTATCTTAGCTTCCACGAACTTTGGTCACCCTTTTGAGACCCACTAAAAACCCCGATTGGGATGTCTGCCAGAGGGCTTCAAACCAAGAGGGGAACTTAAGGTTCAAACCTGATTGAAAAATAATCTAAAGGGATAGTGGGAACCTAAAGGTGACAAATATTTATAAAGTGGGTGCTTCAATTACAAAGTATAGAGATAATTAATTATTTATTACTATTATTATTAACATAGGGTTCATAACCGATGAAATAAAAAATAATGAAATAAAACGTACATAAGTATTTTCAGTAATCGCGTTATTGTAAATCCAGTGAATCATAATTATTAACAAAAATCTGTTTTATTTTTATTTTAGTGCTTTATGATACACAATGTTTTTTGTTTGATTACCTGGTGAATATATAAATAAATCTGATGGTTTTCCAACACGGGAACAGGCAACATACAATTGACCATGTGAGAAACATGGGTTTTCTAGATTAATACCACAAACACCTAATGATTGCCCCTGGGACTTATTTATGGTCATAGCAAAAGCAAGCCGCACTGGAAATTGTAGTCGTTTAAATTCAAATGGTACATCAGTCGGAATCATTGGGATGCGTGGTATCAAAACGTCTTCTCCTTTATACTTTCCTTTCAGTATAGTTGCTTTTATCACGTTGTTCAATAATTTTTTTATCGCTAACCGTGTGCCGTTGCAAAGACGCGGTTGGTTGATATTTCTCAACATTATTACTACCGAACCAACCTTTAATTGAAGATTGTGAGGTGGCAATCCTGGTAAATCCAGCGAGTTTAAAAATTCAGGCGGATAGTTAACGACATCATCTTGGTTAGTAGCCGAATCAACTGATTTATATATCCTCAATTCGCCTGTAATTTGTTCTTGAATTTTGAAATTTAATTCACTTACATCTATGTTTTTTGCAGCCAATATAGCCCGTTCGCTCAACCAATCATGGTTTCTATAATTTCGAGCAACATCTGGAAACACCTTTTGAATAAGTTCATCTTTTGATCTAGTTAACTGACAAAAACCTTGAGGAAAGTTAATGTAACCAGTCAAGGTGTCTATAGGAAATTTGCCATTACCAATGTCAATGAGTTGTTTAGAGAATATGTCTCCAGATTTGTCATTTTGCAACTTGATACGCATATTCTTGCTTAAGTGTAATACCTTCACATGTTTCCACAAATTGGAGGACTTTAAACAGGCATTAAGTTCATCAGCTGGCGTTGATCGTGGAATCACTGGCAATGTTTGACGAAAATCTCCTGCTAATAAAATCATTGCACCACCAAATGGGTTATTATTGCTCCGGAGATCTTGTAAGGTTCTATCTAAAGCCTCCAAAGATTTTTTATGTGCCATCGTGCATTCATCCCAAACAATCAATCCACATTGCTGCAAAACCTTTGCCATTGCAGAGTTCTTCGAAATGTTGCAGGTTGGAGTTTCGTTGCTTTGCATGTTTAATGGTAATTTTAGTGCTGAATGAGCTGTTCTACCACCTTCAAGCAAAGTTGCTGCGATTCCCGACGAAGCGAGTGCAAGTGCAATTTTATTTTGTGAGCGAATTGTTGCTAATATCAATGAAATCAAAAAAGTTTTTCCTGTACCACCAGGTGCATCTAAGAAGTAAATCCCTCCTCTTTTATCATTTATTACTTTCAAAAGTGTATCAAATACATACTTCTGTTGTTCATTCAATAGTGGAAGATTCGTTTGAATTAATTCTTTCAAAGTGTTGAGATCATACAGTTTTTCTCGGTGCAACTCTTGGTTAAAAGCATCATGCATTGGACGATTGGGTGCGGCCAGGCCTAATTGAAATAATAGTTTGTTTGACATCATCAAGCACATGTCCTCAATTGAAATCAATACTTCATTGTAAATTTCTTCGCTTATTTGTATATTTGGATTTCCCCTTCTAATCCGTATTTGATACAAAATATCATCACACATATTATCTTTGTACTTGATCCACAAATCCTTTGGGTTTGATGGGAAGCAGGTAGATATGATTATAGAAAACAATGTTCGTATTTGATGAGCTTGTGATGATATTACAGCATCATTGAGAGTTTGATCCCAATGAGCATCATTGTCTAGCAATCGCAAACGTTGGCAAGCTCCTCTATATGATCCACACAAATCACCATTAACAGTTCGTACATGTTTGAACGATGTTGGGCCACGTACATTGACTAATAGCAGTCGTAAATAAAAACATTCATCATTGCTTGGATGTACTGAATAAATTCGACCAATCGCATCGGTAGAAAATATATCTGGGTATCCTGTAACTGGTTTTCCTTGTTTCCGTCGTATAAATCTTCTTGAGGATTGATTCCAAGTATAATATTTTGGCATTTCAGAATATAACAATGTTTGAGCAAAATCATCGTTTTGACATATCTCAAAAAATCTGGTTAATGTAGTAGATGGTGGCTGTAAAGCTCTTTCTACTGCGTTCTGTGCTGTAAAATATACTCTTTGTCCATTTTCTAAATGCACAGCTAAATGAACAACAGTAGGGTGTCTTTCATGAATAGGAAAAGAAAATATTCGCCAAACTGCTTCATTACTACTAACATAGCGACCCATTTGGTATTGGGTAACTTCATCATTGGAATTCTCTGCATTAATACCAATCACAGCCATATCACTCCCTTTGGTTACATATTTGCAAATGTATTTAATAGATTTTACTGAATGGCAAGATTCAACGTTGATGTGCGCTTTGAAGGTCTTTGATAAAATGGGTGAATATGGAACAATCCAGCGATTATCTATTTCAATATCTTGTTGATTTAATTTGACAATTGTTGATCTTCCATTGTCTGCTGTCGATCGGCGACGATACAAAGGATAACCGTCATTACCAGTGATTGTTTCAGATATTAATGTCCGTGGATATCGCTTTGAACATTTACCATCCACCATACACGGTGAATTTTGATTAAGAGTTCCACAGGGACCATGTATCATGTTTTTAATAACTACCTCATGCAATCCAGGATCTACTTCTACATTAGGAATTTCAGCTGATATTACTGCATCAACTTCATTTGGCCTTATCTTTTCAACTAACCAAATCAAAATGTGTGCATGTGGCAATCCCCGTTTCTGCCACTCCACAGAATACATCCAGCAGCGTGTCTCTCCAAACACATAATGTTTCACAATGAAATCCATCAAAGATTTCAACTTTTGTCTAAAGACTCTGGCTGTAATATCATGACGATCAATAGGTGATTGCCCAGGGAATAACTCCTGCTTGATTTCTATCCAGTGTGGATTGCATGTAAATGTGATGAACAAATCTGCTGTACCATAATGACGAACATATGACATGGCATCTTGAGCATATTCATGCATATGTCGAGGGCTTCCGATGTATGTTGCTGGAAGAATAGTCATCCGACCAACATTCTGTGCATTTCCATCAGTATTAATCGCATCTCGAAGGTGAATATACTCTTCAGATCTGAGTTTGGTCTGATTCAACCTGATGAATGTTAATCTCTCCGTTTCAATTTTAACATACATGTCTAAAACATACTTGTGATATAATCGCCGACATTTGAGTATGTGATTGTCTTCATTTTCACGAATCATTATGCGGTAGGAATAATAGTTCATTGAACTGACTTTTTTGTTGGTTTCGGAACCTGAAAATAGATTTTTGTTTTCATAATATTGAAAATTAAAAAAATAATAATATAGTGACTGATAATATAGCTCCATAGCTAAACTAATATTTTTTATTACCTGTAATGGGATTTATCATCTTGTTTGAAAAATCATAGCCATCTTCACCTTGCCAAAATATAATGGGATATTGCAGTGCGTCATATGAGCGGTGTGTTTCCTTTATACGTTGTAATTGATCATTCCGACGATGTAAAACAATATCACGGGATTCCAAGTTTTCTCCAACTACAACGATGGCAACTTCATCAATAGTTGGTGCATTAAAACGTCTTGCATGTTGGCCAACAGGTGTTTTATCAGCTCTGATTACAATTTTGTGATTATCAGATGGCATCCGATCCAGTGCAGTTTTAAACAACATAACCAATTGATTGTACTCATGAAATAAAGTTTGTAATTGTTCTACAATAGACCTCTTTAGTGAATTGTTATGTGAACAACGCATATCAATTTCTCGTGGTGAATTGCCCATGAAATAAATTTGCAGAAATTTGTAATTGCTATCTGACACTGGTAACAGTGAACCTGCTCTATGATATATTTGGCCTTGTATCTGTAAATTAAAAAAAATGATTTTTGCCAAATAGAAATAATATTTGTTCCTAAAAAGTATATATGTCTCTTAATTTGAATCACCAAATAATAATTGATATGCTTAGGTATGTCAATATGTAATAATTAGTTGTAACTAATATACATCGTCAAATAATTATATTGTGTTTCAAAATAATAAAAGTGTTGCTAATACTGAATCACCAAATAATATAATGACTAAGTAATATATGTTTTGGGGTTTAGGAAACTGAAGGTTAATGACACATATTTACTTAGTTAACAGGAAATTTTGTTCATTAAAATAATAATGATTAACTGCTATAATACATACCTTAAAAGTTGGCATGAAATTTTCCCGAACTACGTTTGTTGCCCCAAATGATGTCATTTGAAAGCAATTGTTATATTGTTGAATATTTGACAAAAAGTGTATGGAATCTGGTTCTATTCCTGAAACCAATGAGTACAATGGCTCTGGTGGTGGATCCAATGGTATCAATTTCACTTTCCCATTTGCGCAACACAATCCATTTGCTTCATTTTTGTATTTCAATGCCTTACAATAAGAGCAAACCAAGTTCATAGATCCAATAGCAACACATTGGTGGTTACTGTAGTCAATTGACAAATCGTAATTGAAAGCAGCTCGATTCAAACTTTCGCGATTATTAGTTGAATCTCTCGCTCTCGCTTCCCGCGTTCGTGATATACGAATTCTTTCGCGTTCATTTCGGTCGTCACGTTCATGTGCAGTATGATAAGATCGGTAATTCATTTGGTTTGTAGCATTTCGGGTTCTTCTACTTAAATTACTTCGTCTTATAGGAGGCATATCGTATATAATTACCTAAATTTATTCACATGAAATAATTATTAATCACAGGTATTTATACAATCAAAATTAATTATTAAATATTATAAACGCTTTTTAACGCAGTTTGTTTGACAGATGCAATGACGTGAAAACTGATGACAATTTATGTCGCATTCCGAAACTAAAACAAAAGAAAGAATATTCCAAGGCCAATCAAATCTTACATTTACTTTTTTTGACTTTTCAATTTGGTCGGGTGTACACATTCATTTGATTAAATTTGAACGTTGTGCAGCGACAACAAAGCGCGAATTGACTCTTTGACTTTAGCAAGACACCTACATTGTTTAGACAACAATGAGTGCTTGTAATTTAATATCAACTTTATTGAATAGCAATACAGTTCAAATTGACTCTACATTTAGTTATTTATTCTACATTTAAAATATTTGTATAGGAAAAAGAAAAGGGCTTTTTTAGGGTTTCCCTGGAAATTATTCAAATTTTTCTCGCCGTTAGAGCCATCCTTGGACTTCAAGGAACATTTAAAAAAAAGAATTGTTAAGATTGGTCCATGCGTTGTTGAGTTATGCGCTTACCAACACATTTTGCGATTCATTTTTATATAATAGATAACAAGATGTTATTTAAAATATTAGATCCGCTGAATTAAATAACTTTATCTTTATAAATCATATTTTTTTTTTTCATATTAAATAAATTTCAGGGATATTATTAAGTACATATTTTTATGATTAATTTAATATAATGTAAATATGTTGAAATTCAAAGTGGGAAGCACTTATTTCAATACAAACAAGCAAGATCTATAAGCAAATAGATGATTGAGAAACCATTAAGATAGGCTGCTTAATTATGTCACGTCATGATTTTGTTACATATAAGTTAATGAGGGTATTCAAATAAGTAGGGTATGAGGGTATTCAAACATGTACATTAAACATTGACGAGTAAAGTGACGAGTAAATATTAAATGTGTTAATATAATCATACTGATAAATATCGATGTGATTATAACTTTTTCATTAAATAAACATTAGAGTATAAGAAAAGGCAGCCTAATTAAAATATCATAAACGTTGTTGGTTTTTGTCATTTATGAAAACAAACATTCACGGTGCTGCTGTAATATATACTTCGCTTATTTTTCATTATAACAACAAAGGAGTAAAAACTGCATATTTTTACACCTTAAAGGTAAAGTTATCATAAGTATAACATATATACTATGATATCTCCTGGTATTTGTTTCGCCTAGTGTGAAAAGTGTCTGGCGCTGTGTTTGTGTCACCATTATCTCGATGCTGTCTTAATGTTATCCGGTTTTTCTCGTTAATATAATGCATCAGACTGCTCAGATTACTTAGTATAAAATATTATACTACTTTCAGAGATAATAAGATTAATAATATATATCCAGTGCAACATTATTAGCAAATATACTTTAATAAAAACTATAAACTATGTTGAATTGTATCAGATACATATAATATATTTGTAACTTATTTTGTATAATATTACAGTTTTAATTTAAAAAATTAATTGAGTCTGCAATGTACTATGGAGAGCTCGTGGAATACGATTTTCAATTGCCCTTATTATAATTATTATATTTTCTTGCTATCGGAGATATCTTTGATCCGACGGATCATAGCATCACCACGTTTTGAACAGCTCATTTTCCACTGAGACAAGAAATAAACATTATTTTCAATTATTAATTTCATTGAACCAATAATTTACATAATATTATTTACACATTTTATATTCAATGAGATGGTTTCAACGGATCCCTTATAACGTATTGATTTGAAATCTAAGATGTTGATTATGTAATCGAAGCGAGACTGTAAATACGTAATGTATTATATGTATAATAATGCATAATAATATATAATGTATAACATGTAATGTATAGTATAATATCATTTATATCATACTGTACACGTTACTTCATATTTTTTCTTACTAAAACCTCTTTTTATTTATAATTGTATTATTCTATATCGTCTGGAGCAGCCAATGCATATAACACTAAACATGAGCCCTTATAAAATATCCTAACACACAATATTCGACACTTTGAACATAAATATCGGCTTTTTCTTGGAAATTGGGTAAATTCTTCCTCAAAAGACATGATCAGGCGAAAACGGATGACTTTACGCCTTTTATATAATTCAATACAATATAAGTAAAGGACTAAAATGAAAATAAGAAGAAATAAAAAATAAAAAGACTAAAAGGAATGAAAAACTCTAAAGACTTACAATTATATTATTATGATACTTTTAACCTGTCAACTGGGTATGACGAAGTATTTCGTCATACATAAAAGCCCACTGCAATGGACATGACAGCATTTTTCGTAATGTAAATTAATCGTAATATATTGATCGCATTATGTTCTACATTGTTCTTATTTTAAAAAACGATATTCTTTTATTATTTAAAGTGTGATGATATTACTTATAAATATGAAAAAAAGTCTTCATTGTAAAACGAATTGAACAAAAGTTTATTCCCCGTTTAACAGGTTAATTGTCTCTTTGCATAAAAGATATCGTCTATTTCTAATAACAATAAATACTCATTGGAAACAAAAACTATGGCAAAATAATATCCAACTAAGAAATTAACATAATATTATATATATACTAAACTTTTAGATAGACTAAAAGAGCGAGGAGAAATCCATTAGCCATTTAACATTTGTTTGTAAGCATTACTTAAAACGATCCAGAAAACCACATTTCCTAACAATTTCTATTCATTGGGATGGACCGCAATACCAAAAAACATGAATTCAACAACTAACTACACAAGTCGGCTCTAATCCGTTAGAATAATTATTTTGTTCCATGTTAAATATAAGAAAGAAACTATTAGAATCACTTTTAAGAGTATAGATCAAATGCGAATCATGCAGCTTCGATAGCCTTTAATACTAAGCGATAAACAACCCCACTCTGTATATCATGTGACAATATTCACAATAGAATAAACTACTAATTAAAAATTCTTTTAATAACAAAATATGATTTTTCAAACTACAAGAAGTTTTTAAATTTTACTACAGACTATATAATCTATTTAATGCAATATTACAAAATGAATATATTTATATACAAAATTTTATATTATTTAGCATAAAATCATCATAATTAATTTTAATAAAAATAAATAGATCGCCATATACATACATATATACATACATGTAGTTTCCTTAGTCTCTTTAACGCCATCTAGAGTCAATTATTAACAAAATATTATGTTTCTTGCAACATTTATTTAATAAATATTACTATTAATGTTGTTTAGTTTTGAAAAAAATTAATAATTATTTATTTTTTTTTAGTTTAATTATTTTAACAGCCATTGCAGCGCCATCTCTGGATGTCATTTGTTACTTTTCTGTTTTATTTCACTTTACAGAGAGGGACTTTACAAAACTGTTAATTATTGTAATTATAAGTAAGATTTGTAGTAATAACCGCTAAATCTAATCATTTTTGTTTATTCAGTAATTAAAATCCTCTTGTTTCGGCGACACATACATACGTACAGTGGATAAGCGATGTAACATAATTATAAATGAAAATGAGTTTTCAACGAACTCTAAATCAAATTTATTGTAAAAATTTTGTAAACAATATCAGTGCCAACTTGAGAATCCAGGTGAATCAGAATTATTTAATTTAAAGGCGGTTCAAACTCCGTTTTAATATATAAATATGATATCAAATTTTAATTTTAAAAAAATGTAATTTTCTACAGACGTCTAAGGAAATTGTGCCAGAACAGGATGCAACTGGGATGGAACATTTTTGTTTTGATTTCATCGCTAAGGCAAAAAGAGCGAGCTCAAAACCACATAAATATTATAAAAATACTTGTTGTCATTGGCTAAATTGTTGTCAAAACCTTCAAACTCTCTACAACTTTACTAATATGGCGGATAGAAATATGTGGAAGCAATTTTAATATCCGAATTGTTTTATTTCATAAAGGAACGAGAATTTGATTATTGTATATTATATAATACTAGCAGACCCGGTCACGCGTTGCTGTGACTATTATTTTTGATATATTACATTGTACTAAACTATTTAAGGGGTAACGTTCAGAGTACATCTGTCATGAAAACCATAATGTTTTCTTATAGTCGATATTAAGCAAAAATCAAAACAAAATAATTATAATTATTTTTTTAATTTTATCCAAGTTTATAACACTATTTGTATATTACAAAGTTTTTAGTAAATAACTTGGAACACTAAACTTACGAATGAGGTAGGTAGGGTAGATATCTCATTCGTAATTACTCAATCCAGTCAATAGATACCGCCATCTTTTAGAATTGTTAAGAGCTAACTGCAAAATGATAAACTAATAATTTGCAATAAAATAATACTGCGACTATGAATTGAGTTGAAAATTATTATATCTTTTAAGTTAGGTCAAACTGTACGTGGTGTGTAAATTTATTTAAATCAGTTAAGTAGTTTAGGAGTCCATCGCGGACAAATAACGCGACACGTGATTTATATATATTAAGAATTCTGGTGGATTTTTTTTATCATTTAATATTTTAAATAATATAATAAATAAATCGTAAAATTTTCCTTTTTTTTAATATGTTACTTTATCATTTTATTAAGACGTTCATAATTAAAAGTATTTGGTGGTTTTTACTAATACATACAATGAAAGTTAAACTCAAAACATTTAAATTTTAAAAGAATTTTTTTTTTTAATAAATACAATTTTTATACAACTCGGCAGAATTCGTTCTGTCAAATAGATTTGGAATGTGGCAGTTTATATTTCGACCTTTAGACGTTTTTACTCTGCTGATCCTCACACATCGCCCTATCATCATGGTGACGGTTCTGTTCAGGAGAATTAAAGAAAAAGGTCAGCTCGGGTGACTTAAGTATCTTAGCTTCCACGAACTTTGGTCACCCTTTTGAGACCCACTAAAAACCCCGATTGGGATGTCTGCCAGAGGGCTTCAAACCAAGAGGGGAACTTAAGGTTCAAACCTGATTGAAAAATAATCTAAAGGGATAGTGGGAACCTAAAGGTGACAAATATTTATAAAGTGGGTGCTTCAATTACAAAGTATAGAGATAATTAATTATTTATTACTATTATTATTAACATAGGGTTCATAACCGATGAAATAAAAAATAATGAAATAAAACGTACATAAGTATTTTCAGTAATCGCGTTATTGTAAATCCAGTGAATCATAATTATTAACAAAAATCTGTTTTATTTTTATTTTAGTGCTTTATGATACACAATGTTTTTTGTTTGATTACCTGGTGAATATATAAATAAATCTGATGGTTTTCCAACACGGGAACAGGCAACATACAATTGACCATGTGAGAAACATGGGTTTTCTAGATTAATACCACAAACACCTAATGATTGCCCCTGGGACTTATTTATGGTCATAGCAAAAGCAAGCCGCACTGGAAATTGTAGTCGTTTAAATTCAAATGGTACATCAGTCGGAATCATTGGGATGCGTGGTATCAAAACGTCTTCTCCTTTATACTTTCCTTTCAGTATAGTTGCTTTTATCACGTTGTTCAATAATTTTTTTATCGCTAACCGTGTGCCGTTGCAAAGACGCGGTTGGTTGATATTTCTCAACATTATTACTACCGAACCAACCTTTAATTGAAGATTGTGAGGTGGCAATCCTGGTAAATCCAGCGAGTTTAAAAATTCAGGCGGATAGTTAACGACATCATCTTGGTTAGTAGCCGAATCAACTGATTTATATATCCTCAATTCGCCTGTAATTTGTTCTTGAATTTTGAAATTTAATTCACTTACATCTATGTTTTTTGCAGCCAATATAGCCCGTTCGCTCAACCAATCATGGTTTCTATAATTTCGAGCAACATCTGGAAACACCTTTTGAATAAGTTCATCTTTTGATCTAGTTAACTGACAAAAACCTTGAGGAAAGTTAATGTAACCAGTCAAGGTGTCTATAGGAAATTTGCCATTACCAATGTCAATGAGTTGTTTAGAGAATATGTCTCCAGATTTGTCATTTTGCAACTTGATACGCATATTCTTGCTTAAGTGTAATACCTTCACATGTTTCCACAAATTGGAGGACTTTAAACAGGCATTAAGTTCATCAGCTGGCGTTGATCGTGGAATCACTGGCAATGTTTGACGAAAATCTCCTGCTAATAAAATCATTGCACCACCAAATGGGTTATTATTGCTCCGGAGATCTTGTAAGGTTCTATCTAAAGCCTCCAAAGATTTTTTATGTGCCATCGTGCATTCATCCCAAACAATCAATCCACATTGCTGCAAAACCTTTGCCATTGCAGAGTTCTTCGAAATGTTGCAGGTTGGAGTTTCGTTGCTTTGCATGTTTAATGGTAATTTTAGTGCTGAATGAGCTGTTCTACCACCTTCAAGCAAAGTTGCTGCGATTCCCGACGAAGCGAGTGCAAGTGCAATTTTATTTTGTGAGCGAATTGTTGCTAATATCAATGAAATCAAAAAAGTTTTTCCTGTACCACCAGGTGCATCTAAGAAGTAAATCCCTCCTCTTTTATCATTTATTACTTTCAAAAGTGTATCAAATACATACTTCTGTTGTTCATTCAATAGTGGAAGATTCGTTTGAATTAATTCTTTCAAAGTGTTGAGATCATACAGTTTTTCTCGGTGCAACTCTTGGTTAAAAGCATCATGCATTGGACGATTGGGTGCGGCCAGGCCTAATTGAAATAATAGTTTGTTTGACATCATCAAGCACATGTCCTCAATTGAAATCAATACTTCATTGTAAATTTCTTCGCTTATTTGTATATTTGGATTTCCCCTTCTAATCCGTATTTGATACAAAATATCATCACACATATTATCTTTGTACTTGATCCACAAATCCTTTGGGTTTGATGGGAAGCAGGTAGATATGATTATAGAAAACAATGTTCGTATTTGATGAGCTTGTGATGATATTACAGCATCATTGAGAGTTTGATCCCAATGAGCATCATTGTCTAGCAATCGCAAACGTTGGCAAGCTCCTCTATATGATCCACACAAATCACCATTAACAGTTCGTACATGTTTGAACGATGTTGGGCCACGTACATTGACTAATAGCAGTCGTAAATAAAAACATTCATCATTGCTTGGATGTACTGAATAAATTCGACCAATCGCATCGGTAGAAAATATATCTGGGTATCCTGTAACTGGTTTTCCTTGTTTCCGTCGTATAAATCTTCTTGAGGATTGATTCCAAGTATAATATTTTGGCATTTCAGAATATAACAATGTTTGAGCAAAATCATCGTTTTGACATATCTCAAAAAATCTGGTTAATGTAGTAGATGGTGGCTGTAAAGCTCTTTCTACTGCGTTCTGTGCTGTAAAATATACTCTTTGTCCATTTTCTAAATGCACAGCTAAATGAACAACAGTAGGGTGTCTTTCATGAATAGGAAAAGAAAATATTCGCCAAACTGCTTCATTACTACTAACATAGCGACCCATTTGGTATTGGGTAACTTCATCATTGGAATTCTCTGCATTAATACCAATCACAGCCATATCACTCCCTTTGGTTACATATTTGCAAATGTATTTAATAGATTTTACTGAATGGCAAGATTCAACGTTGATGTGCGCTTTGAAGGTCTTTGATAAAATGGGTGAATATGGAACAATCCAGCGATTATCTATTTCAATATCTTGTTGATTTAATTTGACAATTGTTGATCTTCCATTGTCTGCTGTCGATCGGCGACGATACAAAGGATAACCGTCATTACCAGTGATTGTTTCAGATATTAATGTCCGTGGATATCGCTTTGAACATTTACCATCCACCATACACGGTGAATTTTGATTAAGAGTTCCACAGGGACCATGTATCATGTTTTTAATAACTACCTCATGCAATCCAGGATCTACTTCTACATTAGGAATTTCAGCTGATATTACTGCATCAACTTCATTTGGCCTTATCTTTTCAACTAACCAAATCAAAATGTGTGCATGTGGCAATCCCCGTTTCTGCCACTCCACAGAATACATCCAGCAGCGTGTCTCTCCAAACACATAATGTTTCACAATGAAATCCATCAAAGATTTCAACTTTTGTCTAAAGACTCTGGCTGTAATATCATGACGATCAATAGGTGATTGCCCAGGGAATAACTCCTGCTTGATTTCTATCCAGTGTGGATTGCATGTAAATGTGATGAACAAATCTGCTGTACCATAATGACGAACATATGACATGGCATCTTGAGCATATTCATGCATATGTCGAGGGCTTCCGATGTATGTTGCTGGAAGAATAGTCATCCGACCAACATTCTGTGCATTTCCATCAGTATTAATCGCATCTCGAAGGTGAATATACTCTTCAGATCTGAGTTTGGTCTGATTCAACCTGATGAATGTTAATCTCTCCGTTTCAATTTTAACATACATGTCTAAAACATACTTGTGATATAATCGCCGACATTTGAGTATGTGATTGTCTTCATTTTCACGAATCATTATGCGGTAGGAATAATAGTTCATTGAACTGACTTTTTTGTTGGTTTCGGAACCTGAAAATAGATTTTTGTTTTCATAATATTGAAAATTAAAAAAATAATAATATAGTGACTGATAATATAGCTCCATAGCTAAACTAATATTTTTTATTACCTGTAATGGGATTTATCATCTTGTTTGAAAAATCATAGCCATCTTCACCTTGCCAAAATATAATGGGATATTGCAGTGCGTCATATGAGCGGTGTGTTTCCTTTATACGTTGTAATTGATCATTCCGACGATGTAAAACAATATCACGGGATTCCAAGTTTTCTCCAACTACAACGATGGCAACTTCATCAATAGTTGGTGCATTAAAACGTCTTGCATGTTGGCCAACAGGTGTTTTATCAGCTCTGATTACAATTTTGTGATTATCAGATGGCATCCGATCCAGTGCAGTTTTAAACAACATAACCAATTGATTGTACTCATGAAATAAAGTTTGTAATTGTTCTACAATAGACCTCTTTAGTGAATTGTTATGTGAACAACGCATATCAATTTCTCGTGGTGAATTGCCCATGAAATAAATTTGCAGAAATTTGTAATTGCTATCTGACACTGGTAACAGTGAACCTGCTCTATGATATATTTGGCCTTGTATCTGTAAATTAAAAAAAATGATTTTTGCCAAATAGAAATAATATTTGTTCCTAAAAAGTATATATGTCTCTTAATTTGAATCACCAAATAATAATTGATATGCTTAGGTATGTCAATATGTAATAATTAGTTGTAACTAATATACATCGTCAAATAATTATATTGTGTTTCAAAATAATAAAAGTGTTGCTAATACTGAATCACCAAATAATATAATGACTAAGTAATATATGTTTTGGGGTTTAGGAAACTGAAGGTTAATGACACATATTTACTTAGTTAACAGGAAATTTTGTTCATTAAAATAATAATGATTAACTGCTATAATACATACCTTAAAAGTTGGCATGAAATTTTCCCGAACTACGTTTGTTGCCCCAAATGATGTCATTTGAAAGCAATTGTTATATTGTTGAATATTTGACAAAAAGTGTATGGAATCTGGTTCTATTCCTGAAACCAATGAGTACAATGGCTCTGGTGGTGGATCCAATGGTATCAATTTCACTTTCCCATTTGCGCAACACAATCCATTTGCTTCATTTTTGTATTTCAATGCCTTACAATAAGAGCAAACCAAGTTCATAGATCCAATAGCAACACATTGGTGGTTACTGTAGTCAATTGACAAATCGTAATTGAAAGCAGCTCGATTCAAACTTTCGCGATTATTAGTTGAATCTCTCGCTCTCGCTTCCCGCGTTCGTGATATACGAATTCTTTCGCTTTCATTTCGGTCGTCACGTTCATGTGCAGTATGATAAGATCGGTAATTCATTTGGTTTGTAGCATTTCGGGTTCTTCTACTTAAATTACTTCGTCTTATAGGAGGCATATCGTATATAATTACCTAAATTTATTCACATGAAATAATTATTAATCACAGGTATTTATACAATCAAAATTAATTATTAAATATTATAAACGCTTTTTAACGCAGTTTGTTTGACAGATGCAATGACGTGAAAACTGATGACAATTTATGTCGCATTCCGAAACTAAAACAAAAGAAAGAATATTCCAAGGCCAATCAAATCTTACATTTACTTTTTTTGACTTTTCAATTTGGTCGGGTGTACACATTCATTTGATTAAATTTGAACGTTGTGCAGCGACAACAAAGCGCGAATTGACTCTTTGACTTTAGCAAGACACCTACATTGTTTAGACAACAATGAGTGCTTGTAATTTAATATCAACTTTATTGAATAGCAATACAGTTCAAATTGACTCTACATTTAGTTATTTATTCTACATTTAAAATATTTGTATAGGAAAAAGAAAAGGGCTTTTTTAGGGTTTCCCTGGAAATTATTCAAATTTTTCTCGCCGTTAGAGCCATCCTTGGACTTCAAGGAACATTTAAAAAAAAGAATTGTTAAGATTGGTCCATGCGTTGTTGAGTTATGCGCTTACCAACACATTTTGCGATTCATTTTTATATAATAGATTATGAAGGGTAATCATTTTTAATGCTATCAACATTCGATAAAAAGCTCACAAAAATCACATAAATTAATACATATATAATATTGTTTTGTAGTAATATATCTATAAACGTATCCAATTTCTAAATTCCCTCTTAACGTAACGATAACGTCGCGCACCGTGGAGATATCCAGAGTTTGTAAGTGTCGATCCAGTCTTTGTTAATGTTATGTTCTTTCGAAATTTATTCAAGACTAGCTGTACCCAAAAATAAAAGTAGCAAAATATTAGTTTTTTTAAAACACAATATACATATTATTTGAGGCAATTTGGTATAAATATATAAGTAGAATAAGGAAAAACACCTTGCTATATGTTACATTATATCTAAAATTAATAAGGCTAACCTTATAATTATTAAAATATTCTGCAATGTACAGTTATACTACAAATGGAAAATAAAGAAATTGTTTTGTTGTTAAAATATTCTGTATTAAAATATATTTTTGGATTTTTGGCGCTAGAAAGTTATTTATTGTTGGAAAAAAAATTTAGATCTAAACAAAAAAGTTGTTTATAAAAAAGGTTTTACTTTGAAATAAAGATATTACATGATAAATTTTTAATACCATGTTTCATACATTGGTATCACCAATTGGTACCAATGTATCAATATATATATATATAGATTGATATATTACCTATTTGTCTGATAAAATAGTGTTATTGAATATTTCGGCTTCTGGTTTACAGATCATCCATACTTCATAACGAATTTTACTATCAAATGTTTCGGCCACAGTCAGATTCTGCATATAAACTGCTGTTTGCATAAAAAAGCCATGTTGTCTTTTTATGCAGTGTAACTAGACGTTACTGAACATTTAACGCCTTCCTGCGCATATTACGAAGTCTGCAAAGTGTGGCAAACCTTTCACAAAAATGTGTAAAAGTGCAATAAGTGGTATCATTTCACATTACTGAACTGCTTACTGATTTATCCTCAACAGAATCCATTGATTGGAAATATCGTAGCTGTCTATCGTAGTTAAAGCAAAACTATTATCTGCGATTTTACCTAATCCGTAGGATGAATATAGTGATTCAGACGGACCGAATAACGAAGATCAGGGCAAATTACTATAACATCTTCTGCAAGAAATTCGTCAAATATGGCAAACGGTTAAAGAAACGGCGTCCTACCGGCTTGTAACCCTTCCAATAATCCCAATAACTGCGCAGTTCCTGTGACTAATGTGACTTCTTATATGCAAATCACTCCACGAAGTTTGTCGTCATTTAATATTACCAAAGACAATATACTCTTCTTAAAAATAAATGGATATGTGGATGTAAACAAAAAACATAAAAAACATCTAACATGAAAGAAACAATGGCAATATGGATCGTCATAAAATCTTTGCGTATTTATTTTTTCTATTTCGTAAGGACGTACAGTAGATAATATTATTTATGGCGATTCGTTGTTTATATTTTAAGCATCTTACAAACCGAAGGTTAGAAATCTTGAATAATTTTAATTCTTTGGATATTACTGTTGAAAAATGGATACAAAAGTAAAGTCATTAATGAAGTTATATGATTTTATATAGTTTTTAACTGTCATAACAGTTTATGAACTTTATCCCTGTTCTTGTAATATTGGGATCAAGATATCCCTGTTTCTGTGAAAATGTAACTCATCCATAACAATAAGAATAACCTTATACTACTAGCAGTTGTTGTAATAAATTTAGTATAAACTATTTGTCTATTTATATATAAAGTTCTAGCTCTGGTAATCTAATATAATAAACTTATATTAATAAATTGGTATCATTTCAGAATTATTTTCTAGAAGCTAGATTTCGCTTAAAATAAAAACATAGTTAAGCTTATTAAACATTTAATTATTTTGTTTGTTAAAAAAATGTAAAAACCCTTATACTTAATAATATTGGTTGTAAATAAAATTTTAGGTGTTCTTTCGTATGATTCCACGAGAGTAACAATTGAATACAAAGTAACCTCAAATGTAGTTTGGCTGGTATCTACGAGCTGAGTTTCAACTACCTATAAAATACTAAAATGTAGGTAATTCATTACTCAAGTTTATAAGTTTTCTTGAATAATTGAAGTTTGTATGTAATTTACTAGTAAGTAATTTTTTAAAGGTTTATTGGTAATATTTGAATGTTTTATATATAAAAATACTAGCCGTATATTAAGTTGTATTTGGTCGGATTCGTAATGAAGGGCAAACACTGGATACCGTCATGTTTAATGATCATGAAAATCATTAACGTCGATCTAATTAGCAGTGCATTAACCATGCACTTAAAGAGCCAATAGTACAACAACTATGGTGACACTAATATCCAAAACTGGACCCTTAGAGGTTACGCCCTTACTTCGTTGAGAATTGGCTTGTGACAATCTTGCAGTAAATACGTCTTCAAACTGTCTGGTGTGGATAACTACAACATACAACTATTAAGTTGTACTCAGTAGATATTTCTCTAATTAAATGTAATTAATAATACGTGTTATTTGTAGATATTATTAGTGGACTGTTATAAGAATATCAGTGGAGTTATCCTCACTGAAATCATAGTTATCAAGTATTTCTTGTTTTCGATAAACAATATAACTATATATACAAAGTATACAGCTACACGTCATGAATTGAACATATTAAGAAACTTTATTGCTTAATAGACCAGAGATATATAGACATACTAATACCCAGCAATATCAAACAATCCTTTAAAATAAACAGTAAAACTGCTCAAATACAGTATTCTATGATCTATAACTAAAATAGGTTGAAATAATGCTCTTGAGGGTTATGATCTTATATTTGTTCCAATAAAATTATTGCACAGTGAGGACTACAAACGTTTTACCACCTCTAAAACCTCCATTCCTTTGATTGTTAGTTTATGACACGTATCTTTTATTTATTTAGAATTGGTATTAGCAATATACATTGTTTTATTAGTAATGTAATATTTTTCATTGTCAAGCTAGTCTAATTTCAATAAGTGTTTGTAAAATATATTGTTGCATATTCCATAAACTTAGTTATTCAAATTATAGTTCTAAACGTGTTTTTTCTCAATTTGTAATGAATATAAAGCAAAAAATAAAAACAAAATAGTTGCAAGTTCTTGGCCACTACATCTATCATTGCAGTAACAGAATGATCGATGCTTGAATTTTTTTTTAATTAATACTTTTGAACAATATGATAATAATAAAAAGTATATAAATTAGGCGCAAAAATATCTTTCTATTATATTATATATATATTATCCTATATAATCTTATCACTGTATAAACTGTTTCAGTAAAAGACAACTGCTTTAAAATACTTTACACATTCAACGGTAATCGCTAAAAAGTAGAACGAGAAAAACCATCATTCTAAAGTGTCGATTCGAAATGTGTTAACCGCAATCTTTATAAATTATGTATATTTGTGATTTTATGTTTAGATTTAAATAATCTTTGTGATTTTTGAATTTGTTATTAAATGTCTAGATTTAAATAATCTATAACAGTGATAAAATATATATTTAATTTTATTTTAATAGGATTTGATTTCTGGACAAGCTGACGTGCTCTTTTTATACGCTGGAATAAAAAAGAGACAGAGATAGTTATCATTATCTTTTTAATTTAAAATCATTAACTATGTTAATAACTAAATTTCTTCAAATCAGCTATCAAACACTTTTGCTTTTCTTCCACCTTAATAATTGATACCTTTAGAAAGCAAACCAATGTTTTAAATGATAAATGGTAATGTGATATTATAATATCATATTATTATTTATCATTTATATATCCAATTGTTATTATCATATTAACATATATTAAATATAATAATGATAGGATAAATGAAATTCGAATCAATCTCAAACCTGCTTAAGAATTAAGGATATTATGAGTTTAGTCTATAACTTACGACAATAAGCAAATTTCTCGTCAACAATTCAATGCTACTCTGCATAGCGTAGAATTGAATTGTTAACTCCGTAACAGAAATAACTTAAATGCTTACCTCAGGTCATAGCAGACTGAATTCACACTCTCTATTGAATTACAAAGTTTTTTTGTTAACTTGATAAGCCGAATATTTTTTCTAGACACTGTATTGTTAACTTATCATTGCTTTATATTATAACTACACAATTTTGTCTGGTTTCCCTTATCCTACCTCATAAACTCAAATCATAAACCAACGAAATCACTGAAAAAACTGATAAATACAAATATTGAGTGAAATCATCGTTTATGTTAACTGTACGAATAGCATTTTTTTATTGATGTATCATGTACTGAACACATATTTATTTTTTCTTTAATATATATAAAGTTTTTACCTCTTTACCAGTTTATTATATTACTACAAGTAACAAGTATAACAAAAAAAAAAAACTTATTTATTATACAACAGGTCGACCGTATTTTTTTTTGTTGTTGTAGGTTATAAGTATTTGTAGCTTTTGTAGGAAGAATAGATTTTGGGAAAGCCATCAAAAAAGTCGAAAATAAATTTAATAAAGAAAAAGTGACTTTCAGTTTGACTGATTGATAGATTGCGAGTAACTATATCAATTAGATTATCGAGTTAGAGTTATTAGAAAATAAACACATTAAATATTTTAATACCGCACTTCACCAATTCAAGGTGAAGACGGGAGCTTGCATGTTTTTTATATTACTTAAAAATACTTCATTCAATTACCTTTATATGTTTTCACCACCGCAAAGAGATGACAGATATAATTTCCGTCAAATTTTTATATTTTTAAAACTATAAACAGAAAAAAAACATTTTACAATTTAATTTTTCAGTGTTTCAATGTACATTATAATTGACATTAATAAAGATTTGACACGTCTAGGGTAAAACCAATTACAATTAATTTATTCCAATCTGATAGCGATCTCATTAATATGAAATTATAATGAAATAATGAAGCTCCGCAGTTCCGTGATAAATTGAAAATAAATATCGAGTGGTATTACGATTAAAGTCGTCTTGAAATTGCTAAGATATTGTTAATTTCATTAAAAATGAAGTATGAATGCCATAATCTCTGTACAAGTTGTACCTATTACAAATTATTTTATTTTTGACATACTCGTAACTTATGGTTTCCTAATATATAATAATTCATCTCATATTAAGTTACTAATTTATCGTCTAATAATTTGATTTTGTAGTTAAGAACCAGTCACCGTGTATCATTTCTACCTTATTATATATATCTTATTTTAATATAAGTAAAGAAATTGTCTTTAATGAGTAAAAAAGGTGAAATAGTATTTTTCATATAAAATTAAAATATTCTATATACATTCAATAGTTCTAATATACATTGAATAACATATTCTACTATAACTTGGATATATTGTTGGTTGTTGTAATATAATCCCTTGCTTGTAGGAATAGAAGATAATAATAGTAATTAACCTATACAGATATCAAGGCAGCAGGCAAATTGCTCATGTACATGTTATAGCAAAACTCATCGTATAACCGGAATGTGTGAGAATTTTTTACAGAATTGAAAAAAAACTCCCTTTGAATAAGATACCTAAATTATAAATACTAAACCATCCTCAAATAATAAAACATTATTTCTTGATTATTAAATACCTAATTAAACGAGATTTTAATTTAGTATACTAAATGGTTTACAAAACGAGTAATTTTTTTATTAAACCAAATAATCAATATAACTTAAAAGCAGGCAGCTATTAATAAATTCTTTCAATAGAAATTGAATTCCATTGAAATCTTTGAGTCAAAGACAGAATCGCGATGAAGAGAAAGTAAATCTTTGCTTTTCCGATCGAAAGTATTATAAAATTGAAGATAAAACTTTAGAACGACGGTTAGACACAGCACAAGGAATTTTATAAAAACTTACAAGATACTCTTGGTGTGTGTACGTTAGCAACACTTATTTATTCATTCCGTGAATTTTAAAGTGGTCGGAAGATCTCTGGACCTGACCGATTGACATCTGCATTAACTCACGAAACGTCATCAGTGGTTATTAAGAGAACAAAAAAACATTGGAAATCTAACCTAACACAAACACATAGCTACGATCCTCTCATGGAGTAGTAATCCATGCAATGGATGTTCGGAGCATTGACTATTTGATATTTTCGGTTACAAATGTTACCCCATTCTCCGTACAGCCCAGATTTAACTCCGTGCGATTGATTTTGTTTTTCCCAGTTTGAAAAAAATGCTTCGTGGGTGAAAATTTTACACCACAGGCGAGCCCGACGAAAAACTTCGACGGCTATTTTTCGATGTATTGTAAAGGATGTTTTTTTAATGTTTGTACAGCTGGCTCACCCAAAGGCATAGGTGTACAAAAGTTGGAGATAAATATTTTGTAAAGTAATAAATATTTCATATTCATACTTTTTCTCATGTCACTAACAATTTTCGGAACAGACTAGGTACTATTTCCTTGATAACGATATTTAATAATTATAGAGTAATAGTGAAAATCTCTTAAAGTATTTATCTATTGATTAATTTCAATTTTTTTATTATGCTGTATCTTATTCAGACATTTTCAGCAAAGTAAGTTATATATTTAAATCTTCTCAAAATTTTCAGTTAAGGTTATTGGTATTGGGAAAAAAATATTTGTATTCAATGTAGTCTAAAGCACTGCAAAACGAATTATATGATATCTCCTAACAAAAAAAAAACATTCTCATGAGTTTTTGTGTTTTCTTCGTATTTCTTTGACTGTGAAAATAATGTTTTATTATAAATTTATTAAAAAAAATAAAGAGAATTTGACTTAACTATTAAAATATAGCTTACTTATAAAACAAAAATAAAAAAAAAAAAACAATTGAAAATTACATTTGAAGCCTTGAGGTTTTAACTGAAAGTACTTTGTCAATATTATAATTGTTTTGATATAATGTTAACAAAATGTTAACAGAATTCAGACAAGTTTGAAGTTCAATCAAAAGGTCTCTGACATGATAAAATATTTTGACTATCCTTGAAAGGTACTTAAAGTAAATGTAAAATGTATTGTTTTTTTTTATTTTATAGTAAAATTATTGCTTGATAAAGAGCGATTCGTAGTGAACATAGTACGCTGACGGTTGCATTTCAAAAATGAAACATGACCGCAAGCCGCCTCGCTGCCACTTATCTGACAATCCGCTAGAATATTGACAACTGTCAAAATTGGTTCGAGTGTATTCTGATAAATGGCATTTTAAATGCCCCGATATATTTGTTGTTTATATTTGCAATACAATAAAAATAAATAAAAAATATCTATATTTTGTTTCCTTTATACGATATAAAAGTTTTATGGTTCTATTTAGCTTTGAAGGAATATGATAGACGTTAGTATTAAAATTGTATAAACTAACATTTGTATTAACTAAGCACTTAATTACGTTAAATAACTTTGTCTATGTTAATTTATGATCAATGAAATAGAAAAACTTTCTTATAAAAACTAAGCACGACATTTTTTTTCGAATACATAATTATTTACATTAAGAATACCAATTTCTTTAAAAATACCCCTTAAAGAATCTAGCTTTTAATTTATAAATAATCCGAATATTATTAAATAAATACAGAATTAATTTCGGCAGCACTGGCCCATAATACAACACCGTAAGACAAAATACTATGAAAATAACTAAATAAATAAGTCGAGCCTTTGAACGCACGTTAATTGTCCCTAAAGCTATACCTAAGTAATTAATTGAACCAGTCAGGCCTTACGCTCTCCTGATAAGAAACTAGCTACAATTTTGACTTATTACATTGGGAAAACTAAATTATTCATTTGGAACTAATAAAGGGAGGTGTCATCATCAAAAAGTACAATATCCCATAGATATTTTATGAAAAAGGACAAGTCATTAATATAAAGTAAAAATAAAAAGGGGTCAGAAATAGATAGGTGTAGAACGCTCAACTTTAGGTGAGAACCAACCGATATAGAATTGTGTACGTAATTTGTTTGGACTCTTCGATTTAGTTAAGAGGCTATAAGATCAAGCGCAGCGCTACGTGCACCAGTTAAGCTTGCATAGCAACTCTCATTATAACTGAATTCGGCGATTGCATGAGATAATTAAATATTTAAATTACGCTTGACTGTTATCGGAATTTCAGTATAAGAAGTCCTAAAACTAGTCGCATCATTTGTAAATAGTAAATATAAGGTATTTAGATGTAAAATTATTTTATATAATTTACAAATAGAAATATTAGCCAATCCATAAACTAAACTATTAACGAAACATCATTATTTGTTTCTACCATATCTTTCTAGGTTATATTTAAAATATTTTACCATATTCAAAAATTTCAAAGTTTTATTTATACTAATTTCAAGGGCGTAGTATTTTGTTATATAGGCTGAAACCTTGTTTTATTAGCTTTTATAATTAAAAAGTATTCTGCAAATTCATTAATTTCAGTAATTTACTATTTATATAAAAAAAAACTATTAACGTGATTAACTCTTCTAATCAGTAAGAATAGAAGGCAGCATGTAAAAGTCAGATAAAAAAACCAAGTGTTCAAAGAGTTTGAACAATTTTGCTATAGAATAGAATATATCTTATACCAAAAAATATATCATGAAAAATGTAAATAAAACCAAATATGAATGAAGCATTATATTTCTAAATCATGCAAAAACTGAATGGATTATCCTCCAATATTAGTGCCTGGCAGAGAGCCAAGTCCTACGTCAACGCCAGCCTAATGTGAAGTTAGTCCATTTATCTTAGGCCAATAGTTCATGCCTCATAAAACCTTAACTCCAGGGTGCTGTGAGAAGATGAATGATAGTGTGAAATCGACTGCTTTTATTCTTTTGCATAATTTAGATCTGTTATTTTGTTTCTTAAAGTTTTATAATAAAAAAAAGCTTGTTAAAGAAAAAATCAATTAATTTTATTACTATTTTTTAAAAATTTTAATGTCAATAGAGATTTCTCTATTTATTATAATCTCGAACATAATAAAACTAATATAACAGAGACACATAAGCACACCTTACATATTTACCTAAACTAATACATAAGCATAAATCGCTTTGTTAATCATATTTAGCAGGACTCTAACCTGTTAGTCCTGTCATTCCTTCTCATATATGTTAAAAATTTATATAATAACATTTTAAAAGTTAATTTTCTTCTAACATATTATTGCCAAATTTATGTAATACAGAAATCATGTTTTTATTGAAACAGACGACTAAAACATGAACGTACATTGTTTGTCTTATAATATTTTCATAGCAATGTCCATGATCCAACCCTTTTAGAAATCAAACAAACCCTCACGACTTTTACTATTTGGCTACACAATGTTTAAATGTGTTATCACATAAAATATTTCTAACACTACAAATATGGTTTTTATTTTTCTAGACAAGTAAAAAATATAAAGTGGAGATAAAAAATGCAAAATAAAAAAGCTGTGTACATTTTTAAACTATCGGATTTTATATTTTAAAACGTTCAGTATTCTTTTTTATTGAATTCTTAGTGTACATTATCTAAAAAAATATAATATAACTCTATGTGATAGTGATTATATAAATAAGGCATTAAAAATTATAAAGACTTATGCACATAGTAATAAAGTGCTTCTATGCTTACTTGGTAAAGTAGACATAAAAGCACTTTACTTGAAGCCAAGGTTTTGGTGAGAGTCACTAGGCATAAAATTATTCCAATATCGCGTAAAGTGCGAACGTCTCCATTATTGTATTTAAAGTGCTGTGAAGATTATTTAACTAAATTTAAAAATGTATAATATAATATGTAATATTCCTTTGAATATATTCAATTGTCAAACAGACGTAATGTTAAAACTTAATAGCGTCATAAGTGCAAACAGTATAATGGGTAAACAACAAAAGGATTACCTTTTGTTTTATTATTATTATTAATATATTAATATTATCATATAACAGATACAGTTATCTGTTTGTGTAACTCCAAAAATATTGTTTTTGCATTTTTTAATAAAAAAAAATAATACATACTTTCGCTTTCGGTACAATTTTGATTCGAAGCTTTATATAATATAAAAGATGCCTCTTGAATGTAGCAGTACGATAATAGGATCATATAAAACTTATTAATTACATTAATTAAGAAATATTACTTCTATGAAGTTATTAATCCCATTATTCAGCAATTTGTTAAACATAAAAGGATTTACAGCTTGTTCTCGGCCCTCGGTCGAAATTATACCATAATCAATCGAAATAAAAAAAAAAGTATACATGATATTGACTTTTTACCTTCGGAAACGTGGAACTAGTGTTTGATGTTTCATAAGAAGGAAAATCTAGAGGAAATGGTCAAAACATATTTTTTAAGTAGCTCAATTAAGAATAATTATAATTTAAAATTCTAAAGTTGGTTTAACTGAGTTAGGTTGAATAAATAATTTGTAGAAAAAAACGAAGATAACAATCGACATGACAAGGAACTGAAGACAAAAAAATATCACCCCAAATAAAGTTTAAACTTTAACTCTTTACTTTTATTTAGAAACTTTATGCCAATTTGTTAAATTTATCTCGAAAAATTAAAAAAAAATATTTCTAAAAAAAGTAATTTTTAATAGGATCAAGTAGGAAACAACAAGACTTATAAATAACAAAATCCTTTATTCGGCAAGATGAAAACGATAATTACCGGTTGCACGCGATGAGCCTAGAATTGCAAAATGAATGGGTGACCATAGGAGATTTTTGTATTCCGCTAGCTTTGAGATGGCGCACCCTGCTTCCTGATTGGTCCCCAGCATTATTAAAATTTTATCTTAATGCATTCCAAATGACTCTCCCAGATCAAAGTAACTTAGTAAGAAAGCCACCGAAAAATCTTGCAACATCTGCGGGGAGGCAGTAGGAACCGCGAAACACTTGCTAGTAGGGTGTAGGGTACTATTAAATAGAGGTAAATACTCGCGTCGCCACGATAAAGTATTAGAAATCATACGAGAAGCGGTTAGTTTTTCTGTAGCAAGAGCGCAGAGGGGTATAACAACCACCAAAAAATCAGTAGAGTTCGTAAAGGCAGGTTCGTCCAAAAAATCTAAATTAAAACCTTATTTCATCTTGGACGCGTCTCCTGATTGGACTCTCATGATGGACACGTATGAAAGACAATACAAAATCCCCGGGGATGTTTGTGTTTCGTCATCTAGGCCGGACTTATTCCTGTATTCAAAACAACTAAGGCGCGTTATACTTGTGGAGCTTACTGTACCCTGGGAAACAAACATACCCAAAGATCATACATTTAAGCTTAACAAGTATTACGAACTGTGTAACGAACTGATCAGGAATAAATTTATAGTTAATTTGTACGCTGTAGAGGTAGGAGCGAGAGGTATAACAGCAAAATCTCTCTACAATTTATTTAAGGATCTCGGCCTTTCTAGAACGATCATCAGTTCATTTCTGGAACGTATTTCAAAGGCAGCTTTAGTAGGTTCTTACGATATTTGGTTAGGTAGGGAGAGGAGCGTGAACAGTGAAGGTGAGCGTGTATGCGCATACTAAAGGGGCCCCTTAAACCTACACCTGGGTCGCAAGTCCCAGGCATTGTTTGCGCTCCTTTTCCTGCAACGCGATGGGCCCGGCACCCGCACGGTGAATCCATGGAATGCTAAGAAGCTTCGTCTCATTAGTAAATCCTAAGAAATTAAAAAAAAAAATCTTGATTCCATAAATTTTATTATTTTTAAAGGAATTTGAACTATTTCAAATATTAAATGGATTTTTTTATAAAGATGCAGTCACAATCACAGATTTATTTCTTGAAACTTAAAAAAATAAATTAATTAAAGGAGTCTTGTTGTTGTTGTTTAACAATGAATATCATTTATAACTTCAGGCTCAGATAGGATATCCTATTACAATTTATTATTCTATTAAAGACACTATAAGATGGTGTATTTATTTTGGTTCAGTAAAAAATAATATCAATAACTTTAAGAATAAGTCGTCAAGTGTTTTATATTACTTAAAAGTATTTTAACTTTATTAAAAACTTTCTGAAGTTTTGATTATAATCACCAAATATATTTCTACAACAGCCTAAAAATGGTAATTGATGTAACCCTTGAAAAAACATTGATATAAAATTGCAAATATAATGATGTAATTAATTTTTACATGTTCCCTTGTAAGGAAGAAAATTACAAAATTATACAATAAATGTTGAAACATTTTAACTTTAGAGAGACTCTGGTTAGGTTTATGTCTTTTAAAATATACCACCTTTCTTCAAATAATATATTACTTTTAATTATAATAAATAACTAAGTTCAAACTAAAACATTTACTTCAGAGACAACCATATCTATGAAATAAAATAATAATTTAAAACAAACCAGATCCAAAACAACACATTTTGAATATTTGTCTATGATGCGTTTATGGAACTCAAAGTCATAAAGTTTTTTTTTAAATAGGCAAAAATTGCATTGTATTGCACGAGACGGCACCAGTTCCACATTATCAATGAGTAGGTCTATATAAATATTCTTTTAACTTTCTTATTAATTTCGTTTTTTTATGGTATTGCCTACTGAATCCTAGATATATTTGATATTTAATAACAAATCAGAATTCAGTCAAAGCGTAGTACCAAAAGACGGCCAGAATAACTGACCAAGCCACTACTTTTGTATAATACTTACAAGTAATTAAAAGATTTTATCTTCAAACAGTAATCTATTTACTACATATATTTTTGTAGAATAACTCTTGGAACACATACGTGTGAAATATACCTTAAAGTTGAGAGATGAGAAGGCAGTAAGTATGTTGATATTTATTTATAATTTAACCAATACCAACTCTTCAGGGTTTTCTTATGTTATATAAAATAAATTATATTTGATATTATGATAATACTTCTGTTGTTTGCGTAACATTACCGTTTTTATATGAAAATAACGGAAATGATCGTATTATTTTAATATGATTCGTTATTTTTTATATATATTGTAATAAAAAAATTAATGTTCAGAAATATCATATTATTATTAATCAATTATTATTAATGTAAGATTCCATAATTAAGCTGCAGCTTAGTGGAGGATGCCTCACTAAGCTTGTAATGACAAACTACTAGTTTTATCATGCTCTCAGAAGGTTTGTAAATATAAACATTTATAATAATAATAGTTATGAAATAAAAATTTTGTGCTCCTGTTTAAGAAGTTACCAGAAATGAGGAGTATGTAATTTGGCACAAATAAAGTTTATTAGGAAAAGATGTGCGAAGAGCTTATACTTTTGTAAAGCTAAAAATACATAAAATTTATAGAAATACAGTACACACAGTACCTTGCGTGTAACACACACAAATCAATTTCAATATTAATTGCTTACGTCATTATTAATTATGTAACTTGCTGCAGAGGAGGTTGTCGCCCGACATAACTAATTAATAATCTAATATCTTATGTATAATGATTATAAATATATATGTTTTTCCAAACCTTTATAAATATTCAACAATTCGGCCATTTGGTGACTATTAGTAATAGTAATTATATGATAAAAAAACACAATAATTAACAATCCAATTCAATTCAAAATAATAAGTTGTTGTAATTAAATGTTTTTTTTATGTTACTACTAACACGGTATTTCTTTCGTTTCATCATAAATATTCACATCATGAAAGGCTAAAAAGTACATTAATAGGTGACAAGAAAATTTTCTTATATTAAAGAATAGAAATAACAAATTACACAATACAAAAAAAATAACTGTTTACTGCTTTTGCTGCTTTGCTATAACCTTACTATAGTATTATGGGAGGAGAAAGGCTTCGATTTGCTATTATAATTTGTTTTTGTTAAAAATGAGAAAGGCGGAAGAACGATAGCTTCCATAATTTTTCGTCCCTTCCATTCCTTTATTCGCCAAGTCTCAATGTAATGTTTATATTATTAGGTATTTTTTTTTTTTTTTATGTTAGAGGAGGGCAAACGAGCTTGCGGGTCACTGTTGGTATATGATCACCGCCGCCCATGAACTCTTGCAACATCCGAGGATTCACAAGAGCGTTGCCGGCCTTGGAGAAAGGAATATATGCCTTTTTTGAAGGTACCCATGTCGTATCGATCTGGAAATACCGCCGAAGGAAGTTCGTTCCACATTTGAGTGGTACGTGGGAAAAAAGTCCTTGAAAACCGCACAGTTGAAGATCGCCACGCGTCCAGGTGGTATGGATGATAAAGGAGGCGATGACGAGCTGTGCGGTAGTGAAATTCGGCGGTAGGCATCAGATCGAATAGTTCTTCGGAACACTTCCCGTTGTAAATGCGGTAGAAGACGCACAAAGAAGCCACGTCTCTACGCAATGCCAAAGAGTCCAGCCGTTCGCAGAGCACTGGGTCCCCGACAATCCGAACGGCTCTCCGTTGTACGCGGTCAAATGGTAGAAGCTGATATTGGGGTGATCCGGACCAGAGATGAGAACAGTACTCCATGTGTGGCCGGACCTGCGCCTTGTAGAGCTTAAGTCTTTGGCCAGGTTTGAAGTACTGCCTCGCTCTATTGATCACTCCCAATTTCTTCGAGGCCAACTTGGCCTTGCTCTCCAGATGACCACGAAACTGACAACCGCTCGAAATGTCGAGACCCAGTATTTTGATACTTGGCGAGGCAATAAGAGGAGTGCTCTCGAAGAGCGGTGATACGACAAATGGGGTTTTCTTAGTGGTAAACGCGCAAACCTGTGTCTTTACGGGATTTAACTGAACGTGGTTCACTTCACCCCACTCAGAGACCATCCCCAGGGAGGTCTCTATTGAAGACACAAGTTTCTTTCGGCACTCGTCGACGTTTTCCCGAGAGAGACCTGCACGACCGGAATATACCGCATCCCCAGTGCTGTCATCCGCATAACAATGTATGTTGGAAATATCCAACATATCATTGATGTGAAGGAGGAACAGAGTTGGAGATAGCACGCAGCCTTGGGGTACACCAGCGTTCACGGGCTTGGGGTCCGAGCAAAAACCGTCGATAACGACCCAGTGAGAAAACTGGTGATCCACTTGCATAAACTCTCGGGAAGCCCATAGGAAGGTAGCTTCGAAAGAAGCCCCTTGTGCCATACACGATCAAAGGCTTTTGCCATATCCAGACTAACTGCCAGACCCTCTCCCTTGCTTTCAATAACCGCTGCCCAACGGTGCGTAAGGTATAACAGAAGATCACCAGCTGATCGACCATGGCGAAAGCCATATTGCCAGTCATTGATCAACTGGTGATCCTCGAGGTACGTTAGGAGCTGTCGGTTGATAATAATCTCCATTATTTTGGAGAGAAGGGAGGTAATGGCTATAGGTCTGTAGTTAGCTGGGTCCGAGCTATCACCTTTTTTAGGGATCGGATGGACAAGGGCACGCTTCCATGAGACCGAGACTACGCCTTTAAGATAGGAGTACCGAAATAGACGCGTTAGCACTGGAGTCAACTCAGGGGCACACGTTCGTAGCACTAATGGAGAAATGCCATCCGGCCCACTCGACTTATGAACGTCCAAGGAAAATAGAGACTACCTGATAGTTTTTTGTCGAAAAACTATTTCCGGCATTGAACTCTGACACCGCGGGATGATAGGCGGTGTCTTCCCTTGGTCGTCCAAAGTCGAGTTGGAGGCAAAAAGAGTGCCCAAGAGATCGGCTTTCTCTTTTGCCGTGTGGGCCAGAGAGTCATTCCCCATGTGCAACGGCGGTAAGGACGGCTGGCTAAAGTTGCCCAGAGTGGATTTGGAAAGCGCCCAGAATTTGCGCGTGCCAGGCGGGTACTTTGTCAGCTGATCCTCAATTTTGACGACATGCTTGAACTTTGCTCTAGCGATTTGCCGTTTGAAGAATCTGGAGGCACGGTTGTATTTCCTCTTCAGAACTCTAGAGTTCGGATCCTTAGTGACTAACGCATTAGCCCAAGCTTGATAAGCCTGCCGTTTGCCAGCTGCTGCAGCCCTGACAGACGCATCAAACCAAGGCCGCGATCTGCCGCCAAGTGGTACCACAGAGCTTGGTACAAAAAGTTCCATGCCCTGAAGTATCACATCAGCTACAGCCGCAGCGCAGTCACTAGGATCATTGGAAGGGAAACAAATCGGCCCCCATGGGTAGGATGCAAAAAAAGACCGCATTCCATCCCAATCTGCTGACTTGTAGTGCCAAACGCGTCGAGTCGCAGGTCTTGTGCGAGCAGGACGTTGAATGGGCACCACACTCCGTACCAGACAGTGATCAGAGGAACCTAAGGGAGCCTCGACAGTGATCTGGTACTTTTCTGGGTGTGTAGTCAGCAGAAGATCCAACAAAGAGGGCGTGTGGCTGTCCACTTCCGGTAGACGAGTGTGCGTCTTTACCAGCTGGGACAGACCATTTGCCAGAGCAAAGTCAAACACAGAACTCCCCGCGTAGTCGGTGGCACGTGACCCTAGCCAATCGGCATGGTGCGCATTGAAGTCCTCGAGGACTAAGACTTCGGCGGAGGGAGACTGTGAAAGCAGATCGTCAATCTTCGCCTGAACATGGCCCAAGAGTTGATCCGTTTCTGTATTACCACTATGGGACCTGTAGAGGCACGCGTAGACTCTGACATGGTCGTCCATGTCCACGCGCAGCCAGAGTACAGACAGGTCCCGACCTTCAAAAACCTGAAGGCGACGGTAGCAGATATCCTCCCTTACGAACACAGATACCCCGGCGTGTGGTATAAAATGTTGTTCTAGTTTATACCCGGGGTATGATAGGTACGCTGTGTCGCTAGGTTGAGATATCTGCGTCTCCGTCAAAAACAACAAGGCCGGCTGCGCCGTCTCAAGGTGGTAGTGGACGGCGTTTAGGTTCGAGTGAAACCCCCGGATGTTGCAAAAGTCCACATCTAGAGTGGAGCGGGGTGCCGCTGTTTGCCGTCGTTTGCCCTCAGAAAACACAACAGGCGATACTTTGCCCGCCCCAGATACGACGGGCAGCCCGAGCAAAATCCGAGGATCATTCCCCCGATTTTGCTCGAGGAGGGGGTCCCCGGCTTCATCAAAGCCGGTACCCTCCTGGGGTATACTTTTTGGAGGCATCGCTATCATGTTTGGCAGGGGGGGGGGGTTGGGCTTCCGGATTCTCTCACTCACCGACGGAACATAACCAAATGAATTTGGTTACTACGCGTCGGTCTTCTGTGAGAGGGTGGTCCTTCCCCGGTCGAGCCAGCCCAATACGAGCTGCAGTCAGAAAACTACAGCTAGGCTATTATAAATCAAATAATATAAATTAATTCTTATCAATTCTAGCTAAAAAGTTGCACTTGTGAATGCGATAGAAAATTCCGAATTCTTTATTCACTAACACTTGTGCCTTTATTTATTTATTTGTCTCACCATATATATTTCTTTTTGCCAAAAATAATAATTCATTAAATGGATAGACAATATATCATTTGTGGGAGACTGGTGCCTGTATAAATCAGTGTCATTTTATCTAAAGAAATCTTATAAGAAACTGTACAATCATAATTTGAACAAAGTGAAGTATATTTTTTACGTTTAATTTTCTCAATATTTGTTCTTCTCATATCTCACTTACTATCACTATCAGATCTCACTTGATATCGGGTAACTTGTATTAATTATAATTAAAATATTATGTTATAGATCGAAAATGTTGTAAACTAACTAATGATGTATTACTAATAGATGTGGTAACAATACGTTGAAGCCCTAATTTTCTATATTACTAAATAGAAAATAACTCAAATCATATATTTATTTATTAAAAAACATGATATATATTATTAATATAAACATTTCATAAGATAGTTTCTATATTAAATGGTATTTAAATATTTATGAAAATCATTTTCTATTTTATTAAAGAGTTATTTTACAATATAATATACATACGTAAAACTCTTTGGTTATTGCCTATGTTATATAATTTCAAATAAAGGTTTCAAAGTAAATAAATATAAAATATTTAACTTAAAATTCTATAAGTTCATCTAAAAGAAATAAAAAAACTTACAGCAGTTGTCTTTTTATATTTCTTTTATCCTATTTTTATAAAAACTAGGCAAATAAAATATACATAAATAAATGCATATAATTATTCGACAATACAGTTAAGTAAATATTTTAAATTCTAGTAACTATATTTTTATATTCAAGACTATAAATGTTTTATTAATTTAACAATTCAGTAATAATTTTCGTGTATAATTGAAATACCGAGAGGGATCATATTCGGCGATACAAATTTAATAGTTTATTAGTTCGTAATAAATTCTGAATGATTCGTTTTATTCTGTTCATAATTTAAATATGAAGCTTTGTATGTTCGAAGGCTTGTCACTGATGCACGAAACCAAATTGTGGAGGCAATATCGGTATGGTATTTTGCACACCACTAAATATCTAAAAGGATATTATTAGCCGATACATAGAAGATCGCTGTTGAAAAAATTGCGCAATCGCTATGGGGGACAAGAAACTACTGGGATTAGTATTTTAAAATAGTTTTCTACCTCCTATTTCTCTCCTACGCGAAATAGAATAAAGTGCACGAATACCGTAGATTACGAGTATATAGTATATATTATGATCTTCTTGTATTCGAATCTGATAAACTTCTTTGTATCTTAATAGGAAAGTAATCGAGTCGTCTATTCAGCACGCTAAAAACTTAGTACCATAGTTATAATAGCTGTACTTATTATATACATATTACGTATGTAAGTTTATAAAAAGAAGATTTTTTTTTTTACTATATTTACTATTGAGACGAAACTTCATTTCATATATATCTATAATACTACGAAATTTGTCCGAAGAAACATATTAGGAATATTATATTTCAGAAAACATTTTGTTTGTGTATACAAATAACATTTTCGTTCTTTGACACTTGATTATTTGGGTAATTAATTTAAGGATTTCTTTGAAACGTAATCTTGGTATTTTGTATATTATAAGTACATTGAAAATGTTTTAACTACCTATAGGTGTACCAGAAACTTGTAGTTATATAGAACATAAAACTTCTAAATTTGAAATATAATGCCCATTGATACTAATTTTAAATACTCGCTGAATAAGTATTTAAAATTATTTAATGAAGAGATGTTTCTTTATACAGACAGAAAATAATACATACTGGTAAATACAAACATGTCCTATGTATAAACGTGAAGCTATAAACTAAATGCTTTATCTAACGAAAATAGCCTGGAATTAATTTGTACTTAGATAATAATATTAGCTGTTGTAACAATATTTCAGATGTATGTGAACAGAAATAATCGACTCTTAAAAGACGTAAATGTCGAAATATAAATTTTCACCAAAGAAATTTATATATTATTTAATATTATTTATGTAATAGTATTTCAGAGTATATAATGCAACTTTGATATAGTTACGATTTCAATTCAATGTTTTCGGGAATTTGCTAACTCTTTAAATTATCTTGTTTTCACTTTTTCATTTAAAAGTGTCAGACGCAAAAACTCTGAAATGACTATTTACCAACAGAATAAAAAATGTTTTAAATAAAAATCAGATAAAGAAAATTAAACTTAAACCTAATACTATTTACTTAAAAAGGTAGTTAGAGACATTACTACTTATTTATTACATGGGTTTATTATTAACATTTATTATCGTTTCGTTCATCAATAAATTAAATCACTTATATGTAATTATTATCACAACTTTCATTTTATAAATAACTTATAATACATAAACATGGGTACAGTACCAAGTATTTTGTAAAAGATTTTAGTTTGCCAAAGGCTATTGAAGTGTAAACGCTTACTTTTACGCCAAAGTTGCAGTTTCAAATTCAGTGTAGTCTGTGATTAGTACCTGAAACTGACAACAAAGAGGTACCGACTTTTTATGCTAACACTCCTTTTATTTATTTTTTGCAAAAGATTAACTTACACGCTAGGTTTATAAAAACACTTTTTTCTATTTAATAGACATCTTTATATATGTGTAACATTTATGAATTTATCATATTTAAAATATTAATAAAATGATACTTTTATATAGTAGCATACTTAAATTATTATTAAGATTTTTGTTACGGCGCATAAAACGTTGAAACTACAGACGTGCGGCTCCTACACACACAACGTATGAACGGTACTCACATTGTGTTATACGTATGCGGCCTAACATGCAGGACTTGGGTATCGCGACCTACCGCCTATGCGGCTTAACACAAATATTGTTTAAAGTATTGTTAGAAGTTAAGGGTATCTCTAAAATTGCGGTGGGGATTTCGATTTTCGGTGTCCCAAAACCAACCGTAACAGATAAAGGTCGTTTGTTCGAGTCATCAAAGTTTACAACATTTTTAGAAGAAATAGGTTCTTCTGTCCACAGCATCACACCTAAAATACACTAGGCAAACGGTCAAGTTGAAAGATATGTGAACGGAAGTTGCAGCTGCACAGTTTATGCTGCTGTGAAAAGGAGGGTGGTGTCCAGAAACTTGTGCTGCATTATTTGAACGTAAGTACATATTAAGATGAACTGCGGGCCATCTTAATTGAGGCAGACTGCGGGATGCCTATAAATTAACAAAGAGGACGGACTGCGGTACGCACGTTAAGTAGTTTTGTATAACATACTGAGGACGGACTGCGGGACGATCCTCAAGACGGCGGACTGCGGGACGCACGCTAAGTAGTTTTATGTGAGATACAGAGGACGGCGGGACGATCTTTTTGGCAACAGACTGCAGGATGTTTGCCTTATATGTGTATATGTATGTGTGGTACGGTTGATGGTATAATGATGATGAGATGTTGTATGATTTGCAGACTAAGTAACTATTTTAGCTATAACGAGTGATGACTTTTGTTAACGGTTCTTGGAAGTGACGTTTGACAGAGTGTAGGCGATACTATAATATCTAACACTTTTAAAGAATTGTGTTTTAGAGATCAAAAAAATGGTATGTTGTTACACGAAAATGTAGACGAGCAACTGCTTCATAACGAATACGACACACTGGAAGCCAGTCTTTCCCACCGAATGGATACTCAACTATTGGAATCTCAAAATGGTCTTCCAGATAGAAACTGTTTCTGAATATTATGATGTAGTAATTAAATATTAATACTTCTACAGAGTCGTTCATCTCCGTTTAGGACCTCAACTGTCAAATGACTTTTATACTAAAGTAAATGAAAAAACCTTTACTTACTTATCTGTTTTATTTATTTTAAATTTTTTTATTTCTTTCGAAATTCACAAAATAGTATAAAAGATAAGATAATAGTATAAAACAGATTAAATAAATTTTATCTGAACCAAAATCTATCAATAGTAATTATTAGTAAAAAATATTTAAATTATTTTAAAGCAATTTAGATAAATACTATTTTTATTTTACTTTGAATATTAATATTATGTGGATTGCGATTGACGAATGTTTATTTTCTTAACGTCTTTTTGTTCGTTCTTAATGTCTTTTTTTTCTCATCTTTATCTTACCAGATGAAATGCTGTTTACAATTCTATATATGTACTTAAGAATATATATCTGTACGATATTCATATTGCTAGAAAAACGATACATTTTGACTTAAATACATCTGAAATACTGTATAAAGTTATTCAGTCTAAAATTATGATGAATTAAACCTATAAATAGCAATAACTGTATATTAAAAGGTGTCCAAGTAAATATAATTTTAACTCTGTGAAGATGTTGAGACAAGAGACACAAAATTTATTCAGAGCTATTATAGTGAATCATTGGTAATATAAGGATTATTCATTTAGAAGACATTTCATTTACTTATTATTATATTGTTTGGTGCCCAGTAATATAATCATAGAGTAATTAAAACAAAACATTCTCTTACAGCTTTAATGTTATTATATGTTTTGATTCAAACTACGTCCATACTTATGTTTTTGTCACCAAATCAAAATAAATATTTCCATGTAGTCGATTCGAATTTGCCGTCTAAACAATCTTCACAATTGCGGTTTCGTATGAGATCCCTAAAGCTCACTCTTCCTTCCTAAACAGGTTTTCGTTTTGCGAATAATACGGGCTAGATAATTCAATTTTGACAGATATCAAAGCGGTTGGTTACATACCACTTCGGCGTCCTGAATAGTAGTTTATATTAGATTAGATTAATGGAATAGGGTATTTGGCTGGGAATGATTGTTTAAGCTATATATATGAAATTTTACTATTGCTTATTGTCGATATATTCAATGTAAATATTATAATTAATAAAGTTTTTGTCGTGAATATAATAAAAGGTTAAGTACCTTCGGGTTTTAAACCGAATGTATCTGACGTTTAAACTTATACTCGACATATACTCCGTATTTAACTTGAATTGCTTTATTCTTTACATTTCCCGATAAACTTAATGTTTAACATGATACCTCGAACGCTACCTTTTAGTTACGTGATATATGACGTCATATGCAAGTGAACGATTCACGCTTTGTTTTAAAATTTTCCACCGGTGTTTTTCAAGCTCAAATGATTCCAGTGTCAGATTTTATTAACTTTTAAAACTTTAAATACTGATCGAAATAAAAGAAGAATGCGAAATAAATACTGTAACGTTCTATTTAGTTCCAGTACTTAATTTCTCATTCTAACAATATGAAATGGTTTTTGTTAATTTATTCAGTGCTAAAAAATATATTCCCATTTATTTTAATTAAGTATGATGTGTTGATAGATGTTGAGAACAATATTTTAAGTAATAATATTGAAAAATCTAAATTAATTACCTCTATGTTATAAAATATTCACGGTTTTCCAATTCCGATTCACAAGAAATACTTACAATCTATTATTGAACTCTTTCAAATTTCGAAGGTAAAAGTAACTAACTAGTAGTAAAGTAAAGTTTATTCTCATTTTTATTGTCTTTGTTTTTTTGGGACATTATTTAATTCTGATTACCTTGTCTTAGTGCAATACAATATATCAAGAGACCATTATTCTGTCTATTTAAGTTTAATCTTTTTTTATACTATGTTTGCTACCAATTTCCTAGTTTACGTCCAAAATATCATCCTTTTTATATACTTATAAAATCATCTAAAGTATATTGTATTGTTAGTAGAATAGAATAATACACTTTAAACAAACGTTTTATCCCAGTTACATATTGCGATGGTATTGTAAATTCTTTTTTTGTGTGAGTTTTAACAAAAGTCAATATCTATGCATCAAACGTTCCAATAAGACTCAATTTTTCATAACTGCTGGTTCTGTTTGTCATCACAGGCTTAGACTTCTCTCATTGAGCTTAACTGTAACATTTTCAATTGTTATTAAGATCAGATGACGCATGGATAAAATGTCGACTGTATAAAACTCTTTGGAGTTTGGTTCTTGGGCTATATTATAGTCTAGATGATTGTTTAGTACAAGAAACACGTATTTAATAAAAAATCTTATTAACACCATAAAATAAGTATTAGAGAAGCATGTTTAGTGTTATATAATATGACTATTTCGGTTATTTTTATATTATACTATCTGTGCCCAAGAGTTTGATCGCGCGCTAAATGTTTTTTGTAAACCATTAAGGTCTTCGCCCCTTACGCTACATGATACATAAAATTTGTTTTTATTCATACCAGTATCCATTTCAAATAACTGTTTCCAGACATCGCTATTTAATTATTTTAAAGAATAATCTACATGAAAAAGGCTACGGCTACGTCAAAATGAAAGCTGAGATTTTTACATGCTGAAGTGTTCCCTTCATTTTTATTTTGGTTGGCTGCTCACTGTTTTTTGTGTAGTTTTTATTGTTATTTTACAACTATTTGATTGGAAAGACGAAATATTTTATTGGATTACTCGATTTTATCAACAACTATTAGTCTAAAATCTAAATGTTAATGAGGCATTTGGGTTTGAAGCTAACGGTTTCAGCATGATATACAATGTTTTTTTATATATTAGGACAAGCTAGAAGCTAAAGGTCTTTAATACCATCTGAATAAAAAAAAAAACTTGAAAATTTTACTTTAAATTATCAATTGATTAGAATAATTACTTTGAAAATATATATTACATTATACATACCTCTTTTCAAGAAATATTCATATATCGTAGCAATACGCAATTCACACACGGCAGAAGTGAAACTTCTGAAAAGAAGCCTCCAAGAGATTGAGATGGATATAGAGATATCAGGAGTATTAGGATAAATGTAAGGTTTATCATTTTCTACCAAGCTTTAAACATATTAAATACGTTAAACTAAAATATTTGTATGTTTATATAAAGTTGCTTATATTGTATTAAATATCTTAACTCAACTAATAATTTTAAAAAGTATCAGTACCATCTATCATAAGTTTTAAAATATAACAACTTCAATATTTACCTCAGTGTAGTTCAAAGGTTGAGCAATAGATGACACCATAACAGCAGCGGGCAATATGTCTTCTATCTCATTCTTTCCTATACATTTATGTGTTTGTTTATATATTGTAACGCATTTATTCGTTACATCGATTTTGAAATAATTACAATTCTAAATAATTTTCACTTCAAATGTTAATAAAATGTTTGATAGACAAATTTGATTTAAATTTCAATTTGTTAAAATTTTATTATTTTAAGTTAAATAACAAGTTTTTTAAAATAATAGTAGTAATTCTTTTAAAATTTACAAACTATGTAATACATTTAGATCATTCTTATTTTTTTTCTATAATATAACTTAATCAAGTTCATGTCATAAAATAAATTCTAAACAATTAAGTACGTCTAAATGGATAGTGTTTCATGAGGACACTTAAGGTATATGAAGATCTCTATTGGATAAAGTTTAAAGCTACACGCTCCTATCTACCCACATAATAGCTAAAGTTAGACATTTAGTAATCACTTCGGTTTTGTCCTTTATTTGCAATAGATGCTGTGTGTGTTAGTTGAAACTTCTGAAAGATGGAAAAAATGATAATGTATTAATTGCACTCTTTTCAGAAGGCTAACACGAGGCTAATACGAGGGGAGGTCCAAAAGTTCGGGGAATGAAAGGGATCTAAATAAAATAAAACAATAAAACTATTTTTCCTTTTCAATATAATCACCCTTAAGCTAAATACATTTATTAGACCTATGAATAAATTTTTCTAAACCACTATAAAAATATGTTTTATCTTTTCCGTCAAAATGAGCCGAAATTGCCTCCCTTACCTCATTGTCATTTGAAAATTCCCTTCCCCTTAAGTCTTTTTTTAAATTGCAGAATAAAAAAAAGTCACTTGGGGCCGGGTCTGCATTGTAGGGTGGGCGAACTAAGGATTCGAACCTATGCGTGTGCCGAGCAGCCATTGCAATTCTGCTCTTGTGAACTGGCGCATTGTTTCGCAAGAGCAACACATCCTTTGTCAATTTTCCTCGCCGCTTTTCCTTGATGGCATCCTTTAATATTTCGTATATCGTTGCGTAGTATTCTCCGGTTATAGTCCTTCCCTTTTCTTTGTAATCAATCAAGATTATCCCCTCACAATCCCAAAAAATAGTAGCCATCATCTTTCCAGCCGACTCCGTCGCCTTGAATTTCTTTGGCGGTTGTGTCCCCTTTTTATGCCATTGCATGGACTCTTGTTTGGACTCAGGCTCAAAGTGAAGAAACCATGTTTAAAAAATGCTTTGACGTATCGACGTGCTGCTCTTTCTGAAACGGCGTGAGCATTCTCGGTGCCCATCTTGCATTGACTTTGTCATACCCAGGTGATCATGTAAGATTCGTAAAATTGTGGTATCTGATACTAATGCAGATAATTGTTTTTTCTTCAAACGGGCATCCTCTAGTACAATTTTTTCCACTTTTTCCACGATGTCCGATGTGGTGGCCTCAACTGGCCTTTCTGAGCAGGGGTCGTTCGTCTTCAATTGACTCTCGACCATGTTTATAAAGACCATGCCACTTGTAAATCATTGATTTTCTAGATCACTGTTCCCTATAAACGACTCCAATTTCATTCAAATGGCTTGAGCGTTCTTTCCTTGCTTGGTAAGGAATTTTATCACAGAGCGGTGTTCAATTTTCTCCATAGTTTCAGTTTTCTTCCGGATTGACTTGTTCAGCAGGCAACTGTTCGTTAACGAATTACGCAATCGGGTTGAAACTCGGTATTTATACTAATGATAAGTCTCCGATTCGTATGACAAGCGAGCGCCCCTACCCCCGCTCTATCCTCTCCATTCCACGAACTTTTGGACCTCCCCTCGTAATAGCTCCGCCAATCTTATCAACCAATAAGCGTATTATTATTATAAATTAACTGTCCTGGTGTTTTCCAGGTCACAATTCATTTTGTTATAAAATGTACATTACTTGCTATGATGTCGTACACTGATATTCAAAATTGTACCTTTATATATTACGTGGAAACAAATGGCGTTAATATAATAGTTTATATGTTTTTCTATAACTGACAAAGTTTGTATGTATCTATAATAATAATAAAATTTAAGTGTATGTTTGTAATTTCAAATAAACGGTTTTTCACTAAATGCATATGTAGGCACTTCATATATTTAAAAAACAAAATTGTCTGTCTGTTTAATTTAACTAATCTATAAAACTGTTGGACCAATTTTTAATATTCAAAAATTAAGCACAAAAATAAAATTGACGACTCTGGAAATATGGAATTCAAAAAGAATTTTCTAAACGCTGCTTGTGAATTTCAAATGCTCGTGTTTAAAAATTTTAATACTTCCTACATACTGCGCTTCACTGTTTTAATTGGTTTATACCTTATCTTAACTAATCTGAGTAAAAGATATTTTTATATTCTATAAATGTATAAAATTGTCATTATTAAAACTCAAATTGGAATATTATTTTAAGTCATGAATAAAATTTTTTCGTTGGTAGAATCTGTTCTTTATAAAACATCTTGTTATTGTAAACTACTGGCGGTTTCCGTAAGTAATTGCCATCGACAAACCAAGAAAACCCGAAGAAAGCAGCTAAGCAGGCCTGTCTTTTGTCATATTTTTAAGATACTTTATAGCCGTAGATACTAAAAGTTGAAGTAGCTTTGTGGAGAAAATTTTATACTACATTTATTTTATGCTTCAAAATATCTGTTAATATTATAATGTGCTAATAATTTACAAAACTCTGGTGTTTCTTTTAGTTTATTGTTCTTAGAATTGTTTAATATCATTAAAAACATATGATGTATTTATTAATTATTGTATTGCCGGTGGTGGTGTGATTAATCATTCAGTCTATATATTTGGTACCTGTACGCATGTGTAGGATTAATACTTACAGAGTGTTCGAATGCTTGCTTACCCTATAGTACTATTTTCAGTTAATGCATAATTTACTATATATTGAACATTGAATTATACTCAATACTATGTTGTTATGCATTTGTATTAATCTGCTATTTAAAAGATGAATTTTCATTTCCGATCTTTAAAAATATCAATTTAATGGAGGATCATCAGTGTAAGTGTTAAGATGGCCCTCGTATCATTTCGAAAGAGTGACCGAATTTTTACAGATTTTTTTTGATAATTCCTGTTTCACTTATCACATGTCACATTTAAACTATAGGGATTCATAGTAACTATTACATATACTTAATTTTGCTGGAATTAATAATAATTTTAAACAAATTTGGACTGTAGATAACGTGTCGTCTTCTGAGATACTGTGCAGATCTTTGTCACTAATGGATTGGAATGGATTTTGTGCACACTGAACTAACTCTATTGTGTTTGAAATATAAGCATATGTATTTGATTTTAATACTATTACTGACCGTTTTCCAGGCCGATAATATGCAAACAATATAAGGCATAACATAATTATTATTATTTTAAATGTTTAAATTTAGAATAGTTTGAGATTGTAAATGGGTAAGTGATAATCACTTGTCAGGTCTTAAATCAGAGAACTAGAATAGATTTTTTTTGTTATTTTAGTACTACGATTTTTAATTGTATTTTTTTTACATATCAGGCAATAAGATAACAATGTCCAGGGTATTTTATCATTCTAAAGAAGTAAGGTTATACATTTTGTCAGCAGATTAATCCAAGATAAATTAAGTAAAATACAATATGAGATCCGTAAAACTTAAGTTAGATTGAATAAATCTATATGTACTAGGGTGATTCAAAAAATCCTAGTTTTAAATTTTTATGGGGGCACCGTCTTATATGGTTCCAGTATGAAAAAAAATATACCCATATTTTTTTTTTTAATTTTAAGTCAACTTTAGGGGTCGCTACCATCCATTAAAGTTTTTGCAAAATGCGTTACATACGGTAATGGGGTTGCACCCCTTGGGAACCAAAATGGCGGTGCCTTTGTGTATATTTGTACCTAAGTGTAAACAAGGTACGTTAGGTACCTGGTACATATCCTCTATCCACGTTTTTTAACCTCTTCAGTCTTCAGGTTATTAAGCTACAGAAAGGGTTTAAAGATTAAAGTTGTAATTTCGCAATAGAGTGTGCGCTAGTTTTTAAATAAGTAGTAACATAGCCAACGGGACATGAGGTTGTGGATCGCTTGCCTGTTATAGTATCAGGACAGGGAGTAGAACAGCTTTTGGGTGTTCCAAAACTTCCGAATGGAAGAAGGCAGGCGATGGACTCACCTGTTTATGAAATGTTATATCCTGGGGCTTGGATGAAAAAGTAAAATCGATGTGTTTTGATACCACAGCATCGAACACAGATCAATTCAATGGAGCTTGTACCTTACTAGAGCAAAAGCTGGAGAAAAAATTATTATGGCTTCCATGCAGGCATCACATTTTGGAGATTGTGCTTGAAGCCATCGTAGTTTCAGCAACTAATGCTTTTAGTGCGCAGATATATAAATCTTCAAAAGACTGCAAAGGCGTTGGCCTAAAATACTAAAAAAGGAATTTAAGGCAGCTACTGCGGACCCTGAAACTAACATTATTTGCTGAAAGCCAGCTTAACGGGTTTCAACCACGAGACGATTATAAGGAACTACTTAACCTGATACTCAAATTATTTTTGGAGGAACATCTGAGAAAGGTGTATCTTTTCGAGCAACCTGCTGGTCTCCACCGGGCAAGGTGGATGGCAAAGGCCATCTATTCTTTTAAAATATATCTTTTTCGGGAACAACTAAAACTGACTAAGAGGGAAATTAAAGGGGTCAAAGAAATTTGCATTTTTACTGTACGAATTTACGCCAAATACTGGTAGCAAGCTCCTTGCGCATGGTCTGCGCCAAGGAATAACTTACAACTTTTGAAGGATTTATTAGCTTACAATAAAGTGAATGAATCACTTTCAAAAGTTGCTATGAAACAAGCGTTGGGGCACCTTTGGTACCTATCAGAAAAACTTGTAGCTTTGGCCTTCTCTGACGACCAAGTTTCTTTGGAAACTAAGCGAAAGATGGTTGCTGCTCTTCAAATAGAAGGGTCAGAAGATTCTCCAAAGCGAGCCATAATGGATCAAAACTTTATTGCAACAAAAAACCTAGAGGACTTCGTCTCTTCTCACACATTAGCGTTTTTTAAAAGTATCTCCATCTCCTGCGATTTTTTAAAAAAGGACGTGCAGACCTGGAAGGACGATTGTGAGTTTAAAAAATGTGTGACTGTTGTAAAGGGTCTAAAAGTTATCAACGATACAGATGAGAGGGGAGTATCGTTGATTGAAGAGTACAATCGCCTTCATACGACAGACGAAGACCAGAAACAGTACCTATTGTTGGCGGTCAAAGACTTTAGGCGAAAATATCCCGATTGTAACAAATCTACATTGACATCTTAAGTTACTAGTCTTAGTTATAATAGTAGTTATCCTTAATTTTTTTTTGTAGCTATTTAATAAAATAGGTTATTACTTATTTTTTACCCGTTCATAAAACCCAACACTTTTCATCCCTGGTAGCGACCCCTAAAACCTGTTTTAAAAATCTAAAAAAAAATTGGTGGAAGTTTTTTAACCAATAGAACAAAATGACAGGGTGCCCCCATAGAAAAAAATTCAAAAAAATTTCACATGCACATTTAAATCACCCTAATATGTACAAATAGAAGTGGGTTGTAACAAAAGATGAAGATAACAATCGACATGAAAAACACGATAAAGAAAAAAAATATTGCCAGGGCTAGGACCCCGAATGAAATAAAAACATTCCACCTCTAATATCATTTTGGAACTTTATACAAATTGCTTCTGAGGCAAATTTATCTGGATATTTATATCTAACGATTTTTAATATCAAAGATTTCTACCGTTAAATAATATATTTATTAATTTTATTAGTAAATGAAGAAAAATATAAGAAAATTACTAATATTTTATAGACTTAGACTATATATTCAAAAATATCATAATTAATATTAAAATCATATTTTTCGCTCATTACGGGGTGTTGTAATTGTCATTATGAAAAAATTATTTTCTCTGCTATATAAGAGTCACAACCTTCATTCAATCATAAAACCTTATACCACGTTTTTTTTTTATTTAAAATGAAGTTTACTCTATTTACCAAATTTCATATACAAATGATTTATTTTTTATAAAGAAATACACAGATTTCGAAAAACTTTTAAAAATAAATAAGTATAATTAAGAGCCAAAAGTAAATGAAATTAATAATAAAAATATATAAATTATATATAAATTCCAAGTCAAACCATGGTCCTAAATTACATTTCAACGATTACAGCAAAGAGTGGATTTGGAATACTTTCCTGTTCAATGAGGTATTGCTTACATAATTGAGAATCGTAAAAGCCTACAGAGTAAACCACAAATAAATAACAGGAGTTTTACTCTGACTTTACTTAACATTGAAAATCATTTATATCTTTAGGCTTAAATAAGATTTCCTTACACTTAATTTATGACCTTATTAAGCAATATCTAGCAATTGCCACTATGGACATAAGAATTTTCTTAAGACTCTATACTGCATAACTTATAAGTTGGCGCTTTTGTTTTGGTTCAGCCTATGGGCTGTATTAAGATTCAATTTAATTTAAATTTTATTTGAATTTTTTTCTTAAATATTTTTTGTTGCTACTAAATATATTTTCAAATCAGCCTAGTAAGGGTTATTGATGTAACCCTTTAAAAACATCGAGATAAAAGTGCAAATACGATGTTGTAATTAAAATTAACGAGTTCCCTTGAAAGGAAGAAAATTGTAAAATTATGCGATAAATGTTAGAAGTTTTCATCATTGGAGAAGGAAGAAACTGTAGTTTCGGTTAATGCTTCTTAAAATATACCATTAATGTTATGAATTAATATTTCTTCAAATAACATATATTTTTATTTGTAATAAATACAAACTAAATCATCTACATCAGAAACTATGAAATATAATAAATATTACAAGCAAGCAGTTAATGTACAAAATATCACATTTATAACAATAACTATTTGTTGCCATAATATAAGTGAATTAGAGTAATAAATTACTTAAGTTACTAATATTTTTGACATAGAAAGAGAATGCACAAAGCAAGCAAGATTAATTATTCTTCTTATTATGACCACTCAAACAAAGTAATTTTATGAAATGAAAGCCATTTTTTTGGGTAGACCTCGAGGAATTCGGTCTGCCCATTCATTTGTCCCCTACTTTCGAATTTTGGAAAAATTTCTTCACAGGAGGTCTTCTTATGACCCCCTGAGTTCGAAATGACCATTGGTCAAAAAGTTTATATATATATATATGCGTGCGTGCGTCCAGATTCGACTTTTGTCAGCACGATAGCGGCCGCAGTTTCGCTCGGATCGCTTTCAAACTTTGCACAAAAATCAACCATCCAAAAATAAAGGTCAAGTTCGTTAACCAGAGAAATCCGGACACTGGGGGCGCTAGGGCCTCACTTTTTCTGATTTCAGTTTTTCGACCATAACTTTTTCCCTATACAAAGAAGATCAATCGCGTTCATATTATATGATGTCTTTGATGAATACCTATAACTAATGTAGATAAGCCGAAAACCTAACTTCAATAACTTAGGGGTGGGGTTAAAAAAAAAGTTATGAATTTTTGGAAAAAAATTCATAACTTTTTTCTGGTAAACATTCTTACATCACAAGTAATTTTAATAGAAAGGTTATTTTTTACTTGAAATTTAAGTATTAGAAGTTTTGCCCGTAAAAGGTACCGTTTCCGAGAAAAAAATTAAAAACCACTTTTAGCTTGAAAATTTAAGGTAAGTAAAACCACGTCAACTTTTTTCTGGTAACATTCCCTCGTCTCAAATATTTTTAATAGAAAGGTTATTTTTTACTGTAAATTTAAGTACCATAAGTATTTCCAAAAAAGATACCTTTTCCGAGAAAAAAAATTAAAACCGCTTTTTGCTTGAAAATGTTTGATGTAAACAACGGCATCATGTGTTATTCTTAGGTAGTGAGTTATATTTTAAACGAGTTACGCACGAGGTCTACCCACGCGTGTCACCCTGCGGGCACGGATTTTTTTTTATTAAAATAGTTAAACATTGCACTATTGAAACTCCAGACACCAGTTCCACTGGTTCAAATATTGTATGTTAATTTATAACTAACTTTATTGATATTTTTTAACTTCCTTATTAATTGATATGGTTATAGCATTGACTACTGAGTCATAGTTGTAATTGATATTTGAAAACAAATTAGAATTCTATCAAAGCGTATTACCAAAAGAAGGCTAGAATAATGAATTAATAATAATTACCACTAATCACTTGTTGGTGAACTGCTATTTACAATTAGGTAATTAGTTATTTTAACTTTAAACAGTAAAAATAAATATAATAAATATATACAAAAACCTAACTTATCTACTACATGTACTTTTGTAAAATAAATCATAGAATAAATAAACACGTGTGAAATATCTATACCTAAAGCTGAGAGATGAGAAGTCAGTAAGTATGTTGATATTTATTTGTAGCAGTTTACTTAATACCAACCCTTCAGCCTCCTCTTGTGATATTTGCAAATATATCAAATAAATTCTCTTTAGTAAAAATGTTATACAAGATAATGTAACATTCTATTTTAATAAAAAACTGCAATGGTTGTATTTTAATCGCCTATATCATATTTATAATTTAATAAGATTTATTAATAAAATATTACTTTGTTGTGTACCTTACATCACCATAATTATTAATAAATTACTAAAAATGTATTATTCCATACTTCAGTAAATTTTTTTTTATGGTGTTAATATGGGTTTATATTTTCTCAATTAGAAAAACAATATATTTCTGAAAATGACTCCATAGAAAGGATATGAAGTTATGGAATAGGGCGTAAGAAGAGCAGAAAGCAAATATTTTTGTAATTAATAAATAAGCTATACATTAAATTAAGAATAAATTCAGTACACACACTACAATTTGTTTGACACACATAAATCAATGATTAATTGCTAAGTTAATACGTTAATATTTGATATTTCAAATCTGTTTTGTCACCCTTCATAACTGATTAATATTCAACTAATTTAAATATAATTATTATAGAAATGTATCTTTTTCTAAACATACTCTAAATTATAGTAATTTCCGGTAACTTTACGAGAACTAATACTTAATAAAATAAATAAAATAACAAAAAAAAACAACGCAATTCAATTAAGGTTTTTTTTTACATTATATGAAGATAGGAACGAAATATGAGTGTGTCAGCACGCTCATATTTCGTTCCTATCTTCATGAGTGCTTTGAATTTACGTCAATAGATCAGTGGATTACGAAATCTTTTTTCTATTTATTAATTAACGGTATTCATGACTTCCGTCGCGAAGAAAACGGTATTTAATATATAAGCAGTCCCAGTTACTCCTTATAACAGCTAACTGTCAATGAAACTCCTGTAAAATCGGCCTAGCCGTTTTAGAGATTAGTAGGTACAAACACACAAACAGAGAAACTATTTACAAATTGAGTTTTGTTTGTAACTAGCCTTTGTCATTTATTTGCATTTAAGGTAAAGCCGTTAAATTCGAATTACAAACAGACACTTAAATTTTATTAATATATATATTGATAGAAATAAGAAATAAAACAATACTTAATAAAAAGAATTCTTTACAAAATAGGCTGCTACTCTGCTGTGACATTACTACACCAAAAAATTCATCATTATTAAAAATATAATAATAATTTACTATTAATAAAATAGCCAAGGAGCGCAAAGTGTCCAAAAATGATAATAAAAATTTTAATATTAAAGTTATTTTTATAACAAATATAGAATAAAGAGTTATATTTTAAGATCATTTGCAAAAACTGAATGGATTATCTTCCACTACTGGTATCTGGCAGAGAGCCGAGTCCTACGTCAGCGACAGCCTAATGTGAAGTTAGTTCATTTATCTTACGCACATAGTTCATGCCTCATAAAACTTTAGCTCTAGGGTGTTGTGAGAAGATGAATGGTAGTGTGAAATAGGATGCAATTATTCTTCTTTTCTATTGTGAAAGCGGTGTTTTTGGTAAAAGTTTTTTTGGTAAATGTATTATAATATTAAAAAGCTTGTTGAATAATAAACAGTCAATTTAAATATAACAAAAAAAACTTTTTTAACATTTTTCCTATTGATGCATTTTAGACTTCATACTCAAATGCTTTAACGGTGTTTAATTTTAACGTCGATACAGAGTCCTATATTTCCTGTAAGCGAATACCATCATAGTTAATAAAACAGACACATAACCGTATCTCCCATACATATCTAATATGACACATGAGCATGTTGAGTAACATACGAGTACCTCAACAAGCTTAATTAATAGTATTTGACAGCTAGGTATTTCACTTCAAGTTTCAGGTTGAGTCCTTCCCTTTCAAACCATTCCGTATATGTATAAGGATTATGTATTTAATTTTTTTGTTATAACTTTCTTATATGAGGAATTAACGTAATTAGTTTAAACTACAAAACTTGTAAAAGTTAAATATATTTAAGATAATTCAATATTCATAGAATAAAAAAAAAATATTAAATCAATACTGAAAACTATCAACGCTATTTTTTATTGTAATTTGAAAACAATTGCATAGGCTTTCGAGTAGTCATTTAAAAGTAACCTACTCAAAATTTTAATTTATTTCAACATATTAATCATATTTTTATTCAAAAAGATGATTTTTTATTTTATTTAGTATCTTTTTTATTTTATTTAGTAATTTTCTTGACCTTTTTCACTTTTTACTTTTAGCATAGCAAATAACGTGACTATTTCGCTATACTATATATTTGAGTGTGTTATCAAATAAAATATCTGCAACTTATTTAACTTTCAGACGACTATCATTAATTTTTTTTATATTTTTAAATATATAAAAAACACTAAAATATAATTATAAGACATGAATACCTTCTATATTTAACAATAACTTCTAAATTTTGGCTCGTTTATAAAAATTTGCGAAATCCCGATAAAACTTGCAGTTTAAGTAAATGTCATGGTATAATATACCTAAATCTGAGTTCAACCTTCATTCATAGGTACAATTTATAATACGGGTAGTAAAATACATAATCGTACATAGTAGTTGTAACCTGCACCATGTGCGTTCCGTGTTATTAATCCAACATACGAGTATCTAATATTGCGGACACATTCTACATTCTGGATAATTTAGTTTTCATTCTCGCTGACCACATTCCTACCATTTGTTCTATTGTAAATTAATATGTTTATAAATATAAAATAATACACATATAAATCATATATAATAGATTCACATTTGTTTTACTACTTTCAACTTACCCATACTAAAATAGCAAAGTTATTTTTTTTTAAAGCGCGTATCTCTGGAACTGCTTATACTAAAGTAATTATGCAGATTATGTTTTTTGTTACGTGTGAAAATAATCAATATGTTAAGTGCCCATTTGTTATTTCCCGACATCTCCCCGAATGTCACATAATTATTGCTAGCGTCGACGTTGCCTTCCTGTTGCTAGCGATTTTTAATTCTAATGAAGTTTGAATTCATGGTAAACTATTCACTGGGTATTGATATATTTCAAATTTAATTGTTTGCTAATTATTAAAAATTTGCTTGTTAAATCTTTGTGCAAATGTTTTTTTTGTTTTTATAAAAAAGAAATGAACTTTAACTTAGGGGTACACATAACAGTGATTACAATCAAAATATTTTTTATGTTTAAAATTAATATCATGAACTTTAGTTGCTTACGTTACGTAGATACGAGTATATTAAAAAGGGTAAAGGAATAATATTTGTTTTCAATTACGTATTTTTTGTCTTGAAAATGGATAAACTTTTGTAATTGGTTAATACGATATTACAGGGGTATTATATTTGGAGTACATGCAGATAGATACATAGATGAATGATACTGACGTTCAGGTGGAAACAATAAGTGACAGTGAAATCTGTAATAATTACATCTTAGAGTAAAATGCCAGAGAATATAAATAATGTGGGATTTGTTTGAAATTCTCTCTCCAGATATGCATTACCGACTAAGATACAATGTAAGTTGTCATGTTATGTAACAATAATTGTTAAATTAATACATTTTAGTAATAATGTCAAAGTTGAAAAATATTGAAATAAAAAGTAATGTGATAAATAAATATTATTCAATTTCAACTCGTTTCTTAATTTATTGCTTTTAATAAGAAAAACATAATTAATATTATATATATAATTAAATCTAACACACTATAAAGCACTTTTTTTGCAACAACTGATATTACTAATACAGGTAGAATAATAATTGCTACTATAACGTTACCATATTGCAATGCGAATTGGAGAAAATTTATTATCGAAATAAATAAATGGAAAGCAAATTTAGAATTCTATTCTTTACCGAATGTTATTCAGAACTATGCTAAAACTAAAAGAATAGAAGAAAGTCACATTTTACAAGACAGATTAAAGATTCGAGTTTAATAAAATCTAGAACTGAGCATTGTCCTCTTAGCATATTTATCCGTAAATGCAATTTTATATTCTACTAGCAGACCCAGTCACGCGTTGCTGTGACTATAGTTTTTGCTATATTATATTGTAGCAAACTATTTAAGGGGTAACGGTTTATAGAAGCAGATAGTTCAAAATTTTTAGGAAAAATATTAATTATTATGAATTTTGCATTAATAAATATATAAATTAATTTAGCACTAATCGGTGAACAATATCTTTGATTAACCTATCTTAGCTTAGCTAACACAAATAAATTCGTCGGTTTTGCTACACGTGAACATGCATCATATATTAGCCCATGAGAAAAACCTAAATCCAAACCACAAATAGACATTGTTTGGCCTTGAGACTTATTTATAGACATGGCGAAAGTTAAACGAATTTGAATTTGAAACTGTAGCCTTTTGAAGGGTATCGTTGAAATACGCGACAACAGGACCACTTATCCTTTAAACTTTCCTTTTGGTTGCTTCAAGAACATTTCCGGTGATTTTTCTGATTACTAAACGCGTACATACAATAACAGTATCGATTGATTTAAAAGACATCAGATCGCCTGGTAACAACGGTTGTATCTGGAAGTTTATTTCGTCAACATCAACATTTTGGCTGTCAAAATAGCCCGATCGCTAAACCAGTTATGGTTCAAGTAATTGCTTCCTATATCTGGGAAAATTCTCTGAATTAATTCATCTTGTCCGTATGGAATAGTGCAGAAATGGTCTGGTAGTTTAATGCATTGCGTATTTGGTTGCAGCTCTATTTTACCGTTTCCAATATTTAGTATTTGTTCGGAAAATAATTGTACTGATGGATCATTTTGCAATTGTACGCGCATGTTTATAGTTAATCAAAATGTTTCAACATTTCGCCATAAGATTGATTGTTTTAAACATGCATTTATCTCATCTGCGAAAGTAGAGCGAGGTATGATCGGTAAGGTATGTCGGAAATCACCAGAAAAAAGTAATATAGCACCACCGAAAAGATTATCGTTGCGGTCTAAATCTTGCATAATTCTATTCAATGCTTCGAGTGAATGTTTATGAGCCATTGTGCACTCATCCCAAATTATGATTGAACTCTTCCGTTCCGAACAATGCAGCTATTCCACTATTCTTTTTTACGTTACATATAGTGTTTGGTTTCTTATGAATGTCTAATGGTAGCTTGAATGTCGAATGTGCGGTTCGCCCACCATCTAGCAAAGTTGACCGTTACTTTGGCAAGAACCAACGATATCAAATATGTCTTACCGGTTCCACCTGGTGCTTCCAAAAAAACCACCTTGTTCAGCAGCAACAGCCAGCATAATCCGATCATAAACATTTTATTTGTTCTGCTGGAAGTAGTGGCTCACTAGTGGCAATAATTGTTACTAAATTGCCAGGGTCATATTGGTTTTGTCGTTGTAAATCGGTATTGACTAAGTCGGTTGCTGGGTGATCAGGTGTAGGCATACCATAATGATGAAGTGGTAGATTTGACATTAAAACTCATAAATCTTCAATCAGCACTAACACTTCGTTATCCATCTCTGGCTTGTAATCTGTGTTTTGGCTTTGATCTATTTGTATAAATCAGTACAATATGTCTTTTGTCATACAATTTCTATATTTTTCCCACAAAGAGTATGCTTGCGATGGAAAACAGGTCGTCAAAATAATTGCAAACAGCTGACGAATGTTATAAGGCGTTGATGTCAACGCAGCATCAGCAAGCGTTAAGCCCCAATGATTATCGTCTTCTAAAAATCGTAGTTCACGATATGCATCTTGGTATATAGTGAATACTCTGTCATTAATTGTTCGCAAAAATTCAAAAGACGTTGATCCGGGAACATTCACTAATAACAAACGTAAATAGAAGAAGCACTCACGTTGCTTTGGGTATACCGCGTAAAGTCGCCCCAGTGTCTTAGCTTTGAATATGCCTCTAATGGAATGATGTCTTTCCTTGTCTTCGTACCTCCCATTTTTTACCGGATTTGTTACATGTGAAATAAGGTGGAACATCAGTATATATCAATGTCTTTGCGAACTGGCCAAAAATGAAAATATGTTAGTGTCGTTTTTGACGCTTAAGTGCTCTTTGGAGAACATTTTCTTCAGTAAAATATACGCGTTGACCATTTTCAAGATGTACTGCTGGATGCTAGACAGAAGGATCTCTTTCGTGTATAGGAAAGCTAAGAATATGCCAAATAGCTTCGTTGCTGCTGCTGTATCTACCCATTTGGTATCGTATTATTTCATCATTTTTATCAATATTTTGCAGTTCAAATATGGCCAAATCACTGCCTTTATTTACATATTTACAAATATATTTAATTGATTTTACAGAACTGAAAAGCTCAACATTGATATGAGCCTCATAAGTTTTTAAAATTAATGGTGAGTATGGTACCCCACTGATAATCAAATTCTACTGGATTTGTAGAATTTCAGCAGTCGCATTGTGAATGTGTGGTCATCATTTTCAGCATTTCTGCGGCGATACATGGGATATATATATTCTATTATATATTATATTATTATGTTCTATAACTCTTGATATGGACTTTAAAGAATTTTGGGATGCTTTTGAATTTAAATTAAAAAATATACAATTTCTGCATTAAAATATTTCAGTTGAATATTTTTTAATTTTAACTCATACAAAATTATATTATTAGTGTTCTTTATATTTTAAAACGTACTTATTATAAATGCATCTGAATAGATTGACCTTCAAAATAGATATTTCATTATCAAATTTTATTCTCTGATAGACGACATACAAAGCCTTCAATAGATCAAAGATTTTGATCAAACTATAATGTATGTATTCAAGAGATATGACATTTACTATACATAATCTGCTTGTATAGTCAGGCAGATGTATCACCTGACATGTATATGAAACCATGTTTTAATAAAGAATAGCGTAATTAAACATTAATAACTGTATATTTTACATATGATAGTTTAACTTGAAAGTTATCTGATTTAATTATGTTATATATTTATAAACGAAAAAAAAATCGTTAATGGAGGAAAAATTATTAAAAAATATTCAGGTGAGCTTATTTTTTTTCTAATGTTAAAAATTAATAGAATGCCTACCTTTGTTTAGTTAAGGGATTCGGTGTGACATGACTTTCCAACAAAACATTGTATAATATATTTTTGTATTTCTACTTCATCAAAATCAAAAAAGGACTAAACAAATAAAACTAAAAGTCTAAAAGTTTTCTATATTGATGGAAAACTTTTACACTACACTATAAAATAAAAGAATTTTTGAAGAAAGATTATGATATACGAGTATAATATCTTTTTTGTTTAGGTAACTCCAAACAAATATTATAATGTATTTTTGCAATTTATTTATTTGAATCATAATTTAATATAATACCTAGTGTGACCTGCTTTATAATTTTGGTTCAATATTTTGAAAAAGATTTTAAAAGGCCTATCGAATGTGATAGTTGGCCTACAAACTGCAGTCTGCATATGAAAAGTAACTTTCATATGCATATAAAAGTTATGCAAATGAAAGTTACTTAATGCTATCAACGGCTTTTTTTAATAATTATATGGATTAATAAAAGGAGAATAACTCTGCATACATATGTATGAAGAGTTATTCTCCTTTTCTCCTCTCTAGCCTCCTATATTAAGATAACGTTTACTAAAGAGACCGTTCTCTAAAGTGTTGTAGCTTTAGGCTTAAGGAATGCAGATGGCTCGTTAACCACGTCTCATTAGCACCTGTCCATCGCCGATTGGAACTAAATCAAACTGACTTATTATATTATCTGTACATAATATTAAGTTGTTTTTTATCTAAAAGAACTAAAAATTAGGTGAGTTAACTTATTTGTTACACATAGTATAATTTAAAATAGATAAACAGTGGTCGCCCTTGTCATATTTAGAACATAATCAATGAAAAATATGAATATCCTTCGTATTTAAAACCTATACAGAATTTGACATATTACTTCTTGTTTTGTAATCACACACACAGCAGTCATGTATCATTAAGCTGTTACTTAGTCATGTTACAGACGGATAACACTTTGTTTTTCCCACTATTATTTAGTCCCTGTCTCCTTTTTATTTATATTACTTATAAATCTTAGTCAGTGTAAAGAAGGGAATACATCATTGGTAGTGTCACAGCGGTCGGTCCTAGAGATCAATACAATAAATCATTCTTCAAACCCACCAAGAAATCTTTGTTTAATAGCCGTATGTTTTTACTAATAAATAATTTACGCAAATATTTAATGCGAGATAGCTGAATTATTTCTTAATATTTTAATATTTTGATTGATTTGAAAATATTTTTGGTGGGTATAATGAAAATTCATCATTCTTCAGAAAAAAAATCAAATTAGACAAAATACTTTTATACGCAATTAAACACTTTTAAAACTTTGGCGTCTTATTTGTTAAATTAAAATATTTTCTTCATTTAATTATTATATTTTATTGTTCTGTATTATAATATGAGTTGAATCTGAAAACAAGTTTAAACGAAATGAATGAAATAACGACACTCCGCAATAAGCAAAAAATAGGATTCTAATATTATTTATGATATTTTTAAATGTATCATTCAGCACAACGTATATTGATGTATTTTAAAGAAAATATTGATAAATTTCTTATTTTATGTATTTTAAACATAATTAAATCTTTAGATACAAATGTAGCGCCTTTCAACGCCTTTAACATGTCGATGGCTATTTTCATCCTTTGTCCTGTCTAGTTCTTGTAATAAAATAACAAAATACGTCATTTCTAGTTCCCTGATTCAAGACAATACAACTAAATATCTCTTATCTAATGACAAACTCAAACTATTCTGAATTAAATAATAATAATTATGTTATGCCTTATATTGATTTGGTGCTTTTATAGACCTTGCAACCGGTAATTAATAGTATTAAAGTCGAATACAGCTGCTTGCATTTCAAACACAATAGACGAAGATCTGCACAATATCTATCCTACCCTATCGCTATAAACCGTTCATTAATAGGGCCCCCGAATTTGTTTAAAATTATTATAATTTACAACTAAATATATGGTATAGTTACTATGAATATAGTTGTATATATATCGTTGAAATACAACACGTGAAAAATGAAAGGCGTAGGATCAAAAAGAATATGTTATCCGTAAAAACTCGTTTTATCTTTTGAAATGACACGAGGACCATTTTAACACTTACACTGATGATTCTGAGCTTAATTGATATTTTTAAATATCGGAAATGACCATTCATCTTTTAAATAGCAGACTAAAAAAACACCAAAAAAACACCGCAACATTATTAATTTTTAATTTGTAATTACAAATTTTGTTATTATAATTCTACATTAAAGTAGTTAATATTAAAAGCTGTAAACCAATTCGATTTTAATATTAAAATTTAAGTACAAAAATAGAATTGACGAAATTCGGAATATAAAACTCAAAAAGACTTCTAAAAGTAGCTTATGAATTTAAAATGCTGGTGTTTATAAAAAAAATATTACCACTGAAAAACGCTTTACTATTTTAATTAGTCTAGGTAAACATGTCATCTGAATCCTGACGAAAAAATATTTTTTTTTATTCTATTAATGCATAAAATTGTCATTATTAATACTTCAATTTGAATATTATTTTAACTCTTTGATAAAGATACGTTGTACAGTAAAAATTAACTACTCATTTTTTTATAAAACATCTTATTATTGTAAGCTACCAGCGGTTTGCTTAAGTAATTGCAACTGACAAGCTAAGATGAACCGGATAAAGAACCCCAGCAGGCCTGTTTATTGTAGTTCTTTAGACTTTATGACTTGTTTATCGTTAATACTAAAACTTACGGTAGCCTTGTGGAAAGAATGTTCTATGTTCCAAATATCTGTTAATTTTATAAGGAGTTAATAAGTTGGTCCATATATTTGATATCTACCTTCATGTATAACTACAATACCATTTTTAGTAAATGTACAAATTATTTTATATTAAATAGGAATTCATAACAATGCAGTATTATTGTGAATTTTTATTTATTCTAATTAAAGGAAATATAGTTATTTCAGATATTTAAATATAAAGTTTATCATCAACAGTGTAGTGAAGATATTTCTAATCGCTCCAAATATTTCTGAAGATATACGGAAGTTTTGCGGAAATTATATTTCTTTTGGTTACACGTGTTTTATTTCCATACTAGCTTTTGCCCGCGACTTCGTCCGCGTTTCCGTCGTTTTTCGAAAAAAAATTAGCAGATGTCCTCCCTCATAGTTTTGACGTAACAGGCAGATTCACTTTCGTATTTTAGAAGGGCAATAGTAATATAATATGCCAATCCACAAAACTGTTGAAAAATATAAGTAACCGCAGAATATTATAATATACCCACGCTATACCTACGACTCAGTCAGCGTGTAACTCCTTGTTTTTTATTAAGATAATATATTGCTAATATTTTTAGATCAAATTAAAATGTTTCAGCGCAAAGCTTCTGGGTAGACTATGTTAAGAGTCGACCCGTCCGGCACGTGAACGTAAAGATTCCTAGAATTGCTAACCCGGGAAAGAGCGACGTATAATTGACCATGCGAGAAACAGCTAACACCGAGATCTACTCCAGCAACACGAAAAGTCTGCCCTTGAGCTTTATTGATAGTCATGGCATAGCACACCGATACTGGGAATTGCGTTCTTTTAAATTGGAATGGAAAATTATTTGGTATTATGGGAATTCTGGGAATAAAGACAGTTTCTCCTGCACCGCAACCTGTTAAAATTTGAGCCTCGATTACATTTTGTTGCAACTAGGTTACTTTTAGCCGAGTTCCATTGCAAAGTTGAGGTGGTCTTAAATTTCGGAGCAGAATTATCGGTATGCCAATTTTTAAACAAATTATATGAGAAGGTAGTCCAGGCATACTTAAAGAATTTAAAAATTCTATCGGGTAATTAGTGGCTTCTTGTTCATCAACCATTCTATTTATTGAACTATAAACTTTGCTTTCTCCCTGTATATTAGACAGTATTTTATTATTAATTTCAGATGCCTGGTCATTGCGAGGAGTCAAAATGGACCTTTCGCAAAGCCAAGAATTGTCCCTATTTAATATAATTGTTATGTCACCGTAAACCGAAGATATAAGATGTTGTTGGGATTGCACTATACAACATAACTCAGGTGTCAGAATAAGTTTTCCTTGGTGTAGTTGTGGATAGGTACCTTCACCAATCTTCAATAATGTATCAGAAAATTCACGATTATCTGCGTTGTCTCCAGTTCTCACTCGCATATTTATAGTCAAATGCACCGATTGTATATCACGCCACAAATAAGAGCTTTTCAGGCAAGCCCTAATCTCATCAGCTCGGGTTCCCCGTGGTATTACCGGTAAGGTTTGTCGGAAATCACCACAAAATAAAACCGTAATACCGCCCATTGGTCGATCATTTTGTCTTATGTCCCTTAGAGTTCTGTCTACTGCTTCTACTCCTTTTCGATGGGCCATCGTACATTCATCCCATACGATTAAATTACACTCACGCAATACCTTAGCTTTGTCGCTATTTCTTGAAATACTACAGGTTGGACTTTCCGTGCGATCTAAATTAATTGGTATTTTAAACATAGTGTGAGCAGTCTTACCTCCTGGTAGCAATGTTGCAGCTATACCTGATGAAGCCACGGCAAGAGCGATTTTACGCTGATTTCGAACATAAGCTAATATTAATTTAGTCAAAAAAGTTTTCCCAGTTCCTCCAGGTGCATCTAAAAACCATATTGTTCCTAAATTATTCTGCACACTCTCGCACACGCGATCATAGACTAAGCGTTGTTCTGCAGTCATCATTGGGACACCGTTTTCTAATGTTACCAGCAGTTCCATTGGGTTGTAACCAATCTCTGCGGAATATTCCCTATTGGTAACCTCTCCGACTGAGGTTGGCGTTGGCAAACCATATTCACAAAGTGATTTACCGCCTACTGCTGTTAAGTCTTCCTGAAGAGCACTGATTAGTAATAAGCACTGATTTATAGCCAGATCTCGAAAATTATCATTAGTTGCGCCTTCATTATTGTGAGATAAATTCCGAAGAAAGTCTTCTGCAAATTTTTCTTTATATTTTTCCCATAATTGGACAGGATCAGATAAATTACAAAATGTGAGTAATGTTACAAATAAATGGCGTAACCGTCGTGGATTATCACTAACACAGGATTCTGCTAAAGCGTCATCCCAATGTTGATCATTTTCAAGCAAATGACGCGCTTGGCAAGCTGCATGATAAGTTGGATAAACAACATCGTCTACTTTTCTCAAATCTATAAATGATGTTGGTCCTCGCACTGTATGTAATAATAATCTCAAATAAAAACACTCTGCGTTGTTAGGATGAACAGTATACACTCTACCAAGAACATGTTCTTTGAAAATACCTGTCTCGCCATCTACAGGCCTGCCTCGGCGTCTACGGTTAAAGACACCTCGTTGTTTATCGTAGGTATAATACGATGGAACTTCTTCATACAAAAGAGACTTTGCGAAATTATCAGTTTGGCAAAGTCGAAAGAATGCCAATAAAGTTGTTTGTCTAGGGTTCTCTAATCGTTCTGTAACATTTTCGGCGTTAAAATATATACGTTGACCGCCTTCCAGATGAACATCCAGATGGATATCTTTCGTGAATATTAAAACTTTAGATCCGCCACACAGCTTCTGAAGAGCTGATATATCTGCCTGACTGAAATCTAGTAACTTCATCATGTTCATTTCTTAACGCAAACGTAGCTTGGTCACTGCCCTTGTTGATGTACTTACAAATATATTTAATTGACTCTACACTATTACACATTTCTACATTTATGTGAGCTTGAAATGCTCTGGACAATACAGGCGAATACGGAACGACCCACCTATTATCTAAAGTAACCTGTTGTCCAGACATTCGCTTTTCAACAGTAAAACCACCATTGTCTCTTGAACGGCGACGATATAATGGGTATCCATCATGTCCTGTTACAGTTTCATCCACTAATGCTTTTGGATACCTTTTAGTGCAACGACCGTCTTGCATGCAAGGAGCATTTGCGTTAAATGCACCACATGGACCATGTATCATATGAGTTTTAACAATGTCGTATAACAGGGGATCTGCAGTCGGATCTGGAATTTCAGCACTGATTAATCTGTCTACATCATTAGGTCGAACCTTATCTTTTAACCAAAGCAAGATATGTGCGTGAGGTAAGCCGCGTTTTTGCCACTCAACACTATACATATAACACAATACTTCTCCAAAAATGTTATCTTTGGTAAGAAGATCTATCATTGATTTTAATTTTAAATGAAACACTCTTGCAATAATATCATGGCGGTCATGCGGTGCCTGACCCTCAAGAAGCTCCCGAGTGATTTCATCCCACTTGGGATTGGTAGTTACAGTAACAAATAAGTCGGGACGTCCATATTTTCTTACGTAACAAAAAGCGTCTTGAGTACGTTCATGCATGTAGCGTGGACCACCAGTAAAAGAAGAGGGTAAAATAACTAAACGACCCATATTCACAGTATCGTTATCTTGCTGCATGGCATCGCGAAGGTGCACGTATTCTTCAGCGCGCAGCTGCCTTTGATTAGATCGTATATAAACTAATCTTTCGGTTTCAATTTTTGCGTACATGTCAACAATAAACTGATTAAATAAGCCACGAAAACGTTGAAAGTATACCAATCTATTCCGTCTCACTTGCAGGTGGTAACAATAAAATTGAAGGCATGACACCTTTTTATTATAATTAGGTGCGCCTGTGCGCGGATCGGTTTGGTATACAGCGAAATTATAACCATCTTCCCCTCGACAGTATATCATAGGATATTGCAAACTGTCGTAAGCCCTGTGGGTTTCGAAAATACGTTGCAAACGATTGTCTCTGGAACGTATAACGATATCACGCCTATCACATTCCTGGTCGACCAGTACTACAGCAACTTCATTCGTGGATGGAACGTTATGACGCCCAGGGTGTTCCTGAGTTGGACGCTTATCGGCATTTATAACAATTTTATAATTGTTATTACCATCTTGAGAAAGGGCTTCTAATGCCGATTTAAAACTGCATACGTACGAATTAACCTGATGTAACATGTTCTGAAGTTGTGAAATGAGTTCAGTATTTAAATTCGGAAAATATTGATTTCTTATATTCGACTGTTCGTTGTAATCGGATACAAAATATATTTGAAGAAATTTAGGTTGTTCTTCAGGCAAAAGGGACCCTATCAAATGGTAAACCTGACCTTGTACCTTAAAAGTAGGCATGAAAGGGCCTTCTGAGATTTGTTTAGCACCAAAGGATGTCATTTGGAATGCACTATTATAAGTGCGAATATTATCTAAAAACTGTTTGGATTGCAAATGTTCCCCTAAAAGTAGTGATTTTAAAGGTTCCGGTGGGTCTTCGAACGAAGGCAAATTTATTTTACCTCCAGAACAACAGAAACCAGCAGACTCCTTCCTCCACTTCGAAGCATTACAAAAGGAACATACTACGTTCATATCGCCTATTTCAGAAGATGATCTGTAATCAATTGTGAGGTTATAAGCAAACCCACTTTTATATTTATCGGACCACGCCACCGAATTTGTAGATTGATCTACCACGTGTATATCTAAGTCATTAAGACCATGTCGAAATCTATCTGCAGTAAGACGGGCCTCTCGCTGTTCTTCTGTTTCAAGCGACCGAATATTTTCAATTCTTAATCTTTCATTAGATAAAGTAATCAATTGTTCTTGTCTCAAAGAATTGTAATAATCGCGTCCCGACTCTAGTCGTTGTTCATGCTCATGTTCATCTTCAAGAGATCGAATCATGTTATGGTGCGCCCTATCATTTGTCAAACGGTCTTGATATTGAGTAAAAGTTTCAGATTCTCGAGACAAAATATGACGTTCGCGATCAGCTGTAAGCCGTAATTCCCTCTCAGTGAAGGTTTCGGACTCGCGAGATAAAATATGACGTTCGTGGTCAGCTGTAAGCCGTAATTCCCTCTCAGTGAAGGTTTCGGACTCGCGAGATAAAATATGACGTTCGCGGTCAGCTGTAAGCCGTAATTCCCTCTCAGTGAAGGTTTCAGACTCGCGAGATAATGTATGCCGTTCGCGGTCAGCTGTGAGTCGCAATTCTCGTTGTAAAGCAGTTTCAGCTTCTCGGGATAACGCATGTTGTTCCCGGTCAATGGAACGCCTTAGCTCTCGTTGAGAAGAGCTTTGAGAAGCCCGTGTTGTAGCTCGTCTCGCTCTTTCAGCTGCTAATCGCATCTCTCTTTCTGGAGAGCTTTCATTAGCTCGAGATGTTGAGGCACTAACTCTCATAGAGTTTAACCGATGTGCTCTTTCCTCTTCCGATTCTTGAGAACGCGTCATTCTCATTCTCCTAGCTTGACTCGAAGTTCGAGATAAAGATGGTCGTTTTTTAGGTGGCATCGTTTATTTTATTTTTAATCGACGGTAACTTAAATTCTATTTAGTTACCCAACAAAAAACTTACGTCAGAGGTCCTAACTATAGCTAAGTATATAATAAATAGAATATAAATCTAAGTGCCTATTAAAACTAAAATAATATTCTAATCGAATTATAAATATGTACGTAGGTACCTACAAATTACAAAAGAATAAAAAATGAAAATAAAGCTATACTTAATGCGTGTGCAATACTATCTACACTTACCTACTTCACTTAAAAATGAATAATAAGAAATACCTACAACTACTGTAATTAATCAAAGTACCTATGCTAATACAAAAAAAACCTTAGATGTTCTAAGTACAGCTGCTATATAATAAAAAAATATAAATCTAAGTGCCTATTTAAACTTAAATACCTAATATTCTAATAGAATTAAACTAAGAAATATGTACCTACCTACCTACAACTTAGGTACAAAAAAAAAAGAAATGAAAATAAAGCTAAAACACGTGTGCAGTATAGGTAGATAGTAGGCAATATCTACCTATACCTACTTCACTTAAAAATAAATAAAAAATACCTATGAATACTATAATTAATAAAAGTACCTACCTACGCTTTTATCTACTCAATACAAAAAAAACTAAACATAAAATGCCCAAAACTAACCTATCAGTAACTAAAAATCTAACAATAATCTAATCTATCTATCTATTATCTAATCTAAAAATCGAATCTAAATCTACTTAAAAAGAAATAAAATAGGAACTATTAATAGTTAAGAATTTAAACAAAACTAAAACTAATTTAGAAAATAACAACAAAAGAAATTAAAATAAACTATTTAAAGACAAAAAGTCGCGCTGATAAGCACGGTTTATAAAATAACAATTATTGTCTGTCAATAAAGTTCAACACTCTGAACGCATCAACAGCCAAATATTGAATGACGCTTGCGCTCGCCTCCCGCCCCTTTTATACTCTGCCGCCGCGAGCCCCGTCGAGCGCGGCAACCGTTACGCAAAAATAATCCTTATAGCTTGATTCACTATTCACGCGCGATGTCTTGTTGGCGTATTTCATGTAAGTAAGTATAAGTTTGGTGTTTCTATACCGATTTCAATGATTCTTTTTTTATTGAATTGGTGCTAATGTTTATTTTTTTTTAATTAGGAATGATGGTGAGCATTATTGGTTTTATAAACGTAAAAGTAAACAAATATAATAAGAAATCTCCGAACTGCTAAGCTATCGAGAGTTATGCGTGTTATTGTGAGTTAACTATAAAAGATATATGCTGTCTTGGAATATTTTTCGTGTATTTTTATGTAGAATATTTCCGTTATACATAGTTTCTATGTAGCTCTAACCATTAAGGCTGCACACGCGACGGAAGCTTAAAAAATCAAGCAACTTCTCCCATTTTCTCAACATTTCCTTTCACTGCTCTGCTCCTATTCATTGTAGTGTGATGAAAAGTATACTATTACCTGCCCAGGAGTATAAAGAATAATTGTACTAAGTTTCGTTAAAATCCGTCGAGTAGTTTTTTTTTCTATAAATAACATACAAACAGACAGACAGACAGACAGACAGACAAAAATTTTTTTAACTGCATTTTTGGCATCAGTATCGAACACTAATCACCCCCTGCTACTTATTTTGTAAATATATTTCATGTACAGAATTGACCTCTCTACAGATTTATTATAAGTATAGATAAACTACAAGAATTCGTTATTAAAATATATATAATTATAATAGTAATTATTATGTATATTTAAACGCTATAATCACTTTAATTAATTAGAAATTTAACTTACTAACACGAACTTGTTTTCAAACAACTCAGACACACTACTCATGAGCAGGTGATGGCGACGGAGTAGGATATTGTATCGTCTTTCAAAATCTCGTGCAGATCTTCATCCATAAATGTTGTAGTGGATTTTGTTCTCCCTGAACTAAGAATATTGTTTTACAAATAAAGGCAGTTTATTATTATCTTTATAGATGTTATGATCGGTTTCTAGGCCGATAGTAGAACTAAACCAATATCTAAACTATTAAAAACTTTTTCCTGTAAAGTACGGACGCTTTATTAAAACGTACGCTATAAGCCGTTCCTAAATCAAACAATTGTTTTTAATTGATATTGACGTTTCAGCTAGTGTAATTAACGATTGCTACAACCAGAAAGAATTTTGAATAGACTTGGTTCGTCAAGGTTTTTAGGTGTTCGAAACACTGTCTGTAATTTACATTGAGGACGAAAAATCGTCTTAAATTAAGATTTCCATTCGGGATCGGCTTAAGAAATATATTTTGACAAACGGTCAAAACATAACCTGAAGCAAAGTTGCACACATTGCTTCACTATTAGTACTTCCTATGTTTTAAATATTAAGATTATTCAAAGTAAATTAATATAATACACATATTAAATCAGATAATATGTATCTTTATAAAATTAAAGAAGTAATTTGTAGTTATGACATAACCTTATAGAACGATCCAACTTTTGCATTATTAATAATGGTGTCACATTGAAGAGTAGAAAATTTTACAACATTTTACGGCAATGTTTTAAAATTCATTATGTAACTTATTTAGTCATGAAAATTTATAATATGAAATACGTGCGCTATTCTCGCTCTTCATAGACAAGAGACTCTAAAATCCCTATATGCATATATAATAATATAATAAAACTATATTTTTCTTATTTACCAGTTTGAGATTTTTAGTTTCTTTCTTATTTCTATGAACATGTACGATTAATTATGGTTTACTGATTTATTACATTATTATTATTATTGTAGGCCATACAAATTCACCATGTCCTTTTTACTTACCTGACTGACCTTACTCCTTTTGGCTTGATTATACGGTGATAGTATTTTTTATTTAAAATGTTTTAACAATAAAATTAAATCATTATCAATATTACGAACTTTGTAGCGTTGATTTCTAAAATAATTACTAATTATAGTAATAGGATATTAAAATTATAATTATAGGGTTACTATTGTGATTGTCTAAGAAAACAGTTTTTAAAACATAGTATGAGTTCTTCTTCGATAGACACACAACCGACAGTCATTTCTTATTTTTAATTTTCATTTATAATTAATGTGTATTATATTATGGTTGTAATAACTTTTGCTAGTTTGTATTACTGGTTTATGTCACAAAACATATTTTTTTTATTCAATCTATATTTCATTAATATCATCTGACTCTTATATAACAAAACAAAACATATTGCTACTACTTGGAATCAGGTAACTCGTATTAATTAAAATCAAATTGCCTTTATTATGAATCGAGAATGTTGTGAACTAACAAAATATAAGTTTTAATAGATAGCTGGCTTGGCGTTATGTTGTTACAAAAAGTTATAAAATGTGTATTATTTTATAATGATTCAATTAATAAGTAATATATTAATTTATATATTTAATATATTTTATACATTTTAAATATATATAATACTCAAAATTATAGGTTTTTGTATTATAATATTACTAGCCGTAGGGCTCGCTTCGCTCGCCGTTTTTTTATTTTTTAATTTGGTGACCTTATTGACCTTACAGCGTCGCCAAAACATAACCCTGGCGTCATTAGACTATAAGCTTTCATTTGATACCCTGTTTATAAAAATCGGATAAGCGGTTTAGCAGGAGTAGTGCAAGAAAGTTAAACCGTAATCGATTTTATATGGTAAGATTATATAAATTATTTTATGTTTTATAGCTTATTTTATAAAGCCGCTTAGTGATTTTACATATATCTTTATCAAAGTAACATCTCAAATTAATAGAAATAAAATTTTAAATAACTTATTTAATAAAATCTAGACAAAGTATAGAAACATAAATAAATACATATAACTGTTAGCCAAGACAAGTAAGTTAAATTTTAATTTTATATAACTATTTAATTTATTAATTGAATAATGCTTTTCGTGTATAAACAAAATATCGAGAAAGATTATACGCGGAGATACAAAACCCATTTAAAACATTTATTTATCTTTGTATTCTACATATCACTAAAATGGTAAAAGGATATTTTAAGCCGATAAAGAAAAGATCGGAATATTGGAAATTGCGCAAAGGCTATGGTGGCTTATTAACGGACTTTGTCAGTTTTTTAAAGTAGAGATTTAATTTAAAATTATATATAAATATATATAAATATATATTAATATATAACTAAACTAAACTAAACTAAAAATATATTAATATATTTATATATAATTTTAAAGTAAATCTCCACTATATATATATTATTAGACAAAGAACTGCCACCAACCAAACTCTCAACCAAACGAGATAAATCAAGCCGCAAAAATAAACTAGTATACGAGTATTTACGGATCAATATAATCGAGCATTCTTTTCAGCAAGGTAACAACTTACTATCATACCTATAATAGCTGTACTGAATATAAAATGATTACGTTTACAGTTTATAAAAAAAAAAGTTAAATTTCTTTGACTATTTGATACTATTGAGATGAATCTTCAGGATCGACGTAGGCTGTTATAAATTCTATTAACAAACGGTGTGTCGTGAAAACAAAGTAAGTTTCCAAAAAATGTAACATATTTTAGAATGGAATGCTATGCTAAATAAATAGGGCATAATAGCAACAGCATGCATCGAAAAAAACAAAATATGAGAGGTTGGATTTCTTGATTTTCATTTAACGTATCTTGACTAATTGTATTTAAAAAATAGATTTCTGTTTTACTCTTTATATTATAATTTGTACAATGTGGTTAATAGTTCACTAATATGTATAAAGTACATACATAACTAAAGCAGGAGAGGATGTCATATAAGGATCGGAAGGGATTACCAGTTATTTTCATATGATTATTATAGCTGTGTGAGTTTCAATTACCTGACAGAAGCATTGTGTTAATATATTACTACATTTATGAAGATACTAAGAATAATATGAGAAGTTTTGCAAAGGAAGTTCAAAGCCCTTTTTATTGTAAGTTGTTTATTCAATACGTATTTTGTTGATTCAGTCAATTAATAAGAATATCAATTCGTAATAAATATTATTTATCTGATTGAACGAAAATGTGTCTGACAACGTAATAATGATATCATCTGGCGGACAAAAAGATATTGGCTATGTCCATATGATACTTAAATAAGTACGTTATGCCTGTTAAAATAAGGATAATCATTTAAATAATTTAAAACAGACTATCTAGGTAAGTAGAGTGTATTTAAAAATCAACCATTATATAAATAATAACATTAGGAATTAATCATTCCTAGAAAGAATTATCTCGTATTTCTATAATATCTTTAAAAACTCAATCTTATTTTATTTCAGTAAACATTTTTTTACTTGCTTTTAACTGTAACGTATATATATAGGCATAATCATGAAGTCAGAAAAAAATACACTTGTGTCTAATTTTAAAATATTTGCTACGAAAATTATATATTATAGAATATTATTTATACCTTTCTGTTTTCAGAATTTATATTGCAACTTTGTATAAGTACCGATAGTAACTCAATGTTATTGAGAACACTTTTAACTTTACACAACTGAACTAAGAGCTATAACAACACAATGTACGAGTATGAACACTCCACAGTTTTAAAATATCTTGTTTCACTTTTGCATCCAAAAGTGTCAGATGCCATGGCTATATAGTGACCGGTTACCGACAGAAGAAAAACACATTTAAGTTTAGTTTTTTTTTCAATAAAACGGCATTTGGAGATATTAGCATTTATTTATCCATCCTGTTAATTTTAACATTTAGTATAGCAACGTTAATCATCTACAATACTTCAATGTCATAAAATCTCTTATCATTATTTAATTATTCAGTCTTAATTTTATTATTTATTAAGCATTATTACTTACAAAACACATACCTGGATCATTCCAATAATTAATTTTATCAATTATTTATTATTATTGTGCTGTCTGTACCAAGCATGGTCTTTTGCAAGAGAGTGTAGTTTGGCAAAGTCTATTGAGGTGTAAACGGTTACTTTTACGGTATCGTTGCTAAGTTTAAAATGCAGTTCAGGCTATGATGAATATCTGAAACTGACACCAAAGAGGTACTGTTTTTTTATGATAAAATTGCTTATTTTTCTCCATTGTGAAAACATAACTTCAACTTCATAAGTCAGCTCTATAAAAACACTCATTTAGATTTTATACACATTTATGTGATATGATATTTATAAATTTGTAATATTTGAAATTTCAATAAAAATTACAGATTAATAGACAACAAAAAATATTTATTTTGTATGTAAATGTAAATTTAATGTTTTCAATAATACAAAATACAGCTTAAATTTTGAGTTTTTAAACATCTTTAGACATGTATAGTTAAGAATGAATAGTATAGAACCATGTTGGATGTACCTGACGTTAAAACTATTTTTATACTAGTCATTCTTAATTGTACAAAAAAACTCATACGTCTTGTGCCTTTCAGAAAATGCTATCGATCAATCACAACATTGACTAGGCTCTGATATTGCCTGTACAATCTTTTAACTCGTAGCATTTACAACATACATAAAACTTGTTATTAAATGGGCATTTATGGCAAGTAGTTTATTAATTATAACATTAAATCACTTAAAATATATCTTCAGAGCTTCACACTTTAAGTCTCTTCTTGTGGGGCAAGATTTGAATATGTATTATATTTACCAACAGTAACAGATGGCTTAAAAAAGCAATATTTTAATATATACTAGAAATATGTTTAGCAATAGTTATTTGTGCATTTCTATTAATATTGAATTATAGTAACATATCTAAAAAATGCATCAGCTATATTTTTCTACCTAGGATAGAGTTATTTGGTCTCACTCACTGACTAACTCTCCGGATGAATTAAATTATTAATAAATAATTAATCAATACCATCTATCGAAAGTTTTAAAATATAACAACCTCAATATTAGGTTTAAAGGTTGAGCAATAGATGGCACCATAACAGCAGTGGATAATGTCTCTTCTGTCTCGTTCTCACCTATACATTTATGTGTTTATTTATATATTGTAACGCATTTATTCATAACATCGAGTTTGAAATAATTACAATTCTAAAAAAGTTTCACGACAAATATTAATAAAATGTTATGATAGACAATTTGATATAAATTTAAATTTGTTAAAATGTTATAAACTTAAATAAAAGTTAAATAACAAGTTTTTTAAATAATAATAGTAATTCCCTTAAAATTCACAAACTATATAACACACTTAAATCATTCTTAATTTCTTTTCTGTTATATAACTTAATCAAGTTCATGTCATAAAACAGATTCTAAACAATTTAGTAAGTCTAAATGGATAGTGTTTCATGAGGGCACTTAAGGTATATGAAGATCTCTATTGGATAAAGTTTAAAGCTACACGCTCCTATCTACCCTCATAATAGTTAAAGTTAGACATTTAGTAATCACTTCGGTTTTGTGCTTTATTTAAGATAAATGCTAAGTGTGCTAGTTGAAGACTTCAACAAGATGGAAACAACGATAATGCATTAATAGCACTCTTTTCGCACGGTTAGTATACAAATTCTAATAGAATGTGAAATATTGTTTTATCCCTTATGTTTGAATAGTAGCTCCGCCAATCGTATCACTCAATAAGCGTATTATTATTATAAATTAACTGTTCTGGTATTTCCCAGGTCACAATTCATTTTAGTATAAGATGTACGTTATTTGCGATGGTGTCCTACAGTGACATCGAACTAAAATTGTACCTTTACATTACGTGGAAACAAATGGGTTAATATATAAGTTTATAAGTATCTACACATATAAATAAAATTTAAGCTTATGTTTGTAATTTGAAATAAACTGCTTTTCACTAAATGCACATGGTAGTGAATAGGCACTTCATATTTTATGTAATTTTTTTTTGTCTGTCGGCTCGTCTAATTTTTAAAACGGCTGGGCCCATTTTTAATATTTGAAATGGAAGCAAAAAATAAAATTGACGACACTGGAAATATAGAATTCAAAAAGAATTTTCTAAAAGCTGCTTGTGAATTTCAAATGCTGTTATTGATAACATTTTAAGACTGCCTCCATATTACGCTTAACTATTTTAATTGTTTTATACCTTATTATATCATTTCCAATCTGAGTAAAAGATATTTTTATATTCTATAAATGTATAAAATTGACATTATTAATACTCAAATTTGACTATTATTTTAAGTCATGAATAAAAATGATTCGTTGGTAAAGTCTGTTCTTTATAAAATATCTTGTTATTGTAAACTACTGACGGTTTGCGTAAGTAATTGCCATCGACAAGCCAAGAAAAACCGAAGAAAGCAGCTAAGCAGGCCTGTCTTTTGTCATATTTTTAAGAGACTTTCTAGCCGTAGATACTAAAACTTGAAGTAGCTTTGTGGAGAGAATTTTATACTAAATTTATTTTATGCTACAAAATATCTGTTAATATTATAATGTGCTAATAATTTACAAAATTCTGGTGTTTCTTTTAGTTTATTGTTCTTAGAATTGTTTAATAACATTAAAAACATATGATGTATTTATTAATTATTGTATTGCCGGTGGTGTTGTGAGTAATCATTCAGTCTATATGTTTGATACCTGTACGCATGTGTAGGTTTAATACTTACAGAGTGTTCGAGTGCTGGCTTAACCTATAGTACTATTTTCAGTTAATGTATAATTTACTATATATTCAACATTGAATTATACTCAATACTGTGTTGTTATGCATTTGTATTAGTCTGCTATTTAAAAGATAAATTGTCATTTTCGATACCTAAAAATATCAATTAAGTTGAGGAGCATCAGTGTAAGTGTTAAGATGGCCCTCGTGTAATTTCGAAAGATTGACCGAATTTTTACAGTTTTTTTTTGATAATTCCTGTTTCACTTATCACATGTCACATTTAAACTATAGGGATTCATAGTAACTATTACATATACTTAATTTTGCTGGAATTAATAATAATTTTAAACAAATTCGGGCTGTAGATACCGTGTCGTCTTCTGAAATATTGTGCATATCTTTGTCACTAATGGATTGGAATGGATTTTGTGCACACTGAACTAATTTTATTGTGTTTGAAATATAAGCATATGTATTTGATTTTAATACTATTAATGACGGGTTTCCAGGCCGATAATATCAAATCATTATAAGGCATAACATAATTATTATTATTTTAAATGTTTAAATTTTGAATAGTTTGAAATTGTAAATGGGTAAGTGATAATAACTTGTCAGGTCTTAAATCAGAGAATTAGAATAGATTTGTTTTGTTATTTTAAGACTACGATTTTTAATTGTATTTTTTTACATATCAGGCAATATTATAACAATGTCCATGGTATTTTATCATTCTATAGAAGTAAAATTATACATTTTGTCAGCAGATTATTCCAAGATAAATTAAGTAAAAGCCAATATGAGATCCGTAAAACTTAAGTTAGATTGAATAAATCTATATGTACAAATAGAAGTGGGTTGTAACAAAAGATGAAGATAACAATCGACATGAAAAACACGATGAAGAAAAAAATTATTGCCAGGACTAGGACCCCGAATGAAATAAAAACATTCCCCCTCTACTATCATTTTGGAACTTTATACAAATTGCTTCTGAGGCAAAATATCTGGATATTTATATCTAAAGATTTTTTAATATCCGAAGATTTTTAACTTTAAATAATATATTTATTAATTTTATTAGTAAATGAAGAAAAGTATAAGAAATTAACTAATATTTTCTTATGAATATATATTCAAAACTATCATAATTATATTAAAATCATATTTTTCGGTCATTACGGAGTGTTTTAATTGGCATAATGGAAAAAATATTGCTATATAAGAATCACAACCTTCATTCGGTCATAAAACTTTATACCACATGTTTTTTTTATTTAAAATGAAGTTTACTCTATTTACCAAATTTCATATACAAATGATTAATTTTTTATAAAGAAATACAGTCACAATCACAGATTTCTAAAAACTTTAAAAATAAACATACATAATTGAGAACTAAAAGTAAATGACGAAATTAATAATAAAAATATATAAATAATATATATATTCAAAGTCAAACCATCGTCCTAAATTATATTTCAACGATTACAGTAAAGAGTGGATTTAGAATACTATCCTGTTTAGTGAGGTATTGCTGACATCATTGAGAATCGTAAAACCCTGCAGAGTAAACCACAAATAAATTACTGGAGTTTTACTGTGACTATTTAACAATGAAGATCATTTATATCTTTAGGCTTAAATAAGATTTCCTTACACTTCATTTATGGCCCTGTCTATTAAGCAGTATATTGCACAACTTATAAATTGGCTCTTTTATTTTGGTTCAGCCTATGGTCTGTATTAAGATTCAATTTAATTTCAATTTTATTTGAATTTTTTTTTTTAATATTCTTTGTTGCTACCAAATATATGTTTTATATCAGCCTAGTAAGGGTTATTGATGTGACCCTTTAAAAACATCCAGATAAAAGTGCAAATACGATGTTGTAATTAAAATTAACGAGTTCCCTTGAAAGGAAGAAAATTGTAAAATTATGCGATAAATGTTAGAAGTTTTCAACGTTGGAGAAGAAAGAAACTGTAGTTTCGGTTAATGATTCATAAAATATTAATGTTATGAATTAATATTTCATCAAATAACATATATTTTTATTTGTAATAAATACAAACTAAAACGTCTACATCACAAACAATTACATCTATGAAATATAATAAATATTACAAGAAAGCAGATAATGTACGAAATATCACATTTATAACTATAACTATTTGTTGCTATAATATAAGTGAATAAGAATAATAAATTTCTTAAGTTACATTATATTTGACATAGCAAGAGAATGCACAGCAAGCAAGATTAATTATTCTTCTTATTACGACCACTCAAGCAAAGTAATTTTATGAAATGAAAGCCATTTTTTTATATTAAAATAGTCAAACATTGCAATAATGAAACTCCAGACACCAGTTCCACGGTTTCAAATAATATAAGTAGGATAATTTATAACTAACTTTATTGATATTTTTTAACTTCCTTGTTAATTGATATTGTTATAGCATTGGCTACTGAGTCATAGTTGTAATCGATATTTGAAAACAAATTAGAATTCTATCGAAGCATATTACCAAAAGAAGGCTAGAATAATAATTTAATAATAATAACCACTAATCAATTGTTCTATTGTGAACTGCTATTTACAATTACCTAATTAATTATGTGGACTTTAAAAATATAAATATGTATATACAAAAACGTAACTTATGTACCTACTACATGTAATTTTTTATAATAAATCATAGAATAAAAAAAACACGTGTGAAATATCTACACCTAAAGCTGAGAGATGAGAAGTCAGTAAGTATGTTGATATTTATTTGTAGCAGTTTACTTAATACCCACCCTTCAGCCTCCTCTTGTGTTATTTGCAAATAAATAAAATAAATTCTCTTTAATAATAATGTTATACAAGATAATGTAACATTTTATTTTAATAAAAAAAACCGCAATGGTTGTATTTTAATCGCCTATATCATACATATCATTTTATAAGATTTATTAATATTATTATTGTTCATATTATAATACTTTGTTGTGAAATATTTTATATCACCATAATTATTAATGAATTACTAAAAATGTATTATTCCGTACTACCGTAAATTTTATTTTATGGTGTTAATATGGGTTTATATTTTCTTAATTAGAAAAACAATATATTTCTGAAAATTACTCAATAGAATGGATATGAAATTATGGAATTGGGCGTAAGAAGAGCACAGAAAGCAAATATTTTTGTGTTAAATGCATAAGCAATACATTAAATCTATACTTATAATAAATCTGTAGAGAGGTCAATTCTGTACATGAAATATATTTACAAAATAAGTAGCAGGGGGTGATTAGTGTTCGATACTGATGCCAAAAATGCAGTTAAAAAAATTTTTGTCTGTCTGTCTGTCTGTCTGTCTGTTTGTATGTTATTTATAGAAAAAAAAACTACTCGACGGATTTTAACGAAACTTAGTACAATTATTCTTTATACTCCTGGGCAGGTAATAGTATACTTTTCATCACACTACAATGAATAGGAGCAGAGCAGTGAAAGGAAATGTTGAGAAAATGGGAGAAGTTGCTTGATTTTTTAAGCTTCCGTCGCGTGTGCAGCCTTAATGGTTAGAGCTACATAGAAACTATGTATAACGGAAATATTCTACATAAAAATACACGAAAAATATTCCAAGACAGCATATATCTACCTTTTATAGTTAACTCACAATAACACGCATAACTCTCGATAGCTTAGCAGTTCGGAGATTTCTTATTATATTTGTTTACTTTTACGTTTATAAAACCAATAATGCTCACCATCGTTCCTAATTAAAAAAAAAATAAACATTAGCACCAATTCAATAAAAAAAGAATCATTGAAATCGGTATAGAAACACCAAACTTATACTTACTTACATGAAATACGCCAACAAGACATCGCGCGTGAATAGTGAATCAAGCTATAAGGATTATTTTTGCGTAACGGTTGCCGCGCTCGACGGGGCTCGCGGCGGCAGAGTATAAAAGGGGCGGGAGGCGAGCGCAAGCGTCATTCAATATTTGGCTGTTGATGCGTTCAGAGTGTTGAACTTTATTGACAGACAATAATTGTTATTTTATAAACCGTGCTTATCAGCGCGACTTTTTGTCTTTAAATAGTTTATTTTAATTTCTTTTGTTGTTATTTTCTAAATTAGTTTTAGTTTTGTTTAAATTCTTAACTATTAATAGTTCCTATTTTATTTCTTTTTAAGTAGATTTAGATTCGATTTTTAGATTAGATAATAGATAGATAGATTAGATTATTGTTAGATTTTTAGTTACTGATAGGTTAGTTTTGGGCATTTTATGTTTAGTTTTTTTTGTATTGAGTAGATAAAAGCGTAGGTAGGTACTTTTATTAATTATAGTATTCATAGGTATTTTTTATTTATTTTTAAGTGAAGTAGGTATAGGTAGATATTGCCTACTATCTACCTATACTGCACACGTGTTTTAGCTTTATTTTCATTTCTTTTTTTTTTGTACCTAAGTTGTAGGTAGGTAGGTACATATTTCTTAGTTTAATTCTATTAGAATATTAGGTATTTAAGTTTAAATAGGCACTTAGATTTATATTTTTTTATTATATAGCAGCTGTACTTAGAACATCTAAGGTTTTTTTTGTATTAGCATAGGTACTTTGATTAATTACAGTAGTTGTAGGTATTTCTTATTATTCATTTTTAAGTGAAGTAGGTAAGTGTAGATAGTATTGCACACGCATTAAGTATAGCTTTATTTTCATTTTTTATTCTTTTGTAATTTGTAGGTACCTACGTACATATTTATAATTCGATTAGAATATTATTTTAGTTTTAATAGGCACTTAGATTTATATTCTATTTATTATATACTTAGCTATAGTTAGGACCTCTGACGTAAGTTTTTTGTTGGGTAACTAAATAGAATTTAAGTTACCGTCGATTAAAAATAAAATAAACGATGCCACCTAAAAAACGACCATCTTTATCTCGAACTTCGAGTCAAGCTAGGAGAATGAGAATGACGCGTTCTCAAGAATCGGAAGAGGAAAGAGCACATCGGTTAAACTCTATGAGAGTTAGTGCCTCAACATCTCGAGCTAATGAAAGCTCTCCAGAAAGAGAGATGCGATTAGCAGCTGAAAGAGCGAGACGAGCTACAACACGGGCTTCTCAAAGCTCTTCTCAACGAGAGCTAAGGCGTTCCATTGACCGGGAACAACATGCGTTATCCCGAGAAGCTGAAACTGCTTTACAACGAGAATTGCGACTCACAGCTGACCGCGAACGGCATACATTATCTCGCGAGTCTGAAACCTTCACTGAGAGGGAATTACGGCTTACAGCTGACCGCGAACGTCATATTTTATCTCGCGAGTCCGAAACCTTCACTGAGAGGGAATTACGGCTTACAGCTGACCACGAACGTCATATTTTATCTCGCGAGTCCGAAACCTTCACTGAGAGGGAATTACGGCTTACAGCTGATCGCGAACGTCATATTTTGTCTCGAGAATCTGAAACTTTTACTCAATATCAAGACCGTTTGACAAATGATAGGGCGCACCATAACATGATTCGATCTCTTGAAGATGAACATGAGCATGAACAACGACTAGAGTCGGGACGCGATTATTACAATTCTTTGAGACAAGAACAATTGATTACTTTATCTAATGAAAGATTAAGAATTGAAAATATTCGGTCGCTTGAAACAGAAGAACAGCGAGAGGCCCGTCTTACTGCAGATAGATTTCGACATGGTCTTAATGACTTAGATATACACGTGGTAGATCAATCTACAAATTCGGTGGCGTGGTCCGATAAATATAAAAGTGGGTTTGCTTATAACCTCACAATTGATTACAGATCATCTTCTGAAATAGGCGATATGAACGTAGTATGTTCCTTTTGTAATGCTTCGAAGTGGAGGAAGGAGTCTGCTGGTTTCTGTTGTTCTGGAGGTAAAATAAATTTGCCTTCGTTCGAAGACCCACCGGAACCTTTAAAATCACTACTTTTAGGGGAACATTTGCAATCCAAACAGTTTTTAGATAATATTCGCACTTATAATAGTGCATTCCAAATGACATCCTTTGGTGCTAAACAAATCTCAGAAGGCCCTTTCATGCCTACTTTTAAGGTACAAGGTCAGGTTTACCATTTGATAGGGTCCCTTTTGCCTGAAGAACAACCTAAATTTCTTCAAATATATTTTGTATCCGATTACAACGAACAGTCGAATATAAGAAATCAATATTTTCCGAATTTAAATACTGAACTCATTTCACAACTTCAGAACATGTTACATCAGGTTAATTCGTACGTATGCAGTTTTAAATCGGCATTAGAAGCCCTTTCTCAAGATGGTAATAACAATTATAAAATTGTTATAAATGCCGATAAGCGGACGCTTGAGTTGGACAACTCAGGAACACCCTGGGCGTCATAACGTTCCATCCACGAATGAAGTTGCTGTAGTACTGGTCGACCAGGAATGTGATAGGCGTGATATCGTTATACGTTCCAGAGACAATCGTTTGCAACGTATTTTCGAAACCCACAGGGCTTACGACAGTTTGCAATATCCTATGATATACTGTCGAGGGGAAGATGGTTATAATTTCGCTGTATACCAAACCGATCCGCGCACAGGCGCACCTAATTATAATAAAAAGGTGTCATGCCTTCAATTTTATTGTTACCACCTGCAAGTGAGACGGAATAGGTTGGTATACTTTCAACGTTTTCGTGGCTTATTTAATCAGTTTATTGTTGACATGTACGCAAAAATTGAAACCGAAAGATTAGTTTATATACGATCTAATCAAAGGCAGCTGCGCGCTGAAGAATACGTGCACCTTCGCGATGCCATGCAGCAAGATAACGATACTGTGAATATGGGTCGTTTAGTTATTTTACCCTCTTCTTTTACTGGTGGTCCACGCTACATGCATGAACGTACTCAAGACGCTTTTTGTTACGTAAGAAAATATGGACGTCCCGACTTATTTGTTACTGTAACTACCAATCCCAAGTGGGATGAAATCACTCGGGAGCTTCTTGAGGGTCAGGCACCGCATGACCGCCATGATATTATTGCAAGAGTGTTTCATTTAAAATTAAAATCAATGATAGATCTTCTTACCAAAGATAACATTTTTGGAGAAGTATTGTGTTATATGTATAGTGTTGAGTGGCAAAAACGCGGCTTACCTCACGCACATATCTTGCTTTGGTTAAAAGATAAGGTTCGACCTAATGATGTAGACAGATTAATCAGTGCTGAAATTCCAGATCCGACTGCAGATCCCCTGTTATACGACATTGTTAAAACTCATATGATACATGGTCCATGTGGTGCATTTAACGCAAATGCTCCTTGCATGCAAGACGGTCGTTGCACTAAAAGGTATCCAAAAGCATTAGTGGATGAAACTGTAACAGGACATGATGGATACCCATTATATCGTCGCCGTTCAAGAGACAATGGTGGTTTTACTGTTGAAAAGCGAATGTCTGGACAACAGGTTACTTTAGATAATAGGTGGGTCGTTCCGTATTCGCCTGTATTGTCCAGAGCATTTCAAGCTCACATAAATGTAGAAATGTGTAATAGTGTAGAGTCAATTAAATATATTTGTAAGTACATTAACAAGGGCAGTGACCAAGCTACGTTTGCGTTAAGAAATGAACATGATGAAGTTACTAGATTTCAGTCAGGCAGATATATCAGCTCTTCAGAAGCTGTGTGGCGGATCTTAAGTTTTAATATTCACGAAAGATATCCACCTGTGACCCATCTGGATGTTCATCTGGAAGGCGGTCAACGTATATATTTTAACGCCGAAAATGTTACAGAACGATTAGAGAACCCTAGACAAACAACTTTATTGGCATTCTTTCGACTTTGCCAAACTGATAATTTCGCAAAGTCTCTTTTGTATGAAGAAGTTCCATCGTATTATACCTACGATAAACAACGAGGTGTCTTTAACCGTAGACGCCGAGGCAGGCCTGTAGATGGCGAGACAGGTATTTTCAAAGAACATGTTCTTGGTAGAGTGTATACTGTTCATCCTAACAACGCAGAGTGTTTTTATTTGAGATTATTATTACATACAGTGCGAGGACCAACATCATTTATAGATTTGAGAAAAGTAGACGATGTTGTTTATCCAACTTATCATGCAGCTTGCCAAGCGCGTCATTTGCTTGAAAATGATCAACATTGGGATGACGCTTTAGCAGAATCCTGTGTTAGTGATAATCCACGACGGTTACGCCATTTATTTGTAACATTACTCACATTTTGTAATTTATCTGATCCTGTCCAATTATGGGAAAAATATAAAGAAAAATTTGCAGAAGACTTTCTTCGGAATTTATCTCACAATAATGAAGGCGCAACTAATGATAATTTTCGAGATCTGGCTATAAATCAGTGCTTATTAGCTCTTCAGGAAGACTTAACAGCAGTAGGCGGTAAATCACTTTGTGAATATGGTTTGCCAACGCCAACCTCAGTCGGAGAGGTTACCAATAGGGAATATTCCGCAGAGATTGGTTACAACCCAATGGAACTGCTGGTAACATTAGAAAACGGTGTCCCAATGATGACTGCAGAACAACGCTTAGTCTATGATCGCGTGTGCGAGAGTGTGCAGAATAATTTAGGAACAATATGGTTTTTAGATGCACCTGGAGGAACTGGGAAAACTTTTTTGACTAAATTAATATTAGCTTATGTTCGAAATCAGCGTAAAATCGCTCTTGCCGTGGCTTCATCAGGTATAGCTGCAACATTGCTACCAGGAGGTAAGACTGCTCACACTATGTTTAAAATACCAATTAATTTAGATCGCACGGAAAGTCCAACCTGTAGTATTTCAAGAAATAGCGACAAAGCTAAGGTATTGCGTGAGTGTAATTTAATCGTATGGGATGAATGTACGATGGCCCATCGAAAAGGAGTAGAAGCAGTAGACAGAACTCTAAGGGACATAAGACAAAATGATCGACCAATGGGCGGTATTACGGTTTTATTTTGTGGTGATTTCCGACAAACCTTACCGGTAATACCACGGGGAACCCGAGCTGATGAGATTAGGGCTTGCCTGAAAAGCTCTTATTTATGGCGTGATATACAATCGGTGCATTTGACTATAAATATGCGAGTGAGAACTGGAGACAACGCAGATAATCGTGAATTTTCTGATACATTATTGAAGATTGGTGAAGGTACCTATCCACAACTACACCAAGGAAAACTTATTCTGACACCTGAGTTATGTTGTATAGTGCAATCCCAACAACATCTTATATCTTCGGTTTACGGTGACATAACAATTATATTAAATAGGGACAATTCTTGGCTTTGCGAAAGGTCCATTTTGACTCCTCGCAATGACCAGGCATCTGAAATTAATAATAAAATACTGTCTAATATACAGGGAGAAAGCAAAGTTTATAGTTCAATAAATAGAATGGTTGATGAACAAGAAGCCACTAATTACCCGATAGAATTTTTAAATTCTTTAAGTATGCCTGGACTACCTTCTCATATAATTTGTTTAAAAATTGGCATACCGATAATTCTGCTCCGAAATTTAAGACCACCTCAACTTTGCAATGGAACTCGGCTAAAAGTAACCCAGTTGCAACAAAATGTAATCGAGGCTCAAATTTTAACAGGTTGCGGTGCAGGATAAACTGTCTTTATTCCCAGAATTCCCATAATACCAAATAATTTTCCATTCCAATTTAAAAGAACGCAATTCCCAGTATCGGTGTGCTATGCCATGACTATCAATAAAGCTCAAGGGTAGACTTTTCGTGTTGCTGGAGTAGATCTCGGTGTTAGCTGTTTCTCGCATGGTCAATTATACGTCGCTCTTTCCCGGGTTAGCAATTCTAGGAATCTTTACGTTCACGTGCCGGACGGGTCGACTCTTAACATAGTCTACCCAGAAGCTTTGCGCTGAAACATTTTAATTTGATCTAAAAATATTAGCAATATATTATATTAATAAAAAACAAGGAGTTACACGCTGACCGAGTCGTGGGTATAGCGTGGGTATATTATAATATTCTGCGGTTACTTATATTTTTCAACAGTTTTGTGGATTGGCATATTATATTACTATTGCCCTTCTAAAATACGAAAGTGAATCTGCCTGTTACGTCAAAACTATGAGGGAGGACATCTGCTAATTTTTTTTCGAAAAACGACGGAAACGCGGACGAAGTCGCGGGCAAAAGCTAGTTAAGAATAAATACAGTACACACACTACCATTCGTTTGTCACACATAAATCAATGATTAATTGCTTAAGTTAATACGTTAATATTTGATATTTCAAATCCGTATTGTCACCCTTCATAACTGATTAATATTCAACTTATTTAAATATAATTATTATAGAAATGTATCTTTTGCTAAATATACTCTAAATTATAGTAATTTTCAGTAACTTTACGAGCTCTAATAACTAATAAAATAAATAACATAACAAAAAAACAACGCAATTCTATTAAGGTTTTTTATTACTAGCTGACACGCTCATATTTCTTTCCTAACTTTATGAGTGCTTTGAATTTACGTCAATAGAACAGTGAATTACGAGGTCTTTTTTATATTTATTAAGTAACGGTATTCATGACTTCCGTGGCGAAGAAAACGGTTTTTAATATATAAGTAGTCCCAGTTACTCCTTATAACAGCTAACTGTCAATGAACCTGTCGTTAAATTGGCCTAGCTGTTTTAGATATTAGTAGGGACAAACACACAGCCAGAGAAACAATTTACAAATTAATTTTTGTTTGTAACTAGCCTTTGTTATTTATTTACATTTAAAGTAAAGCCGTTAATTTTGAATTACAACTAAAATTTTATTAATATATATATATAGATAGAAATAAGAAATAAAACAATACTTAATAAAAACAATTCTTTAAAAAATAGGCTGCTACTCTGCTGTGACATTACTACACCAATAAATTCATCATTATTAAAAATATTATAATAATATACTGTGAATAAAATAGCCAAGGAGCGCAAATTGTCCACAGATGATAATAAAAATTAAAATATGAAAGTTATTTTTTACAAAAATATAGAATAAAGAGTTATATTTCAAGATCATTTGCAAAAACTGAATGGATTATCCTCCACTACTGGTGTCTGGCAGAGAGCCGAGTCCTACGTCAACGCCAGCCTAATGTGAAGTTAGTTCATTTATCTTACGCACATAGTTCATGCCTCATAAAACTTTAGCTCTAGGGTGTTGTGAGAAGATGAATGGTAGTGTGAAATAGGATGCAATTATTCTTCTTTTCTATTGTGAAAGCGGTGTTTTTGGTAAAAGTTTTTTTGGTAAATGTATTATAATATTAAAAAGCTTGTTGAATATTAAACAGTCAAGTTAGTTGAGTTAAATGTAACAAAAAAATCTTTTTTAACATTTTTCCTATTGATGCATTTTAGACTTCATACTCAAATGCTTTAACGGTGTTTAATTTTAACCTCGATACAGATTCCTATATATCCTGTAAAAGAATATCATCATAGTTAATAAAACAGACACTTAACCCTGTCTTCCACAGATATCTTATCTGACACATGAGCATGTTGAGTAACGTAGGCGTACCTCAACAAGCTTAATTAATACAATTCCAACTTTTGACAGCTAGGTATTTCACTTTAAGTCTCAGGTTGAGTCCTTCCCGTTCAAACCATTCCACCAACCAATAATTAGTTTAAACTACAAGACTTGTAAAAGTTAAATATATTTAAGATAATTCAATAATTATAGAATAAAAAAAAATACTAAATCAATACTGAAAACTATCAACGCTATTTTTTATTGTAATTTGATAACAATTGCATAGCCTTTCGAGTGTCATTTAAAAATAACCTACTCAAAATTTTAATATATTTCAACATATTAATCATATTTTTATTCAAAAAGATGACACAAGTTTATATATTTGAGTGTGTTATCAAATAAAATATCTGCAACTTATTTAACTTTCAAACGACTATCATATTTTTTTATTTATATTTTTAAATATATAAAAACAACTAAAATATAATTATAAGACATAATTATATTTTAGTTGTTTTTAGAATACCTTCTATATTTACCAATAACTTCTAAATTTTGTCTCGTTTATAAAAATTTGCGAAATCCCGATAAAACTTGCAGTTTAAGTAAATGTCATTGTATAATAATATACCTAAATCTGAGTTCAACCTTATTCATAGGTACAATTTATAATACGGGTAGTAAAATACAGAACCGTACATAGTAGTTGTAACAAGTACCATGTGCGTTCCAGGTTATTAATCCAACATACGAGTATGTAATACTGCGGACACATTCTACATTCTAGATAATTTAGTTTTCATTCTCGCTGATCACATTCCCACCATTTGTTCTATTGTAAATTAATATGTTAATAAATATAAAATAATACACATATAATAAATATAAAATAATACACATATAAATCATATATAATAGATTCACATTTGTTTTACTACTTTCAACTTACCCGTTCTAAAATAGCAAAGTTGTTTTTTTTTAAAGCGCGTATCTCTGGAACTGCTTATACTAAAGTAATTATGCAGATAATGTTTTTTGTTACGTGTGAAAATAATCAAAATGTTAAGTGCCCATTTGTTATTTCCCGACATCTCCCCGAATGTCACATAATTATTGCTAGCGTCGACGTTGTCTTCCTGTTGCTAGCGATTTTTAATTCTAAAGAAATTGGAATTTATGGTAAACTATTCACTGAGTATTGATATATTTTTAATTTAATTGATTGCTAATTATTAAAAATTTGCTTGTTAAATCTTTGTGCAAATGTTTTTTTGGTTTTTATAAAAAAGAAATGAACTTTAACTTAGGGGTGTACATAACAGTGCTTACAATCAAAATATTTTTTTATGTTTAAAATTAATATCATGAACTTTAGTTGCTTACGTTACGTAGATACGGGTATATTAATAAGGGGAAAGGAATAATATTTGTTTTCAATTACGTATTTTTTGTTTTGAAAATGGATAAACTTGTGTAAATGGTTAATACGATATTACGGGGGTATTATATTTAGAGTACATGCAGGTAGATATATAGATGAATGATTCGGACGTTCAGGTGGAAACAATAAGTGACAGTGAAATCTGTAATAATTACATCTTAGAGTAAAATGCCAGAGAATATAAATAATGTGGGATTTGTTTGAGATTCTCTCTTCAGACATGCATTACCGACTAACATACATTGTAAGTTGTCATGTTATGTAAAAATAATCGTTAAATTAATACATTTTAGTAATAATGTATAGTTAAAAAATATTGAAATAAAAAGTAATGTGACAAAAAAATGTTATTCAATTTCAACTCGTTTCTTAATTTATTGATTTTAATAAGAAAAACATAATTAATATTATATATATAATTAAATCTAATACCCTACAAGGCATTTTTTTTGCAACAGCTGATATTAATAATACAGGTAGATTAATAATTGCTAACTATAACGTAAACATATTGCAATGTGAAGTAAAGAAAATTTATTACCGGAATAAATAAATGGAAAGCAAATTTAGAAGTCTATTCTTTACTGAATTTTATTCAGAACTATGCTAAAACAAAAAGAATAGAAGAAAGTCACATTTTAAAAGACAGATTAAGATTGGACTTTAATAAAATCCAGAACTGAGTATTGTCCTCTTAGCATATTTATCCGTAAATGCAATTTTATATTCTATAACTCTTGATATGGACTTTAAAGAATTGGGGATGCTTTTGATTTAAATTAAAAAATATACAATTTCTGCATTAAAACGTTTCAGTTGAATATTTTTTAATTTTAACTCATACAAAATTATATTATTAGCGTTCTTTATATTTTAAAACGTACTTATTATAAATGCATCTGAATAGATTGACTTTCAAAATAGATATTTCATTATCATGTTTTATTTTCTGATAGACAACATACAGAGCCTTGAGTAAATCAAAGATCTTGATCAAACTATAATGTATGTATGCAAGAGATATGACATTTACTATACATAATCTGCTTGTATAGTCAGGCAGATGTATCATACCTGACATGTATATGAAACCATATTTTAATAAAAGATAGCGTAATTAAACATTAATTACGCTATCTTGTAAATATAATAATTTAACTTGAAAGTTATCTGGTTTAATTATGTTATATAACTATAACCGAAAAAAAGGTTTCGCTAATACACAAAAAATTTGAAAAAACTTTTCAGGTGAACTTATTTTTTTCAAATGTTAAAACATAATAGAATGCTTGTCTTAGTTTAGTTATGTGTTTCGGTGTGACTTGTTTTTTTGTTAGATAATATATTTTTGTATTTTCATTTCAGTATTTGTATATTACATCAAAATAAAAAAAGGATTATATAAATAACACTATAATTTAGTTTAAAAGTTTTTCATATTGATGAAAAAATTAAGAATATTTAGACAATGAATAATTTTATTTTTGAGCGGGTTATTAAAAATATTCTAAAAGAATAAGTACCAACTGGTTAAAAAAAAATATAATAAATCAAGCCTTAATAATGCAAAAAAACTATAACTAGTATAGACCAACAACAAAAGGTAAAATATGATATATAATATCTTATTTGGTTTAGGCTACTCCAATCAGATATTATTATGAATTTATTTCAATTAATTTATTTTAATCAAAAAATTTATAATAATATAATACCTAGTTCTACCTTCGGTATACTATTATAAAGACTTATTCACCTTCTCTCCTCTCTAGCCTTCTATGTTAAGATACCGTGTACTAAACCAGACCAGAGATAGATAAATAGTGTTCACCCCTGTCAAATTTAGAACGTAATCAATCAAAAATATGAATATTCTTGTTATTTATAACAGAATTTGACATATTACTTCTTGTTTTGTAATCACACCATATTGTAGATACCTTAATTTCATACAAAATAATTTGAAATGGCGCTTAAGCAGTCATGTATCATTAAGCTGTTACTTAGTTATGTTACAGACGGATAACTCTTTGTTTCTCTCACTATTATCCAGTCCCTGTCTCTTTTTTTGAACATAAATTATACAAATGTAACTTTACTTACAAATCTGGAAATTGTACTTACATTATTTATAAATCTTAGTCAGTGTAAAGAAGGGAATACATCATTGGTAGTGTCACAGCAGTCGGTCTTTGAGATCACAGCGATATATCATTCTCTAAACTCTATGTTATTACTAATGAATAATTTGACAAACATTTAATGCGAGAAAGTTGGATTTGGAAAAAAATTGATAATAATGACAATTAACGAACGACACTCCGTAATAAGCAAAAACTATGATTCTAATATTATTTATGATATTTTTGAATCTATCTTATATCAAAACGTATATTAATATATTTTAACGAAAATATTAGCCAAATTCTTATATTTTCTGCATTCTGCATTTATGATAAGTCTTGAACGAGTACAAAGATCTCTCCTGAAAACAATGAGTTTTAGTTCTTATCGTTATCCTACAAAGTCACTTTATGAAAAGTGTGATGTGCTTTCTATTAGACAGTTATATATATACATCATTACCCTTAAACAGCATACAACTACTCCATTCATTAAAAACGTTATACAATCAAAGCGACTAAATCATCGGATACTTGAACAAGTAAAATGTCGTACTGAATTTGCAAAGCATCATGCATATTTTCTATCAGCCTTTTTATATAATAAAATAAATATACACATTGGCGTACACAGGTTAAAACGGCACGATTGCCGTTTGGCGCTTCATGGCTGGCCAAAAGGGCTCGATTATCAGGAAATTGAAAATCTGTTAATAATTCAGAAGTAATCTCAATAAACATATTCTAATATAATTTAACATTATCTATTATTTGTTATACAGTATATAGCCATTATTTTTTGTTTAATTGATTAATTGATTGATATTTTTTAGTTATTTTTATTAATTTGTTAAATAATTAATAAATTTATTTATATATTTTCTATTTTAGTTTTTTAATGTTATTAGTATAAGCTATCATATTATTCTAGTAATTAATTGAACCTACACTATACTTTTTGACCAATGGTCATTTCGGACTCAGGGGGTCATAAGAAGACCTCCTGTGAAGAAATTTTTCCCAAATTCGAAAGTCGGGTACACCTGAATGGGCAGACCGAATTCTTCGAGGTCTACCCAATAGCCTTTCAGTGTCTTTTTCATGTCGATGATTATCTTATTATCTTTTGTCCTATCTAGTTCTTGTAATAAAATAACAAAATACGTCATTTCTAGTTCCCTGATTCAACACAATACAACTAGATATCACTTATCTATTTACAAGCTCAAACTAAATTAAATGATAATAATTATGTTATGACTAATTTGGTGCTTTTATAGGCCTGGAAACCGGTCATTAATAGTATTAAAATCGAATACAGCTGCTTGTATTTCAAACACAATGGACAAGGATCTGCACAATATCTATCCTACCCTGTCACTATAACACCCGCTCGTGAATAGGAATTGCAAATTTGTTTAAAATTATAATAATTTACAGAAAATTAAATATATGGTATATTTATTACGAATCCCTTTAGTTCAAATACAATACATGAAAAATTAAACACGTATCATCAAAAAGAATATGTTATCCGTAAAAACTCGGTCTATCTTTTGAAATGATAAGAATACGAGTGCCATCTTAACACTAACAGTTATAATCCTGAACTTAATTGATATTTTTAAATATCGGAAATGACCATTCATCTTTTAAATAGCAGACTAAAAAGAAACCAAAAAAACACCACAAAATTATATATATATTTTTTTTATTTTGTTATTATAATCCTACATTAAAGTAGTTAATATTAAAAGCAGTAAACCAATTATATTTTAATATTTAAGCGCAAAAAATAGAATTGACAACACTCGAAATATAAAACTCAAAATGACTTCTAAAAGTAGCTTGTGAATTTAAAATGCTGGTTTATAAAAAAAATATTACCACCGAAAAACGCTTTACTATTTTAATTAGTCAACGTAGTTATGACATCTCAACCCTAACCAAAAGTTATTTTTGTTTATTCAATTAATGCATAAAATTGTCATTATTAATACTTAAATTTGAATATTATTTTAACTCTTTGATTAAAGTACGTTGTTCGGTAAAAATATGTTTTTTTATAAAACATCTTATTATTGTAAACTACCTGCGGTTTGCTTAAGTAATTGCAACCGACAAGCTAAGAAAAACCGGATAAAGAACCCCAGCAGGCCTGTTTATACCGGTATTTTAGACTTTATGACTTGTTTACCGTTAATACTAAAACTTACAGTAGCCTTGTGGAAATAATGTTCTATGTTCCAAATATCTGTTAATTTTATAAGGAGTTAATAAGTTGGTCCATATATTTGATATCTACCTTCATATATAGATTTAAGACTAGCACTGTAACCTACAATACCATTTTTAGTCAATGTACAACTTACTTTATATTAAAGAAAAATTCATAAAAATGCAGTATTATTGTGAATTTATTACTATTATACTTATTAAAGGAAATATAGTTATTTCAGATATTTATATATATAAATAAAGTTTATCATCAACAGTGTAGTGAAGATATTTCTAATCGCTCATATAATTTCTACAGACATACGGAAGTTTTGCGGAAGTTATATTCCTTTTGGTTACACGTGTTTTATTTCCATATAAACTAAACGAATTCGTAATTACTATTATGTATATTTAAACGCCATAATCACTTTAATTAATTAGAAATTTAACTTACTAACACGAACTTGTTTTCAACCAACTCAGAGTCACTACTCATGAGCGGGTGATGGCGACGGAGTAGGATATTGTATCGTCTTCCAAAATCTCGTGCAGATCTTCATCATTAGATATTGTAGTGGATTTAGTTCTCCCTGAAATAAGAATATTGTTTTTCAAATAAAGGCAGTTTTTTATTATCTTTATAGATGTTATGATCGGTTTCTAGGCTAATAGAAGAAATTAACCAATATCTAAATTGTTAAAAACTTTTTCCTGTAATGTACGGACGCTTTATTAAAACGTACGCTATAAGCCATTTCTAAATCAAATAATTGTTTTTATTGATATTGACGTTCCTACTAGTGTAGGTAACGGTTGTTGCAATCAGATAAAATCTCAAAAACACCTACGTCATTCGTCAAGATATTTAGGTGGCCGAAATACTGTCTGTAACTTACAGTGCGGACGAAAAATCGTCTAAAATTAAGACTTCCATTGGGATCGATCGGCTTAAGAAATATATTTTAATAAAACGTCAAAATATTATCTGAAGCAAATTTGCATATATTGCTTCACTATTAGAACTTCCTAAGTTTAAAACCGTTAAACTACTACGTCAACTATAGTTGTTAATAAATGTGGTTTTTTTACAGTGTGATTGCATTCGCATTGATATAAAAATATAAAAAACGAACATTGATTTTAAATCTTAAGATCAATTTATACATTCGATTCATTAAATGAAATCTCAGAAAGAACAGTGTTTTTGTTTCTTTAAAAATTAATAGATCATTGATCTCCGTCCCTACACCCGCCAAGTACTAATTATTTCGTTTCCGCAAAGGCTCCTTGGAGGTGTAATTATTTCATTTGTATTATTATTATTTATTTAGAACAAACTTCTTTTGAAATGGTAAAGGCACTTTGCAAGAGAACGTTTAAGCAAAATGTTTAACAACTTATCTCACGTCAATATTACTTATGGTAAAAATATTCAAAATATTCAAAGTAAGTTAATATAATAGACATATTAAATCAGATAATATGTATCTTTATAAAATTAAAGAAGTCATTTGTAGTTATGACATAACCTTATAGAACGATCCAACTTTTGCATTATTAATAATGGCGTCACATTGAAGAGTTCAAAATTTTACAACATTTTACGGCAATGTTTTAAATTTAATTATATAAGTTATTTAGTCATGAAAATTTATAATATGAAATACGTGCGCTATTGTCGCTCTTCATAGACTAGATACCCTAAAATCCCGATATACATATATAATAATACAATATAATTATATTTTTCTTATTTACCAGTTTGAGATTTTTAGTTTCTCTCTTATCTCTATGAACATGTAGGATTAATTATGGTTTATTGATATATTACATTATTATTATTATTGTTACTTACCTGACTGACGTTACACCTTTTGGCTTGATTATATGGTGATAGTATTTTTATTGAAAATGTTTTAACAATAAAATTAAACCATTATCAATATTACGAACTTTGTAGCGTTGATTTTTAAAATAATAAGTAATTATAGCTATAGGGTATTCAAATTATAATATAATATAGGGTTACTACTGTGATTGTCTAAGAAAACAGTTTTTAAAATATAGTATGAGTTTTTCTTCGAAAGACACACAACCGAAAGTCATTTCTTGTTTTTAATTTTCATATATAATTAATGTGTATTATTGTTGTAATAAGTTTTGCTAGTTTGCATTATTGGTTTATGTCAAAAACATATTTTTTTTTATTCAATCTATATTTCATTAATATCATCTGACTCTTATATAACAAAACATCACATATTGCTACTACTTGGAATCAGGTAACTCGTATTAATTATAATCAAATTACCTTTATTATGAATCGAGAATGTTGTGAACTAACAAAGTATAAGTTTTAATAGATAGCTCGCTGGGCGTTATATTCTTACAAAAAGTTATGTAATGTGTATTATTTTATAATGAATAAATAATAAATAATAAATATATAAATTTATATATTTAATATATTTTATACATTTTAAATATATATAATACTCAAAATTATAGGTTTTTATATTATAATATTGTTGTATAAATAATTTTATGTTTTATAGCTTATTTTATAAAGCCGTTTAGGGATTTTACATATATTTTAAAGAAACATCTGAAATTAAATAGAAATAAAATTTTAAATAACGTATTTAATAAAATCTAGACAAAGTAAAGAAACATAAATAAATACACATAACTGTTAGCCAAGACATATAAGTTAAATTTTAATTTTATATAACTATTAATTTATTAATTGAATAATGCTTTTCGTGTATATGAGTAAACGAAATAATCAGAAAGATTGTATGCGGCGGTACAAAACTAATTTAAAACCATTTATTTATCTTTGTATTCTACACACCACTAAAATGGTAAAAGGATATTTTAAGCCGATAAATAAAAGATCGCTATTGGAAATTGCGCAAAGGCTATGGTGGCTTAGTAAGGGACTTTGTCAGTTTTTTAAAGTAGAGATTTAATTTAAAATTGTATATAAATATATATAAATATATTTATATATAACTAAACTAAACTAAACTAAATATATATTAATATATTTATAATAATAATAATAATAATAATACTCTAAAAAAAAAAGTAACAAAAGAAATTAAATAAAAATAAAACAAAAACAATAACAAAAGTAGAAATTATACATAACATGTTCAATTAATGTACAAGAGGCGGCCTTATCGCTAAAGCAGCGATCTCTGCCAGGCAACCTTGGGGTACAGAACCTTGTATAATTTAAAAACTAATGTTTGCGAGTAGGGGTGGAACAATTAAATAAAACTACAATATAATAAAAAGCACATACATCATAACAGTACACAGAAGCATACCTACATACATAAATAAAATTTATTAATATACATAATTTTATATTAATAAATTTTATTTATGTATGTAGGTTACTTTTATTATATATATCACATATAATAAAAGTAACCAGTGAGGACGAAGAAGAAAAAAGGACAAAGTTACATATAAATTAAAATTTATTGACATTGGGATGAATAGAAATCATGGACGAGTTTCTTAAAAACAGCAAGAGATTTAGATAGTCTAACTTGTAAGGGGAGGGAATTCCATAAACGACAAGCTTTTACAGAAAAGGAATTAGTATAAAATGTAGTAGAATGTGAAGGAATTTTTAAGAGGAAATTGTTATCAGAACGTAAGGAAAAAGAATGAGAATTAGTTAAAAATTGAAATTGTTGTTTTAAATACGGAGGAGTAGAAGAATGGAACAGCGTACAGTACAGCAGGTTAAGAATATGTGTATTCCGGTGGAAGCGGATAGGGAGCAGCTTGAGATGTTTACGAAATTCAGAGATACGGTCATATTTGCGTAGTCCAAATATGAACCTGATGCAAAGATTTTGGAGTCTCTCAACTTTATTTAAATGCTCTTCTTTTAAATCTAGATAACACACGTCAGCGTAGTCAAGTATAGGCAAGAGAAGGGATTTAGTGAGCGCTATCTTTGTGGAAACGGGAAGAAAATTGCCTAAACAACGAAGAGATCCGATCGTGGCAAAAATCTTTCTACTGACCTCGCCTATCTGCGGGGTCCAAGATGAATGTTGATCGAAAATGATGCCCAGGTTTTTTACTTTTTTACTGTAAGGAACCTGGACACCATTTATATAAACTTGTGGAAGACAAGACCAGTTAATTCTCGATATCAATCTTTGACTACCTATAATTATCACTTGGGATTTTGAAGGATTGATATTGAGTCCAAAGGAAATACTCCACTGATGAATACTTGTAAGTTGGGCATTTAATGTGTTTATACTTTGCGGGAGTTCATCTAATTTAGAACTTAAATAAATTTGTAGGTCGTCAGCGTACAGGTGGTAGAGAGAAGATATTGATTTGCAGATAGTGTTCATAAAAATTGAGAACAGGAGAGGAGACAACACACCACCTTGCGGGACACCAGCATGCATTAGGGACCACTCAGAATAGGAATCATTGATACGAATGCGTTGCCGGCGTCCAAACAAGTAACTATGAAGCCAGTCAATTACTTCAGGAGATACGCTAAGAGAACGTAATATATTAAGAAGAATGTCGAAATCGACATTGTTGAAGGCACTTGAAAAATGCAACAAAGACATTATGGTGACTTGTTGGTTATCCATGCCCAGTCGGATGTCATCAGTAATCTTAACCAGCGCAGTAGTCGTGCTGTGACCAGGGCGGAAACCGGATTGCATAGGATTAATAATTTTATTACTGGAAAGGAAACAACTTAACTGATTATGTATAAGTCGTTCCAAGACTTTTGACAGGAAAGGAAGGATGGAAATTGGACGATAGTCAGAGAAAGAGGTAGGATTCTTTTTTTTAGGGATCGGAATAATTTGTGCATCTTTCCAGACAGAAGGAAATTGATTGAGATGAATAGAACTGTTAAATATTACAGTAATGACAGGTGTAAGTATGTTGATAATGGAAATGATCATTTTCCGACTAATGCAGTCAGATGGCATCCGACTTAACGGCAAGTACGTTCCTCTTAACATCACTTTCAGAAACTTGACTTAAAGTAAAAAAGATACTGCCAGGAGTGGATAAGCTTGCGAGTTGATTTAAAGTGTTAAGTTTAGTCGAACCATCTATGGTAACAGTTGAGGAGAAGTGCCGGTTAAGGTCATTTAAGTTAACATTAGAAAAATTTGCATGTTCCTGAGTTCGCCCAACTCCAAGTGACTTAAGAAACATCCAAACTTTATCTGGATCTTCCTCTTCGATTACAGATCGGTGAATATGGTGTCGTCGTGAATCTCTACACACCGTGTTGCAACGATTACGTGCTTTATGGTATTTTTCTTTGTTTATATCAGTAGGAGATGCTTTAAATTTTAATTTGGCCAAGTTCTTTTTCTCCTGCAACTTTTTAATTTCATCAGTGAGCCATGGAGCAGGGAGATGTTTCATACGAACTGGCCTGATCGGTGCGTGTTTGTCATACAACTGAACAATAAGGAAATTAAATGTTGCAATTTGTTCATCAAGAGTATCACAATTAGTTATCTGCAGCCAGTCTATATTGGAAGCATCATGACACAATTTCTCAAGATTCATATCTCGAAAATTTCGCTGTAGAAAGATTTTTGGCTTTGCTTTAGGTGGTTTAAGTTTATACGATAAATATATAAGATCGTGGTACGAGAATGCTGCAGCAGTACATTGGCCGTGTTTTTCAACATGATCCAAGGATGACACAAGAATTAAATCTAGAAGTGAGGGGGCACAATTGGGAAAAACGTGTGGATAACGGCAGGATGTGAAGGTTGGATGCATTTACCAGTGTATTAAGTCGGCTTGATCTATTATCATTTTTTAAAAGACACGTGTTAAAATCGCGCATAATTAAAGTATGGTTATATATCGGAGAGAATTGTTCCAGAAGGTTCTCAAATGATAAAAAATAGTCTATCGTCATAGATGGACTATAAAAGACACCAAGAAGTATTTTACTGTGGGAGAAGACTACTTCGACAAGAAGATGTTCAGCCTCGTCTCGGTGTTGCATTAGCGATTTACTTTTAATAGAGTAAGGAATGTGAGAACGAAGATAAATAGCAACGCCTCCACCAGATCTCCCAATACGGTCATTGCGTATTAGACTGAACCCGGGCAATAAATATGAAGTTGAAGAGTGGCAAGGCTTGAACCATGTTTCGGAAATTAAGATAGCATGAATATTTTTATTGTCGAAAGAGGATAATAAATCAGGATAGTGTGCCGGAATACTTTGAGCGTTTATATGAACTATGTTGAAGTTTTTCTGTAAGTTTAAGAAATGTGAGTTAAGAGATTCATTAAGAGAAGGAAGACTATGGAAACTGCTACCACTGCTTAATTCATCGGATGAAAAAGAGTAAAAACTATCATTTGGGCTACCATTAAAAGACATCTCAAAAAGATCTAAAATAAAAAATAAACTGTGTAGTAAAAATGGACTAAAAAAAATAATAATAATAATAATAAAAAAATAAAAATAAATAAATAGAATACAATAGAACAAAATAAAGCTACTTAAAACTGAAAAGTATAAATAAAATAATAAGGTAAATGAAGTAAAAAATAGTAATATGATAATAATAAAACAATTTAAGAATTAAAAAAAAGAGAAATGTAATATTAATAATAATAATATAAAAATATTAATAACAATGACAATAGTAATAATAATAATTAAAAAAATGATAATCAAAAATAATAATAATAATAAAATAAAAAAAAAATAAAAAGATTCCCAATATGCAACCAATACGTAACCGCCAGTTGCTAAAAAAGTATATTTTCATCACAAAAATCTTTACAACAATAATATAGAAAAAAAAAAACAATAATAAAAAGTTAAATTAAATAATAATAAAAACAATAAAAAAAAGAAAAAGATAGACGTAAAATAATTACCTAATTTAAGGAACAATATTATCTATGGAATTTAATCAATACATTTCTAAACGATTCACAAACAGTGACATTTAACAATAAACATTTGTCAAACGTCAAAACAAACTAAAAACTAAATTAAAAAATTAAAAGTAGAAAATTTATTAAAAATTAGAGTATATATATTAATAAACTGAGTAAATTACACAACTAAAGTTACTGTTTCCTTACGGCTCCTCTCCTAGTGCGCGAAGAAGCTGCCACGGGATCTTTAATCTCAGTGGTTATAGGAGGATGATCAGGAGACATTGAGTTCGGTATACAAATACTATTAAGGTCTGCAAGACATTCTATTCGATGGTGGGATCCGTCCGCGGCAATAACATGAATGCACCCTTCCCGTGTCCAGCATTTACCAACGCCGTAACGTTTTCGGGCTTCAAGAAACACATTGTGACGACTTTTAGTAAGAAACTCGGATTGAGTTATGCCGGTGCCCTTCAAGTTGGTTTTTGTAAACCAAACCTTATCGCGGATAGAAGTGTCTGTAAACTTAATCATGATAGGCCGAGGTTTATTTTCGGATGTCCGGCCCAGTCGATGGGAGTATTTAATGCTTGCTGTAGAAAAATTTTGAAGATCTAAATGCTCGGCAAATATGTTTGTAACTCGCACTGATAAGTTCTCAGCCTTATCCTCAGCGACACCATGTAAAAGAAGCATTTTCCTTCTACGTTGGAGCTCTTGGCGATCAATTTCCTTGGCTAGAAATTCAACTTGCCTTTGCAGCCCATTGAGATCAGATAATATAAAGCTTCTAAATGTAGTAAATTCAGTTGCAAGGGAACTTGAAGAAACTGGTGATGTAGTTTTGTGAAGGTCTTGCTGAAACTCGTTCATCCTACTATTGAACATATTGACCATGGCATCAAGAGAGTCTTTGATGGAATCCATTTTGTGGTGACTTTTGTTGAAACAGTAATGAAGTTGTTTCAGATAGTGATGAAGTTCAAATGAAGAGATATATAAGGATTTTATGCACTGGTGGGTAGATTAATTCACATATATAGAAATTAATTACTTTGTTTAGGAAATTTTATACTTTAACTATTTAAATTAATTAGACAAAGATGTAAGGCTCAAAAAACGATGTTCACTTTTTTCACTCCTACCCACGAAAAAAAAAATTTATATTTAAAGTAAATCTCTACTATATATATATTATTAGACAAAGAACTGCCACCAACCAAACTCTCAACCAAACGAGATAAATCAAGCCGCAAAAATAAACTAGTATACGAGTATTTATGGATCAAAATAATCGAGCATTCTTTTCAGCAAGGTAACAACTTACTATCATACCTATAATAGCTGTACTGAATATAAAATGATTATGTTTACAGTTTATAAGAAAAAAAGTTAAATTTGTTTGACCATTTGATACTATAGAGACGAATCTTCAGGATCGACGTAGGCTGTTATAAATTGTATTAACAAACGGTGTGTAACAAAGTAAGTTCCCAAAAAGTTTAACATATTTTACAATGCAATGCTATCCTAAATAAATAAGGCAATATAGCAACAGCATGCATTGAAAAAAAATTAAATATGAGAGGTTGGATTTCTTGATTTTCATTTAACGTATCTTGACTAACTGTATTTAAAAAATAGATTTCTGCTTTACTCTTTATATTATAATTTGTATAATGTGGTTAATAATTCACTAATATGTATAAAGTACTCACATATCTAAAGCAGGAGAGGATGTCATGTAAGGATCGGAAGGGATTACCAGTTATTTTCGTATGATTATTATAGCTGTGTGAGTGTCGATTACCTGACAGAAGCATTGTGTTAATATATTACTACATTTTTTTTCCAAATTGAAGAAATCTTTTCTAAAAATAATATGAGAAGTTTTGCAAAGAAAGTTCAAAGCCCTTTTTATTGTAAGTTGTTTATTCAATACGTATTTTGTTGATTCAGTCAATTAATAAGAATATCAATTCGTAATAAATATTATTTATCTGATTGAACGAAAATGTGTCTGACAACGTAATAATGATATCATCTGGCGGACAAAAAGATATTGGCTATGTCAATATGATACTTAAATAAGGACGTTATGCCTGTTAAAGTAAGGATAATAATCATTTAAATAATTTAAAACAGACTATCTGTGTAACTAGAGAGTATTTAAAAATCAATCATTATATAAATAATAACCTATTCATTCCTAGAAAGAAATATCTCGTATTTTAATATCTTTAAAAACTCAATCTTATTTTATTTCAGTAAACATTTTTTTACTTGCTTTTAACTGTGACGTATATATATAGGCATAATCATAAAGTCAGAAAAAAATACACTTGTGTCTAATTTTAAACTTTTGCTACGAAAATTATATATTATATAATATCATTTATACATTTCTGTTTTCAGAATTTATATTGCAACTTTGTATAAGTACCGATAGTAACTCAATGTTATTGAGAACACTTTTAACTTTACACAACTGAACTAAGAACTATAACAACACAATATATGAACACTCCCCAGTTTTAAAATATCTTGTTTCACTTTTGCATTCAAAAGTGTCAGATGCAATGGTTATAAAGTGACCGGTTACCGACAGAAGAAAAACGCATTTAATTCTTTTTTTTTTCAATAAAACGGCATTTGGAGATATTAGCATTTATTTATCCATCCTGTTAATTTTAACTTTTAGTATAGCAACGTTAATCAATATAGTTATATGTCATAAAATCTCTTATCATTATTTAATTATTCAGTCTTCATTTTATTATTTATTAAGCATTATTACTTACAAAACACATACCTGGATCATTCAAATAATTAATTTTATCAATTATTTTAATTATTATGCTGTCTGTACCAAGCATGGTCTTTTGCAAGAGAGTTTAGTTTGGCAAAGGCTATTGAGGTATAAACGATTACTTTTACGGTATCGTTGCTACGTTTAAAATGCAGTTCAGGCTATGATTAATATCTGAAACTGACACCAAAGAGGAACTGTTTTTTTATGATAAAATTGCTTATTTTTCTCCATTGTGAAAACATAACTTCAACTTCATAAGTCAGCTCTATAAAAACACTCATTTAGATTTTATACACATTTATGTGATTTGATATTTATGAATTTGTCATATTTGAAATTTCAATAAAAATTACAGATTAATAGACAATAAAAAATATTTTAAACATATTTATATTGTATGTAAATAAAAATTGTATGTTTTCAATAATACAAAATATAGCTTAATTTTTGAGTTTTTAAACATCTTTAGACATGTATAATTAAGAATGAATAGTATAGATGGATTATGTTGGATGTACCTAATATTAAAACTATTTTTATACTAGTCATTCTTAATTATACAAAAAAACTCATACGTCTTGTGCCTTTCAGAAAATGCTATCGATCAATCACAACATTGACTTGGCTCTGATATTGCCTGTACAACCTTTTATTTCGAAGCGTTTACAACATATAAAAATTGTTATTAAATAGCGTATTATGGCATTTATGGCAAATAGCGTATTCAATTGTAACTTTAAATCACGTAAAATAAATATACAGAGCTTCACACTTCATGTATCTTGTGGGGCGAGATTTGAATATGTATTACATTTACCAACAGTAACAGATGACTTTTTAATATTTAATGTACTAGAAATATAATATTCAATAATTATTTGTGTATTTTTGTTGATATTTGTTATAGTAAAAGATCATTAAAAAAATGCATCTGCTGTATTTTCCAAGCTAGGATAGAGGATAGACGTTGAATATTTATATACTATAATATAAATAATGGGATTTAATTGATCAATATTTATTTGCTTAACGCTCTCATGTTTTTTAAATTTTCTTATCCTTATTTTAAGGATTTTTACTATTTACGATAATAATTAATTACTAATAAATAATATGGTATTTATATCTTTATTACATAAATCATAATCTGTATTACTTGATGGGATCTGATACAATTTTAAGATGAGTGAATTTTTTTTTAACAATTTTTATAACTATATATGTAAAAGTATTTAAAAATATAAATCTATATAATATATTGCTAATAAAACACAAAGCTTATACACACTACTTTATATCTAAAATACTTTATATAATTGCGTAGTCTTAAGTGATGAAGTCAACCTATAAATAGCAATGACTGGATGTTAAAACGTGTCCTCGTAAATATATTTATAGCTCTGTCAGGGCGTTGAGACAAGAGACAGCACAAGATTTATTTAGAGCTATTACAGTGAATCATTGGTAATATTTAAGGATCAACTTTTTACTGAGGAAAACATTATTCATTTAGAAGATATTTCATTTACTTTTAAATAATGTTTCGTGGCTAATAAGATAATTAGATTCTCATATTTGGAAATATATTTTTCTCGTTTAATAAAATTTTATTTAAAGTAACTAGAAGAAGAACTATTTTATATGTTTTCATTACAATATATATTTTTGTTTATAAACCTTTGTTTGTGTCACCAAATCAAAAATTGTGTAAGTGGATGAATCGAATTTGCTATTTAAGTATCTTACACAAATTCGCTCTCTATGAGATCAATTTTGTCCCTAAAGCTCACTGTCCCTTCCCAAATAGGCTTTCGTTTGCAAATAATGCGGAGTAGATAATTCAATTATGACAGATATCAAAGCGGTTGGTTACATACCACTTCGGAGGCCGATATTCTAATTTATATTAGATAAGATTAATTAAATAGGGTACTTAACTGTGGCTGAGAAAGATTGATTAAGTAACATGTATGGAATCTTATTGTAAACATATTGAATTTTTTGTTTTCATCGTGAATAAAGTTAAAATTGATATCCTTATATCTTCTGCTTTTAAACTTAATTACTCTGACATTTAAATTTATACCTGGCATATGGTTAAAATTATTTAAATTGATATGCTTCACTCTTTACAATAAACTTAAATTTTTAAAGTGATACCTCGAACGTTAGTTTTTAATTACGTGACATAGGATGTTTTCTGTCAGAGAACGGTCGACGCTTTGTTTTATGAACATACATATATATTAAAAAAGTGTTGGAAGAGGCAAAAAAAAAATTTAAAGTGACAAACTTATAGTGACCTTTTGTATTTAGTTCCAGTCCTTTATTTCTCGTTTTCAAATATGACTTTCACTTTTTTTAATCAATAGTTAAAGATATTAAATAAATTTATTAAGTTTTTTGTATAAATGTTGAGAACAATCTCAATTTTAAGATTATACAAGTAGATAAAACTCAAAAATTAATTATCCTTTAACTATGATGTAATTAACGAAAATTTACAAATTACTGCTTTCGCGTTCCTATTCAATAGAAAATTTTCAATGTCCTATTAAAAAGGTTATCTTTCAAAGTTACTAATTAGTTTGCCTATTTCTTTCGTCTTAATTTTTTGGAACATTATTTAGTCCTGATCTTATTATTATTTGATCTTTATGTTTTCTTTTATAAGAATAACATCAAATCTAGAGATCCATTATTTTGTCTATAAAATTTTATTATTATAATTTATAGTTTGCTTTGTTTGCAGAAATTAATAACAAATATTAAAAAGAATTGCAAGTAAAAAATGCGAAAATTCTTTGATAGAGAGAAACGATATTATTTTATATATTTTCCAAGAAGATATTTAAATGCACAGTAATAGAATTCTCTTTTAACAAAAACAATATTCATCATAAAAATATAGCTTGGTATTAACTGTAAATTGATAACTGTTTGTTGTGTGAGTTTTAATAAAAATATCTATCTCAAAACGTTCCAATATAGACTCAATATTTCATAACCGCTCACTCTGTTTGTCGTCACAGGCTTAGGCTTCTCACACTAGGCTTAAATGCAACATTTTCAATTTTCAGTTATCCAGATATCATCAGATGACGGATGAATAACGCGTTGCCGTAAACTCATGAGCCTTGCAAGCCAAGCTTAGATCTTTGACGATAATAACTATTTTAGGTTCACTGGTGGACGATTGTAATTTTTCTATTTTAGTAATGAAAGAAAACCTATACAGAATAAAAACCCGTATTAACACTATCAAATTTAGAGACATATATTTAGTGTTATGTTGAAATATAGACGTGATAAAAATATTAAAATAATATGACTATTTAGTTATTTTTATATTAATACTAGCTGTGACCATCAGTTTGTTACCGCGGATTATGGTTTTAAAAATAAAAGTTACCTAAGTTACTTCTTATATTGTCAGTGTAGTGAAAGTCCTATTAAAATCAGTTCAGTCAATTCGGAGATTAGTCGGGACAAAAAAACAGAGAGACAGACAAAAATAAAAAAAATATTTTATGATTACCATATATACTCGTACTTTTATAAGAATTACTTAAAAAGCGATGATCTTTTATTGTGATACAAACAATAATTCAGTTTTTTTTATATCATAAGTAATTAGTTTTTTATATCTGTTTGTAAGTGGATTTCACATATTACAATATGAAGTAAATAAGAAATAATTATAAATATATAGCAACAACACACTGATCAAACATGATTTATGTATAAATATTTTTATCAAACTTACAGCACGTTTTTTTGTACAAAAGAAATAACATTATGATTATTCACAAAATTGTTTTTAAAAAATTGTGTAATCCCCCATAACATTAGCATTTATGTTACCTCTACAAAGGGATTTTCATATTTATTAAAATATCTTTTAACAGAACGGTCGCCCTTGCACCGTTTCACTGAATTCTCTAACGCCTTGACTCTGCGATCTGTGCTATAACTGAAAATATAATGAAGAAATAAAAAGGCAGTAAAGCTTAGGTCACTTTTCCTTATAGACCTTGGCACAATATATTAATAGTTATTAATGTATATATATTATACCTTATCATAACAGTGCCCATCTGACTGAGAAATAGCCCGGTATTATTAAACATCAGGGCACATCCTTGCATTATAACCTGCGATTAAGTGAAATACATTATGTATATATATTATTTTCTTTTTAATAGTAACAAATAAAATCTATATTTTCAATAGTAATACATTTTATCTTCATAGAAAAATAAAATACATTTAAAACTACAATATAAATTCCAAAATATATATATATTTTTCGTAAACCATTAAATTTCTCGCCCCTTTCGCTAGCTCGCGGACTCGTTATAATAATGAAAAGTTTACTTTTATCCGTAGACAAGATACATAAAGTTTGTTTTTATTCATACCCGTATCCATTTCAAATAATCGTTTCCAGACACCGTTATTTAGTTCTTTTAAAGAATAATCTACATAAAAAAGGCACTACCGTCAAAATGAAAGCTGAGATTTTCACGTGCTGAAGTAATTGTATTCTCTTCATTTCTATTTTGGTTGGCTGCTCACTGTTTTTTATGTAGCTTTTTATCGTTATTTTACGATTGTTTGGTTGGAAAGCCATAATATTTTATTGGATTACTCGATGTTATCAACAACTATTAGTCTAGATGTTTGTGAGGCACATTTGGGTTTATTGCTAACGGTTCAGCTTAATATTATATAAAGCATGTTTTTATTTACGTTAACAAAGATTATAACCTAAAATATGAACAAAAACTTCTAAAGGATAATTACGTTTTGTTGCAACTTCACACCTGTGGTCTTGTACAAAAAAATATTCCAAAACTATTTTTAAAATATTATTGAATTTATAGAGTTAATATTAGGTTTTAATAAAAAAAATTGACTTCCTTTCAGAGAAATTCTATTGTAATTCCGTAATGTTAATGATTTCCTAATCGCCTTTCAATTGAAAATAAATTGATATATTACGTTTTTTATTTCACTAATAGAAAAATTTAAAAGAAAACATGTATTTTCCCTTTAAATAGCTTACATTGCTTCTTTGACAAATCCTTGGATCTGATAGATCACAGAAAATCTCAAATAGAAAGTAGTGTAATCAAATCCTGTAGTAATGTCAATAAGAGTACTTTTAATTATGTAATTCTGATTACATATTTACATTTTAACTGTATAATAAACTGTATTTAAACTGTATATTAGTATTGTTTTTACAATTATTAGTTTCAGTTATCCCGACAGGCAATAGTTGACACATAACATTTGATGACCAAGTGGCGCTGTGGTTCAACGTCGGCTATTGTAACAGTCTCTGGTTTAAATTCGATACTGGAAAATATACATACGATAAAAACATCTAGGACAGGTATGTTGAAAAGAAACCTAAGCTTATGTAAGTCTATCAATTGTCTAGTTACCACAGTACAAGCTTTATATAGTTTGAGACTAGATGGCGTTATATGTAATTTTTCCTATGATAATTTAATACAAGCACTAAAACGTTGTACAATATAAAAAATAATATTACAGTTTTGAAACCAAAACTAAGATAAAGAGAAAAAATATTATCTTCATTTCCTCTCTTTGTTAGCTAATCGGAGCAGCGATTTATGATGCGTTACATTGTGTACAAAAAAACAGGGTAATTAAAACAGCGGGCGAGATAATGACAGCGGTAAAAGAGCTCTAAAACGCCTGTTCTATATACATTGCAGCCGATTAGGTCACCTCATATTTTGATAAGTTTTATTTAAAAGTATGCATATATCTTAAAAATACTGTATTTACACACATTTTAGGGCCCTTCTTGATAGAATTACATAGTCTTCATCATACTCAGAAGATTTTCATATAGAATATATTTTGTTATTGGAAAGTCACCTTTTTATGAAAATATCTTTTTCGATATTAATATAATAATAAAAACAATAATAAACTTTATTGAAACCTAAAATAAGGAGTACATAAGAAATCGAATACAAAAGAAACGAAAATAAAAGCGAAAACAATATTTTAAATATTTTATATGTTTAGTATATAACATATGTATAGTATAATTAATTTATTCCGATCAATATCCTATTTTTGCATGTTGCTATCAAACAAATATCGTCAGACTTAATTATAAACAGATAAAAATTTTACTAACTGTAAAACATGTATGCTTTATTAAAGACATCATGGTAAAAAATTTTAATATCTTCAATTAATATTGATACTATCCCTACTCTCTTCGTATAATAATAAAACTTCGTAAAATAAATTCTAATATGTATCGTATATTTAGAAATAGTAATTGCAATGCAAGTATAGATCCAAGTTGTTGTTCACGATATATAGTATATTTTAAAAATAAAGTTCACACATTTTATGTATTCTATTTGTTATTGTAACTTTATTGTAGAAATTACAACGTTTACCGCTGTGAGTTACGAGTTCTATATCACTGAAGTAGAAGCTGTACAAACAAGCAACATATGAACGAATGAAGTCAAACATTTCCTTGTTTTTCTTTCAAAACGTGACTGTTTCAAAAGCTATACTTTACAAGTGACCTGGTACGGACAGAGAGAAACTTGAATTCTATAAAAAATATTTTTAATAAAAATGTTGTTTTTTTACTTTTATACATACAAAATATATATATATAAAATTTTATGAAAATTTCAAAACAGATTCATTTAATTTGGAAGAAAGTTTTTTAATCTATAAATTAGTACATTTTATAGGTAGATAATAAAAATATTGTATTAATTGTAATTTTTAACTTATTTTTTTCATTCAATTTTTTGAATTAAAATTGAATTTTTTATTTTTATTATTTTCTAACCTTACCGAAACATAGACTTTTTGAAAGTACTTATCTCGTCAAAGGGTATTGCGAAACTAAATGGATTCAGCTTTTCGTTACTAAGTCTAAAAGCAGTTGACTTCGTGATATCTGAAAACGATACTAAATACCAACTGACCTATACCAGCTTGTTATGGTATTTTAGATTCTCTGCATTTAATGAAATTTCTTTGCCTCAGGTCCTGTTATAATTCTTTTACTTGAATTTCGGTATTCAGTGATTATATAGTGTTTATAAAATACATGAAATTTGCACAGGACTTTCGGTTGGCAAGGGATAACAAAGGATTAAGCCCCTAAAGGTATAATTAGGTGAAGAATGTAAAGCGAATTTTTGCTTGAGTTTCTGGAAATTTCTAATAAAAAAAGTTGAAAAACCTGTTTTGTACCTACATAGTAAACCACTTGGGTTTTTATTCGCTACGTGTACTTAATTGATTAACTTAGCTAATCTTACTAACTACATAATTCTGTGCAAATAAAAGAAGTTGAAAAATTTTCTTGAAATTACTTTTACTAGTAAACATTATCTACTTACTAGTGAAGTAACTATTGAATTTGATTGTAATTATTACTATGTATTCGTTAGTTATTATGTTTGTATTTCATGTCCTTCTTGATTTCTAAGTATTAACTAAGAAATACCAATTTTATATTTTAATACCTATTTAACAAGCATTTATAATCTTGCACTATTTTACAAATAAAGTAAGGACTGCCTAATTAAAATATAAGAAGAAATGGAAGTGTTAACTAAAAATATTTTATTTCTGGTTATTACATTTTTTATCACCGAAATATACCAAAATATACCATACATTTTATATAAAATGAACAACCAACCCATGTCACAATCATGACATTATATACAGCTTTCAACCCTACACTGGAAAAAAATATTTTATTGTAAGTCTAAGAACACAACATTATTTTGTGCTATTGTGATTGCATATCATCTTCAATACCACCATTGTTTCAGTATATATATATTATTATTTTATATATTTATCTTATCTTTATTGACCAGAAGGGTAAAAAATTTGAACATAATGCTACAAAATAATTCTTGACCACACAAAATAATAAAAAAAGAGAAATAGCGCGTTATCACTGGATTAGTACAATTTACAATTACTCTAAATTACGCGAACAATTAATTATACTTTGAGCGTATATAAACTAATATATACTTAAGTACTTTTATTATTACTATATCTTATTATATTATGCCCTTTTTTATGCCCGTTGCGTTCATACAAAATATCAGATGTTTGTTTTGCAGTTGTTGTTATCATATTCATGATAGATAAATAATCTACACATTTAAAAAATAATTACTGTGACTCTTTAGTAGAATAGAACCCAAAAGAGTACAAAAATTAACTTTTACTTAAGAATAAATGTATGTTTTATTCAGATCGGTTAAATAAACTTAATTTAACTCAAACTTTTCTCTTCTAGGAGTGGTAATTAAAAAATATGTCAAAAATATACAAAATATTTAATACAAGTTTATAACAACATATTAAAATGTAAAATAAATCTCTTCTAACGACTCGGAGTTTTCTATATTCATAAAACAAAAATCTTTTGCCATAAAGTGACTAAGATTTGGTGACATCGTACTTAAACACAAAGGAATCCTCACTTCCGATTGCGACATTCCGGAGTAATAAATTAAAGGACTAACGCATTGTTTGTCTCGGAGATGTCTTATTCAATGAATCAGTGGTGACTTTGTTATCTAATAACGCTTTGTGGAAGTTACATTTATCACTTACAAAAGATGTAAGATTTCTAAGAGCGAATTGTAATTACATAATTTTTATTATAAAGATTGATGTACCCACATCATAAAGGAAAGAAATAAAAGAAAAGACATAAATAATGATTATAATTTATATATAGTTTATCAGATATAAGAGTTTATTAATAGAGTCTGATATGTAATGAAAATAATTTTAGCTACGATCTTTGAATAACAGCTAATAAGTATTTTATTTTTATTTTAAATAACTTCACTGACAAGAAAACATATTTTTGTTTTGTTTCATATAATCTTTGTTTATCACTTGAAGTTGTAGTAATATTTTATTCCTACATAATCTAGATTCATGTGTAGAAAATTTAGTTTAAATTATTACATCTCATAATATCATTAAAATATAGCTATATTTTGGAGATTCAGAAATAAAGGTAAGTTAAAATAGCGTAGCGTATTCTCATTATTTATTTAAAATAGCGCAAGAGTATATTCGAATATAAAGCGTGGACGTTTCAAAAGTTCTTGCATTTTATATGTTAGCCGGCCGCAGATATTCCGTCGGGAAATTAGGCTTCATTACTGTGAGATGAAGTCACTCACTAAAAATGTAATATCCGAGTTAGCACCCTTCTGACGAGAGCCTTTTGCTGCCCCGCAGAAAATTGAGGTCTTTATTTAAGCATTATTATTATTTACAACGCCTTAAGGGACGCTCTGGGGAATATTTTTAGATTGAATTTATAAACTTTGAACAACTTTGAGAGTTTGTAACGGTTAGGATTGATACGAAATAAGTGCTGTATAAGTAAATGTAAAATTTTATATCCAAGTTTATTTAAATATTCAAACTTATTCAAACTAGTAACATTGTTAATACTTGTTCAGGTTGACTGATTTATCATAACATAGCCTAGATTTTTAGAGGTTATAAAATTTTAATTTTAATGGTATTTTTTGATGTAGGCAAAGTATTTAAGAATTTTCTCCTCTAAATCCTTTTAAAAAAGGGTAATTTGGGGTAAGGGTAATTTCAGCAATGTTAATTTTTACTAAGTAATTAAAATTAATATATTTCTGTTATTTATATTAAATATTATTATACTCCATGTAAGTTTTTTGTTAGAAATACTACTTTAACATAATTGTTTAAATAAAAAAGTATTCTGTAATACTTTTATTCCTTAAATATTTACTAATAATGTAAATTACTAACGCTAAAGAAGGTTCTTATAAACAGTTACATTTTACCTAGTCCAAAATATGAGCAATTTCGAACATAATCAAATCATATCATATCACCGTCAAATGGAAATATGTATTTCAAAATATGGAAAAAAACAGCGCAGACATTACAAAAATAATGAGAGCTAGACGTATTTCAAGATATGAATATAGGAACAGGATGTTGCAGACAAAAAAGTGGCGACAACCTTAGGATGTTACAAATTAAGACAGTGTATCATTTTATATTGTGATAACAATATAATTTTATATACAATTACATTTAAACATTATCAATATTAAATCAAAAGCAAGACAAGTTTATCAAACAAAAGAAAATCTATAATTTAAATCTTCTAAAACTTATCTTTTGTGAAAACATTGATTATTATTTTAATAATATTCACCTACAAATACTAAAGTCAAGGTCAAAATATGTTACTTAAATTTTGCTATGAAGTGTTAGATTAGAATCCCTTTTAACCGTGTAAATAGAGTTACACGGTTAAAAGAGAGATTTATGAAGTAAATAAGTAGTAGTAGTAGTAGTAGTAGTAAGTAAATTAAACATGGGAGAAAACTATAACCAAAGACAAAGACTTATACTTACGATCGGTTTTAAATAATTTATAGTTTTCGTATTTCCAAAAGAGTGTTATATTTTAAATAGTAGGGATTGCTTTTGCCATAACTTATTAAATTTGGAGAGTCTTAATTGAAAAACAATTTTAACACAAGAGATAAATAAAACTAATTTACAATCAAGAATCACTTCTTACATTAAATTAGTTTCAAAATATTGCAGACCAATAACCCTATTTTTTAAATATTATCAAAAATTATTAGGCAATTTTGCACAAATTATTATACAACAATCTACAATAAATATTTTAAAAGCAATAAATTATAGTTTTCCAAAATTAATAATTAGTACTTTGATGAAAAGATTTATTTACATTTCGTTTTCATATCCAATTATTTAATTTTATATAATGTATAATCAATTATAGTATTGAATTATACTATCATCGCCTCATCTAGCCAAGCTATTTTTGGAAGATTTCCGTCAATATAATGCGGGTTATAAAGTTAAATTTGTTTAGACACAAGTGTGGTCGATATCCAATAAAGTGAATTTTGATTGCCCGAGTTTAAATTTGTAAATCGTATTGGATCTTAAATGTGTAACAGATAATTTTAGAACTATTAAAACTTAACAGTTTGTATTTAATGCGTCTGGAGATTGACTTACGTGGAAAATATAAATAACACTTACCTACTTTTTTAATTTATGAGTTATTTATCTTTCAGATTATGCCTATGGTTTCTGAACATTCATTTTGAGTTGTTTTAGTTGAATTATTTATATATATATAGGCAATTTTTTTTAATGTTTCATATAATATTAATCATTATAATATTATTTCGATTTCTGAATTTTTTGATAATCTTCTAAGGATATTTGTGAATAGTTTCTAATCATGGATCTATTATGGAGTTTTGGCAAAGTGCCGAGTCCTGCTTCTATAGCAACTTAATATTATCGTCATTAATCTTCTGTCAATAGTTCATGACTTATAAAACCTAACTTTGTGCCGAATTAGGTAGATAGTGATAGAGCTTTATTAATTGATATTTAGCAGTTTTTAGACTGTTATAGAAAATAATTAAATAATATAAGTAGATCAGAAAATATGAATATCATAGTTAGCAGAGTATCTAAACCGCTAGAGTTTGTTTTAACATCCATAAAAAATTAAATAATGTATTGTGCATATATTTGCAGTCACTTAGAATATGCCCAGATATGGAATCTGTGTTCTAATGTCTACATCGCGCTCTTAGAAAACGTACAAAAAAGGTTTTTGCTATATTTACACTTTCGTAGATATTCTTGCCTGATTGTAACGTAATACGTATAATCTTCTTCCATTAATACGCCGAGGAATTTGTAATTTGAAGAAAGTGGCAAATGGCAAGATGGACTGTTCGGAATTTGTAAGACTTTGTACAAATACAGGTATTTTAGAAATCCTTTCCTACTTGACATACCGTTTGAAAATAGTAACTGTGGTAAAAATTTGTTTATGATCAGGGTCAGTAGAAATTTCAATGCATTAGTAAGAAAAGCTGACATTGATTTATTTTGTACGACACGAGTACATTGTACGTTAACGGTTAATAAATGCCATGTATTTTGAAAGTTTTTTAGGTTCATAATATAAATAAAATGATCATATTATAATTTTTTTGTTTAAGTTTGAAATTTTTAGTTTTTGCTTTAAAAAGTTGGTATTAGATATTATATTATATTTATCAGTGGAAACTTGTAATTGGCCTTAAGAAACTACATAACCACTACCTATTCTATATAAATAAATAAATTGTAAAAATGAATTAAAATTAACTAAATTAATTGAAATAGCTTTAACATTAGTTGAATTATGGAACAATTAATAAGTATTTATGGTTTTGAATAGATGAAAGCACAAAATAATAATTTAAGGTATTTCATTTCAGAGATTACAATAGAACATTTAGATCGGGTATCAATTTGTAGTTAAATGTTTTTTATTAGTGATAGTCAACCGATGAAAGTTAGAAATTTAGAATTAAAAGAGTAACTCCATTACATATTTTAATTTTATTTTCTGTTTGTTTAATATGTAACTACGCTGGTATCGATTTAAATAAAATTAAAAAATATATTATTAGTAACTAAATAGTAATGACTCAAGAAAGAATACGTAATTAATGTTATTTAATCAATATTCGATCATCCGATACAATATTAATCATAGAGACATTTAAAATGGGCTCATAAAATTAATGGTCCAAAATACAAACGGCAACAGCTGTTTTTTATTTATTCGCGGTCTCGATTTTAATTACTTCCGACGTCGGTCGACATCGGATCCCTGACGGCACGGCATGAATAAACAAAACGAGTATATTACCAATGTATTGTCTGGGGAAATATGCTTAACCAACACAGAATAAATAACATTTAACTATTTTATAAAAATAGTTGAGAGTTTTTTTAGTATTTATATATTCTATTTTTAAAAATTCCTTGTCAATGTTATGGAAAGTATATTGAATTAAAATTAATCCCTTATCAATGTTTTTGAGGTCAAAGGAGGTGTTATGCAACTTGATGGTAATATAATATATATAAAACGTTAAAATTATTTAATATTGAACTCTTATCGAATATAATCAGTCAGTTGAGAGTCGATCGTAAGCTTTGGGATTAAGGCTTTCCTTGATTATAAGAAATACCTTTTTCTTTGATCAAAGGTTTATCAGATATCGGATTTATTTATTGCTGTCACGCAAAATACGGTTATATTCACCTGCGGTCTCCAAGCGGATTATACTTGTCATCTATAAAATCTCTTAGAAGATATTTTATTATTTATTTCATACTTTTGCATTTTCTTAAAAATAAATTTCTTGCAATACATACAATTTAATGAAAATGTTATCTACTCGTATCACAAAAACTTGGTATTTCAAAATAAATACAGACCTTGTAAATAATATTGGATTTTGTAGAAGATATTATAATATATTTATTTATTTTAAACGATGCATTTTTATAAAAGAACATGAAGAAAATGTAATGCAAAGATATTTTTTTTTTTTTTTTTTTTTTTTTTTAATTATGATATATTCACCATAGACTTGTAGTCCATGCCATTTTTAATTTGTTTTATAATTATTATTTTGATTTCTTTTTTTTTGAGATTTTTGCCTGTGTATTCAGGCACAAGAATTACTTTAATAAATACATAAATAAATATTCTATTCAGTTGGTTAATTTTGTTATGACCTTCTGGTCTTGGTTGTGTATTGCTAATTTCAAGTTGTAATCATTTATTGTCTTGTCCGTATTAACAATGCTGTCTTTGATGAACCTATGTAAAGATATTAAAATGAATTCCTTTTATATTTCAAATTTTATTATTTAGTAATCCTATGAACAAAACTTATTATGTGTTACTGTTATATATTTTGTATTTTCATGGTTTTGAAATTGCCAATAACCTATAATGTAACATTACACTGTTATATTACAAGACTGTTTTGAGTATACGTATTATGTTAATAAATTTCTTGAGAAGGCACAAGAAAATAATATTTATTTCAACTTATATATAATATATATAATTATATATATATATATATATATATATATATATTAAGTGATCTCTTTAGATATGGTTGGTTGTTGGGAATAAAACTCAGATATGCAACATTATAATTGTCACGTCTAGACACATGGCGCTATTACAAGCACTTGATTTCAGATTTTTGGTAGACTAACTAACAAAATAAAAAATATGATTACATTTTTCTGTTTTTAACAGAAGACGATTATTCGTTCAAAGTTAACAAATATTTCTAAAAAAGACGTCAGCGAAAATAGTAATTATTAAAAAGAAATTTATTAATTTTTGTTATCTATAATATCTTATATGGTTCTCTACAGTTTATAGTTTTAAATATTATTCCATTAACGCCATTGCAATACAGCTTATCGAATTTGATTATTCCTTTACGCAGTGTAATTAAATTTGCAAAAAAATTACAACACGAATTATTACTAAAAGAATAATACGAAATTGTCTTTATAGAAAGACTATAACAAATAAAATTTGTCATATTGTTTTGTGTTGTTCTGTAAACTTTATTTAGCTGTAAAAAGAAAATAACAACAGTTAGTCATGCGATCTGAAATAAATAAAATACAAATCTTCCAAGCAAGTTTGTAACGTGAATAATGTTTGAATCAGTCCTGCATTGTGATGTTTATTGTGGTAGTATTCATGCTTTGTTTGTATTTGCATCTACAAGTTTTATTTTATCCACACGGCTAAAATCTGATTATAATGAATAAGATTGTACATTTTCAATCCCAATATGTAATGTATGTGAGATAAGCTTATAAAAACGTTTATAAATACTGTTTTTTTTTCACTTATATTTATTTGGTACATATACCAGTATGTTATAAAAATTTCTAGTAAAATTGCTTTAGGTTTTTATGAATATTACAGATACCAGATTTCCTTGGTTTAATTACTTAATTTTCTTAATTACTTAATCTATATATAACGTATATTTAGATCTGTTGCTATAAAGGACATGGCGAGCACTTAAATATGGTAAGTAAGTAAATGAGAAAAGATCAAATACTTACTCGAGAAATGAACAATATTTGAAACTGCGTTTATAAGATAAGTTAGTTTGATACCAGTTGTCTGCTTATTGCAAAACTTTAATTCCAAGTTTTGGCTCGAACTTTAAATATTTGGCAAGATCACTTAAAAAGATTTTGCTTATAGTCACTTTAATATAGCATATCTAATTTTGTTAAAGTAATGTATTAAATTTGTTATCTAGTTCCGTTTTTAGAACCATAAAAATGTCGTATAACATAAAATATGAAACATTTACCGGTAACCGTCCAAAATCCCGCACCATATTGCGGTCCCTTGGTCAAGCATGTTCTGCAAGTTAATGATGTTTACTGGTACAGGTGTGACCTAAAGTTTTGAACTATGTGTATAAAATCATCGAATAATATTTTTTTATTATTTGTTCTTATTACAATTGAAAATCAAAATGCATCATTGATTACATTTACTTTAAAAGATATATTAAAAAAAGGTGTTGGCTAAATGTAAAATATAATCTTTAAATTATGCTTGTCATGTCTATAAAAAAATATTTGAATACCATTTACAATAAAAACTTAATATTGTACTACCAGAGTAAAAAAATAAGAAATGTATATATAATCACTACAAAGTAAAAAATAACTTTTTTGCTCGTTGTACATACGACACGACGGGAAAGGAAAATTCACCTGTTCGTATGAGTAGCCACAGTCCCATTATTGAACGGGTCCAACAACATAGTATGAGATTATTATTGAATATTTCCGTAATGTATATAAAATTAAATATATTGTAAAGATATCAATATATACATATTCATATCTTAATAAATAGTACTATTGCGATAATGGAGACAATTGAATTTATTTTTTAAACTGCTTCCAATTACTAGTGAAACCACAAAATCACTGGACTTTTAATGTATACCTAACATATAAGTGATCTCCGCCAATTTACTCATCACGATATATCTGTAACCACCAAAAATAGTTTCTTTTATACCACGTGAAGTCGGCGGAGGACATTTAGTAATGTATATACATAGTTTATAGTAGTAATAATAAAATATGATAGTTATAGCCGCAACGTTATCAGACAAAAAAAAAAGTAAACATATTAAAGTTAAAATTATAATATTAAAATAAACTCGTTTCAAGGTTTGAACCTACATATCTTTGTTGTTTGTATTTCAGATGTTTTCGGTAATCACGATCACGAAAAAAAAACGAGTGTAGATAATTAGACGAATATTCTGTTATCTACCCTCAACTATGTCTTAATTTTCGGATATAGAATTCGTAAGCATATGTGCCTTCTACATCTATTTGTTAGTTCAGATTTATTGAATACTGTACTCTCCTTTACTGTAATAAATATGTTTTATGTTGACATAGCGTTCTGTATGTGTGAAACACTGAGATAAAGTTAAAGGTTCAATATTATACTGGAGATAAAAACGTATAAATACCCTGATACCAAGTCAATACATACCCGCCATTACATTAAATCATACAAAAGTTAGGACAAATTGAACAATTTATAAACCAAAAACAATATATATAATAATAGTGAGCCAATTCTTGAGACTACGAATGAGTTTCTTTTCTCTATTTTTTCTGAGAGAACATTTCTTTTCAAAATCGAATATATACAAATGTTATCATCGATATGCCCTTACCATGCCCTTATCCGGTCGATACAATTCCTTCCTTCTTTTTCTATAACACGTCATCTCAGTAAAACAAACTTCTTCACCATATTCCTTTTCACCAACTCCATCACCTTCTTTTTCGGTTGCCTTCTCCTTCTATAGCAATCCACATTTATATTCGAAATATTTTTCGTTACATATATTTTATCAATCCATTACACCTAATGACAAATATGAGGATTAACAAACATTCGTAATATCATAAATAAGGCTATATTATTATAAATTATTATTTGTTAAATATCTGAAAATAATTTAAAAGAAATGTATTTTATAATTTTTTTAGATTTTTAGAATATCTACATAAGTTGTGAGTATTTGTTTGTTTGTTTTCTATTGTGCTACCTTGTTTTCTGTATTTTATTTTTTGGTTGACTGGTAGAGAATGCTTTAGCATTTAGTCCGCCACTTGTATAATTTTTTGTTGTACATTAAAGTTTTAAATAAATAAATAAATTACCTAATTATAAAAAAGAAAACGCATGTCAAACAATTAAGTGCAAGTCACGGCGTGTAGTAAATCAATGGAAACATGTTTGTGCTAACATCTTGACAACAATGGTTTAATAATTACCCTCAAAATTAATTCAATTTAAAACGTATTTTATACAAGTTAATAAAAAAAATTTTAAAGTTTGCCAAGTTTCATCTAAATACGAGAACATTAAATTATGCAATGAAATGTGCAATATCATGAACTTCAAGTAAAATATTTTGTGAATTTGTACATCTTGTAATATATACGTTATTACGTAAATATTTAAGTTTACATAGAAGAAATATTGTTTTATTATTAATATAATACATTTTTATTTTAAACGGTTTTTTAATAGACAATAATTTATAATGATTAATATTTTTTTTTATAAGATTGAAATGAACACTAACAGTTTACAAAGTTTTTAAATTATTAAAATATCTAGCTTATAAAATTTTTTATTAATTATAACTTTCTAAGCAGTTCTGGCTAAAACTTATAAATTTACTTATCTGTAAATGAAAATATTTTTTGTTTTGATACTTTTTATTTAATTAATTTTACATGTTTATGTTTCCTTAAAATTATTTACAATTATAATAATTGAAAGCATAAGATAAGGCTACATTTTTTTAGTGCAATCGTCATATAAGATACTAGACTCTGCCTGCAGTGTCACTTATTCCTCAACAGCAAGCTTTATCAGCCTATATTTCTGACTTCCCCCACCATAAATATATATACGTATAATCGCACTATTTTAGTATCGTGTCTTTACTTTCATACCGTAATAACTTTAAAATAATTATTTTAATGTTATACTGTAAAAAGTAATTTTATCCCCTATCGGAATTGAATGGAATGGAAACAGTAATTTTGAAAATCAATATATTAATAATATTTTTATACATATATCATAACCAACTTTCGCCTTTGTAGCATATTATAAATATTTATTTGTTCACATTTTATATATATTTCAGTATTCGTATTTGTTCAGAGGTTTTTGTGTAAAAAAAACTACTTAACACAAACAAACATACATAACATCCTCACAAACGTTTGTATTTTAGTATCAAAAGAATATAACAATTTTTATCTGTAAAGATTTCAGAATACGTATAATCACTCTGAATTTTTTCAATCGATATAGAGCCAAAGTTGTACGTTTTATTAATCTAGGGTTTGATAAAGGTTGCCATTCCACTGGGAATTAACATTTGCACGAACCGCGATAAATAAGTTTGCTGTACCTACTAATTGAAAAAGTATTTTACTACAATAAATAATCAATGTTATTTATTAATTGGAAATATATTTTGTTTATTTTCATTTATTATCGGATATTTTAGCAACATAGATAACGAAGTAACTATTATAATATTTTTATTTATTAAGATTTAGAATTATTCTGAGAATCTATAATTGAATGTTTAAGGAGATGATTTTGATTTACTATATATTTAAAACAAACTGTGTATATATCGTTACTTTATTTTATATTGTATTCATTGCTTGCTGTGCTCACGCAGAATAGTTTTATTAAAAGAAAAGTTGACTAAGTTACTCCTTATAAGATCAGCCATCCGCCAGTAAAGCCAGTAAAAGTCCAGGTAAAATCGGTCCAGTCGTTTCAGGTATTATCAAAAAACAAACAGACAGAGAAAATATTTAAAAAAAGATATGTTTATGTAAGGATATAAATACGACCAGACACGTCAATATTATTTATATCTACAGATAGATTTATTTATCAAGTTCCAAAAAACTTATACACATATAGAATTAATAAAAGAAAACATTGAAAACACTATATTTAAAAATTATACAATCATTTTAAATTTTAGCGTTTTACTATAGACTTCTGATTCTCTAAGTATTATTAAACGATTTTTTTTTAAAGAAATTACATTGAATTCGAATTAAAGATATACATTTTTAGGACTGACTTCCTTCATTTTATTTGAGAGAAATATTATTTACGCTCCACGCGCTATTTAAATTATACAAGTTAAGACCTTTGTAAATATGTATAATAATTAAGAAATCCCAAATTCCAGAGGTAACAGATTGGTCCCGGACATCAAAAGTCTTATCCATATCGATTAACCTTTATTTATATATTTCATAAATGCAAACTGTCTTAAGTGAAAAACGAAAATCGAAAATAGAAATACTCAGACCCAGTATACTGTTACTTGGCGAAGCATTGAAAGGAGTAAGCTCTCAAAAAGCCGCGATACTACAAATAAGGTTTCCTTAGTAGTAAATGCACAAACTTGTGTCTTTTGGAGATTAAACTAAACGACGTTCAGCTTACCCCATTCTGAGACCATCCCTGGTCTGTACAAGTCACAGGTTTATTTTGGTGTTTATTGATGTTTTTCCAAGATAGCCCTGCATGGCCAGAATATACCGCATCTACAGTGCAAGATTAATATCATTGCTGTGCAGGAAAAACATAGTTCAAGAATGAGAAGGCTAGTGATCCATTTATATAAACTCTCGATATGCCCATAGGAAGAAAGCTTCGAATAAAGACCTTGTGCTAATGCGATAAAAAGCTTTCACTATATCCAAACTTACTGGGAGAACTAACGTTCAAGGAAAATAAAGACAACCAAAAAGAGTGCACAAGAGATCGGCCCAAGAGATCGTGTATCGCGTATCGCCTTTTATATTTACTGAGGGCAAACAATGAATCAACAAAAACAAGAAAACGGCTCCTAGCTCAACTCTAAATGTGGACGTTTGCAATGTTATAAGCAACGGTACTTAATTTTAACCTAAACGCCTTCCACTATCTCCTGGGACTATCGCCTTGTTGTTTTTGAATGAGATGCAGATATCTCAACCTAGCGATCTAGCGTATCCCGGGTATAAACTAGAACATCATTTTGTACCACACGCCCGGGTATCTGTGTTTATAATGAAGAATATCACTTACTGTTGCCTCGAGATTTTCGTAGGTCGGATTGGACCTGCCTGCGCGTAAATATGAACGATCACGTTAAGGCAAATCTTGGGCACTCTTTTATACCAAAAATGTAAACCATGTAACCGACCAACAAACATAAGCCCACGGCTTAGTTAGTTGAAATTAGTCTAAATTACTCCATATAACATGAACTATACGACGGTCAAAGTCCTGTTAAATTCAGCTCAGCCATTTCAGAGATTAGTAGGAACAAATAGACACACGGACAAAAAAATTTTAAATTGTTTTTTTTTTATGTAAGCGCTATACTTAAATATCTATTTAGTAAAAAAGCTGTTAAGTTGGAATTACAAATAAACACTTAATTTTTTTCTATAGGTATAATAAAAGCAATATTGATATTATGGCTATATGGCATATTAATAATTATTCATCTATTAGTAGTTTAAAATAATAATGATGCGATATCGCAAAGTAAATGAACTTCAATGGTATTTAACTTAACTTAACTGTTGATATGAGAATAGACAACAATAATACATATAGATGGAAATGATAGACGTAAATGATATCATTAGGAGGGTCAAAGCATTGCGTCAAAGGTTTTTCTTTTCAAAGCGTGGAGGTATTATTAACGTCATTATTCCTCATCCACGCCCATAAAACATTAGCCTTATCCGGGATAAAATATATTTTTAACTTCCGAATTGCTTTAATAATTATGACTTCCTGCAGATGCGGTGTAACTAAAGACTATAGTATTTTCCTCTCATGTAATTGTTTCGTATCTATATCTAAATTGAAGAGTATTTTAGTAATACAAAAACAAAGTTTTAGAATGAAATCTTAGTAAAAGAACGGAATATAATTTGCGCATAATTACTTTTACTATTTATTGTAGAATAAATATATCTATAATATTTTTATTACAGATAAATCATTGTTTCATGACATTATTAATGATGATAAGATTTTTATTGGCAATTTAATTAAGAATAGACTGGCGTCGCTTAAGGTTATTAAGGAAAACAATCAACACGAATATTATCTTTTATTTAGAGTAAAAATATGTAAAATTATTTTTGATTATATATGTAATATGAATAAAGTATTAGAAATTGTATATTTCTTTTTTATTTTCTTTACCTTTCCCTGATGAAATGGAATATATGTATAGACATTACAATATATAGATATTGTCAATATATGTATTATATTGTTGTAAATATATATTATATTGCGAGTAATAAAAATAATGTTTAAAATCATTCCCATTTTGGTAATTGACAAAAATTTATAATTTTGACAATTACAGACAATATATATATATATATATATATATATATATATATATATATTGTCTGTAATTATATATATATATATATTAATATATATATATATAAATAAATACCTACAACTACACATTTAATATATAATTATATTTAACTAATTTAATATATAATCCACTTTCTTTGAACATTAAGAGCATGTCTTTGCGTAGGCTACTACAGGTAGGTAAATTTTCTTGACTTGTCAACACCTTCCTACAACGAGCAACAAAGTTGTGCTTAATAGTACTTTATAACTTTAATTCTGGTATAATATTTTATTACATTATAATAAGAATAAAGGAAGTTTGGTAAAATATTTTAGATATAAGTATGATGATATATTTACAAAATATAAATAAACAACAAAATAGACTTCAACTTATAAAATATATGTATTATATAAACAATTACACATAGTATATAATTGTCATTTTTTATTACAATACTAGTTTTTACCAAGTGGTAAGCTTTAGGTCGTACCTGTACCAGCAAACATCATTGACTTGCAGAACACACTTGACCAAAGGGACCGCAATATGGCCTGGGATTTGGGACGGCTAGTATTAATATGGCACATTTTCAGTTACTCGAGAAAATTTTTGGCATAAATATCGGTGTTTTAGGATTATCATAAAAATGTAAAAGATTTGCTTTTAACAAAGCATGTGTCAATTTAGTAAAATGTATTACATCATTTTATTTTGTAATAAAAGTAATCTTAATTACTTCTTATAAAATCTGTTATCCGCCAATAAATGTTGTATGAAAATAGATCCAGCAGTTTTAGAGATTAGCTGGAACAAAAAGACACACAGAAAAAAATAAATAAAAATATGTAAGTACTGTATATACTCTAGTAAGAAGCTGTTAATTTGGAATTACAAATAGACGTTTTAATTTTATTTATATCTATAGATGTATAGATTTATTTTAGAAATATTAAAGTGAATTTTAGTTATAAAATTTGTTTAAATAATAAAAACAGATGATACATGACTTTACTCTGTTGTAAAAACGACACATCACTCAATCTAAACACATTATTCCATTTCATGTTTTAAAGATTAGGAGTAATTTGAAGGTCTACCTGGAATGCAAATATGAATTATACAATATAAATAGGATACTAAAGGTAGGAATGGAGAGAGAGAGAGAGAGAGCTAACCGGCTCTACCATCATTAGAACAAAAATAAAAAGTTACTTAGGACAGTTTCTACTGTAATACTACCTATTTACCATAGCCTTTGTACTAATTGTAAAAAAAATGATTAGTAACTACACTTGATATTAATAATATATTTGTATTTTATTTTTGTTTAAAATAAGTATTAAGTAAATAATTATTTGTTCAATTTATTATTTCAAAATGCTATTTTATATTGCAATTATTGTACAAGAATCGACGATTTAATTGTAAAGTAAATAACGCTGTTCAAGTTACTTGCATTTCAAAGCTATTAATTTTATAGCATAGTAATTTAATTAACAAAGTATAAATATTCAAATTCTCCTTTAACTTAATAAATATGCTAATTTTATTTCTTGGTATTTTTATTAAACTTAATTCAACAAAGATGATTTACTACTTACTTAATGAAATTAATAATAAAATTTTGATTTCATACCTAATATCCATCAGTATTGTTTCAAAACAAGTACCACAATCCTCTTGAAGTGATTCATATTGTCATAATGATCAGGAAGATTTTTAATCCACAAACAAATTACTAGTTATTTAATATAAAAATGAAAAAATATAAAAATAAAGAAATAAAACTAACCATTATCATCCAATTTTTTTTTTGAGTTTTGTCTAACAGCCCAGAGATAAACGCTCAAAGCCTCTGAAACAAATATACAGAGAGCTTATATTTTTATATCTTTTAAAATAAATTTAAACCTTACAGTTATATTCTTTATTTTATTTTAAAAATATATATTAACAGGATAACAATAGTCAGTACTAAAATATAATTATTGAAATTTGATAAATATATATATAAATGTACATGTTCATTTTAAATTCAAATTCAGACTAATTAATAACAACTGTGTCAATTGTTTTATGTTATATATTAATGATTATAACAAAACCCCATCCGACTATAATTTGTACTTTGAATTACATAATATTTTATTCCTTAAAAGAAACTATTTTCAAGTTCATTTTGGTTTGAATGAAAATATAAATTACTGATTGTTAACTTTACTAATTAATAATTTCTTATCGTTTCATTGACGTTCATATATTATGTTGAAGATAAAATAAAACACTATACTGAAATATTTAGGTTATCTATGTTTATTGTAATGTAAATATATTATTCATGAAAATCACAAAAGCTAAGTTTGCTAACTTTCAGAATCAGCATAAATAATGGTTTTATTCGTGCAAATTCGGTACTTTTCACAAAAAAACAATTGTACTGACTTTTATAATAAAAAAATGTATAGATATGAATAAATTTTGTGGATATGAAAAAATATGTATTTATTGGCATACATAATGAAGTAATATTTATGTTGAGTTTTTTTTTCACTTTAGAAAATATTAAATAACTATTTGCTATTTTTTATATAAAAATGTTATTCCGGTTACAACTCCAGAAGTGTATTGACATGTGTCCGAGTGAGTGTTCACCTGAGTTACATAGAGTGTTCGCGATGGATTGAAATAGAAAACATACCACCAAAGTTAGATATTTTATTTGTAATTGTCAATGTCCCATCCCACGAAAAGTGGATTATTTAGAAATCTAGTTTTAATAATTTTTTATCAGTTAATCAGTAAGATAATCACATAAATTTTTCCAATAAATAACATCCCCTTGAGCTGCTTTGTCTTGACACGATATACTGAAAGTTAAAGAAACACAAATATACCATAACGATGTTTCGTTTATTGTTAGTCATTTAATCATGTTCTCGTTTTCAATAAATATATATTAAATATTATCGAGGTTTGCTGAAACATAAAATGATATGAAATCGCCTATATGTTTTTTAAAATTAGCTTTACAGCCATCATTTAATTTAATGATTCAATTTCCTGATTAAAACATTTGTCGCTATGAATATTCATTGAATAATAGAATAATATAGTATTGAAATAGTTATTACATATTTGTATAAAACTAGAAAATTATGTTAATTAGTAGAGATGCACTTTCATAAAAGTATCCTGATATATACATGATACAATAAATAAAAAATATATATAAAACAAATATTAAATACTAAGTTAAAAAAATCTAACGCTTATTTAATAATAGTGTATTGAATGATTTTATTAATAACTATCTGTACGCACGACATCGTTAAAGCGGAATAATTTTTTTAAATAAAAATAGCTTAATCAAGTACCAATATAAGTCAAGTTAAGTGTACATTATCACGGTTATCTATTGCATTTATGATATAGCAATTTAAAGCAATTAAACTATTGCTTAAGCTTAAATATTGAAGCTCAGTTTCAAAACCATTTTATGTAAAAAAATAAATATTTAATTCAACTACAATCAAATTTGTTTAATTTTGTATGTGTTATCCGTTACTTTTGCTATGAAATCCTATAAGAAATGCTTTGTAAATAATTGTTAAAGCGGACATGAAATAAATCTCTTAGTGAGATATATATCTTCAGCATTTCCAAATTCCGTAAAATCACTACTATAAATGTTTTTCATGAAAATTCTCATTTGGCTTGCGATAGTCATATTTAATAAATGTAAGGCTATATTTCAGTGCTCAAGCTCTTTTATGTCTCCGTATTGATGTAACTAAATATTTGTATTTTCACTAATTTGAATGCTTACTGAATATGAGTCTGTTGCAACTGACGATCCACCAATATTAACTCTCATCTCTGGACCTTATATTTTACTTTCTATTGAGCTTAAGTTTCCAGAAAAGAAATAATAAAACCAAACCACTTCTGGTCCACCTCCAGTATCAAATCAAAGTACTTTGTTGATATTGCTTGGTCGCTGTACAGTGTTGGGGATATGAAGAACCTCATTTTTGAATATAGCCTACATTTTCGACCTTTTCAAAGTCATAGCAATATCGATGTTGATAAACAAAAATAACGCTGTAAATACTTTTAAAAATTAGATAGACAGAAAGAAAGAAAAAGTTATTCAATTTATTGTTTACATAAAAATAAAAGATAATTTTGAACAAATAAATAAAGTATAAAACAAAATAATATTAAGTCACAAAAATATAGAATTCAGAAAATACAAACAGAAACAATAACTGACACCGGCAGGTTTAACACTGTAAGTTCTTAGTGTTATGAGTATATGTATCTGAAAAGGTACTAAGTTTAATATAATTGTCAAAGAAAAACGGAAACAATAATAAAATCATCCTTAGTTATATAAATTTACTATGCTAAAATAAAAACTATAAATTCGTGTTATATATTATAGTTTGTGATTTCTATAAAAGATGACATAACGCAAATAAAATGTTGTTAAATTTGTTTAGGTACATTAATTATTTTTTTAAGAAAATATGAAATGTAAAAAAGAAACGCGGGCACGACTCGAACCTGAGACTGGTGAGATATGTATATCTTCTTAAAAATTTATACAGTAACCTAAAAATTACATAAAAGACGAAGAGATAAGTGATTATAAAACCATCGTATTCAATTAACCAGTCAGACAAATTCGGTTGTCATATAACTTTGATTCACGCCAAGGTTTTGTGGAGAGAGCTATTTATACCCGCAAGATATAAATATCTTGCGGGTTTAAAAATAACATAGGAAAAAGTGACAAATACCCAATTTCCTTTGTGGTATTGAGTGATTACAAAGAACAACCCAAATTTTCTTACAAAATTTGACAACCAAGTAAAGTGCGTTTATCTTTTTATTTTATCTTAACTGTTTTTTTATGAATGAAAGAACAAATTACTTTAAATAGAATACTATATATATGGGCACTCGATAAATGGGAGCAACAGAGAATCCTTAAAAAATGATTTTATTATCACTTATTTAAAAAAACAAAACAGAAAGGATTAATAACATTTTAAAACTAAGGTCTAAGAAATATTAAATTATATATTTCACAACGATTTTAAGAACTAATATATTTATATTATTGGAATACAATTTATCTTTATTGTAAACTTTTTAAAGTAGAAATGTGGAAATAATATTATTAATAAAATTTCAAGAATTTATTTGTTGTCTTTGCACTCATCACGAATTTTATTGAAATGAAGTTCATGAATAAAAGTAATCTTTATTTCACCTTTATCGAAGTACTCAATCAGAAAATATTTTACTTATATTACCATGTTCAAAGTATTGTGAGCGATTAACTTAACCTAACCTAAACGTATATTTATCACTAATGCTATTATTTCAACATTATTATAATACTGTAATATTTTAAATATATATATATATATATAAACATCCTCCATAAAAAGCAATTAAATATTAATGTTGTATATAATAAAAGGAAAAAGAACCTGGCGTTAATTAAAATAAATGTAAAAAATGGTGGTTACTGTATAAGATAAAAATTATTATTTTGTGGTTCTTAAAATTAAAACTGACAATTATGAACCTACGTTTCCTTAAAATCGATCCGTTATTTAAAGTTGATACAATTATTATTATTGATTTTAACTTTTATATAATATTACAATTACTCTTTATTTATACATACAACAGATTAGACATAAATAAAGTTGTTATTTCTACTGTTATTTCCTCTTCCATCATATAATATGATAACTCCTTCCACAAACTATATATTTATTTTTTATTAAAAAGTCTATGACGTAATTTACCTTTTCGTTTCACGATAGCTGTTATTTAATAGCGTCATTTGTGTTGCGGATCCGCATTTACATAAAGTAATGTTAAAACGTACTCTACATCAAAGTGTTATTCAAAAGGTGTTTGGAACATCAATATAAAGATTCTCGGGGAATTTATTATTCAATATTTTTTTGGAAAATATCAATTGTGATTTCTTTAGGTATAATGTCCGCAAATTGAATCAGAATATACGTAAAATAATAAAAAAAATTGGTTTTCGCGTTAAGGTGTACCAATTCTTATTCATTTATGTATAAGGAAATAATATCCCATAATGTGAAAAGAAAAATCTTATTTGACCTGACTAATTTGAACTAGAGGAAGGCTACTCGTAAATTGGCCCTAAGAAATAGAATTTACAGCTTCCATATGAAGCTAATGAAATTTAAAAACAGTGAGTACTGTTCCTTAGATTTCGAAGAGAAAAGATCTCGTAAATGTGATATAATATTTTATTTAATTCTAATTTATTTTATTTTTTAATATCTTTTATTTTTTAATATATTTGGTTACAGCTAAAACGTTTTTACGAAGTCTGGAAGAAACTAGCTAATTTATACTATAATACTCTAAATTTAATTATTTCATATGCTTTATATTTATTATATCACAATTATATTTTAAGTATAAACCTAAAAACATTCATAAAGTTATTATTTCATTAATTTTAATTTATATTGAATTTGGATATCTATAAGATGTTATTTAGAATAAAGCAAACGTGCAATTGTATACATAATAATAAACATAATTTTAATTAAATATATTTTATTTAAATGTTTATTATAACAGATTTCGTTTTAAACCGAACAAATAATATTTATTAACAAATATAATTATCATATTTTACAAAATTTTACCCATACTAACATATTATAATTTTAGAATAATAATAAATTAAGTACCAAAAAGTTTCTAATACTTACAACGAAGGCTTAAATAAAGGACTGACAAAGCTAAACCTAATAATTAGAGTGGGAGTACGAAAGTTGCCAAAATGATAATTTAACAATATCTGGTTTAACGAAAGACCTCGTTATCTGTGGCCGGTATATTAACCGAGTGCTGGTACTTTGGGATTACTGGAATCCAAGAGCTCTTTGCTCGTAATAGAGATAACTAAAAGAAAGGAACCCTGAATTATTCTTTGTTGGAAACGAAAAATAAAAATGACGTACATTAAAACTATCTATTTATAAATCATAACACGAGCTCATTATTGGGATATATTTTACATTACTTGTTTCAATTACATCTCATTAATATTATTTTGAACGTAGTAAAATTTCATTATATGTTAAATTGTATAAAGATTTAATCATTTACATAAATTATTTACTTTTATTGTTGTTTTTTATGAAATATAAACAACTTAAAAATTGACTTTTTATGGTAAGGCTGAGAGGAAATTTCAATAAAAAAAAACATTTTCTATTGTCATATCATTTTATTAAGTTATTTTGTTTTATCACTTTTTAGAGATCTATATTATAATAATATCGGTAGTATACTTACACTTATGATAACCAGTAAATAAATATTAGTTAATATTTGGTAGTTGTTATACTTTATTTTAAAAATATTACTCGTGCAAAATCATACGTATTTCAGTAAAGTTTTATTATTTTAAATGTATGACCGCAAATACGATAACCATCGTGTCGGTGTCAGTGTTGTCGCCGTAAAGTAAACAAATGAATTTAAACTCTGCATAAAATTGAAATGTTATTTTCATGTTGTTAAGCAACTTTTCATTATAATAAGCAAAATATTAAATCAGTTTTATATTTTAATATAGTTCAAAAAATTAACTAATGGTCTATTAAAGCTATAAAACTTGAAATGTTCAACTTTCATAAAGTTTTAATTGTGATTTTAATTTAGCATTAACAATATAAAACAAAATGTATATATTTACATTTTGTTATATATATGTAAATTTAGACAATACGTCTAGCATATATATAATAATCAATCAAAAATGAATTTTAATTAACATATTGTCTAGAAATTCACTTTAGTATCTTTCAATAAGCCGAAGAGTAGTTGTTTTAAATTTAATTCAGTAAAGCGCAAAAATTTTATAACGTTGTAATTAACTACAATTGTGATGCTCGATGTCTATATATCATAATTAAAAGTTTTTATGCAAAAGTTACTGGAATCATCTTTATTAAAAGAGAAAAGTAGAAAATAACTTTATCTTAGTTTGTTAGAAATTCACTGGTAAACATATGGTATTGATTATTAAAATTTAGTCGACATATTATTTTATAGATATACATGAAAAAATATTATTTCGGGCAGGATTTGAGACTGCTACCTCTGAGGTACAGTCCTGTTTATTATTAAATACAAGTCATGTATTGATTATTACCAAATTCATTTTATAATTTATTTATAAGTTTAGTCGTGACTTATAATTTAAATTACCTTTGTATTCAAAATTGAGATTTAAAATGGGATTAAGAAGAAATGTATTTTTTTTTTATTTTTATGCATAGTAAAATTATATATCTTTAGTATTAATAATGTACCTCTCTCGTATTCAAATTGGATACCTAACTTTAAGAGCTCTACGAGTATATCTGACATTGTCTTTTCAATGTACATTTTCATAACGGTGCACTACATTTTTCTAAAGAAGGTCTATAATCTTGTTTGTTGATAGTTTTAATTTTAATATATCTTCTGAAACAATAAACTCTTAATAGTCATAATAATCATATACTTGAAATGATTTATGAATAAATTTTATGAATTTATTTCAGTTCATGAATTCAAATTAAATGATATGTTGCCCGAATATCTGTGTTTATAATGAAGAATATCACTTACTGTTGCCTCGAGATTTTTGTAGGTGGGATTGGACCTGTCTGTACCCTGGCTGCGCGTAAATATGAACGATCACGTTAAGGCAAATCTTGGGCACTCTTTTATACCAAAAATGTAAATCATATAACCGACCAACAAACGTAAGCCCACGGCTTAGTCAGTTGAAATTAGTCTAAATTACTCCATATAACATGAACTAGACGATAGTCAAAGTCTTGTTAAATTCGGCTCAGAAATTTCAGAGATTAGTAGGAACAAATAGACACACAGACAAAAAATTTTAAAATTGATTTTTTTTATGTAAGCGCTGTATATACTTAAATATCTATTTAGTAAAAAAGCTGTTAAGTTGGAATTACAAATAAACACTTAATTTTTTTCTATAGGTATAATAAAAACAATATTGATATTATGGTATATAAATAATTATACATCTATTAGTAGTTTAAAATAATAATGATGCGATATCGCAAAGTAAATTAACTTCAATGGTATTTAACTTAACTTAACTGTTGATATGAGAATAGACAACAATAATACTCGTACATATAGATGGAAATGATAGACGCAAATGATATCATTAGGAGGGTCAAAGCATCGCTTCAAAGGTTTTTCTTCTCAAAGCGTGGAGGTATTATTAACGTCATTATTCCCATCCACGCCCATAAAACATTAGCGTTATCCGGGATAAAATATATTTTTAACTTCCGAATTGCTTTAATAATTATGACTTCCTGCAGATACGGTGTAACTGAAGACTATAGTATTTTTCTCTCATCTAATTGTTCCGCATCTATATCTGTAATGGAGAGTACTTAAGTAATGCAAAAACAAAGTTTGAGAATAAAATCTTAGTAAAAGAATGGAATATAATTTGCGCATAATTATTTTTACAGTTTAGTGTAAAATAATATATATCTATAATATTTATATTAAAGATAAATCATTGTTTCATGACAGTATTAATGATGATAAGATTTTTATCGACAATTTAATTAAGAATAGATTGGCGTCGCTCTAGGTTATTAAGCAAAACAATCAAGAGGAATATTATCTTTTATTTAGAGTAAAAAAATGTAAAATTACTATTGAATATATCTGTAATATGAATAAAGTATTAGAAATTGTATATTTCTTTTTTATATTCTTTACATTTCCCTGATGAAATGGAATATATGTATAGACATTACAATATATAGATATTTTCAATATATGTATTGTATTGTTGAAAATATATATTATTATGCGACTAATGAAAATAATGTTCAAAATCATTCCCATTTTGGTAAATGACAAAAATATATAATTTTGACTATTACAGACAGTATATACTATATATATTCCGATTAACTACACATTTAATAATTAATATATAACCAATATAACTATATCTTTAACAAAATTAATATATAATCCATTTTCTTTGAATATTAAGAGCATGTCTTTGCGTAGGCTACTCCAGGTAGGTAAATTTTCTAGACTTGCCGACACCTTGCTACAACGAGCAATAAAGTTGTGCTTAATAGTATTTTATTACTTTAATTCTGGCTTAATAGTTTATTACATTCTTTTAAGTATTGGTTAAATATTTTAGACAGTAATGTGATGTGTTGCACAAAATATAAATTAACAATAAAATAGACTTCAACTTATAAAATATATGTATTATATAAACAATTACACATATTATATAATTGACATTTTTGATTACAATACTAGTTTTTACAAAGTGTTAAGCTTTAGGTCGTACCTGTACCAGTGAACATCATTGACTTGCAGAACACGCTTGACCAAAGGGACCGCAATATGGCCTGGGATTTGGGACGGCTAGTATTAATATGGCACATTTTCAGTTACGCGAGAAGATTTGCAGCATAAATATCGGTGTTTTAGGAGTATAACAAAAATGTTAAAGATTTGCTTTTAACAAAGCATGTGTAAATTTAGTAAAATGTATTACATCATTTTATTTTGAAATAAAAGTAATCTTAATTACTCCTTATAAAATCTGTTATCCGCCAATAAATGTTCTATTAAAATGATTTAAAATGATGAGATTTTAGAGATTAGAGATTAGTTGGAACAAAAAGACACACAGAAAAAAATTAATAAAAATATGTAAGTACACGACACATCACTCAATCTAAACACATTATTCCATTTCATGTTTTAAAGATTAGGAGTAATTTGAAGGTCCACCTGGAATGCAAATATGAATTATACAATATAAATAGGTAGGAATGGAGAGAGAGAGAGAGAGAGAGCTAACCGGCTCTACCATCATTAGAACAAAAATAAAAAGTTACTTAGGACAGTTTCTACTGTAATACTGCCTATTTACCATAGCCTTTGTACTGATTTAAAAAAAAATATTACTGACTACACTTGATATTAATAATATATTTGTATTTCGGTTTTACTTAAAATAAGTATTAAGTAAATAAGTATTTGTTCAATTTATTATTTCAAAATGCTATTTTATATAGCAATTATTGTAAAAGAATCGACGATTCAATTTCATATTTACTTTATAAAAAGTAAATATCGCTGTTCAAGTAAATTGCATTTCAAAGCTATTAATTTTCTAGCATAGTAATTTAATTAACAAAGTATACATATGGAAATTCTCCTTTAATTTAATAAATATGCTAATTTTATTTCTTGTTATTTTTATTAAACTTAATTTAACGAATATAATTTAATGGGTATGAAATCAAAATTTTATTATTAATTTCATTAAGTAACTTATTTAGCAATATATTATGTAACAAAATAAAAGTGAATACTTCATTAGTTATAAATTAATTTTAAAAAAGGTTTAAAGGTGTTTTTTTGGTTATAAAACCACATATAATGGAACTAAATGAACAATCTCAATACTTCTTAAGTCACGTTATAATGTTCTTATTATTGTTAGTTAAAACGTTGGTAACTATTTGAATGTAATGTTTAATCATGGGCATGAATATGTAAAATGGTATAAGCCTGTTAAACTCGTATGACTCTGTATAACTTTAAGTAGCTTACTGTGCTTTGTTCGTAACTGTTGTCCGGTATGCAGGGTTTTAATGTCCACTAATCTGACTGCCGAGATAATATCCATCGGTATTGTTTCAAAATAAGTACCACAATCCTCTTGAAGTGATTCATATTGTCATAATGCTCAGGAAGATTTTTACTCCACAAACAAATTACTAGTTATTTAATATAAAAATGGGATTGAATAAAGAAATAAAACTAACCATTATCATCCAATTTTTTTTGAGTTTTGACTAACAGCGCAGAGACAAACGCTAAAAGCCACTAAAACAAATATAAAGAGAGTTTATATTTTTATATCTTTTAAAATAAATTTAAACCTTACTGTTTTATTCCTTTAAAAAAATATATTAACAGAATAACAACAGTCAGTATTAATTATTGAATTTTTGATAAAAACATATAAATATAAATGTTCATTATAAATTCAAATTCAGACTAATTAATAACAACTCTGTCAATTATGTTTCATGTTATATATTAATGATTATAATAAAACCCCATCCAACTATAATTTGTACTTTGAATTACATAATATTTTATTCCTTAAAAGAAACTATTTTAAAGTTGATTTTGGTTTGAATGAAAACATGAATGACTGTTGGTTAACTTTACTAATTAATATTTTTTTGCGTCTTATCGTTTGATTGACATTCATATATTATCTTGAAGATAAAATAAAACACTATACTGAAATATTTAGGTTATCTATGTTTATTGTAATGTAAATATGATATTCATGAAAATCACAAAAGCTAACTTTGCTAACTTTCAGAATCAGCATAAATAATGGTTTTATTCGTGCAAATTCGGTACTTTTCACAGAAAAACAATTGTACTGACTATTATAATAAAAAAATGTATAGATATGAATAAATTTTGTGGATATAAAAAAATATGTATTTATTGGCATACATAATGAAGTAATATTTATGTCGAGTTTTTTTTTACCATAGAAAATATTAAATAACTATTTCCTATTTTTTATCTAAAAAATGTAATTCCAGTTACAACTCCAGAAGTGTATTGACATGTGTCCGAGTGAGTGTTTACCTGAGTTACATAGAGTGTTCGCGATGGATTGAAATAGAAAACATACCACCAATGTTTGATTTTTTATTTGTAATTGCCAATGTCCCAACCCACGAAAAGTGGATTATTTAGAAATCTAGTGTTAATAATTTTTGATCAATTAATCAGTAAGATAATCACATAAATTTTTACCAATAAATAACATCCATTTGAGCTGCTTTGTCTTGACACGATAAACTGAAAGTTAAAGAAACACAAATATACCATAACGAAGTTTCATTTATTGTTAGTCATTTAATCATGTTCTCGTTTTCAATAAATATATATTAAATATTATCGAGGTTTGCTGAAACATAAAATTATATGAAATCGTCTATATGTTTTTTAAAATTAGCTTTACAAGCATCATTTAATTTAATGGCTATAATACAATTTTGTAATTAAAATATTTGTCGATATGAATATTCATTGAATAATAAAATAATATAGTATTGAAATAGTTATTACATATTTGTATAAAACTAGAAAATTATGTTAATAAGTAGAGATGCACTTTCTTTAAAGTATCCTGTATATGATTCAATATAAATGATATAAAACATGTATTGAAACCTAAATTTAAAAAATTCCAAACTTATTTAATTATAGTGTATTGAATGATTTTAATAAGAACTAATAATATAATTTGTGAAATAAAAGTAGCTAAATCAAGTACCAATATAAGTCAAGTTCAGTGTACATTATCACGGTTCTATATTGCATTTATGATATAGCAATTTAAAGCAATTAAAATAATGCGATATTGAAGCTTTATTTTAAACCTGTTTTTATATAAAAAAAATATATATTTAATTCATCTACAAACTACAAACAGATTTGTTTAATATTATTATTAAAATTTTATCTTAATGCATTCCAAATGACTCTCCCAGATCAAAGTAACTTAGTAAGATGGGGCAAAGCCACCGAAAAATCTTGCAACATCTGCGGGGAGGCAGTAGGAACCGCGAAACACTTGCTAGTAGGGTGTAGGGTACTATTAAATAGAGGTAAATACTCGCGTCGCCACGATAAAGTATTACAAAATCATACGAGAAGCGGTTAGTCTTTCTGTAGCAAGAGCGCAGAGGGTATAACAACCACCAAAAAATCAGTAGAGTTCGTAAAGGCAGGTTCGTCCAAAAAATCTAAATTAAAACCTTATTCCATCTTGGACGCGTCTCCTGATTGGACTCTCATGATGGACACGTATGAAAGGCAATACAAAATCCCCGGGGATGTTTGTGTTTCGTCATCTAGGCCGGACTTATTCCTGTATTCAAAACAACTAAGGCGCGTTATACTTGTGGAGCTTACTGTACCCTGGGAAACAAACATACCCCAAGATCATACATTTAAGCTTAACAAGTATTACGAACTGTGTAACGAACTGATCAGGAATAAATTTATAGTTAATTTGTACGCTGTAGAAGTAGGAGCGAGAGGTATAACAGCAAAATCTCTCTACAACTTATTTAAGGATCTCGGCCTTTCTAGAACGATCATCAGTTCATTTCTGGAACTGGTTCTTACGATATTTGGTTAGGTAGGGAGAGGAGCGTAAACAGTGAAGGTGAGTGTGTATGCGCATAGTAAAGGGGCCGCTTAAACCAACATCTGGGTCGCAAGTCCCAGGCATTGTTTGCGCTCCTCTTCTTGCAACGCGATGGGCCCGGCACCCGCACGGTGAATCCATGGAATGCTAAGAAGCTTCGTCTCTATGTATATATTATCCGTTACTTTTGCTATGAAATCCTATAAGAAATGCTTTGTAAATAATTATTAAAGCGGACATGAAATAAATCTCTTAGTGAGATATGAATCTTCAGCACTTCTAAATTCCGTAAAATCACTACTATAAATGTTTTTCATGAAAATTCTCATTTGGTTTGGGATAGTCATATTCAATAAATTTAAGGCTATATTTCAGTGCTCAAGCTCTTTTATGTCTCCATATTGATGTAACTAAATGTTTGTATTTTCACTAATTTGGATGCTGAGTCTGTTGCAACTGATGATCCACCAATATTATCTCATCTCAGGACCTTATATTTTACTTTCTATTGAGCTTAAGTTTCCAGAAGAGAAATAATAAAACCAAACCACTTCTGGTCCACTTCCAGTATCAAATCAAAGTACTTTGTTGATATTGCATGTTGCTATACAGTGTTGGGGATACGAAGAACCTAATTTTTGCATATAACCTATATTTTCGACCTTTTCAAAGTCATAGCAATATCGACGTTAATAAACAAAAATAACGGTGTAAATACTTTTATAAATTAGAAAGACAGAAAAAAAGAAAAAATAATTCAATTTATTGTTTACATGAGAATAAAAGATAAATTAAATTTAAAACAAAATAATATTAAGTCACAAAAATATAGAATTCAGAAGATACAAACAGAAACAATAAGTGACACCGTCAGTTTTAACACTATAAGACACTTGGTTTTTAGAGACCTTCTTCGTGTTACGAGTATATGTATCTAAATAGGTACTAAGTTTAATATAATTGTCAAAGAAAAACGGAAAAAAGAAAAAAATGAGATATTTCATGTATCTCATATTTATATGTTAAACAGCCTTAGTTATGTACATTTTCTATGCTGAAATAAAGACTATAAATTCGTATTACATATTAATGTTTGTAATTTTGGAAGTATGTTTAGCAGAGACGGAAGATACGAAATGGATGTGGAAAGCGTATTGCTGCCGGTAACAGAGTCAACGGTGCTTTAGCTGCATTCTTGCGACGGCGAAACGTCAGCATAGCTGCACGTTTGGCTGTACACAATGCGGTTTTGCTACCGACGCTATTATAGGGCCGCCAAACGTGGGTAACACAGAAGAAGAATGTAAGAAAAACGAATGCTATGGAAATTCGATCTCTTCGCATGATATGCGGAGTCAGTCTAGCTGACCGATTCCGCAATGATGTGTTCAACAGAATGGCAGGTACTAGAGAAGATGTCATGGTGAGAATGAAGAAGAACGTACTCAGGTGGTTTGGGCATGTCGAACGAATCAGTGATGTGTGAATGAGTGAAAAGAATGGTAAAAAAGATTTATACAGGAAAAGTAAGCGGGAAGCGGGAAGACGGGAAGGCCTCGAGTGACCTTCGAAAACACAGTAGCTATGATACTGGAGGAAGGTCACGTAAAATAGCATGAGGACCCCCCGGAGGGCATGCATGAAGCGGTTGATGTCTGTGGCTGATGCGAAAGAGGTATACAGGGACCATAGCGTTTGGCGCTCCGTCGTCTCTGGCTACTCCGTAAGGATATGGCGTGAAGTTAAATAAATAAATAAATAAATTTCGATAAAACATGACATAACAAAAAAAATGTCTTAAAATGTTTTTAAATTTGTTCAGTTATGTTTATTATTTTTTAAGAAAATATAAAATGTAAAAAAGGAACGCGGGCACTACTCGAAGCTGAGACTGAGATATGTATATCTACTTAAAAATTTATAAACTAACCTAAAAATTACATGACGAAGAGATAAGAGATTACAAAACAACCGTATTCAATTAACCAGTCAGATAAAAAAGAGTTGTCATATTACTTTTATTCACGCCAAAATTTTGGGGACAGAGCTATTTTATATCATGCGGGTTTAAAAATAAGATAGGAAAAAGTGACAAATACCCAATTTCCTTTGTGGTATTGAGTGATTACAAAGAACAACCGAAGTTGTCTTAATTTAAAAACAGAGTAGGTAAAGTGCGTTTATCTTTTTATTTTATCTTAACTGTTTTTTATGAATGAAAGAACTAACTTTAAATACAATACTATATATAAGGGCACTCGAGAAATGGGAGCAACAGAAAATCCTAAAAAATAATTTATTATCACAAAAAAAAACAAAACAGAAAGGATTAATAACATTTTAAAACTAAGGTCTAAGAAATATTGAATTATATAATACATTTTACAACGATTTTAAGAACTAATATATTTATATTATTGAAATACAATTTATCTTTATTGTAATCTTTTCATAAGTAGATATGTAGAAATAATATAATTAATAAAATTTCAAGAATTTGTTTGTTATCTTTGCACTCATCACGAATTTTATTGAAATGAAGTTCATGGACAAAAGTAATCTTTATTTCACCTTTATCGAAGTACTCAATCAGAAAATATTTTACTTTTATTACCATGTTCAAAGTATTGTGAGCGATCAACCTAACCTAACATAAACGTATATTTATCACTAATGCTATTATTTCAACATTATTATAATATTTTAAATATATATATATAAACATCCTCCTTAAAAAGCAATTAATTATTAATGTTGTATATAATAAAAGGAAAAAAAACATGGTGTTAACTTAAATATATGTAAAATTAATGGTGGTTACTGTATAAAATAACAATTATTATTTTGCGGTTCTTAAAATTAAAACTGACAATTATTATGAACCTACGTTTCCTTTGAATCTTAAAATCATTTATTTAAAGTTGATACAATTATTATAATTGGTTTTAACTATATATTTTATATATTTTATTATTATTATTTATTTTAATTATTTTTAACTTCTATATAATAATACAACTACACGTTATTTATACATACAACAGATTAGAACACAATTTAGATTAAAACACAAAAAGTTATTATTTCTACTGTTGTTTCCTCTTTCAGCTTATAATATGATAACTAGGAAATAGTTTATGGAAGGCCATAAACTATATCCTTATTATTTATTAAAATGTCTATGACGTAATTTACCTTTTCGTTTCATGATAACTGTTATTTGATAGCATCATCTGTGTTGCGGATCCGCATTTACATAAAGTAATGTTAAAACGTACTTTACATCAAAGTGTTATTCAAAAGGTAATTGGGACATCGATATAAAGATCCTTGGAGAATTAGGAATTCAATATTTTGTGTTCTCAAATTTAGTCAGATTATACGTAAAATAATAAAAAAATGTTGGTTATCGCGTTAAGGTGTACAAATTCTTATTAATTTATGTATAAGGAAATAATATCCCATAATGTGAAAAGAAAAATCTTATTTGACCTGAGTAATTTGAACTAGACGAAGGCTAAATTAAGGTCCTAAGAAATAGAATTTACAGCTTCCTTATGAAGCTAATGAAATTTAAAAACAGTAAGTACTGTTTGTTCCCTAGATTTCGAAGAGAAAATATCTCGTAAATGTGATATAATATTTTATTTAATTCTAATTTATTTTATTTTTTAACATCTTAAATTTTTTTAATATTTTTGGTTACAGCTAAAACGTATTATTATTTACGAGGTCTGGAAGAAACTAGCCAATTTGTACTATAATTCTCTAAATTTAATTATATCATATGCTTTATATTTATTATATAACATATTATATTTTAAGTTTGAACCTAAAAACATCCATAAAGTTATTATTTTATTAATTTTATTTTATACTGAATTTTGATATCTATAAGATGTTATTTAGAATAAAGCAAACGTGAAATTGTATACATAATAATATACATAAATTTTATTAAATGTATTTTATTAAAATGTTTATTATAACAGATTTCGTTTTAAACGGAACAAATAATATTTATTAACAAATATAATTATTATACTATACAAAATTTTACCCATACTAACATATTGTAACTTTAGAATAATAATAAATTAAGTACCAAAAAGTTTCTAATACTTACAACGAAGGCTTAAATAAAGCTAAACCTAATAATTAGAGTGGGGGTACGAAAGTTGCCAAAATGATACTCTAACAATATCTGGCTTAACGAAAGACCTCGTTATCTGTGGCCGGTATATTAACCGAGTGCTGGTACTTTGGGATTACTGAAATCCAAGAGCTCTTTGCTTGTAATAGGGATAACTAAAAGAAAAGAACCCTGAATTATTCTTTGTTGAAAAGGAAAAATAAAAATGACGTACATTAAAACTATCTATTTATAAATCATGACACGAGCTCACTATGGGCATATATTTTACATTACTTTTCTCAATTACATCTCATCAATATTATTTTGAACGTAATAAAATTTCATTATATGTTAAATTGTATAAAGATTTAATAATTTACATAAATAATTTACTTTTATTATTGTTTTTTATGAAGTATTAAGAACTTAGAAATTGACTTTTTTACGGCTTAGAGAGTATTTCAATAAAAAAAAACATTTTCTATTGTCATATCATTTTATTAAGTTATTTTTGTTTTATCACTTTTTAGAGATCTATATTATAATAATATCGGTAGTATACTTACACTTATGATAACCAGTAAATAAATAATAATTAATATTTAGTAGTTTTTATACTTTATTTTAAAAATATTACTCGTGCGAAATCATACGTACTTCAGTAAAGTTTTATTATTTTAAATGTATGACCGCTAATACGATAACCATTGTGTCGGTGTCAGTGTTGTCGACGTAAAGTAAACAAATGAATTTAAACTCTGCATAAAATGAATTGAAATGTTATTATCATGTTGTAAATCAATTCTCCATAATAATAAGCAGAATATTAAATCAGTTTTATATTATAATATAGTTTAAAAAATTAGTATATTTAAACTTGAAACGTTCAACTTTCATATAAGTTTTAATTGTGTTTTTAATTTAGCATTAACATATCTACATTTTGTTTTGTATATGTAAATTTAGACAATACGTCTAGCATATATATAATAATCAATTAAAAATGTAGTTTAATCAACATATTGTCTAGAAATTCACTTTAGTATCTTTCAATAAGCTGTAGTAAGTGTAGTAGTTGGTCTAGACTTATGTTTGCTTTAAAGTTTGATTTATGAATAGATAAGTTTATTTTGATTTTATAGTTTACACTATATATATATATATATTGTTAGATATAAGAAAACAATATCACTGTGTGAATTCAGTTCAGATAAAGGTGCTGCTTCCAATCTTTTTTCGGTCCCAAACTTGTTATATAGGGGATATTATGTGTTTTCTTATAAAACTACTCCGGAATTAAATATCGTGTTTGTTTAAATTGAATTCAGTAAAGCGTAAAAATTTTATAACGATGTAGTTAATTACAATTGTGATGCTCGATGTCTATATATCATAATTAAAAGTTTTTATGCAAAAGTTACTGGAATCATCTTTGTTTAAAGAGAAAATAAAAAAATAACTTTATCTTAGTTTGTTAGAAATTCACTGTTAAACATTTAGTCTTCATATTATTTTATAGATAATCATGAAAAAATTTATCAATTGGGGCAGGATTTGAGACTGCTACCTGTGAGGTACAGTCCTGATTATTATTAATTATAAGTTATGCATTGATTATTATCAAATTCATACAATATTTATTTATAACTCAAATCGTGACTTAACCTTTAAACTACCCTTGTATTCATAATTGAGACTTAAAAATGGGAGAAAGAATAAACGTATTTATATACATTTTACATACACATATAGTAAAACCATATATCTTTAGGATACCTAGCTTCGAGAGCTCTATATCTGTCATTGTTTCTTCAATGTACAGTTGTGCAAAAAAGTCTGTGAAGGTGCACATAAAAGTACACATTTTTCTAAAGATCATATGTAATACTAGCTTTTGCCCGCGACTTCGTCCGCGTTTCCGTCGTTTTTCGAAAAAAAATTAGCAGATGTCCTCCCTCATAGTTTTGACGTAACAGGCAGATTCACTTTCGTATTTTAGAAGGGCAATAGTAATATAATATGCCAATCCACAAAACTGTTGAAAAATATAAGTAACCGCAGAATATTATAATATACCCACGCTATACCCACGACTCGGTCAGCGTGTAACTCCTTGTTTTTTATTAAGATAATATATTGCTAATATTTTTAGATCAAATTAAAATGTTTCAAAGCTTCTGGGTAGACTATGTTAAGAGTCGACCCGTCCGGCACGTGAACGTAAAGATTCCTAGAATTGCTAACCCGGGAAAGAGCGACGTATAATTGACCATGCGAGAAACAGCTAACACCGAGATCTACTCCAGCAACACGAAAAGTCTGCCCTTGAGCTTTATTGATAGTCATGGCATAGCACACCGATACTGGGAATTGCGTTCTTTTAAATTGGAATGGAAAATTATTTGGTATTATGGGAATTCTGGGAATAAAGACAGTTTCTCCTGCACCGCAACCTGTTAAAATTTGAGCCTCGATTACATTTTGTTGCAACTGGGTTACTTTTAGCCGAGTTCCATTGCAAAATTGAGGTGGTCTTAAATTTCGGAGCAGAATTATCGGTATGCCAATTTTTAAACAAATTATATGAGAAGGTAGTCCAGGCATACTTAAAGAATTTAAAAATTCTATCGGGTAATTAGTGGCTTCTTGTTCATCAACCATTCTATTTATTGAACTATAAACTTTGCTTTCTCCCTGTATATTAGACAGTATTTTATTATTAATTTCAGATGCCTGGTCATTGCGAGGAGTCAAAATGGACCTTTCGCAAAGCCAAGAATTGTCCCTATTTAATATAATTGTTATGTCACCGTAAACCGAAGATATAAGATGTTGTTGGGATTGCACTATACAACATAACTCAGGTGTCAGAATAAGTTTTCCTTGGTGTAGTTGTGGATAGGTACCTTCACCAATCTTCAATAATGTATCAGAAAATTCACGATTATCTGCGTTGTCTCCAGTTCTCACTCGCATATTTATAGTCAAATGCACCGATTGTATATCACGCCACAAATAAGAGCTTTTCAGGCAAGCCCTAATCTCATCAGCTCGGGTTCCCCGTGGTATTACCGGTAAGGTTTGTCGGAAATCACCACAAAATAAAACCGTAATACCGCCCATTGGTCGATCATTTTGTCTTATGTCCCTTAGAGTTCTGTCTACTGCTTCTACTCCTTTTCGATGGGCCATCGTACATTCATCCCATACGATTAAATTACACTCACGCAATACCTTAGCTTTGTCGCTATTTCTTGAAATACTACAGGTTGGACTTTCCGTGCGATCTAAATTAATTGGTATTTTAAACATAGTGTGAGCAGTCTTACCTCCTGGTAGCAATGTTGCAGCTATACCTGATGAAGCCACGGCAAGAGCGATTTTACGCTGATTTCGAACATAAGCTAATATTAATTTAGTCAAAAAAGTTTTCCCAGTTCCTCCAGGTGCATCTAAAAACCATATTGTTCCTAAATTATTCTGCACACTCTCGCACACGCGATCATAGACTAAGCGTTGTTCTGCAGTCATCATTGGGACACCGTTTTCTAATGTTACCAGCAGTTCCATTGGGTTGTAACCAATCTCTGTGGAATATTCCCTATTGGTAACCTCTCCGACTGAGGTTGGCGTTGGCAAACCATATTCACAAAGTGATTTACCGCCTACTGCTGTTAAGTCTTCCTGAAGAGCTAATAAGCACTGATTTATAGCCAGATCTCGAAAATTATCATTAGTTGCGCCTTCATTATTGTGAGATAAATTCCGAAGAAAGTCTTCTGCAAATTTTTCTTTATATTTTTCCCACAATTGGACAGGATCAGATAAATTACAAAATGTGAGTAATGTTACAAATAAATGGCGTAACCGTCGTGGATTATCACTAACACAGGATTCTGCTAAAGCGTCATCCCAATGTTGATCATTTTCAAGCAAATGACGCGCTTGGCAAGCTGCATGATAAGTTGGATAAACAACATCGTCTACTTTTCTCAAATCTATAAATGATGTTGGTCCTCGCACTGTATGTAATAATATTATTATTATTCACCTTCACGCCATATCCCTTGCGGGGTAGCCAGAGACGACGGAGCGCCAAACGCTACGGTCTCTGCATACCTCTTTCGCCTCGGCCACAGACATCAACTTCTTCATACATGCCCTCCGGGGGGTCCTCATGCTTTTTACGTGACCTTCCTCCAGTATCGTAGCTACTGTATTTTCGAAGGTCACTCGAGGCCTCCCCCTGTCTCTCTTACCGCTCACTTTTCCCATATAAATCTTTTTTACCACTCTTTCATCACTCATTCTTTCAACATGCCCAAACCACCTGAGCACGTTCTTCTTCATTCTCACCGTGACATCTTCGCTAGTACCTGCCATTCTGTGGATCTCTTCATTGCGGATTCGATCAGCTAGACTGACTCCGCATATTCTGCGAAGAGATCGCATCTCCACAGCATTCATCTTTCTTACATTCTTCTTCTGTGTTACCCACGTTTGGCTGCCGTATAACAGTGTCGGAAGCAAAACTGCATTGTGTACAGCCAAACGTGCAGCTATACTGACGTTTTGCCGTCTCAACAATGCAGTCAAAGCACCATTGACTCTGTTACCAGCAGCAATACGCCTTTCCACATCCATTTCGTATCTTCCGTCTCTGCTAAACATACTTCCCAAATATACCACTTCATTCACTTGTTCTATTATCTTATCATTCACGTTGATCTTACATTCTGTTCTTTCTTCATTTCTTTCAAATATCAGAACCTTCGTCTTATCTACATTCAGGTTAAGACCATTAATTTCACACCCATCTTTCAGAGTGGTGACCAATGCCTGCAAATTGCATTCTGATGATGCAATGAGCACTGCATCATCTGCATATAGTAAGCAATTGACCTTAAGGTCACCTACTTTCACTCCCATGTCACTATCTTTCACTCCTTGGAGACAACTATCCAAATACAAATTGAACAACCAAGCTGACATAGCGCAACCTTGCTTAACACCCGATTGGATGTCAAACAAGGGCGACATGCCAGCTCCTACTCGCACACAGGCTGAGTGATCTCGGTAAAGAGACCTTACAGCCTGTAGCAAGGGTCCGTTCACATTGTATCGGGGCAGTATCTCCCATAACTTCTTTCTCACAACCCTGTCAAACGCCTTTTCCAAATCCACAAAAGCACAGAAAACCTTTTGGTTTAGGGCCAAAAACTTTTCCGTGATCATGCGGAGGGAAAAGATCTGATCTATACACCCTCTTCCAGGTCTAAAACCTCCTTGTGCCTCCCACAACAGCCTTTCAGATCTCTCTTGCATTCTTCTCGCTAAAATTTTAGCATAAACTTTACCGCCCAAGCTAATCAAACTGATGGCCCTATAGCTTGCACAGTCTATCTGTGAACCTTTGCCTTTATACAAAGGTACGATGACTGCACTTCGCCAATCGTCTGGGACCTCCCCAGATTTCCAGCATAAATTGCATAAAAACCAGAAAAAGTCCCAGACGCGTGGCCCACCATATTTGATCATCTCGGCAGTAACTTCATCTGCTCCCGCAGCCTTACCACATTTCAGACTTCGAATCACGTTCTCTACTTCTTCTAAACTGATTTCACCATCGGCTACATCTTGACTCAGCATTACGCTGGTAGTCAAGACCGAGGCGTCCTCACGTTCATACATCTCCTTATAGAATTCCGCCCACCGCTGCAAAACGTGTGCTTGCTCAGTTAAAATTTCACCGCTTTTCGAAAGCACCCCTTTCATTCTACAGGTTACCGAACAACCCCGGGAACCACTAACTTCTCGCCAGAAAAGCTTCGTGTTTTCCCGGAAGTTGTTCGTCAACCTTTCATCCCTTTCTCTCTCAGAATTTTCACGCTTCATCTTTATAAGTGCTTTCGTTTTGTGCTTTTGCAGCTTGTACGCTCTTTTTCTTATCTCTCTCATACTTTTATCCTTACCAGAGGCTTTATAATCCAGCCATGCTTTCTTCTTTAACTCTACAGCGTCTTTCACTTCATCATCCCACCATTCATCGCGCTTTTTACTAAAACCTCTTTTCCTTTTACCACATACTTCTGTCGCTACTTTCACCATACCATTCCTAAGGTTCTGCCAGCATAGTTCAACACTTTCATTTCCAGAATCATAGCTTTCAAGCTTCTTGGAAACCCTCTCTTGATATTCCTCTCTGATCGGTGGATCCTGAAGCTTCCAGCTTCTTATGCGATAATTCGACGCCAAGCTTGGACACGTCGTGCGGCTGCGCCAACCTGCGAACAAACCTCTTATTCTAGCAACGACTAGATAGTGGTCCGTTCCCAGATCAGCACCTCTGAACACTCGCGTGTCCATAACTTGACTTCGAATACGCTGGTCCACTAGGAATAATAATCTCAAATAAAAACACTCTGCGTTGTTAGGATGAACAGTATACACTCTACCAAGAACATGTTCTTTGAAAATACCTGTCTCGCCATCTACAGGCCTGCCTCGGCGTCTACGGTTAAAGACACCTCGTTGTTTATCGTAGGTATAATACGATGGAACTTCTTCATACAAAAGAGACTTTGCGAAATTATCAGTTTGGCAAAGTCGAAAGAATGCCAATAAAGTTGTTTGTCTAGGGTTCTCTAATCGTTCTGTAACATTTTCGGCGTTAAAATATATACGTTGACCGCCTTCCAGATGAACATCCAGATGGGTCACAGGTGGATATCTTTCGTGAATATTAAAACTTAAGATCCGCCACACAGCTTCTGAAGAGCTGATATATCTGCCTGACTGAAATCTAGTAACTTCATCATGTTCATTTCTTAACGCAAACGTAGCTTGGTCACTGCCCTTGTTAATGTACTTACAAATATATTTAATTGACTCTACACTATTATACATTTCTACATTTATGTGAGCTTGAAATGCTCTGGACAATACAGGCGAATATGGAACGACCCACCTATTATCTAAAGTAACCTGTTGTCCAGACATTCGCTTTTCAACAGTAAAACCACCATTGTCTCTTGAACGGCGACGATATAATGGGTATCCATCATGTCCTGTTACAGTTTCATCCACTAATGCTTTTGGATACCTTTTAGTGCAACGACCGTCTTGCATGCAAGGAGCATTTGCGTTAAATGCACCACATGGACCATGTATCATATGAGTTTTAACAATGTCGTATAACAGGGGATCTGCAGTCGGATCTGGAATTTCAGCACTGATTAATCTGTCTACATCATTAGGTCGAACCTTATCTTTTAACCAAAGCAAGATATGTGCGTGAGGTAAGCCGCGTTTTTGCCACTCAACACTATACATATAACACAATACTTCTCCAAAAATGTTATCTTTGGTAAGAAGATCTATCATTGATTTTAATTTTAAATGAAACACTCTTGCAATAATATCATGGCGGTCATGCGGTGCCTGACCCTCAAGAAGCTCCCGAGTGATTTCATCCCACTTGGGATTGGTAGTTACAGTAACAAATAAGTCGGGACGTCCATATTTTCTTACGTAACAAAAAGCGTCTTGAGTACGTTCATGCATGTAGCGTGGACCACCAGTAAAAGAAGAGGGTAAAATAACTAAACGACCCATATTCACAGTATCGTTATCTTGCTGCATGGCATCGCGAAGGTGCACGTATTCTTCAGCGCGCAGCTGCCTTTGATTAGATCGTATATAAACTAATCTTTCGGTTTCAATTTTTGCGTACATGTCAACAATAAACTGATTAAATAAGCCACGAAAACGTTGAAAGTATACCAATCTATTCCATCTCACTTGCAGGTGGTAACAATAAAATTGAAGGCATGACACCTTTTTATTATAATTAGGTGCGCCTGTGCGCGGATCGGTTTGGTATACAGCGAAATTATAACCATCTTCCCCTCGACAGTATATCATAGGATATTGCAAACTGTCGTAAGCCCTGTGGGTTTCGAAAATACGTTGCAAACGATTGTCTCTGGAACGTATAACGATATCACGCCTATCACATTCCTGGTCGACCAGTACTACAGCAACTTCATTCGTGGATGGAACGTTATGACGCCCAGGGTGTTCCTGAGTTGGACGCTTATCGGCATTTATAACAATTTTATAATTGTTATTAACATCTTGAGAAAGGGCTTCTAATGCCGATTTAAAACTGCATACGTACGAATTAACCTGATGTAACATGTTCTGAAGTTGTGAAATGAGTTCAGTATTTAAATTCGGAAAATATTGATTTCTTATATTCGACTGTTCGTTGTAATCGGATACAAAATATATTTGAAGAAATTTAGGTTGTTCTTCAGGCAAAAGGGACCCTATCAAATGGTAAACCTGACCTTGTACCTTAAAAGTAGGCATGAAAGGGCCTTCTGAGATTTGTTTAGCACCAAAGGATGTCATTTGGAATGCACTATTATAAGTGCGAATATTATCTAAAAACTGTTTGGATTGCAAATGTTCCCCTAAAAGTAGTGATTTTAAAGGTTCCGGTGGGTCTTCGAACGAAGGCAAATTTATTTTACCTCCAGAACAACAGAAACCAGCAGACTCCTTCCTCCACTTCGAAGCATTACAAAAGGAACATACTACGTTCATATCGCCTATTTCAGAAGATGATCTGTAATCAATTGTGAGGTTATAAGCAAACCCACTTTTATATTTATCGGACCACGCCACCGAATTTGTAGATTGATCTACCACGTGTATATCTAAGTCATTAAGACCATGTCGAAATCTATCTGCAGTAAGACGGGCCTCTCGCTGTTCTTCTGTTTCAAGCGACCGAATATTTTCAATTCTTAATCTTTCATTAGATAAAGTAATCAATTGTTCTTGTCTCAAAGAATTGTAATAATCGCGTCCCGACTCTAGTCGTTGTTCATGCTCATGTTCATCTTCAAGAGATCGAATCATGTTATGGTGCGCCCTATCATTTGTCAAACGGTCTTGATATTGAGTAAAAGTTTCAGATTCTCGAGACAAAATATGACGTTCGCGATCAGCTGTAAGCCGTAATTCCCTCTCAGTGAAGGTTTCGGACTCGCGAGATAAAATATGACGTTCGTGGTCAGCTGTAAGCCGTAATTCCCTCTCAGTGAAGGTTTCGGACTCGCGAGATAAAATATGACGTTCGCGGTCAGCTGTAAGCCGTAATTCCCTCTCAGTGAAGGTTTCAGACTCGCGAGATAATGTATGCCGTTCGCGGTCAGCTGTGAGTCGCAATTCTCGTTGTAAAGCAGTTTCAGCTTCTCGGGATAACGCATGTTGTTCCCGGTCAATGGAACGCCTTAGCTCTCGTTGAGAAGAGCTTTGAGAAGCCCGTGTTGTAGCTCGTCTCGCTCTTTCAGCTGCTAATCGCATCTCTCTTTCTGGAAAGCTTTCATTAGCTCGAGATGTTGAGGCACTAACTCTCATAGAGTTTAACCGATGTGCTCTTTCCTCTTCCGATTCTTGAGAACGCGTCATTCTCATTCTCCTAGCTTGACTCGAAGTTCGAGATAAAGATGGTCGTTTTTTAGGTGGCATCGTTTATTTTATTTTTAATCGACGGTAACTTAAATTCTATTTAGTTACCCAACAAAAAACTTACGTCAGAGGTCCTAACTATAGCTAAGTATATAATAAATAGAATATAAATCTAAGTGCCTATTAAAACTAAAATAATATTCTAATCGAATTATAAATATGTACGAAGGTACCTACAAATTACAAAAGAATAAAAAATGAAAATAAAGCTATACTTAATGCGTGTGCAATACTATCTACACTTACCTACTTCACTTAAAAATGAATAATAAGAAATACCTACAACTACTGTAATTAATCAAAGTACCTATGCTAATACAAAAAAAACCTTAGATGTTCTAAGTACAGCTGCTATATAATAAAAAAATATAAATCTAAGTGCCTATTTAAACTTAAATACCTAATATTCTAATAGAATTAAACTAAGAAATATGTACCTACCTACCTACAACTTAGGTACAAAAAAAAAAGAAATGAAAATAAAGCTAAAACACGTGTGCAGTATAGGTAGATAGTAGGCAATATCTACCTATACCTACTTCACTTAAAAATAAATAAAAAATACCTATGAATACTATAATTAATAAAAGTACCTACCTACGCTTTTATCTACTCAATACAAAAAAAACTAAACATAAAATGCCCAAAACTAACCTATCAGTAACTAAAAATTTAACAATAATCTAATCTATCTATCTATTATCTAATCTAAAAATCGAATCTAAATCTACTTAAAAAGAAATAAAATAGGAACTATTAATAGTTAAGAATTTAAACAAAACTAAAACTAATTTAGAAAATAACAACAAAAGAAATTAAAATAAACTATTTAAAGACAAAAAGTCGCGCTGATAAGCACGGTTTATAAAATAACAATTATTGTCTGTCAATAAAGTTCAACACTCTGAACGCATCAACAGCCAAATATTGAATGACGCTTGCGCTCGCCTCCCGCCCCTTTTATACTCTGCCGCCGCGAGCCCCGTCAAGCGCGGCAACCGTTACGCAAAAATAATCCTTATAGCTTGATTCACTATTCACGCGCGATGTCTTGTTGGCGTATTTCATGTAAGTAAGTATAAGTTTGGTGTTTCTATACCGATTTCAATGATTCTTTTTTTATTGAATTGGTGCTAATGTTTATTTTTTTTTTAATTAGGAATGATGGTGAGCATTATTGGTTTTATAAACGTAAAAGTAAACAAATATAATAAGAAATCTCCGAACTGCTAAGCTATCGAGAGTTATGCGTGTTATTGTGAGTTAACTATAAAAGGTAGATATATGCTGTCTTGGAATATTTTTCGTGTATTTTTATGTAGAATATTTCCGTTATACATAGTTTTTATGTAGCTCTAACCATTAAGGCTGCACACGCGACGGAAGCTTAAAAAATCAAGCAACTTCTCCCATTTTCTCAACATTTCCTTTCACTGCTCTGCTCCTATTCATTGTAGTGTGATGAAAAGTATACTATTACCTGCCCAGGAGTATAAAGAATAATTGTACTAAGTTTCGTTAAAATCCGTCGAGTAGTTTTTTTTTCTATAAATAACATACAAACAGACAGACAGACAGACAGACAGACAGACAAAAATTTTTTTAACTGCATTTTTGGCATCAGTATCGAACACTAATCACCCCCTGCTACTTATTTTGTAAATATATTTCATGTACAGAATTGACCTCTCTACAGATTTATTATAAGTATAGATTGTTTGTGGATAGTTTTAATTTAAATTTAACTTTTGAAACAATACACTCTTAATAGCCACAATAATCATATACTTGAAACAATTTATGATTACATATTATGAATTTATTTCAGTTCATGAATTCAAATTAAATGATACGTTGCAGTATAATTTTGTAGTACACATTAGCTTCACTCATTTTACTACATATAATAAGTAACAAAAGCATTGTAATTTCATGTTATTGTCTAAATATCTGTGGTAAGATTTTAAATTATAATTTGTATCATAGTTTATATAATTATAATGCTACTACGATTTATTGAATACTTAATATATTTTAATTAGTTTATTTTGATAGTATCAACAAAATAATTTCATTTTAAAAATATTTTTTACTTATTTTTATAACTAACTAAGGTCACGACTTCCTTCGTATATTTTTAAATAAAAGAAGCTTAAATCCTTACTTACTCCTTATAACATCAAACGGCAATGAAAGTCCTGTTAAAATCGGTCCAGAAATTAGCAGAAACAGACAGACAGACAAGCCGTTACGATGATTATGTAAGTTTTGAACAGGCACTTCAATTTTTTTATATACATGATTGTAACAAAGGCATTGTCGAAATGACTTTATATATATATATATATATATATATATATATATATACGAGGGAACTTCACGGGTCAGAGGTCACGTATGAGGTTGGCACCCACTCTATTTTGTAGCATGATTCAATAGCTTTTTTTTTGATGTATTACACATTATTGTGTGATTTGTGGGTGATAAGTGATGCGCGTGCATACAGAGTCAATTAGCTCGTTATTATATAGTAAGGATATATATAATCTTTATCAGCCTATATTTCTGACTTCCCCTACCTATGTATACGCATAATCGCAGTATATTAGTAGCGTGCCTTTACTTTAATACCGTAATAACTTTAATAGAATTATTTTAATGTTATAGAGTAAAAAGTAATTTTGATCCCCTACCAGAATTGAATGAAATGGAAACATTAATTTTGAAGAAAATCAATATATTAATAATATTTTTATACATATATAATAACCAACTTTCGTATTTGTAGCATATTATAAATATTTATTTGTTCACATTTTATATATATTTCAGTATTCGTATTTGTTCAGAGGTTTTTGTGTAAAAAACTACTAAACACAAATAAACATACATAGCATCCTCACAAACGTTTGTATTTTAGTATCAAAAGAATATAAAAATTTTTACCTGTAAAGATTTCAGAATACGTTTCATCACACTGAATCTTTTCAATCGATATAGAGCCAAAGTTGTACGTTTTATTAATCTAGGGTTTGATAAAGGTTGCTATTCCACTGGGAATTAACATTTGCACGCACCGCGATAAATAAGTTTGCTGTACCTACTAATTGAAAAAGTATTTTTACTACAATAAATAAATCAATGTTATTTATCAATTGAAAATATATGTTGTTTCTTTTCATTTATTTTTAGATATTTTAGCAATATAGAAAAGAAAGTAATCTTAGTGTAAACCTTTATAATATTTATATTTATTTTGATTCAGAATTTCCTTATAAGATAATAAAAATAGAATATAGACTATCAAAAGTGTTTTTTTATATAAAATTACATGTTTCTTAAATTATTCTGATACCTAGCTGATATTGATTTTAAATATATTTAAAACAAATTGTCTATTTATCGTTACTTATTTATCGTTACTTATTTTATGTTATTAATTGCTTGCTGTGCCCACGACTACGTCCACGCAGAATAGTTTTATTAAAAGTAAAGTGGTCTAAGTTACTCTTTTTTAAGATCAGCCATCCGTCATTAAAATTCCTGGAAAAATCAGTCATGTCGTTTCAGGTATCAGTCGAAACAAACAGACAGAGAAAAGATAAAAACAAAGATGTTGTTATGTAAGTATATATATATATACAAGCAGACACTTCAATGTTATTTATATGTATAGACTTATTTATCATGGTGCATAACACTTATACATATATAGAATTAACAAAATAATATTGTAAATATTATATTTAAAACTTATATAATCATTTTAGATTTTTTTGTTAAATTGCTGTTGAAATTAGTCTATATTCACAAAACAGTATTTTTTCTACGAAAATAAGGATTTATATCTTTTTGGAATTTAATTACATTGAATTCGAAGTAAAGATATAAATTTTTAGGATTTTCTCATCCTTAATTTTATTTTAGATAATTATTATTTACTCTCCACGAGCTATTCAAACTCTACGAGTTAAGATCTTTGTAGTTATATACAATGATTAAAACAATCCCAAATTCCAGAGGTCACAGGTCGGACCCGGACTTCAAAAGTCCTATCCATATAAATTTATTTTTATTTATATAATTTATAAACGCAAACTGCCTAAATTGAAAATCGCTGGAAATAGTGAGAGCCAGTATACTGTTACTTGGCGAAGCATTGAGAGAAGTAAGCTCTCGAAGAGCGGCAATACTATAACAATTGGATTTTGTTAGTAGTAACTTAAGTTTTTTGAAGATTAAACTACACGATATTCAGTTCACCCCATTTTGAGACCATCTCTGCTGTGTAGAAGTCACAAGTTTCTTTTGGTATTTTTTGACGTTTTTCGAGATAATCCTGTAAGGCCGGAATATACCTCATCTACAATGCTTGATTGATGTCATTGATGTGCAAGAGGAACAGGGTTAAGGAGTAAGAAAGCTGGTGGTCCACTTGTATAAACTCTAGGGAAGCCCATAGGAAGGAAGTTTCGTACGAAGCTCCTTGTGCTAAACGCGATCGAAGGCTTTCACCATATCCAAACTAACTGAGTGAGTCCCTTTCTTGCCTTCCATAACCCTTGCCTAATGGTCCGTAAGATATAATAGAAGATCACCAGCCAACCGACCATGGCGGTAGCCATATTTCCTGATCACCTGGTGATCCTCATAGTACATGAGGTTTGTTAATGAACTGAACTTATGAACGTTCAAGGAAAATACACACTGTGGGATTGTATCTGCCGAAAAAATAATTACAGCATTGAGCTGTGACACCACAGAATGGTAGGCGATGTCTTCCCTTGGTTGTTCAAAGTTAAGTTTGAGGCAAAAAGAGTGCCCAAGAAATCGGCAGGCAAGGAATGCGTTTTGTGTTTACTAAGGGCAAACGACGAATTAACAAAATGGCACACACACTAAATGGCCCGTTTCACACTAAATGTGGACTATTGTAACATCATTAGCAACGGTATTTCTATCTAACCTAAACGTTATCATCTGGAGACGGCACAGCCAACCTTGTTGTTTTTGAAGGAGATGCAAATATCTTAACCTAGCGAAACAGCGTATCTATAATATCCCGGGTATAAAGAAGAACATCATTTTATACCACACGCCTCGGTATATGTGTTCATAATGAAGGATATCTGCTACGTTACGCCTTAGTATTTTCGAAGTTCTTGTCTGTGTATGATATATATGAATGATCGCTTCAAGGCACATCTTGAGTACTCTTTTACACCAAAAATAAAAACCATGTAACCGACCAACAAATGTAAGCCCACGGCTTAGTTGGTTGAAAGTAGCCTAAATTACTCCAAATCTGTCCAGCCACTTCAGAGATTAGTAGAAATAAATAAACAGACAGAAAAACATTTTTTAAATTGATTTTTTTATGTAAGCTCTGTATATACTTTAATATCTATTTAGTAAAAAGCTGTTAAGCTGGAATTACAAATAAACACTTAAATTTTATGCATAGATGTGACAAAGGCATTAATAAAATTATGGCAATAAACATATATAACATATCTAAATAATTTCTTTTCATCTATCAGTAGTATAAAATAATAATGATGCGATATCACAAAGTAAATTAACTTCAATGGAATTTAATACAACCGTAGTTATGAGAATAGACAACAATAATACATATAGATGGAAATGATAGACGCAAATGATATCATTAGGAGGATCAAAGCATTGCTTCAAAGGTTTTTCTTTTCAAAGCGTGAATGTACTACTAACGACATTATTCCACATTCACGCCCATTAAACATTAGCGTTATCCGGGATAAAATATATTTTAAACTTCCGAATTGCTTTAATAAATATGACTTCCTGCAGATGCGGTGTAACTGAAGACTATAGTATTTTCCTCTCATCTAATTGTTCCGTATCTATATCTATATTGGAGAGTACTTTAATAATACAAAAAAAAGTTTTAGAATAAAATCTTAGTAAAAGAACGGAATATAATTAGCGCATAATTATTTTTACTGTTTAGTATAGAATAAATATATCTATAATATTTATATTACAGATAAATCATTGTTTCAGGACATTATTAATGATGATAAGATTTTTATCGGAAATTTAATTAAGAATAGATTGGCGTCGCTTTAGGTTATTAAGCAAGAGATAATCAGATTAAAAATATGTAAAATTATTTTTGAATATATCTGTAATATGAACAAAGTGTTAGAAATTGTATATTTCTTTTTTATATTCTTTACATTGCCATGATGAAATGGAATGTATGTATAGACATTACAATATATAGATATTATCAACATATGTATTGTATTGTTGTAAATATATATTATATTGCGACTAATGAAAATAATGTTCAAAATCATTCCCATTTTGGTAAATGACAAAAATATATAATTTTGACTATTAGAGACAGTATATACAATATATATTCCGATTAACTACACATTTAATAATTAATATATAACCAATATAACTATATCTTTAACAAATTTAATATATAATCCATTTTCTTTGAATATTAAGAGCATGTCTTTGTGTAGGCTACTCCAGGTAGGTAAATTTTCTAGACTTGCCGACACCTTGCTACAACGAGCAATAAAGTTGTGCTTAATAGTATTTTATTACTTTAATTCTGGCTTAATAGTTTATTACATTCTTTTAAATATTGGTTAATTATTTTAGACAGTAATGTGATGTGTTGCACAAAATATAAATTAACAATAAAATAGACTTCAACTTATAAAATATATGTATTATATAAACAATTACACATATTATATAATTGACATTTTTGATTACAATACTAGTTTTTACAAAGTGTTAAGCTTTAGGTCGTACCTGTACCAGTGAACATCATTGACTTGCAGAACACGCTTGACCAAAGGGACCGCAATATGGCCTGGGATTTGGGACGGCTAGTATTAATATGGCACATTTTCAGTTACGCGAGAAGATTTTCAGCATAAATATGGGTGTTTCAGGAGTATAATAAAAATTGAAAACATTTGCTTTTAACAAAGCATGTGTAAATTTAGTAAAATGTATTACATCATTTTAAGTTGAAATAAAAGTAACCTTAAGTACTCCTTATAAAATCAGTTATCCGCAAATAAATGTTCTTTTAAAATGGAGATTTTAGAGATTCGAGATTACCTGGAACAAAAAAAAACAGAAAAAAAAATATATGTAAGTACTGTATATACTCTTTTGTGAGAAGCTGTTAATTTGAAATTACAAATCGACGTTTTAATTTTATTTATATTTATATATATATGAAATTTGTTTAAATAATAAAAACATAGATGATACATGACTTTACTCTGTTGCAAAAACAACACATCACTCAATCTAAATATATTATTCCATTTCACTTTTTAAAGATTAGGACTAATTAGAATGTGTACCTAGAATGCAAAATATGAATTATACAATATAAATAGGATACTCAAGGAAAATGAAGGTTTGAAGGAGAGGGTACGAATGGAGAGAGAGAGAGAGAGAGAGCTAACCGGCTCTATCATCATTAGAACAAAAATAGAAAGTTACTTAAGACAGTTTCTACTGTAATACTGCCTATTTACCAAAGCCTTTGTACTAGTTGTAAAAAAATTGATTACTGACTACACTTGATATTAATAATATATTTATATTTCGGTTTTGCTTAAATAAAGTATTTGTTCAATTTATTATTTCAAAATGCTATTTCATATTGCAATTATTGTACAAGAATCGACGATTTAATTATAAAGTAAATAACGCTGTTCAAGTAACTTGCATTTCAAAGCTATTAATTTTCTAGCATAGTAATTTAATTAACAAAGTAAACATATGGAAATTCTCCGTTAACTTAATAAATATGCAAATTTTATATCTTGGTATTTTTATTAAACTTAATTCAACGAAGATGATATAATGGGTATGAAATCAAATTTTATTATTAATTTAATTAAGTAACTTATTTAGCAATATATTATGTAACAAAATATTAGTGAATACTTCATTAGTTATAAATTAATTAAAAAAAAGGTTAAAAGGTGTTTTTTTGGTTATAGTCGTAGAACCACATATAATGGAACTAAATGAACAATCTCAATACTTCTTAAAACTATAATGTTCTTATTATTGTTAGTTAAAACGTTGGTAACTATTTGAATGTAATGTTAAATCATGGGCATGAATATGCAAAATGGTTTAAGCCCGTTAGACTCGTATGACTCTGTATAACTTTAAGTAGCTTACTGTGCTTTGTTCGTAACTGCTGTCCGGTATGCAGGGTTTTAATGTCCACTAATCTGACTGCCGAGATAATATCCATCAGTATTGTTTCAAAATAAGTACCACAATCCTCTTGAAGTGATTCATATTGTCATAATGCTCAGGAAGATTTTTAGTCCACAAACAAATTATTAGTTATTTAATATAAGAAAGGGGTTTGAATAAAGAAATAAAACTAACCATTATCATCCAATTTTTTTTTTAGTTTTGACTAACAGCGCAGAGACAAACGCTAAAAGCCACTAAAACAAATATACAGAGAGCTTATATTTTAATATATTTTAAAATAAATTTAGACCTTACTGTTATATTCTTTTAAAAAATATATATTAACAGAATAACAATAGTCAGTACTAAAATATAATTATTGAATTTTTGATAAATATATATATAAATGTACATGTTCATTTTAAATTCAAATTCAGACTAATTAATTAGTGTCAATTATGTTTTATGTTACATATTAACGATTATAACAAAACCCCATCTGACTATAATTTGTACTTTGAATTACATAATATATTATTCCTTAAAAGAAACTATTTTAAAGTTCATTTTGGTTTGAATAAAAATATAAATTACTGACTGTTAACTTTACTAATTAATAATTTGTTATCGTTTGATTGACATTCATATACTTTGTTGAAGATAAAATAAAACACTATACTGAAATATTTAGGTTATCTATGTTTATTGTAATGTAAATATATTATTCATGAAAATCACAAAAGCAAAGTTTGCTAACTTTCAGAATCAGCATAAATAATGGTTTTATTCGTGCAAATTCGGTACTTTTCACAGAAAAACAATTGTACTGAGTATTATAATAAAAAAATGTATAGATATGAATAAATTTTGTGGATATAAAAAAAATATGTATTTATTGGCATACATAATGAAGTAATATTTATGTCGAGTTTTTTTTTTACTTTAGAAAATATTAAATAACTATTTTCTATTTTTTATATAAAAATGTAATTCCGGTTACAACTCCAGAAGTGTATTGACATGTGTCCGAGTGAGTGTTCACCTGAGTTACATAGAGTGTTCGCGATGGATTGAAATAATGTCCCATCCCACGAAAAGTGGATTATTTAAAAATCTAGTTTTAATAATATTTGATCAGTTAATCAGTAAGATAATCACATAAATTTTTACCAATAAATAACATCCCCGTGAGCTGCTTTGTCTTGACACGATAAACTGAAAGTTAAAGAAACACTTATATACCATAACGATGTTTCGTTTATTGTTAGTCATTTAAGCATGTGCTCGTTTTCAATAAATATATATTAAATATTATTGAGGTTTACTGAAACATAAAATGATAAGAAATCGCCTATATGTTTTTTAAATTAGCTTTACAACCATCATTTAATTTAATGACTACAATACAATTTCCTGATTAAAATATTTGTCGCTATAAATATTCATTTAATAATAGAATAATATAATATTGATATAGTTATTACATAGTTGTATAAAATGAGAAAATTATGTTAATAAATAGAGATGAACTTTCATAAAAGTATCCTGCTATATATATATAAAACATATATTGAATACAAAATTTTAGAAATTCCAAACTAATTTAATTATAGTGTATTGAATGATTTTAATAATAACTATCTGTACCCACGACATCGTTAAAGCGGAATATAATTTTTGAAATAAAAATAGCTAAATCAAGTACCAATATAAGTCAAGTTAAGTGTACATTATCACGGTTCTATATTGCATTTATGATATAGCAATTTAAAGCAATTAAAATAATGCGATATTGAAGCTTTGTTTTAAAATTGTTTTTATATAAAAAATATATATATTTAATTCATCGACAAACTACAAACAAATTTGTTTAATTTTGTATGTATTATCCTTTACTTTTGCTATGAAATCCTATGAGAAATGCTTTGTAAATAATTGTTAAAGCGGACATGAAATAAATCTCTTAGTGAAATATGTATCTTCAGCACTTCCAAATTCCATAAAATCACTACTATAAACGATTTTCATGAAAATTCTCATTTGGCTTGCGATAGTCATATTTAATAAATTTAAGGCTATATTTCAGTGCTCAAGGTCTTTTATGTCTCCGTATTGATGTAACTAAATATTTATATTTCCACTAATTTGAATGCTTCCTGAATATGAGTCTCTTGCAACTGACGATCCACCAATATTAATTCTCATCTCTGGACCTTATATTTTACTTTCTATTGAGCGTAAGTTTCCAGAAAATAAATAATAAAACCAAACCACTTCTGATCCACTTCCAGTATCAAATCAAAGCACTTTGTTGATATTGCTTGTTCGTTGTACAGTGTTGGAGATATGAAGAACCTAATTTTTTAATATAAATTTTCGACCTTTTCAAAGTCATCGCAATATCGATGTTAATAAACAATATCTCGTTCGATAGGGTCGATCGTGTTAGGTAGATTCCCGTCGGTCGGATCGACAAAGAAAAACTAGCCAGCAGTATTCTACTGGTTATTACGAGTCTTATGACGGGTCACTCTGCATATATTGGGTGAGCGGGGAACCACCCCCCACCCCTAATTCCTAAACGAGGGGTCGCATCAAAAAACTTTTCGGACAAAAAAGTTTCCACTTTTAATTTGTTAATTTTCTAAGATTTTTCCGACTGCAAAATTTTGCCTTCTTCTATGACTTTTTTCGGTTTTTAACTTTCAACCCCCCCAGCCCTCCAACCCCCCGTCCGATTTCCCCTGTTCAAGAACTTATCCTTCATTTTGTCCTTATGAATGTGTATACCAAGTTTGAAAATCCTCCGTCAATATTTGCGACCTGTAGCGTGTCCCAAAGGTTTGCACTTTTACCCGCTCTCCCAGCCCCCTTTCATTTTTTCCAAAAAAACGAGATGCTACGTTTGTCCTACTAATTTATCCTATCGACCTGTGAAGTCACATTTTGCCTACGATGAATTTGGACTAATGGATCATATATACATATATATATAGAGGGATATATAATTTTTTTTTTTCGACGGATTCTCAATCTCCAGTTCATAAACGGCGTAGCGCCCCTTCTCTGGGGTCTGGGTTATTGCATCGATTGCAATAGGTAGACTCATCTATGGAATCTACCTAAAAATAACGGTGTAAATACTTTTATAAATTAGATAGACAGAAAGAAAGAAAAATTTATTTACATAAGAATAAAAGATAATTTTGAACAAATAAATAAAATTTAAAACAAAATAATATTATTTCACAAAAATATAGAATTCAGAAAATACAAACAGAAACAATAAATGACACCGGCAGTTTTAACACTATAAGTTCTTAGTGTTACGAGTATGTGTATCTGAATAGGTACTAAGTTTAATATAATTGTCTAAGAAAAACGAAAAAAATAATGAAATCGGCCTTTGTTATGTAAATTTACTATGCTGAAATAAAAACTATAAATTCGTGTTATATATTAATGTTTGTGATTTCTATAAAAGATGACATAACCCAAATAAATATCTTAAAATGTTGTTAAATTTGTTTAGGTATATTAATAATTTTTTGGTGGTTTTGAGACTGGTAAGATATGTATATCTACTTAAAAATTGATATACTAACCTAAAAATTACATAAAAGACGAAGAGATAAGAGATTATAAAACCACCTTATTCAATTAACCAATCAGACAAAAAACGGTTGTCATATAACTTTGATTCACGCCAAGGTTTTGGGGAGAGAGCTATTAATACCCGCATGATATAAATATCATGCGGGTTTACAAATAAGATAGGAAAAAGTGACAAATACCTAATTTCCTTTGTGGTATCCAATTATTACAAAGAACAACACAAATTTTCTTACCAAATTTGACGACCAAGTAAAGTGCGTTTATCTTTTTATTTTATCTTAACTGTTTTTTTTATGAATGAAAGAACTAACTACTTTAAATAGAATACTATATATAAGGGCACTCGATAAATGGGAGCAACAGAAAATCCTTAAAAAAAGATTTTTATATCACTTATTTAAAAAAAAACAAAACAGAAAGGATTAATAACATTTTAAAACTAAGGTCTAAGAAATATTAAATTATACATTTTACAACGATTTTAAGAACTAATATATTTATATTATTAAAATACAATTTATCTTTAATGTAATCTTTTCATAAGTAGAAATGTAGAAATAATGTTTTTAATAAAATTTCAAGAATTTGTTTGTTGTCTTTGCACTCATCACGAATTTTATTGAAATGAAGTTCATGGATAAATGTAATCTTTATTTCACCTTTATCGAAGTACTCAATCAGAAAATATTTTACTTATATTACCATGTTCAAAGTATTGTGAGCGATTAACCTAACCTAACATAAACGTATATTTATCACTAATGCTATTATTTCAACATCATTATAATACCATAATATCTTATAAATATATATTTTAAGGAGGATGTTTATATATATATATATAACATCCTCCTTAAAAAGCAATTAAATATTAAAGTTGTATAAATATAAAGGAAAAAAAAACTGGCGTTAATTTAAATATATGTAAAATTAATGGTGGTTACTGTATAAGATAACAATTATTATTTTGCGGTTCTTAAAATTAAAACTGACAATTATGAACCTACGTTTCCTTTAAATCTTAAAATCCTTTATTTAAAGTTGATACATTTATTATTATTGGTTCTATATATTTTATTATTATTATTTATTTTAATTATTTTTAACTTTTATATAGTACTACAATTACACGTTATTTATACATACAACAGATTAGAAAACACAAAGAAAGTTATTATTTCTACTGTTGTTTCCTCTTTCAGCATATAATATGATAACTCCTTTCATAAACTATTTCCTTATTATTTATTAAAATGTCTATGACGTAATTTACCTTTTCGTTTCACGATATCTGTTATTTAAAGGCGTCGTCTATTTTGTGTACAAATTCTTATTCATTTATGTATAAGGAGATAATATCCCATAATGTGAAAAAAAAATCTTATTTGACCTGACTAATTTGAACTAGAGGAAGACTAAATTGGCCCTAAGAAATAGAATTTACAGCTTCCTTATAAAGCTTTCGAAGATTTATTAAAATTTCGAAGGGAAAAGATCTCGTAAATGTGATATAATATTTAATTTAAATCTAATTTATTTTATTTTTTAATATCTTTATTTTTTTTTATATTTTTGGTTACAGCTAAAACTTATTATTATTTACGAGGTCTGGATGAAACTAGCTAATTTATACTATAATACTCTACATTTAATTATTTCATATGCTTTATATTTATTATATACCATATTATATTTTTAGTATGAACCTATAAACCATAATCCATAAAGTTATTATTTTATTTATTTTATTTTATACTGAATTTTGATATCTATAAGATTTTATTTAGAATAAAGCAAACGTGCAATTGTATACATAACAATATACATAAATTTTATTAAATGTATTTTATTTAAATGTTTATTATAACAGATTTCGTTTTAAACCGAACAAATAATATTTATTAATATAACAAATATAATTATTATATTTTACAAAATTTTACCCATACTAACATATTATAATTTTAGAATAATAATAAATTCAGTATCAAAAAGTTTCTAATACTTACAACGAAGGCTTAAACAAAGGACTGACAAAGCTAAACATAATAATTGGTGATTTGGATTCATTTTTATATATACGAGTATATATGTATATATCTTTTCTTCTTTCCTTTCTTGATGCCAAAATTTTAAGTGTTTCTATAATATATATTTATATGTATTTTAAAATGATTTAAGTCTATTTTTTATATTTATACATTTTTTTTTGTATATACGTAAAGTATTTATACTTATATAGATATATGTATTTATTTATGTATATGTAGATGTGTATGTACATATATCGATTGTGTATTTTTATAATATTAAATTATTTATATTTTCTACTATAATATATAGTAAGTTTCATTATTAGTAAGTTGCGGACCCCTTGTACTACTACCACAGCGTATCCTTATTCTAAAGGTTGCCTGGTAGAGATCGCTTGTTAGCGATAAGGCCGCCTTTTTGTATAACCAAATTATTCTATTGACTATTTGTAACGTGTAAATTAAAAATATTTGTTTTTCTGGTGTGCAATAAAGTATATTTATTATTATTATTATAATAATTAGAGTGGGAGTACGAAAGTTGCCAAAATGATACTCTAACTATATCTGGTTTAACGAAAGACCTCGTTATCTGTGGCCGGTATATTAACCGAGTGCTGGTACTTTGGATTACTGGAATCCGAGAGCACTTTGCTTGTAATAGAGATAACTAAAAGAAAGGAACCCTGAAATATTCTTTGTTGGAAACGAAAAATAAAAATGACGTACATTAAAACTATCTTTTTATAAATCATGACACGAGCTCACTATTGGGATATATTTTACATTACTTGTCTCAATTACATCTCATCAATATTATTTTGAACGTAGTAAAATTTCATTATATGTTAAATTGTTTAAAGATTTAATCATTTACATAAATTATTTACTTTTATTGTTGTTTTTTATGAAGTATAAATAACTTAGAAATGGAGTTTTTTACGGTAAGGCTTAGAGAGTATTTCAATAAAAAAAAACATTTTCTATTTTCATTTATTAAGTTATTTTTGTTTTATCACTTTTTAGAGATCTATATTATAATAATATCGGTAGTATACTTACACTTATGATAACCAGTAAATAAATATTAGTTAATATTTGGTAGTTGTTATACTTTATTTTAAAAATATTACTCGTGCGAAATCATAATTATTTCAGTAAAGTTTTATTATTTTAAATGTATGACCGCTAATACGATAACCATCGTGTCGGTGTCAGTGTTGTCGGCGTAAAGTAAACAAATGAATTTAAACTCTGCATAAAATGAATTGAAATGTTATTATTATGTTGTAAATCAACTCTCCATAACAATAAGCATAATATTAAATCAGTTTTATATTTTAATATAGCTTAAAAAATGAGCCAACCGTATATTTGAAACCGTACCGTATATTTAAACTTGAAATGTTCAACTTTCATTTAAGTTTTAATTGTGTTTTTATTTTAGCATTAACATAACTACATTTTGTTTTGTATATGTAAATTTAGACAATACGTCTAGCATATATATAATAATCAATTAAAAATGTATTGTAATTAACATATTATCTAGAAAATCACTTTAGTATCTTTCAATAAGCCGTAGAGTAGTTGTTTTAAATTTAATTCAGTAAAGCGCAAAAATTTTATAACGATGTCTATAAATCATAATTAAAAGTTTTTAAGCAAAAGTTACTAGAATCATCTTTGTTAAAAGAGAAAAGTAGAAAATAACTTTATCTTAGTTTGTTAGAAATTCACTGTTAAACATATGGTATTGACTATTAAAATTTTGTCTGCATATTATTTTATAGATATACATGAAAAAATATCAATTCGGGCAGGATTTGAGACTACTACCTCTGAGGTACAGTCCTGTTTATTATTCATTACAAATTATGCATTGATTATTATCAAATTCATTCAATAATTTATTTATAACTCTAGTCCTGACATATCCTTAAAACTACCGTTGTATTCAAAAATTGAGACTTCAAATGGGATAAAGAAGAAATATATTTATATACATTTTACATACATATATAGTAAAACTACATATCTTTCATATAAGTATATATCTATCATAGTTTATATAGTTATAATGCGACTACGATTTATTGAATACTTAATATATTTTAATTAGTTTATTTTGATAGTATTTACAAAATAATTTAATTGAAATGGTTATCTATATATATATAGACAATTTCTATTCATCTGTAAGTATTATACAATAATAATGCAATAACATGAGGTAAAATAACTCCAATAGAATTCAAAGTAGTCGATGTTATGGGAATAGAAAACAATAATACATAGAGATGGAAATGATAGACGCAAATGACATCATTAGGAGGGTCAAAGCATTTCTACAAATGATTATCTTTTCAAAGCGGGAAGGTACTATTACTGACATTATACACCCATAAAACTAAACCCATAGCTTTATTAAATACGACTTCCTAAAGATGTGACCTGATAATTACAGTATTTTCGACGAATTCTAAATTCATCTAATTGTTCTGTTCCTAATTATTTAGCTGTTTAAAACTTAACAAAACAATTTTTAAAAGTTCACTGACCAGTTTTGCAATTGCATAGGTTTCCATTTGATGATTTTCACGCAACTCTTCCGCAATAAAACGTAGAAACAGAATACTGCTCCTTTATTTCGAAGAGATAAGATCTCAAAAACGTAATATATTAAAAATTGTTATAATAAATAGTGTTGTAGTTATATGAAAGCATCCTCCTATACACGATACAACAAATAACAAAAAAATATTTAAAACAACATTATAAAACCTTATACTAAATTAATTATAGGTACTACAAAAAATATTATTTTGTATTGAATTATTTTATTTATAACTTGCTGTGTGTAACTTTGTGCGTGCGGAATATATATATTTTTAATAAATGTAGCAAAATTAGAAAATGTTAAACAAAAAAAAAAAACATTTTTTTTTATATACTTATTTGCATATGCGTTTAGTGAAAAACGGTTCGTGTGGATACAAACTGATGATTAAATTTTATGTATATGTATATCTTTTTGTGCAAGATCGCAAATACAACAAAGAAAATAAAAAAAGTAAACTCGAGACATGTATCTTATATTTTTATTAATCAGTAATCAATCAACCACAATAATGTTGATATATTGTGGTGAAATTTAAAATATAAATTCGTATTACAAGAAAAATATTACAATTTCTATAACACGTTTAATAAAATATTTAAGTTAATATAGAATATAAAAAAACATTGGCAGGGCTTGATTCTGGCACTGGTGAAATGGTTATACGTCCTTAAGAAATAATAAACTAACCTAAAAGTTACATAAAAAACGAAGAAAGGAGAGATTTCAAAACTACCATCACATAATTCAATTAATCATTCACACACAATGGGTTGTCATATAACTTTTATTCAGACAACCTTTTGGGGATAGGGCTATTTTATTTCATGCGGGCTTAACACTAAGACCTGAAACCGTGAAAAACACCCAATTTCTTTTGTAATATTGAGTTGTAACAAAGAACAAACGATCTTTACTCACTTAAGAAACAAAACAGAAGGGAGCAATGCCATTTTTAAACTATGGTGTAAGAAAAATTAAAATATTTGTTTCACCATGTTTTTAGAAAAATATCGTTTTGCAACCTCTGTAAATCTTTTTCTCATTTTTTTTAAATAAATTTTTATAAATAAAGAAATATTAACGTCATAAAATTTCCAGAAAATAAATGTTTGTGTTTGTATATTACACAAATTTGATTATAATTAAATTCACGAACAACAGTTAACTTTATTTCATCTTTATCAAAGTACTCAATTAGAAAATATTTTTGCAAAGTATTGCACGTTCAAAGTGTTGCGAGCTATTCAAATGTCCCAAGCATATATTTATCACTAATTCTATTATATCAACAACATAACATGTTATAAATATATATAATAATCTTTTTTAAATACCAAATTATAAAATAATATAAATATATACATATGTGTTTATAATACAATTTAATAAGGATATACATATGTATATAAAATAATTTATGAAATTGTTCAAAATGGTTATTATATTAGATAATAATAATTGTGCGGTAAAACTGATAATTCTCAGCTTACTTTTTCTTGAAATCGACTCTTACATTTGCAGTTGATACAATAATCATTAGTAGTTTAATTTGTTTATAATTTATTATATACAAAACAAAACAGAAACAAAACAGAAAACAGAAATAAATTTATTATTGCTACTGTTATTTCCGCAATCACCATTTAATATGATAACTTTCCACAAACAATTTTCTTAAGTTTTATTAAAATATCTATGAAGTAATTTACCGTCCTAAGAAATGAAAACGTATAAATCATAAGTGCTTTTCCCATGATTTTTAAGAGAAAATAAAATGTGATGTTATTTCACTTAAAACCTTGTTTATGTTTTTTAATATATTTTAATGTTATATGTTTGGTTACAGCAATAGTTAGAATACTAATAAATCTAATAAATTTAATATGCATTATATTTCAGGTATCATCCCAAAACCACATCCATAAAATTTTTATTTTATCAACTATTTTTAAATTTTTAAATTTTTATATTCAACATTAAATTTTTAATACATAATTTCAATAAAATTTATTTTATTTTATTTAGTATTAAAACAGATTTGGTTCTAAATCGAACAATTAGTTATTAGATAACATTTTATATACTTTTACTAATTCTATCATGTTATTGTTTTAAAAGATTAATAAATTAATTACCAAAACCTTCGTAATACCTTCAAAGCAGGCTTGAATAATGGACTGACTAATAATTAGGATGTGAGTACCAAAGTTGCCAAAATCTTACTCTAATAATATATTTGGGTTAACGAAAGACCTCGTTATCTAACGCCGGTATATTAACCGAGTGCTGGTACTTTGGGATTACTGGAATCCAAGAGCACTTTGCTTGTAATAGAGATAACTAAAAGAAAGGAACCCTGTATTATTCTTTGTTGGAAATGAAAAAGGAAAATATAATACATTAAAGTATCTATTTATAAAACATGACATCATATAGGCTTTATTTTCCATCATTTTTCTCAAATACATTTCATTAATATTATTTCAAACATACTTAAATTTAGTGAGAAATTAATTTAAATGGAGATTCATTTATTTTTGAAAATTATTTACTTTTATTATTGTTTTTATGAACTATAAATAAATTATAAATTGTCATTTTTTTAAGGTACGGGTTGGAGAATATTTCTTATAAAATTCTATTGTCTTATAATTATATAATGTTATTTTTGTGAGATCTATTTTATAATAATAAGGGTAAGTATATATTACTTATTCGAAATCAAAGGTATTTCAGTAAAGTTTTATTATTTTAAATGTAGACCGCAAACACGACAACCATCGTGTTGGTGTCAGTGTTGTCGACATAAAGTAAACAAATGAATTTAAACTCTGCATAAAATGAAATGTTATGAAGCAACTCGTCATGATAAAAACAAAAATAATAAATCATATAAATATACATGAAAATAACTATAAATACGGGCAGAATTTGAGGCTGCTACGTCTAGGGTACAGTCCAGTTTTTTTATTATTCATCTACTAATCTCAAATTCATTCAATAATCTAATTATGTATAAGCGATTTACCACTCAATGACTCATCACGAAATCTCCAAAACTATCTGTCTGATTAACTTAAAATTTTACATATTTACTTCTTTTGTGACGTAGACGTCCACTAAGAACGGATTTTACGGAATTCCTATACCAAAGGATTTCAACTTATTGCATTTCGCCAAGTTTTAAAACTGTAGGAGCTATACACTTAACGCGGGGGTAAGAGTTACAATAGCAACGGTTACCATAGCAACGGTTACGATGAGAACGGATAATATGACAAAGGTTACCATAGTAACCTAAGTTCATATCCAAATTAATAGTGTGCCCAGCGAAGCGGGAGGGAATAAGCTAGTACCTATATACTTATAATTTTAGTAGTGACTTCTTTTTCTTCAAATTTTGGTTGTAATAATAAATAAAACATAAAAATGGGAGAGATAAGAAATTTAAATATAAATGTATATGTATTTTTATACATTATATAGATATTCCTAAATTGTATGTATGACGTATTAATAATGTAGCTTTTCTCATATTCAAATTCGATACCTGAATTTGCGAGCTCGGATATTATCTTTTCAACCTACCGTTTCATAAAAGTGCATTACAGTTTTGTAAAGATCATTTGTAATCTTGTTGTTGATAGTTTTAATTTAAATAAATCTTTTTAAACAATAAACAATAGTCATAATAATAATTTACTTCAAACGATTTATGAGTACATTTTACGAATACATGAATTTATTTCAGTTCATTAATTCAAATTAAATGATACGTTTCAGTATAATTTTGTAGTGAACATTAGTTTTACTCATTATACCACATGTAATAAGTAACAAAAGCGTTGTAATTTCTAAATTCATGTTATTTTATCTAATTATCTATGGTAAAATATTAAAATATAATTTATATAATGGTTTATATATTTACAATGCGACTCCGATTTATTATTTATTTTTTAAATTAGTTAATTTAGATAACATCTATTAAATAAGTTTCATATTAAATTTATTTTCTACTTATATTTGTTACTAGCTGAGCCCACGACTTCATTCGTATGTTTTTAAAATAAAAGAAGCCTAAGTATAACTCCTTATAACATCATACGCTAATGGAAGCCCTCTTAAAATCGGTCTAGGAATTAGAAAGGTCCAGGTCGAGGTCCGAAATAGGCAGACAGGCAGACCGTTATGGTTTTTATGCAAGTTGTGGACAGACACTTCACATTTACTTATATTTATATATATATAGGTGTAACAAAGATATTATCTCATGATGTCAATAAATATATAAACATTTTTTATTCATCTGTAAGTAGTATACAACAATAAACGATAACATGAGGTGAATTAACTCCCATAGAATTAAATTTAGCCATTGTTATGGGGATAGACAATAATAATACATACAAATGGAAATTGACAGACGCAAATGACATCATTAGAAGGGTGAAGAAAGCATTGCTTCAAATGATTTTCTTTTCAAAGCCTGAAAGTACTGACATTATTCCCCATTCTATACCATAAAACCTTAGCGCTATCCGGAATAAGATATATTTTATATTTCCGAATAGCTTTAATAAATATGACTTCTTACAGATTCGTTGGAACTGATGATTATAGTATTTTCTACGATAAATAAGCACATCTAATAGTTCCGAATCTATTATGTATAGGATGTATAGGATGTACCATAGTAATACAAAAATAAAATGTTTTAGTACAAAATCTTAACGAGAGAGATCTAGATGAATGTTAATGTTACTAATATGCATATAACATAGATTCTTAAAAATGGTGACTATATTTATTAAAATGAAATGAAATAAATGAATTCAATTAGACTATATATATACAAAAGTAGTTTAATAATTTTATTATACGAAACCATATTTGTAAACCATAATAATATGGAAAGACACAAAGGATATGAACATATGACGACGACCATATAGCATAGTTGAAGCCGACTATTAAATTCAAAATTGCCTTACAAATATATTAGGTAGAGCCATTGCTTTACCTAATATATTTGAAAGCCATTGCCTTACCTAATATATTTGTAATCTTATCATTATAAGATATAAATAACTAATCAGATTTATCTAATAAAATATTCACAAGAGATTAGGAGCGTGTCTTTTCAGTTTAAATGTTATAAATAATATTATTAAAATAGATTTTATATAATGTTTGACACACTTAAATACTATGTATGTAAGAAAACATAAATAATTAATCGATACTTTTTATAAATTATGGAAATGAAACTATAATAAGGATCTACTTGGTGGATTATTGGGTTTCTTTCAATAAAAATGCAAAGCATTTGAAACGTCAAAAACGTCGTTTCAAATACTTTGTAGATCATTGCAGTTATGCACACGGGTAGACGATATATAGGTATCAGTCACTTTAATTTATTATCCTTCTATATTGTGTTTTTTTGAAAGAGCATGATACTTGTAGTATTTTTGTTTGTAAAATATTATTTACTGCTGATGTTAATTATATTCGCTGCCCGTAAATCTCCTAATTAATAATCTGAACTGAATAAATACAAATGAACAATGATTAATGTAAAACAGTGATATTTTATGACAATTAATATTTAGTTCATTATTTATATAATAAAATAAATATGAATTAAACGCTAATATAGCGTCACATTCACGGATTTTGGTACTGATTAAGTACATAAAGTAGATAAATAGTCTTAATATTTTTTATCTTAAAACCAAAATTTTAATTAAATAGTGCAAGTTGTCCCCATGTGTAACAACAGGGGACTAGTGGGATAGATATTTTTTCCAGTTTTTCTTCACCGAAATTTAACAACATGCCTTAATCAAATTACAGAATAAGTTGGATAAAATAATATCTAAAACTTATAAACTTTAAGCATATTGTAATAAATTGATGGTATTTAATTGAAGGCAAAGGAATTTATTAAAATCAGAACAGATTATTCGATTTCATATTTTAGAGAAATGTACGTATGCAATTAGATGATACATCTGGTGAAAAATGTTCGTAATGCACATATGAAGTATACAATATAGGAGAGAGAACGAATGGACCGAGAGAGCTAACTAGCATAATTAAAAAGCTACTTCAGACAGCTTCTATTGTAACACTGCAGCATTTAGGCACCTTCTATACAGTTGTCATGAATTGGTTACTGACTACACTCGACATTAACAAGAGTTTCGGTTTTGCTTAAAATAAAGTATGTCTTTAATTTATAATTTTAAAATAAGATATATTGAATTTATTAAACACAATAAATAGTATTTTATATTGCAATTATTGTAAAAGGAATCGACGATTTAATTGTAAAATAAATAACGTTGTTCCAGTAACTCGCATTTTTAAGCTATTAATTTTATAACATAGTAATTTAATTTACATGTATACATATCGAAATTCTCCTTTAACTAAATAAGTATGCTTATTTTACTTATAGGTATTTTGTATTAAACTTCACTGAATGAAAGTTATATAATATTAATGCAATCAATTTAAGTAATTTACCTAGCAATATATTATGTAACATAATTAAAATAAATAAATACTTCATTAGTTATAAACTAAAATGGAACTAAAGGAACAGTCTCAATACTTCTTAAGTCACGCTATAATGTTCTTATTATTGTTAGTTAAAATGTTGGTAACTATTTGAATATAATGTTAAATCATTTATATAAATATGAATAATGACTTGCCTGTTAGACTCGTATGACTCTGTATAACTTTAAGTAGCTTATTGTGCTTTGTTCGTAACTGCTGTCCGGTATGCAGGGTTTAAATCCACTAATCTGACTGCCGAGATAATAAACATGACTATTGTTTCAAAATAAGTACTAAAATCCTCTTAAATTGCGTTTTATTTTCATAATGATAAGGAAGATTTTTGAGTAACAAAGAATGTAATATATCCAATAACTAAAACAAGTTTTGTGTTTATTTGCTTATTAAGCTTATGAACTGTAATAGGATATGTTTTACAGTTCACAAACCATTCATTATTATAAGGTAAAAGTTGGATGTTCATAATTTATTTGGTATGGTTAACTATTTCCCGTATATTAGTTTCACACAATTTAAAATCAAACAATGTTCCAAAATACAAAAGATCAAATTTACCGAAATATAAATATCTAAAACTTTATAATAAGTTTTAAATGTAAAAGTAAAGGAAATATTATAACAAAATCCCATCTAACTTTATTTTATAGTCTAAAATACATAATATTCTATAAAATTTTGTTTATTTTAAAATTATATCTTAAAGTTCCACTTAATATTTATAAAAATATGAATTATTGTTAATAAAATTTACTAAATTTTTAAAAAAATATATGTTAAAGATACAGAAAACAATATACTGAAATATTAAGGTTACTATATATATTATAATGTAAATATAATGTTCAAGAAAACACAAGAACCGTTTCCAGTTATAATTACAATATCATAAAGTTACGAGAGACATTTCGATGGAATTTATACTGGTGTTTGCTAACTTTCAGAATCAATATAAATAACGGTTTTACTCCGGAAATTCGGTACTTTTTAATAAAAAAACAATTGTCTAGACTATGATACTAAAAAAAATAATGTATGGATTGGAATAAATTTTAATTGACATTTATGTCGAGGTTATATTTTTTATTTCTACCTCAGAAAATATTAAATAACTGTTTTTTTATACCTATATGCAAGTGCAATTCCAAATATAACTTCAAAAGTTGGCAATGTGTCCGTGTGAGTGATCTGTTCACCTGAGTTACATAGTGTTTATTGATTTCATTTTCCATGTCTTAAAATAAAATTTCTTTGACCTTTCTAATGACGTCGTTTGTTAGTAATATTACCTTTCGTATATTCCGTAAAGGCATCATTGCTGGTATTTTTAAATATTAGTTTCTGTAATGTATTCCGTCGAAGATATAATTACTAAAAGCAAAAGTGTAAGTAAAATGCTATAAGAGTCAATACAAAAACATATTTCTAAAGCGAAATCGAATGGAAGGACACAAATTGTATGAAGATATGCCTCAAACCACATATCATAGCTTAAACTTTATTAAATTCAAAACTCTGTCTTACACTTTTCTAAAGTAAAAAAAACAAAGTTTAGATATAAATAACTCTTTAACTGTACAACAAATTATACGATTTTTTTATATGATCTAAATGTAGATATGATATTTTCATTAATATTTCGAGAATTTATTTGTTTGTCTTTTGCACTTATCTCAAATTTGACTGTTATCAATTTCACAAAGAAAAGTAGTAGTAGTTTTTTTTCATCTTTATTAAAGTACCCAATATTTTTATTTATTACATTATTTATACCCAATATTTTTATTTATTATTAAAGAAAATATTTTTGCTGACATTACCATGTTCGAAGTACTGTGAGCTATCACTTATAACCTAAACGTATATTTATGGTATTATTTTAACATTATTGTAACATAACTTATAATATTTATAAGATTTATATTATTATCCTTATTAAATATCAAATTCATATCCATGTTATATTGAAAAATTATATGAACGCATTGTATATGATAATAAAAGTAAAAAATACAGAGGTTGATAAATAAATATATAAAATTAATTATAGCGTTGTTCACGGTTGTTATTATATTAGATAACAATTATTATTGTCTGTTCCTAAAATTAAAACTGATTATTATGAACCTACTTTTCCTTAAAACCGAAAATTACACTACTTAAAGTTGATATATTATAATTATTAGTATTGGTTACAAGTTGTGTATAATATATTATAAAAGAGTGTAATATATAAAATATATAATTATTTGTATAAATAAAGAATAGAAAACGTACAAGTAAAATTATATTATTATTATAGCGTCATCTGAGTTGCGAATCCTCTTGACAGAAAGTAATGTTAAAACGTACTTTACATCAAAGTGTTATTCAAAAGGTGTTTGGGACATCAATATCAAGATCCTCGGAGAATTTAGAATTCAATATTTTGTTGAATTAATCATTTTATTTTAAATTCTATAAGCTATAATGTTATGTGAAAATCTTATTTTCCTCTTAAGACTTAATTTTAAATAATTAGCAATTAATATTTGAAAATAGATGTTTTTTTTATCAGACCTGACTGACCTTGAGGAAAAATTGAAGTCATCTGAACGGAGCGACTAATTATTCTCAACTTCTAATTAAGAGGAAAATTTTGTCCTAAGGAATAAAATTTACAACTTCCTTATGAACCTAATAAAATGTAGAAACAGTACAATACTGTTGTATTGCACTGTTGATTTTAAAGAGAAAATATCCCGTAAATATGATATCATATTTCATTTAAGTCTTATTTATGTTTTTATTTTAAACATCTTTTACTGTTAACATATAAACACACAAACGGTTACAGTTCAAAAAAATATAATTATTAACAAGACGTAGATAAAACCGGCGAATTCATTAGAATTCTTGTAGTAGATTAATCAACTATAATACTATTAAGTGTATTATTAACATAACACTTATTTGTTATAAAACACGCATTTCATATTAAATATGTATATATTTATATATTTATTTATTTAGCTTCACGCCATATTCCTTGCGGGGTAGCCAGAGACGACGGAGCGCCAAACGCTACGGTCCCTGCATACTCTTTCGCCTCGGCCACAGGCATCAACCTCTTCATACATGCCCTCCGGGGGGTCCTCGTGCTTTTTACGTGACCTTCCTCCAGTATCATAGATACTGTGTTTTCAAAGGTCATTCGAGGTCACTTGTATATTTCTTAAATCATATATCGAATAAAAAAAAAAGATATTCCTAATAATAATTTACTTTGAACGATTTAGGAGTACATATTATGAATTTATTTCAGTTCATTAATTCAAATTAAATGATACGTTTCAGTATAAATTTATAGTGAACAATAGCTCTACTAATTTCAGTACACCTAATAAGTAACAGAGCTATGTAAATTGAAGCTATTGTCTAATTATCTATGTTAATATTTTTAAGTATAATGTATATAATTGTTTAGATAGTTACAACGCAACTCAGATTTATGAAATATATATATATATATATATATATATGTATATATATATAGTATATATAGTCAATTATTTCATCTAGATAGTATTTATTAAATATTGACAAACGAACTTTGTTCGTTCTGTATTGATTTAACTTTTCTTGGATGGCTGTTTGTGGACAGGAAAAAATTTCCTTACTGTCGAGAGATAGCGCAGTTTTTAATTTACTGATTTAGTTTATTTTCATATTTAGTTATATTACTATTTTGTATTATTATTAATCACACTTTTTTGTAATTTTTTAGTAATTATAAATAAACATGTATTTAACATTTTCTTTTCTTCAGTAAATAATAATCATTTTACTTAAAAATATTTTTTTTTATCTTAACATTAATAATTTCGTCAAAGGTCGTTCGGGTAATACCCTGGGTATTTGCATCTTCACTGGTTTTGTATTAAAATTGTTTTCAACATATATTCCTTTGTGTGAACTATGTTTTGAAAATGAAAGTAGTTTAATTTAGCTGTTTTACGGATTTTAATATAAGTAATGTAGTTAGTTCATAGTTTCATTTACAGTTAGTGAGAAACTACTAATTTGGAATTACAAATAGACACTGCAATTTAACTATATGTATATTTGTATAGATTAAATTTAAATATTAAAATGAAATTTGTTTTATTAATAAAAACATAGATCATATATAACTTTACTCTGTTGCAGCAACCCTACTATCTAAACAGATTATCCCATTTCATATTTTAGAGAAAAGAATGAATGCAATCGAAAAATGTTCGTAATGCACATGAAGTATACAATATAGGAGAGAGAACGAATGGAGCGAGAGAACTAACCAACATCATTAGTACAAAAATAAAAAGCTACTTCAGACAGCTTCTATTGTAACACTGCAGCATTTGGGCACCTTCTATACGAATTGTCATGAATTGGTCACTGACTACACTCGACATTAAAAAGTGTTTCGGTTTTGCTTGAAATAAAGTGTTTGTTCAATATATAATTAAAAAATCTTATTTTATATTGCAATTACTGCACAAGGAATCGACGATTTAATTGTAAAGTAAATAACGCTGTTCAAGTAACTCACATTTCAAAAGCTTATAGCATATTAATTTAATTTAATTTTATTTTATTTCTTGATATTTTTATTAAACTTCATTGAACGAAAGTTATATAATATTGATGCAAACAAATTATGCTTTAATGTTTATAGCATTATTTGATTGCATCCATTTTGTATTGCATTCGTTAATTTATAAGATTATTGTTAGTTAAAATGTTGGTAACTATTTCAATATAAAGTTAAACCATGTGCATGAATATGAATAATGACTTAAGCCTGTTAAACTCGTATATAACTTTAAGTAGCTTACTGCGCTTTGTTCGTAACTGCTGTCCGGTATGCAGAGTTTAAATGTCGACTAATCTGACTGCCGAGATAATAAACATCAGTATTGTTTCAAAATAAACACAATAAACCTCTTAAAAGGAGTATAATTGTCATAATGATACGGAAGATTTTTGAGTAACAAAGAATGTAATATATCCAATAACTAAAACAAGTTTGTTGTTTATTTGCTTATTGAGAGTTATGGTCTGGAATAGTGACAGGATATGTTACTCAGTTCACAAACGAATCATTAGTATGAGGTAAAAGTTGGATGTTCATAATTTATTAGGGTTAATTATTTCCCTTATATTAGTTTCACGCAAATTTAAATCACACAATATTCAAAATACAATAGGTAAAATTTACCGAAATATAAAAATCAAAAACTATATAATATATTTTGAATGTAAAAGTAACAGAAATAAGATTGATTCCAAAAATTATTTCTGAATTATGAATGTCGTTTAAAAAAAAAACCTTATATACAATATATATTTTTTAAATACCCATTATATTTACAAAATATCACTACTAAATACTAAATTAAAATAATTTTAAGATTATCATTTCAAATTAAAATTATAATACAAAATACTATTTGATAATAATGTTGAAAATTATATTTTACCATGTTATATATTAATTATGATAACAAAATCTTATGTAACTTCATTTTATAGTCATACTATTATATTAATTTTCAATATAATATTATATTAATTTTAGTAAGTTCATTTTAAATTTCTATCTTAAAGTACCACTTAATATTTATAGAAGTATGAATTATTGTATTAAAAATTTACTAAATGTTTATTTACGTTTTATATATTGTTTATTATTCACATATTATGTTAAAGATAAAGAAAATAATATACTGAAATATTTAGGTTACCTATGTATATGTAGATATGATGTTCAAGAAAACACAAGAACCGTTTCCAGCTATAATTACAATACCATAAAGTTACGAGAGACATTTCGTTGGAATTTATACTGGTGTTTGCAAAGTTTCAGAATCAATATAAACAATGGTTTTACTTTGGAAATTTGGCACTTTTTTTTATAAAAAACAATTGTCTTTACTATGATAATAAAAAAAATGTATGGATAGAATAAATGTTAAGTGACTTTTATATCGAGGTTATATTTTTTATTTTTACCTCAGAAAATATTAAATAACTGTTTTTTATATATAAAATTGCGATTCCAAATACAACTTCAAAACTCTATTGACAATGTGTCCGTGTGAGTGATCTGCTCACCTGAGGTACATAGAGTGTTCGCGATGGATTGAATAGGAAAAATACCACCAAAACTAGATTTTTTATTTTATAAAAGCCAATTTCCCATCCGACGAGGAGTGGGTTATTTAGTTTTCTAGTTTTACTAGTTTAGATAAAAAAAACAGTAACATAATCATTAAAACTGAAACCAATATATAACAATCTTCTTAAGCTGATTTGTTTGGACATGATAAACTGAAAGATTAACAAACACAAATATTCCAAAACAATGTTTTAGAGTTGTACAATGAGCGATATATAGTTCAGTTTTGATTATAAACTAATAATTTTAATTTTATTCTAATAAATGTTAAATTACATCATCGAAAGTTACTTCATCGGCAATGCCTTAAACTAGAATTTCTTTGACCTCTTTGCAAATAATATTCCCCTATATTCCTTAAAGATATGATTGCTAGTTTTTTCAGATATTATTTTCTGTAACTTATTCCGTTGAAGATAGAATAACTAAAAGCAAAAGAGTAAGTAAGATGTTATAACAGTTAATACAAAAGAATATTTCTAAAACGAAATCGAATGGAAGGACACAAGTATATAAAAATATTCCTCAAACCACATAACATGGCTGAAACTTTGTTAAATTAAAAACTTTGTCTTACATTTTGTAAAGAAAAAAACAATGTTCAGATATTAATAAATAAAAGTAGTTTTATCACATGTAACATATATTCCTAACTAGGGTATAAATAATATTATTACATATATTTTTTTCTATAATGTTTGACACACTTATAAATGTTATTTATAGAAGTAATCTTACTTATTATCATGGAACTGTTCATGATAATAAGTATTTTTATATGGATTTACTAGGAGTATATAATGGAGTTTCATTATTAAACTTGCAATTGTAATTATTTTTTCTTTGTATTTTTTTCCATCGTTAACTAGTAAAGAATGCTCTGTAGCATTACGTCAACCTTTTTACCATTTTTCGCCTTAATAAAGATTTAATAAAACACTTTTTTCCTAAATGTTTTTAGGAAAAAACGTGTTCCGTATAGACATTTTTTTTAACAAATTTATTTCCTTAGTGATACTCTAATAGAATTCGTTGCCCGCAAATCCCTCAATTAATGTGACTAAACTGATTAAATTTAAATTAACATTTATTGGTTCGAAACATTGATATATTGTGACAATTAGATTTAATTCATTAGATAATAGCATCACATTCACAGATGATGTGTCTTTTGTTAATAATCACATGCATCAATTACGTAAATAATGATATATAGCGATATGTGATTAAATGTTTCTTTAAATTAAAATCGAATTTAATTAGTGCTAGTTATCCCATTTAAGGATAACATCAGGGGATCACTAGGATAGATCCTACTAATCTGTGTCTTCACAAGAAATTATCAACAGCTTAAATATAATAATCTAAACTTTGTAAGCATGAAGCATAGTACATAAAAATAATTTAATAGTATCTAATTGTAAACGAAAATCGTATGTCAACAATGTTTATTATAAGGTAAATGTAAAGGTCCATAAATTTTTCTTATTTTAAAATACAAACACAAAAAATTATTTCCGCTATTATTAAAGAGGATACAAGCTATGTTTATTAAACTAATACTTAAAGATATGTATGAAATACAAAATTAAGCATCTTAATAACATGTTAAAATAATTCAGAATGGATTTTTTAATAGCCATTTTACTTTACGAGTATTTTTGGACAAGTCGTTCCAGAGTTTAGTTGTATGTACTGTGTAGGAATTTGCAAAATTTAAAAGTAGTATTACGATCAACAAACTTTTAAATAAGGCTTAAGTAGTATAAAAAGGTCTTAAAAATAACTTTAACGCAAAATTTGACAGCCCCTTTGAAAACGATTAAGTTATGAAAGATAACATATTTCTGTGTCTACCGTTCACAAAGCGGTGACCAGGAGACAACTATATTGTTTGAGTATCACGGTAAGGCTTCTTATATAGCTCTTCATGAGTAACATTCAGCGCAGCTCGCTTTTCTGGGGGAATTTAACGCATGTCATCAGGACTCGCTGTTCCCGTACCTGAAGACTGACTATGCTGCATGCGCGAAACTTTGTGTAGTCCTTCGACCTCTTTTAGCTTGTGAGGCAAATGACAAGAGTACCAGATGTAGTAGGCCCTACAGCCAATTGCGAGCCTTATAAGCCAGCTTTAAGCGTACATCGCCTGGTCTGATCAGCTGGATAACGGACTTTCTGAACCAGAAATCTCTCCGAGTAGTTGTCGACGGGTGTTTCTCAGAACCTTTAGAACAATAAATGCTGGATAGCCTCAGAGGTCCATTCTTTCTGCAACTCTTCTGTTGCGCATTAACGATCTGCTGAAGCCCGGTATCTATGGTTATGCAGATGACAGCACAGTTGCATAAAGATTACTAGCCGCTCAGTATACTATAGGATACATTTTGGTGAGTGTCTGCAGGATTTACACGAATTAATTCCTCCGTTCCCCTTCCATCACAGGACGTCAACAGGATTTTAGATTGCTTACAAAATTGTTTACAAACTCGAACCTGAGACTGGTGTGATATATATACTTAAAAAATAATGAACTAACCAAAAACATAAATAAAAAAGAAGAGAGAAGAGATTTCAAAACTGTAAATCAATTAATCATTGACACAGAATGGGTTGTCATATAACTTTTATTCACGCCAACATTTCGGGGATAGGGCTATTTTATCTCATGTGGGTTTAAAAACAAGACGCGAAAACGTCACAAACATACAATTTCTTCTGTCGTATTGAATTGTTACAAAGAACAAACGAGCTTTTTTCCCCAGACTTGACAGCAGAGTAATGTGCGTTTATCTTGTTATTTTATCCTAATAATAGTTTATGAATGATAACATATCCTTTCTTACTTCTTTAAAAAAATACTATTTATAAGGGCACCCGATGAATAATATTTAATAATATGAGTATTTCTAAGGGGCAATTAATCTTTAAAAATAAATGAAATATCAATTACTTAAAAAGAAACCAGAAATGATCAATAATTGAAACCAGAAATAATAAAACCAGAACTGACTGACCTTAACTTGGGGGAGCCTATAGTGGTCCTAAGGGAATGACAAATAATTCTCAACGTGTAATTAAGAGGAAAAATAGTTCTAAGAAATAAAATTTACAGCTTCCTTATAGCACGTAGAAACAAAGAGTACTTACTGTTCATTTCTAAGAGAAAAGCCCTCTTAAATATGATATATTATTCATTTAAATCTAATTTATGTTTTTCTTAATATTATTTTTGGTTAAACAATATAATTATTTAAAAGTTGTGAAAAGTGAGTGAAAACTGGCAAATTCATTAAATTATTTTAGGTTTATCAAATATATTATTTTACGTACTACATATTTTTTAAATAACATACATTACATCTTAAGCATGATTCCAAACAAACTATGCGTGAAATTATTGAATTATTAGTTGTATTGAATGTTGATCTCTTTCATTCTATTATTTTCAATTTATCAACCTAGAAATCATTATATGTTTTTATACATTTTTATCAGATACATAATATCGATGAAGTTTATTCTATTTTATCGATTATCTAAACATATTGGTTTTATACCAGATAAGTAATTATTAGATTATATTTTAAACAAATTACCAATTAAAACATTGCTATTTTAGAAGAACAATATATTAAGTACCAAAAATGTCCTAATTCCTTCAAGGCAGGTTTGAACAAAGGACTAACAAAACTAAACCTAATAATTAGGGTGTGAGTACCAAAGTTGCCAAAATGTTACTCTAACAATATATCTGGGTTAACGAAAGACCTCGTTATCTGAAGCCGGTATATTAACCGAGTGCTGGTACTTTGGGATTAAAGGAATCCAAGAGCACTTTGCTTGTAATAGAGACAACTAAAAGAACCCTGAATTATTCTTTGTTGGAAAAGAAAAAGAAAAAAGAAATACTAGCTATTTATAAATCATGACACGAGCCTACTATTGAGGTATATTTTACATCAATTTTTCAATCACATCTCTGTGATAGAAAAATTGATTGAAAAAACGTTTAATTAAAAATTAAATTAAATAAAGATTTAATAATTTTAATAAATTATTTAGTAATGTTTTTGTTATTACATTAGTGTTAGTAATTAATATGTTTAATTAATTTTTATTATTGATTAAATCATTATTGATTAAAAAATGGAATAAAGGGCTTAATACTACAGAGTATTCTCCACCAGTCAACCATAAAAAAAACAATAAAAAGAAAAATTATATATATACATTATACAGTAATATGATATAAAATATGGTATTAATGATAACTTAATAATATAAATGTTTACATGCTATGTTAATTAAACTCATACGTAAAGATATATGTATGAAATAGAAAATTAGGCATGTTAATAACATGTTAAGTAACTTCAGGATGGATTTCATAAAAGCTATTTTACTCTGAGAGCGTTTTCGGGCGTTTTAAAAGTAATATTACAATCAACGACGTGTAAATAAAGCTTAAGCAGCTTAAGCTGTATAAAAAGCTCTAAAATACAACTTTAGTGCAAAATTTTACAAGCCGTAGGAAAACTATAAAGTTATTAAAAATAAGATACACACGTAGTACAAATTGTTAGTCTATGGTGACAAGTGATAAATGTCAATAGATTATTATTAACGAAATTGATATTACCAAATAATTAGAGTACAGGAGAAATTAATATATATATTACTTACAACTATATTAATCTTGAAGTGTAAAAGGACTAAAGCGTTAAGGGTTGTGTATTAATTTGAGCAATAAATTAATGGAAAATTTCATATTCACGCTTCACTGAAATATGTGAAGGATGAGACTTCAAGAGATGATTAATTTATTATAAGAGTTATGATAAAAAAGAAAATAAAAAGAAGACATTAGAAAGTTTGAAGCCAATTTTACCTATTTCTTTTTCAAAGTTACGCGTTTGGAACGACAGAGTCAGCTTTTGAAGGATCACATGTAGCTTCACTAGGTTTCAAGTATTCACTACTTTTTGAAAGTTGTTGCATTACCGAGAATAGCGAGAGTTTAAGCGCTTTATATTACCTAACGGTAATTTAACACCGATGAAGTCATTTAGTGTCCATTTGTTATACCAAAGTGCTTTGGGAGCACCAATTAAATATTATCATTAAAATTTTTGTGATTGGACTAGTGCGAAATCTATCAATCATTTGATCTTAACTTACTTTATTATTGTTCAGGAAACTATGATATATTAAGAAACTTTTGAGGATAGCAAGCAATAAGGTGTTAAGGTTATTTGTTTGAGTCTCTATATAACTATCGTTGTTGAAACGGAGGTGATATCTATTGGGAATGCTTCGAATTTCCTAATCATAGTTTATATTAAATTGAAAAGATGATACAACACAAATATATGTTTTAAATAGTTTATACACTTGTTCAGTATTTACTAAGACTGCTAAATTTTAAGAAAATATGGAATAAAAATCATGTACACAGACTCGACTCGAACCTCAGACTGGTAGGTTATGTAAATGTACTTAAAAATAATATAATGACTAAAAAGATACATAAAAAACTAATTGATTAATTACAAAATTACCCATCTTTTATTAAAGTCTTCATTACAACAGATAGACTTGTCATATAACTCTCATTCACGCCAACATTTTGAGAATAAAGCCATTTTATCTCATGCGGGTTTAAAAATAAGACGCGGAAACGTGACAAATACCCAATTTCTTTTGTAGTATTGAGTTGTAACAAAGAACAAAAGAGTTTTTCTCACTAAACTTGACAGCAGAGTAATGTGAGTTTATCTTGTTATTTTATTGTATCTGTGTCTTTTTTTTGTTTTCCATACCATATATATATTAGGGTACATCGAAAAAACTGAAAAATGGTGGCTACCCCCTAAAATGAAAGTAATTTTGAAATAAAAATTTTCTATGGATATCAAAAAATTTTTAAAAAATATCTAGAGGGCGCGCGGGTCACTCAAAAATGCCATTTTTTCGTGTTTTTTTAGATTTCACCCTGGTAAAACCTATTGAAATGTATCAAAAATTCCCATATTTGGATATGTTGTGCCCAGATAGACACTCTTTCGAAAACTATAATGGTTGACCATATTTTATTGGCCATTTTGTCGAGAATAATCGTCGAATGTCGTTTATTTAAATTAAATAATTATATTATTTTTGATTATTAATTGCTAATCATAAAATTTAAGAAAAAAAAACAAGTATGACACATGAAATCTATTGGAAATTTTGCGTAGAACACGAAAATAGTGGGAAAATTGGTCAGGAATAAAAGGCAAACGATAAAAAATGTGTTTTTCTAAATGGTTATATCAACGATATCAACAGTATAAACTCTCTCGACAAAATGGCCAATAAAATATGGTCAACCATTATAGTTTTCGAAAGAGTGTCTATCTGGGCACAACATATCCAAATATGGGAATTTTTGATACATTTCAATAGGTTTTACCAGGGTGAAATCTAAAAAAACACGAAAAAATGGCATTTTTGAGTGACCCGCGCGCCCTCTAGATATTTTTTAAAAATTTTTTGATATCCATAGAAAATTTTTATTTCAAAAGTACTTTCATTTTAGGGGGTAGCCACCATTTTTCAGTTTTTTCGATGTACCTTAATATATATATATATATATATCAGCGTCCAATGTATGGCACTAAATAATCTAGGCTTATTTCAGAATTACAAAAAATCCTTAAACTTAACTTAACTTACTTAACTTAACCAATTTAACTTACTTAACTTATTTAAAACAAAATAAAAATATCACTATCACTTTTAAATTAATATCAAAATATGTCATATATTTTGATATATTCAGAGGTATTGGCATATATTCAGAGGTTTTTTTTTAGCATTAATATCTCCTTGCAACCAGTTTGAATACTTATCTCATTAATTTTATATTAGTTTAAGACAAATAATATGAATTTAAATCTTTACCTATAATATATATGTAGATATAATCATTTAGATAAAACTTCAAGAAGAATTGATTAAAGAAATAAAAGGTATTATAAGATAAATATACAATTCTTTACCAATTTATTTGTTTGTCTCTGCAGGTATCACAAGTTTTAATGAAATGAAATTATTATTGAAACGGAAAAAGTAGTTTTTATTTCATGTTTTTGGATTTACTCAAACAGAAAATAGTTTTACTTATATTACCATGTTTTAAGTACTGTGAGCTAACCACTTCCAACCTAAACGTGTATTTATTTCTAATTTATTATTATTTTAATATTAGTGTTACACTATATTATCTTATATGTATATGTTACAACCCTCTTTGAATATTAAAAGCAAAAAAAAAGAAAGTAAAAAAAATATAAGTACTATTTTCTCTTCAATTTAGGCCTCTGATAATAGTAGTAGGTCTATTTTCCTTAAAACCGAATGTTTTATTTAAAGTCAGAATAGTTACAAGTTATCTAATTAGAGATAGAAATAAAATTTGTGGACAATTACAAGGTGAATTACAACAAAACTGGCGAATTCATTAGATTTATTAAAGTCGATTGATCTGCTATAGTACTAGTAAGTGTATTATTTAACATAATACTTATTTATTATATAACACATACATCATATCTCAAGTATGATCAAAACGTCCGTTAAGATATTGAATAATCAGTATTATTAAAATTTGATTTCCTTCCGCTATAGTTAAGAATATATCAAACTTGAAATTATTGTATATTTTTTACTTAACATTAAATTTTTTATAGATACATAATATTAATGAAATTTATCAAATTTTTCTGGGTATTTGATACCCATAAAAATACAGATTTGAGACAGATTTGTTTGACAGACAAATAATTATTAGATACAATGTAATATAAATTACCAATTAAAATATTACTATTTGAGAAGAACAAATTAAGTAAATTAGGTAGATAAAGTCATTTTCTATTCGTGATGTTGTTTTTGTTGCAAACACTAACTTTTAACTGATCTTATAATAAAAACGGTATCGGTAAATAAAATTATCCTGTATTCTGTTATTACCATCGTAACCAGTAACTAAGTAATATTAACATTTTATTGTTGTTGCAATTTATTCCAAATGATGTATTTCAGTAAAATTTGATTATTTTAATGTATGACCACAGATACGATAACCGACGTATCGATGTCAGTGTTGTCGGCGGACAATAGAAAAATGAATTAAAATTCTGCATAAACTGAATTGAAATGTTATGAGTCAAATCAAAATGATAAAAATAAGAATAATATATCAGAAATATACTCATATATAAATATAATAGCTTTGAAATATGAGCTAACTAACTATCTTTGAAATTTAAAAAACTTAAAAATGTTTTTTATGGGACAACTAAATAGCGTACTCGTATGTCACATTAATAACACAGGCACACAAAAAAAAATCATGAACCAGAGGGGAGACCCCATTTTTCTTAAATTTTTGGTATGCTGAAACCGAAAATGATAACTAAAAATAAATTCATGACCACTATCACCCCCTACTATCCTTTACAGGAGGTGAAAATTTCAATTTTTCTATAAAATCAAGACAGATGTGGATTTCTACGTTTTTTGGGATGCTGAAACCGAAAATGATAACTAAAAATAAATTCATGACCACTATCACCCCCTACCACCCCTTACAGTAGGTGAAAATTTCAACTTTTCTATAAAATCAAGATACGTGTGTATTTCTGCGTTTTTTGGGATGCTGAAACCAATAATGATAACTAAAAATAAATTCATGACCAATATCACCCCCTACCACCCCTTACAGGGGGTGAAAATTAAAATTTTTCTATAAAATCAAGACAGATGTGTATTTCTACGTTTTTTGGGATGCTGGAACCAAAAATAAATTCATGACCACTATCACCCCCTTACCACCCCTTACAGGGGGTGAAAATTTCAATTTTTCTATAAAATCAAGATAGATGTGTATTTCTATGTTTTTTAAGATGCTGGAACCGAAAATGATTACTAAAAATAAATTTAAGACCTCTATAACCCATTTACATCCCTCACCAACCCTTACAGGGGGTGAAAATTTCAATTTTTATATAAAACAAAGATGGATGTGAATTTCTATGTTTTTCAAGATGCTGAGACAAAAAATGATTATAAAGTATATGGTAACCTTATTGTATGCATATATTTGTTATTATGATGCTAAGACTGAATCATGCTTTTGTCCTATTCTTAACAAGTTTTTTCATTTTTTGTTTTCTATTTAATTCTACTTATACTGTTATCCATCCGGCAGTCTTGTAAAACGCTTAAAAGATGCTGAACCTAATTCTATGCCTCCAAAATAGAATTGTTACTATTTTCCTGACAATTTAGGAGACTAAAAGATGCTGAACCTACTTCTATGCCTCCGAAATAGAAGGGACTATTTTCCTGACAATTTAGGAGACTACAGTGAGGAGCAAGGTGAAAGGTTCCATCACGATCTTAAGACAATGGAACAGCGCTATCAGGGTAAATGGGATGTCAATATGTTAGCAGACTACTGTTGGAATTTAAAAAGAGATTTTCCAGAACAGAAAAGAGCCAATAAAAGGAAACCACTTAGAAGATGTTTTGAAAACAACAGAGTTCGTTATCGTAGAAATAGGTAGACGCTGAATAATGAGAGACAAGAGGACTTACTATAATCCAGCACCCCGGATAGTGAGAGGCAAAGGGACTCACTTTAATCCAGCACCCCCAAAGGGAACAGAAATCTACTACGTCCACGCCGTTGTTCCTGGGTTCCGCTAAGAGAAAATTAAATCATGAATATATATCAGATACTTCTGATTGATAAAGCATTTGAATTTCTAATATGAGAGCTAAGAGTAACCTCAAACTAGTTTGATAAACATGTCATTTACTGTAAATCGTTATACAAAATTGAAACCAAAACCACCCCCCCCGTAAGGGGTGGTTAGGAGGTGGTATTGAGTAAAAGAGGTATCAAATTCACTTTTGGTTTAACTTCACTTTTAACAAAAAACATAGGAATACGCATTTATCTTTATTTTATACAAAAATGGAAACCTTCACTCCCCATAAGGGGTAATAAGAAAGTGTTAATGGGTTATGGAGGTCTTGAATTAATTTTTAGTTATTATTTTCGATTTCAGCATCCCAAAAAACGTGGGAATACACATCTATCTTGATTTTATACAAAAAATAAATTTTCACCCCTTATGAGGTAGTAAGGGGATGCTAGCGGGAAGACGGGCAATTAAAATTAGTTTTTATTGTCATATTCGGTTTTAGCGATCCCAAAAACCTAAGAATAGTGGGGTCTACCCTCTGGTTCATGTTTTTTTTTTGTGTGCCTGTTTAATTTATATTTACTCTGTAACAATTATTGTGTTTTAAGGTAAAAGTTCGAACTTGTTTTTTTTTTAACCCTAGATGCATAACGTGAGTCAGAACGACTCACGCGTCAGACGTTTTCATCTCTCTCTCTCCATCTATTTAATGTATCGCGTCGTCCGTGCGAGTCAACTCAGTACGCAGCCCGAGGGTTCGAACGGTGCACGAGCGTCGCAGGTAAGCATTGTATTTACGTAGATATAGTAACACTGTGAGTCAGAATGACTCCACGTTATGTGATTCGTAACATTTTAGTTTTAATGCGCCTTAATATTATTTCGATTAATTTATTTTATTTTTAATATATTTTGATTATGTTCTTGTTTTAGGTTTTATAATTAATTATTCGGCTAATTCTACTCCAGGATAACATGAAGAGTCAGAAACTTTTGATGCATTTAGTGAGAACGAAGAAGATCATTTGAGGGTAGATGACGTACAAAGTAATTATGAGAAGATTAGATTATTTCAATAAAAGTTGCGGAGTTAAACGAAAATATTCCAAATAATATTATAGAACCTCGTCCTTCAACTTCGACGACAAATCGAATAATCATATTGCCTTAAAGATCTGCTGCTGGTCTACAGTAAAGGAGCAAACTCAGACAAGAACTGCCGCTATAAATATTGTACACGAATAACGAGAGGACCAACGAGAATGCGTAGAAAACTATTTAAACCATTCTTGTGTTTTGGTATATTTTTACTGACGAAATAATTGAAGAAATAGTAATATGGATCAATGTCGAGATTAGTCAAAAACATAACATGAATGATGTGTCTGCCGAGACACAATTTTGTCGAGACGAAAGTTTTTGTTGGAATTTTAACTTTGACCGCAGAAATTAAAGACAATCACCTCAACACTATTGAATTGTTTGAATTATTACACATTTCATAAGTAGAGATCGATTCGTATTTCTTCTAGCATGCCTCTGTTTTGATAACAAATCTATACGACCTACTAATCGCTCTCTAGATGTTTTTGTTTCCATCTAAAAAGTTTGGAATTTGTTTATTACACAGTACAGAATAAACTACACACCAGCATCTCATGTGACTGTCGATGAACAAGAAATCATGGATTTGGAAAAGGATAGAAATTCCTAATCTGAGCAGAAAATTACGTGAGAACATACAGAATATTATATCAAATTCTTCTGTAACTAACCTAGTACAAGGTGAAGATGAACCTCCTGTAAAGAAAAAAAAATACTGCGCCTTCTATCCATGGAAACTTAGAAGAAAAATACAGGCAGAGTGCAACAAATGTAAAAAACCTGTATGTGGCGAGCATAAGATATTGACTTGCTTAGACTTCAAGTAGTTCCTATTTCGAGACTGATTACTTAATATTTCCATTTTTTTAATGTTTTGTGTTTATTTAAATGTATTGAAAAATTATAATTAATTGTTTGTTAAGTCTTTTTTGCCTTAAAAAAGAAGAGATACTCAATTTATGTTTTATTTTCTAAGAATTCTTGCCTTTTTTTTGTTTTTAAGTATAATAAAAAAAAAACAATTATTTGATATTGTTACTTTATTTCTTAAATATCTTTAAACATGTTATTTAACAAACTTTATTGAAGTATTAAAAAAACAATTCCGTTATCGTTTATAAATTGGTTGTGAGTTGTGTGTGTCAAATTGACCTCACGTTATGCTATTGGGGTTATATAGAAACGTTATGCATCTAGGGTTAATTTAGTAATCATTTACCTAAATCTTCCTTCATGTAAGTAAAACATACAAATACAACTGGGACATTTATTTTATGTATTAATCAAATAACAATATATGTTTATCCAAATAAAATGATTTCTAGAAATTCTTATATCTATAAATATACCGTATAGGATTTATTTATCAAAATATCAGTAATCTTAAGCTGTTATTACCTATTTCTTTCTTATCTTAGATCCTTAAAATTTTGACTGTAATTATTGAAATTAAATATGAATTCAAACAGATTATACAGTTCTCCAGTTAGATAGTTGCATTTAACATGAACAACATTTTTATTACTTTTATCTTATGTGCCATATTACATACTCATATTACGTAAATTTGTATATTTATTTGATATATGTATATTGTTGTTTAACTCCATGAACTCTTATTACTGACTCTACGTATAATCCATTTTTCTTTGAATAGTAAAAGCGTATCTTTGCGTAAGCTGTTCCAGGATATTATAAATTTTCTTTTACTGGGGATACCTTGTTACAACGAGCAACAAAGTTGTGATTAATATTATTTTATTATTTTAACTCTGACAAAACATTCCATGATATTATTTTAATAATAAATTAGTATTCGTTAGATATTTTGCGTACTAATGTGACGAACTATTTGCAAAATATAAGTTAGCCATTAAATAAGCTTCAAGTTAGACTATATATATTTAATTTATACAATTATACGTATTAAGTAATTTAAATTATTGAACAAAATATTAATGGTAACATAGTAGTAAACTCTAGGTCATACCTGTACCAGTAAACCTCATTAACTTGCACTACACACTTGACCAAAGGGACCGCAATATGGTTTGGGATTTGGGACGGCTAGTATTAATATGCCACATTTTTGGTTACACGAGTAGATTCTCGGCATAAATATCGGTGTTTTGGAGTATAATAAAAAATATAACATTCACATTTAACAACACAGGTATAAATTTTATAAAATATTTTTCCCACATACTCTATATATATATATATATATATATATATATATATATATATATATATATATATTATTTAAAATAGAAGTGATAAAATTTGTTTAAGTAACAATAAATCAGAAGATCTATAACATTACTGTGTTGAAATACCACTAACTAAACTGATTATACCTTTCTATGTTTAAGATAATAGGAGATAAGCAATTACATGATCTACATGGTAATAAGTGTTCGCAAGGCATTTTTGAATTACACAATATTACAAAAACATATCAGGAAAAAGCAGGTATGAAGAAAAGAGAACGAATGGGGAGAGGAGCTTACCAGATCTATCATCCTTTTCTCAAAGTGATTCCATTTTTATATAATGTATTTTTTTTTTTTTTTTGTAACCAAGTGTGTCTCACATAACTAAACATATTTCCAACATACATATAATTTCAACCAGTTATTTAGGAATTATTACAATTCAAAGAAAGTTTGTTATACAATTATGTTTATGTCTCTAAGCAAGGTAAAACCTGTCACAACTTTTTAAAATCTAAGATGTGGAGCACCATAAAACATCTAAACTATTAAAGATACGAAAATGCTGTCATAGTGAAAATTATTCGGTCTTATGTCGTAAAAATTTATTAAATCTAAACTAAGTCCGTTAATTGAGTATACCTATATATGGCAGAAACTATTTCACCTAATTATTGGTATTATTGGTATTTTAATATAATTTAATTTAACTAAGGGGACTAAATATTGATACGGTCAAATTAAGTAATTTAACCAATTACCCAATATATTATGGGTTATAATTAATTATAGTAATACTTCAATAGTTATAAATTATTAGCAAAAGTATTCTTTCATTTTACCATCATACAAAAAGGTAACTAAATGAACAATCTCAATACTACTTAAGTCGCACTATAATGTTCTCATTATGGTTAGTTAAAATATTGGTAAGTAATTATTTGAATGTAAAGTTAAATCATGTGCCTGTAGTAACTTACTGCGGTATGCAAGTTATAAACGTCCAGTAACCTGAATGCCAAGATAACATATAACAGTATTGTTTCAAAACAATTACCAACATTTTCTTAAAATGATTTTTATAGTAAGATTAATAAAGAATATTTTTGAATAACAAAGAATATCGTTACTCAATATCCAAATCAAATTTTGTGTTTGTTTGTTTATTGGCACATTATGGTTTGTAATCGTGATAGGATATGTTTTACAGTCCACAAACAAAGCATTAATATTATGCAAAACTTGGATATTCATAATATTAGGCAGGGTTATCTAAAATCAAACAATAGACTAAATTTAAAATCGATTATAACGTTTAAAAAATTCAGTAACATTTACGTTGTGTTCATTACTCTAAATTGAATATTAGTAGTAATAAAATTATTAACAATAACAATACATTATATATTGAATATAAAAAAAACAAAAAAAAAAATTAATGATATCACTAATAAAAGCACCACTCAGAAATTTTGAGCAATTGTTCAACAGGAAAACTAAAGGTGGTTGGGAAGTATGTATCTTCAGCATTTTCTAATTCCATAAAATAACTAAGTTTTTCAACAAAGAATCTAATTTGGTTTGGGATCGTCATATTTAATAAATAATGGCAAGCTTTTTAATGCGTTTTTTTACTCGCTATTTTGGTACTTTCCAAGCTTTTCTATCACTCCGTATTAATGTAAATAAAGATTTATTTTATCACTTATTTGGCTATATAATAAATATAAATATTTACTTTTAATATACCAAAATTTATTCTTATCTTTAGTCTAAAAACAGGAAAGAAGTCCTGATTGATTGATTTTAAAATTTCAAAACGAAAAGGTATACCTAAAACAGCAAGATCCGTCCATTTACAGTATGAGGTCAAGGCACTTCGTCACATAAAATATAACAATGGAAGAAATTATTTAAAATTAAAAAATCCGTGCCCGCAGGGGGACACGCGTGGGTAGACCTCGTGTGTAACTTGTTTAAAATATAACTCACTACCTAAGAATAACACATGACGCCGTTGTTTACATCAAATATTTTCAAGAAAAAAGCAGTTTTTATTTTTTTTTCTCGGAAAAGGTACATTTTTTGGAAATACTTTTGGTACTTAAATTTAGAGTAAAAAATAATCTTTCTATTAAAAATATTTGCGAGGAGGGAATATTTACCAGAAAAAAGTTGTCGTGGTTTTACCTATCTTAAATTTTCAAGCTAAAAGTGGTTTTTATTTTTTTTCTCGAAAACGGCACCTTTTACGGAAAAACTTTTGGTACCTAAATTTAGAGTAAAAAATAACCTTTCTATTAAAAATACTTGTTATGTAAAAATGCTTACCAGAAAAAAGTTATGATTTTTTTTCCAAAAATTTTCGGTTTTTTTACCCCCACCCCTAAGTTATTGAAGTTAGGTTTTCAGTTTATGTACATTAGTTATAGGTATTTATCAAAGACATCATATGATATAAACGCAAATGATCTTCTTTGTATAGGGAAAAAGTTATGGTCGAAAAACTGAAATCAGAAAAAGTGAGGCCCTAGCGCCCCCTGTGGCCGGATTTCTCTGGTTAACGAACTTGACCTTCATTTCTAGATGGTTGATTTTTGTGCAAAGTTTGAAAGCGATCCGACCGAAACTGCGGCCGCTATTGTGCTGACAAAAGTCGAATCTGGACGCACGCACGCATATATATATATATATATATATATATAAACTTTTTGACCAATGGTCATTTCGGACTCAGGGGATCATAAGAAGACCTCCTATGAAGAAATTTTTCCAAAATTCGAAAGTCGGGTACAAATGAATGGGCAGACCGAATTCTTCGAGGTCTACCCAAAACAATAAGTTACGCCTGCAGTTTTAACACTATTCGACACTTGACTTTAAGAGGTCATCTTAGTGTCATACATATCTGAAGAGGTACAAATTAAAAAAAAATTACAAAGAAAACATAAAAAATATATATATTTCGTGTATCTCATATTTTTATGATATAGATTTAATTTGATGAATATAAAACATATTATTACAAAACGATGTATTATGGTATTAATATCAATTGAGGATGGAATAGAATACAATATATTTTCTAATTCGGAATAGTATTCCAAATTGGCAATTTCTAAATAAGTAAGCGAAAACGGTATTTAATAACATTGTTTTACGAATTTTAGTGATTTATGTACAAAGACAATATCATTTTGATTTTTGTGATTTGATTAGTGATAAAACTATCAATCGTGTGATCTTTATTTCTAAACTTACTTAATTGTTTATCAGAAAACTATGATATATGAAGAAACTTTTAAGAATATCAATAAAAGGTCCGAATTAATAAGGTGTTAACGTTATCTCGAACGGAGGTGATATCTATTAGGTTCCCTTTGACTATTCTAACCATATTATGTAAAACATTGACATGACACAACCCAAATAACTGTTTTAGATAGTTTATAATCTTGTTTAGTTAATATATATTTTAAGAAAATATGGAATTAAAAATCATGTACTAAGTCTCGACTGGCACCTAATAGGGCAAGAGCCCGTGAGTGCCAGACCTTCGGATTTTCATAAAAGCTGAAAATTTTTCTATGTGTGTCCCTAATACAGGTAAGAATGATCCCCACCCGTGAAGCTGAGGCAGCGGTGGCTTTGGCAGGTAACAGGTAACAAAGGTGTATAAAATTCCATCTCAAATTTATCATAAAATAAAACTGCATTTTTTTATATTTGATTCATAATAATATCAAAACTCGCGTTGCTCATTGCCAGACAGTTAGTATGGTTGCAACCCTCTGCCGGACACCCTTAAACTATTATAATTTATAATTATACTTACGTTATATTATAAAATCTCAATTTTATATATAATTTTTTGGGGGCCTATTAATCTATGTTTACATAATAGCCGGACAGTTTCGACGGTTCTATCATCTTGCTAGACGCATTCAAAGTGAGCAGTAGTTCGGGGAGAAAGGAACGTATACAGTAACTAGTGCGAGTGAGACAGAGCGCTTGGTCTATTGCGGCCCTTCACTGCGCATGAGCTGTTGTTTATTGTAACCATCTGGTGAACGACTATGCTCATAATAAATGTATTATTTTTCTGTGCAGTTTATAAAATAAATGTGATCAGTTGTAATAAAGTGCTATCATGAGTGACGAAAAAATATTTTGCTTTGTTTGCAGGAAAAGTGATGAACATATAATATTATTTTCTGAAGAAACTTTAAAAAAATGCCAGACTATTCTTAAATTACGAAAAATACATAAGCTAAAATACAAAGACATTATTTTACCTAGTGAATACACCGAAAGTGGTTATCACAGAGTATGTTACAAGGTATTTACAGGTCTTATGAAAAAATATTTCACCTCTCAACCATTAAGTGCTGAAAAACAAAAAGGAAAAAAACAAGGGAGTTGTGTAATTACAAGCAACTCATCTTTAACCTTGTCGTCGATACGAGATTTGAGTTCCGAACTATCTGATCCACAATCTTCGTCAACAGAATCTTCATCTCAACTAATTTTACTATCCCAGTCCACAGAAACACAACCTTCGACATCTGAAAATGAATCTGATTTACAGCTTGTACCCTCAGAATCTCCCACGACATCTCAGCCAGCTCCAATTTGTGAATCAATAGGTCTACAATCTGCAACTCTTCAAGATATTTCTGACGTTTTTGAACCAGAAGTTAGTGATAATAATTTTGTAACTGAAGATGTTAATATTTCAACTAATAATATTGCTGGTAAAAATGATAACGAAGTTGTTTGTATATTTTGTAATAAAAAGAAGAAAAAAGTGCGATCGAGAATGCTTCTGCTTCATGCAGCTGATGTTCAGCAATTTAAAGATAGTGTCAAACCTAATATTGAAAGTCATGAAGAGTTTACAGATTTTTCTAATAAATTGGATAATTTTTCTGGCTCAAAAATCTATTATCATACTGAATGCCGAGTTGATTTTAATAATAAGTTATCTTCATTAAAAGCAACGCCTAGCAAAACGGAGTGGCATTATCACCGGGAGTATCATCAAACAGTTTTTAATGAAATTAGTACAATCATTAAAGAAGACGTGATTAAAAAAGGGCGGTGTTTTTTATTAGTGTATTTACATGAATCATATATCGATTTATTAGAAAAAAATTTTCAAGAAAATTCTATTCAAATGACAGCTACTTTCACAGCACACCACCTTGAAGAAAAAATTTTAAAAGTATTCTCTAAGGATATAAAATTCTTTACTGTTCGTAATAAAAAAATACTAGCTCCAAAATATCTAGAAGCCATCGATGATTCAGTACTGGATAATTTGCAACAAGAAAACATTTTACAAAAATCTGCATTGATTCTGAGAAAAATAATACTCCAAATAGAAAAAAAAAAATTATCAACAAAAAATATAACATCACAGCATTTAATATCCGGAGAAGTTTCAATACCAGAAGAATTATCAAACTTTTATTCTACCCTTCTTGGTGGATGTAACCAAAAACGAAAGACTGGCCAAAAATATTATCAAGATGTTATTTTCGGAGTTCATGATGGTCGAGTTAAAACGTCGAAGCATATCATGTTAGGTATGACTCTAAAAAGCTTAACAAGCAGCAGAAAAATAATTGACATTATAAACAGATATGGACACTGTATTAGTTATCAAGGCGTTGAAGAATTAGAAACTGAAACTACATTTACATCAATGAAAAAGTCTAGCTTATGTCCAGAAACAATAAAAAAAAAACCAGAGCTTTTTACTGGTGTGGCATACGATAATTTTGATCGTTTTGTTGAAACTTCTAGTGGTAAGGATACTTTACACGACACAGTCGGAATAATATACCAAAATATCGATGCAGATACAGCTGATGAGCCTGAAATGTCCGAAGTTTCAAGTGGAAATACTTCGCCGAATAAAAAAAGAAGAAGAAGAACATTTGATGAAATAAATATAGATGAAATGCCATACCCTAAGAAACCCAAAATGACAAGTGAGTTACAATTATCAGTCGATGATATAGAATGTATAGACTCTCAAATAAACACGGAAATTGACAACATATGGATGATTAGTCACGCTTTAGAATTACCTGACGTACCTATGTGGGTTGGTTTCAATAGTCGGATTGATGATCAGGATAGTCCACAACAACATATATCTTACTTGACGCCGATAAATGCATCTCCAACCAGTACATCAATCGTATTAGAAACTATGAAACAAAGCCAAAAAATAGCTGAAGATTTAAAGCAACCCTACATACAGGTAACCTACGATCTAGCTATAGCTAAAGTAGCGTTACAAATACAAGCTACAGAAAAACCAACATTTGATAATTTATTCATTCATTTAGGACCATTCCATATAATGATGGCTTACTTCAAAGCTATCGGTAAAGTAATTAGTGATTGTGGGTTGACTACTGTAATGGTTGAGAGTAATTTGCTGGCAAACGGTTCAGTTAATGGGTTTTTAGATGGAAAACACTTTAATCGCTGCAAAAGATTGCATCCTTTAGTAGCATTAGGACTAGAAATACTCCATTTTAAATCATTTTTACAAAATGATAACATTACCTTAACTGAGGATATTATAGATGAAGTTAAAAGACTCCAAAATTGTAAAATTTCTGTGTTTGAAATTGAAAATGATGGCCTTAGAGAGCTGATAAATAACTACGGTATCTACAAACAACAAACCCTTAACGGGGAGCATGGTAAAACGTCACAATTTTATCTAATTTATATAAATCTTATACATCATTACTTGGACTTATCTCGAAGTATTCGTGCTGGAAATTTTCAACTCTTTAAATCAGTGTTACCTAAAATTACAAGCATTTTTTTTATATTGAATCAACAAAACTATGCTAGGTGGAGCGTCAAATATTATGATAATCTACTGCAAGTTGACAAAACTCATCCTGATTTGTATGAAGGATTCCTAAAAGGCTGTTTTGGAATTAAAAGAACTACCAAGCCATTTTCAAGACAACCTATTGACCTGGTTCTAGAGCAAACTATAAATGCAGAAGCTGCAAGAAGGCTGACAGGTGTTATACACTTCACTAACTCAATTTCGGCGCGACAACGGTGGGCTCGAAACCATGATGTGAGATCTACAATTATAAGTCAAGTTTATCTTGAACTTGGACTACAAAAACATCAAGATATTTCAGCAGATTTGAATCCCCATAATATCAAGAAAAACGCCAAACAATTACAACAATTTGTCACAACTTTCGATCAATTTATCAATCCTTTCAGTTTAGAAGTTCCCAAAGACCAATTAGTGAATATTTCATCAGGAAAGTCCGCATCACTGCCAGTAGAAGAATTTCTATTAAATTTAGAAGCTAACGGCGATAGCCTCCGAAAAACATTCATTTCTGAATGCCAATCTGATATTACGCGATTTGAAAAAGCTATTAAAAAAACATCTATTAATAATTTTTCTAAAGATTATGAAAAAAAAAAAATTAAAGTCGGTGGAAAAATTCAAGAAGTTAAAATTCAAAGGGATTTATTTGGACGTATGCTGGGAATCTCAATGAATTACAGCATTGACATTTCAAAAATCTTATCCTACCCGATTACTTCAGTACCGTTGTCAATGTGTCATTTGGATGGGACCATTTGCAAGACCGATAAATCTGCTTTGATGAAATGTTTAGAGAAAGAGGCCGAGCATGAAGAGCCATCTCAAATTGATATTCTAATAATTGACGGTTTTTTTTTGTTACATACTATGAAAAATGTTCCTAGAAAATTTGGAGGCATTTCTAAAAAAATGTTGCAGATGGTAACTCAATTAAAAGCGTCAAGAATTGATGTCGTTTTCGACCAGTATTTTACCCCATCAATAAAAGGATACGAACGTTCTCTGCGATTTGAATCTGCACAATTGGAGTATACTATTGCTGGGCCTGAACAAGTCCGTCCTAGTGACTTTGTCAAAGAATTAAAAAATTCTAATTTTAAAGAAGCTCTAGTTGATTTTTTTATTTTACACTGGGCTTCTGACGAAATGGCGTCGTTTATTGGCAATAAAATGATACATATAAATTTCAGAAAATGTCATTCGTTTACTGTTAATGAGGCCAACAAAGTGATGTCAAGTATAAATGAGGAATTGTCTTGCCCAGAGCATGAAGAAGCAGACACCAAAATAGTGTACCACGCGTGTAAAATTAACCATCAAGCAAACATTGTGATTCGAACTGTTGACACCGATGTTGCTGCTATAATGCTAAGTCATATACATCGTCTTAATGATGGATCACATGTTTGGATGCTTACAGGAGCTGGAAATAATTTAAGATATGTAGACCTAACTCAAATACACGCCAAATTAGGAGAATCTATTTGCAGAAGCTTACCTGGACTACACGCTTTCACAGGATGTGATTACAATCCTGCATTTTACAGAAAAGCAAAATTGAAACCGTTTAAATTGTTAAAAAAATATGTAGAATTTCAACAAGCATTCATGAAGTTTGGTGACAGCAAAATCATCGAAAATAACAATGAACAAGTATTAATCTTCGATATAATTCAAAGTTTTATATGCTATCTATACAATATGAATGATATCAATGATGTTGATGCTGCTAGGCTACAAATGTTTATTAATTCGTATACAGTATCTGATGTGAACGAAGCTTTTAATCAAAAAAAGTTGCAAAATTTCGATGCTAGCTGTTTACCACCTTGCAAAAGTGAGCTATGGCAGCAATTTTTGCGAGCGAATTACATATGTAGCATATGGAACAACGCTCACTTACAAAAGCCAACAGCATATAAACCAGTAAATAATGGTTGGATACTGGGAAATGACGACTACTATTTTAAATGGTTTGAGGGAGATCAATTACCGAATTATGTCAGCGAATCTCTAAAAACAGTTCCAGGTATTTGATAATTATGTTAAATTATTATACATTAATTTTGGACTATTTGTAATTAAATTAACTTGGTTTTTTTACTATTGCAGAAAACAATAAAGAAGGCCATATTGAAGACGATCAATCCACAGAATGGTATAATAGTGACGAGGAGTATGGATGTATTGACGACGACGATGAAAGTGATGAAAATGTTTAAAGATTTTATTAAAATAAATGTATTTTTCTGTAACTTTTTTATTAAAAAAAAATTTGCCTTTTGATATAATAAACAATAAAATTTGATTTACTTTAATTCATTGGCTTTACAATTTTGATAGAATTGAAAATATAAACTTCGTAAAAATGAAAAATAATATAAATAAAATTATTAGAGTCTCGATATGATTGAAGTTGTATTAGAACAATTTTACTGAGTACTGTTTTAAATATTTGTTATTCAAACTGTAAAAATTTATTTAATGAAATTTCTTGACTAAGAAAAAAATAAGCTGCACAATTTGAACTTGATAACAGTGGATGCGCAGTGAAGGGCCGCAATAGACCAAGCGCTCTGTCTCACTCGCACTAGTTACTGTATACGTTCCTTGCTCCCCGAACTACTGCTCACTTTGAATGCGTCTAGCAAGATGATAGAACCGTCGAAACTGTCCGGCTATTATTTAAACATAGATTAATAGGCCCCCAAAAAATTATATATAAAATTGAGATTTTATAATATAACGTAAGTATAATTATAAATTATAATAGTTTAAGGGTGTCCGGCAGAGGGTTGCAACCATACTAACTGTCTGGCAATGAGCAACGCGAGTTTTGATATTATTATGAATCAAATATAAAAAAATGCAGTTTTATTTTATGATAAATTTGAGATGGAATTTTATACACCTTTGTTACCTGTTACCTGCCAAAGCCACCGCTGCCTCAGCTTCACGGGTGGGGATCATTCTTACCTGTATTAGGGACACACATAGAAAAATTTTCAGCTTTTATGAAAATCCGAAGGTCTGGCACTCACGGGCTCTTGGACTATAACATTGGTAGGTTACGTTAATTTAGTTGAAAAATAATAAATTGACCAAAACGGTACGTAAGATAAGAAAAGCTAAATTTCAAAACTACCCTTCTCTAATTAAATTATTCATTCACACAAAAAGAGTTGTCCCATAACTTTCATTCACGCCAACAGTTATTTGTTGTCAAAAGTAGTTTTCATTTTATCTTTATAGAAGTACTCAATCAGAAAATATATTTCCTTACATTATTATGTTCTAAGTACTGTGGGCTATTCACTTATAACCTGAATGTATATTTAACACTAATGGTATTATGTTAACATTATTGTGACAGAATAATATCTTATAAACACATATTAGCATCCTTCAAAAATACCAAATTAAATATTAATGTTACATTAAAAAAAAAATATGTAAAAATATTTTATATTAAAAACGAAGAAAACTAGATGTTAATAAAAAAAATATATAAATATTATTTGTGTAACTCTTCAAATTAGGCCTCTGATAACAATAGACCTACTTATTCTTATAAACTTTTTTTTAAAGTTTTGTTATTATTGTTTCTTAATTCTAAATGAATAGCTTTTCAATAAATGCATAAGAAGGTATATAAAGTACTTACATCATTTTTTTTCTGTCTGTTCCTTTGTTAATGCTAAATTCTGAAACTGCCCAACCTACTTTAATAGGACTTTCACAGGCGGATAGTTCATGTTATAAGGAGTAACGTAGACTACTTTAATTAAAAACCATATTACACGCGAACAAATTCGTAAGCACCGCTACTCTATAGATAAAATAGAATGGAACAAAATACAAGCGCAGTTATAATTGATACTATTATTTCCGACATATAATAACTAGTTCCACAAACATATTTGTTATGTTTTATAAAAATATCTATATCGTCGTTATCGTTCCAAGATAACTGTTATTCGATAGCGTCGTCTATTTCGTGGATCCGCATTTACATAAAGTAATGTTAAAACGTACTTTATATCAAAATGTTATTCAAAAGATGTTTGGGACATCGACCAAGATTCTCGGAGAATTTGGAATTCAATATTTTGTTGAATTAATCTTCCTTTTACATACTTTAGGTATAATGTTCATAATGTTAGACAGAAAAACTATATTATAAAAAAAAAAAAAAAATTTCGTGTTAAGACGTACAGATTTTGGTTCCATCACGTATAAGCAGTTAATATCCCACAAAGTGTAAAAGAAAATGTCTTTTATTATAAGACCTGAGTGACCTTGACTTGAGACTTAAGTATTCTAAGGGGAGTGACTAATAATTCTCAACATGTAATTAAGAGGAAAAATAGTCCCAAAGGAATATAATTTACAGCTTCCTTAAGAAGCTAATAAAAAGTAGAAACAGTAAGTACAGTTCCTTTTGCTTTCGAAGAGAAAAGACCTCGTAAATGTGATATATTATTTAATTTAAATCTAATTTATGTTTTTTTTTATATCTTTTAGTGTTGTTGTATGTTTGGTTACAGCTCATACAGAATTATCATTTAAAAGATCTGGAACAAATTGCTGAATTCATCAGATTAATAAACAGTAATTATATATTTTAATACTATAAATTGTAGTATTTAATATGCTACAAATGTACCATAAAATACAATATATTTTTTTACTATTTTAATATCTTTCAGCTATTATTTAGAATTTAATTAATTTGTAATAATTGTAATTTTCTTTCTTAACATTAAATATTAAATACGAGTAGATACATAATTTCAATGATATTTATTTTTAATTCATTGGTTCATTCATAAATACTATGTTTTAAGCTAAACAAATACATATTTATAACAATAACATATTACAAAATAATAAGTATCAAAATTATCTGAATATCTTCAAAGCAGGCTCGATGAAAGGACTGACTAACAAAGCTAAACCTAATAATTAGGGTGTGAGTACCAAAGTTGCCAAAATGTTACTCTAACAATATATCTGGGTTAACGAAAGACCTCGTTATCTGTAGCCGGTATATTAACCGAGTGCTGATACTTTAGGATTAAAGGAATCCAAGAGCACTTTGCTTGTAATAGATATAACTAAAAGAAAAGGAACCCTGAATTACTCTTTTTTGTTTGAAACCAAAATCTAAAAATTTTGCTAGCTATTAATAAATCATAAATTTATTGTTTACGGACTTTATTCCAAAAATATTATTTAGACGAAATCAAACTTATTTCAGTAAAGCATTATTATTTTAATATATATTCACCAATACGATAACCAACGTCGCTGTTAATGATGTCGGCGTACAGTAAACATGAAATTGAATTCTGCGAAAAATAATATGTTATAAAAAAACCTCACATGACCAAAATAAAATATTAAAACCGATTTATATGTTAACATATTTAAAAAAATCTAACAGCATATTAAATCTGAAATAACTAGAAATATTTTTTGGAAGAAAACTAAATATTGTATGACAATAATAATGGACACATATAATGTCCGGCCACACATGGAGTACTGTTCTCATCTCTGGTCCGGATCACCCCAATATCAGCTTCTACCATTTGACCGCGTATAACGGAAAGCCGTTCGGATTGTCGGGAACCCGGTGCTCTGTGAACTGCTGGACTCTTTGTCATTGCGTAGAGACGTTGCATCTTTGTGCGTCTTCTACCGCATTTACCACGGGGAGTGTTCTGAAGAGCTATTCGATCTGATGCCTACCGCCGAATTCCATCACCGCACAGCGCGCCATCGCCTCCAATACCATCCGTACCACCTGGATACGTGGCGATCCTCCACTGTGCGGTTCTCAAGTACATTTTCTCCTCGTACCACTCGAATGTGGAACGAACTCCCTTCGGCGGTATTTCCAGATCGGTACGACATGGGTACCTTCAAAAAGGGCGTTTACTCCCACCTTCAAGGCCGGCAACGCTCCTGTAAATCCTCGGATGTTGCAAGAGTTGGGCGGCGGTGTTCACAAATTATCTGTGACCCGCCAGCTCGTTTGCCCTCCTATTCCATAAAAAAAAATCGTTGAGGATAAGAGAAACCTCACATTTGAATATAGCCTTCATTTTCAACTTTTATAAACTTATAGGAACATCGATATTAATAAAATTAAAATACGGTTGAAAAAAAATTTTTTTTTAAAGGAAAGTAAAAAAGAAAAATTCTAGTTAATATTGATCACTATGTTAAATATAATTGGAGAAATACAACAATCTCGAAATAAACCTGTTGTAATTTAACGGTTTGGAATGATTTTCATTCGTGATTATGGAACATTTTAATTTTGAATAATATGATGCAATCATGTCACTAACGTTGGAAAGTTATACCACCACCACACAATTGATTTGTACAAATGAGAAACAAGAAAAGTAAACATACATACATACATCTTGAGGTTTTGTAAAACTATCAAACTAAAACATCTATTTTTAGTAATAATAATGTGTGTTATCTCGTATTCAAATTGGATACCTTGCTTCAAGAGCTCTATCATTGATATTGTCTTTTCAATACACAGTTTCATAAATGTGCGTTATAAAGTGCGTTGGTAGTTTTAATTGAGCTGAGCGTAAGCGAAGCTCTTAACCGTTAGGGAGACCTTTTTTTGTGTTTAGTTGTCTCCAGAATGCGACGCGATAATAAGTTAAAAATTTTCTCATGTATGTTTGAGCCGAACGCGAATGTTATAGTGAAAACAGATTGAAAAAATGTTTAGCCATTCAAAAGTTATCAAGAAAAGAAGAAAGGAAAGGGGCTCAGCTAAACACCCGCCGCGCATGGTTGGCGGATCCTAGTTTAAATATATTTTTTAAATAAAATACCGATTTAAAAAATCTATAGCCCCTACATTCATTTGCTTTGAGCGATTTATGAGTACATATTATGAATTTATAATTCATAAATTCAAATCAAATGATACGTTTCAATATAAATTTATAGTGAACATTAGTTCTACTAATTTGAGAACACGTAATAAGTAACAAAAACTATGTATTTAAAGTTTGATGCTATTGTTTAATTATCTATGATAAAATTTTAAATTATAATTTATGCCACGATTTACATAGTTGCAACACAACTCTGATGTGTGAAATATTTGAATATATGTAATAGTCAATGTAAATAAAATTTTTATATTATTAAAGCTACTCCTTATTATAACAGGAACTTGCACTGAAAGTGCTGTTAAAATCAATCTTGCTGTTTCAGATATTAAACGGCACTCATGGATATACAGACAGATAAAAGCTGTTTATTTGAAATTACACAACCATTTTCATTTTATTTTTACATTTAGTTTTAACAAAGGCAGTTTCCAAATTATGGCAATATATGGACAATTTCTATTTATCTACTAGTAGTTTTCCTAAATAATGATCATTGATAACGCGAGGTGAATTAACTACAACGGAATTCAATTTAGCCGTTGTGATGGGAATAGATAACAATAATACATACAGGTGGTAATGATAGACGATAATGACATCATTAGGAGGGTCAAAGTATTGCTTCAAATGATTTTCCTTTCAAAGCCTGAAGGTACTACAAGCGACATTATTTCCCATCCACGCCTATAACACTTTAGCGCTATCTGGGATAATATTTTATACTTCCGAACTGCTTTAATGATTTAAAGATGACTTCCTGCAGATGCGGTGTAACTGATGGTTATAGTATTTTCAACGGTAACTTAGATAATCATCATCTGATTGTTCCGTAATTATGTGTGTATTTTGGAGAATACCTTAATAATACAAAAAAATATTTTAGAATAAAATCATAGCGGGAACAAAACATAATTTTTGCACAAGTATTTTTAACGTTCATTCTTGAATATATGTACACATGGATGTTTATATTACTAATACGTATAATACTGATATTTTAAGGCAGCATTACTAATAAAAATAAGTTTTTATTTTTAATTTAATTACAAATGTATTTGCGTAACTTTAGCTTATTAAACATAACAATAGACACGAATATAAGCAGAGAGTTCAAACAAGTTAAAGTATTTCGAGCGTATCCGTAATATAAATAAAGCGTTATAAATGTTCATGTACTTTGTAATGTATATGTTATAATAAAATGTACTATATGTTTATATGTTGTAAAAATATATATAAAATTGTACTCAGAGACAGCAAAAATTCGAAATTTTTCTTATCATTGTAGTTATTGAAAATATATTATTTAGATTTATCAAATATTATCGCAATATTATGCGGTTTAAAATCTAAATACATAAAATTCAATGGTTTACCATCCTAAAAATGTTAATTGTATAGGGTTAGGATTTATTTATTTTGCATGCAATTACTTTTTCTTAATGAATTAAACATAAATTGCACTCAAAACTGACAATTAATGTTGTAAATAAATTTAGATAATACAGATTAAATGTGTATCTTGGTATTCTTATTGTATACCAATAAATTATAAAATATGTTTTTTTTTTCAGATTTTTTAGATTTCATCTAAATATCAGTAATCTTAAGCTGTTATTCCTTATTTCTTTCTTATCTTAGATCCTTAAAATTTTGACTATAATTATTAAAATTAAATATATCCATATTATATAGTTCAAGTATCAAACAGATTATACAGTTCTCCAGTTAGATAGTCGCATTTAACATGTACAACATGTTTATTACTTATATCTTATGTGCCATATTACATACTCATATTACGTAAATTTGCATATTTATTTGATAAAGTATTTTTTGTTGTTTAACTCCATGAACTCTTATTACTGATTCTACGTTTAATCCATTTTTCTTTAAATAGGCTGTTCCAGGATATTATAAATTTTCTTTTACTGGGGATACCTTGTTACAACGAGCAACAAAGTTGTGATTAATATTATTTTATTACTTTAACTCTGACAAGACATTCCATGATATTATTTTAATAATAAATTAGTATTCGTTAGATATTTTGCGTACAAATGTGATGAACTATTTGCAAAATATAAGTTAGCAATTAAGTAATCTAAGCTTCAACTTAGACAATATATATTTTATTTATACAATTATACGTATTAAATAATTTAATTTATTGAACAAAATAATAATGGTAACATTGTAGTAAACTTTAGGTCATACCTGTACCAGTAAACCTCATTAACTTGCACAACACACTTGACCAAAGGGACCGCAATATGGTTTGGGATTTGGGACGGCTAGTATTAATATGCCACATTTTTGGTTACACGAGTAGATTCTCGGCTTAAATATCGGTGTTTTTGGAGTATAATAAAAAATATAACATTCACATTTACCAAAACAGGTGTAAATTTAATAAAATCTTTTTCCCACATCCTCAGTATTTTATTTGAAATAAAAGTGATAAAATTTGTTTAAATAACAATAAATCACAAGATATATAACATAACTGTGTTGAAATACCACCAACTAAACTGATTATACCTTTCTATGTTTAAGAGGATAGGAGATAAGCAATTAGATGATCTACATGGTAACAAGGGTTCGCAAGGCATTTTTGAATTATACAATATTACAAAAACATATCAGGAAAAAGCAGGTATGAAGAAAAGAGAACGAATGGGTAGAAGAGCTTACCAGATCTATCATCCTTTTTGTCAAAGTGATTCATACCATTTTTATTTTTATTTTCTGTAACCAAGTATGTCTCATGTAACTAAACATATTTCCAAAATACATATAATTTCAAACAGTTATTTAGGAATTATTACAATTCAAATAAATTTTGTTATACAATTAGGTTTTAGGCTCTAAGCGAGGTCTGTCAAACCTTTTAAAATCTAAGATGTGGAACACCATAAAACATCTATTAAAAACAACTCTTAAAGATACGGAAATGCTGTCATAGCGAAAATTATTCCGTCTTATGTCGTAAACATTTATAAAATCTAAACCAAGTCTGTTAATTGAGTATACCTATATATGGGAGAAACTATCCAACCTAATTATTGGTATTATTGGTATTTTAATATAACTTCATTTAACAAAGGTGACAAAATATTGCTACGATCAAATTAGGTAATTTAACTAATTATCCAATATATTATGTTTTATAATTAATTATAGTAATGCATAAATAGTTATAAATTATTAGCAAAAGTATTCTTTCATTTTACCATCATACAAAAAGGGAACTAAATGAACAATCTCAATACTATTTAAGTCGCACTATAATTTTCTCATTATTGTTATTTAAAATATTGGTAAATAATAATTTGAATGTTAAGTTAAACCATGTACGTCATGAAAAGGTATAATAATGATATAATTCTGTATAACTTTAAGTAGCTTACTGCGGTATGCAAGGTATAAACATCCAGTAACCTGAATGCCTAGATAACATATAACAGTATTATTTCAAAACAATTACTAACATTTTCTTAAAATGAGTTTTATAGTAAGGTCGATAAAGAATATTTTTGAATAACAAAGAATATCTTTATTCAATATCCAAAACAAATTTTGTGTTTGTTTATTTATTGGCACATTATGGTTTGTAATCGTGATAGGATATGTTTTACAGTCCATAAGCAAATCATTAGTATTATGCAAAACTTGGATATTCATAATACATTTGGCAGGGTTTACGTTAACGTTTACAAAATTCAGTAACATTTACTTTGTGTTCATTACTCTAAATTGAATATTAGTAGTAATCAAATTATTAACAATAACAATACATTATATATTGAATATAAAAATAACAATAAAAAAAATAATGATATCAGTAATAAAAGTACCACTCAGATTTTCGAGCAATTGTTCAACAGGAAAACTAAAGGCGGCTGGGAGGTATGTATCTTCAGTATTTTCTAATTCTTTAAAATAACTGCAAAAGTTTTTCAAAAAAGGCTCTTATTTGGTTTGGGATCGTCATATTTAATAAATAATGTCAAGATTCTTAATGCCTTTTTTTACTCACTATTTAGGTATTTTTCAAGCTTTTCTATCACTCCGTATTAATGTTAACAAAGATTTGTTTTATCACTTATTTGGATATATACTAAATATAAATATTTATTTTTAATATACCAAAATTTACTTTAATTTCTTGTCTAAGAAACAGGAAAGAAGTCCTGATTGATTGATTTTAAAATTTCAAAAAGAAAAGGTATACCTAAAACAGCAAGACACCATTTACAGTATCAGGTCAAAGCACTTCGTTACATAAAATATAATAATGGAAGAAAATATTTAAAATTAAAAACAATAACTTACGCCTGCAGTTTTGACACTATTCGACACTTCAGTTTTAGAAGTCATCTCATTGTCATACATATCTGAAGAGGTACAAATTTAAAAAAATTACGAAAGAGAACATAAAATATATATATATATATATATATATATATATATATATATATATATATTTCGTGTATCTCATATTTTTATAATGTAGATTTAATTTGATGAATATAAAAGATATTATTACAAAAAAATGTATTATGGTATTAATATCAATTGAGGAAGGAATACAATATATTTTCTAATTCGGATTAGTATTCCAAATTGGCAATTTCTAAATAAGTAAGCGAAAACGGTATTTAATAACATTGTTTTACGAATTTCACAGATTTGTGTACAAACACAATATCATTTTGATTTTTGTGATTTTTTTAGTGGGAAAACTATCAATCATGTGATCTATATTTCTAAACTTACTTCATTGTTGTTCAGAAAACTATGATATATGAAGAAACTTTTAAGAATATCAATAAAAGGTCCTAATTAATAAGGTGTTAACGTTATTTCAAACGGAGGTGATATCTTTTAGGTTTTCTTTGAAAATTCTAACCATATTATGTATAACATTGAAACACGATACCCAAATAAATGTTTTAGATAGTTTATAATCTTGTTTAGTTAATATACATTTTAAAAAATATGGAAATAAATAATCATGTCCAAAGTATCGACTGGTAGGTTATGTAAATGTACTTAAAAAATATTAAATTGACCAAAAAGATACGTAAGATAAGAAAAGCTAAATTTCAAAAGTACCCTTCTCTAATTAAATTATTTATTCACACAAAAAGAGTTGTCCCATAACTTTCATTCACGCCAACAGTTATTTGTTGTCAAAAGTAGTTTTCATTTTATCTTTATAGAAGTACTCAATCAGAAAATATATTCCCTTACATTATTATGTTCAAAGTACTGTGGGTTATTCACTTATAACCTGAATGTGATATGTGAAACCTTAGTGATAAATAGATTATCACTAATGGTATTATTTTAATGTGACCTTAATATCTTATAAACATATATTAGCATCCTTCAAAAATACCAAATTAAATATTAATGTTAAATTTGAAAAAAATATATAAAAACATTTTATATTAAAAACGAAGAAAAACGGATGTTAATAAAAAAATATATTTAAATATTAGGTCTACAACTTTGCTCCCGCCGTTTTTTTTTTTAATTTTAAAAATTATATAAAAAAATGGTATCTTATTTATGTTTCAAAGTATTGTCCGTCACTTTCCACTACTTTGACCCATCTTTCAGGCAACAAACGAATCCCGCGTCGGAAAAATTCTTCATCCTTTGATAAGATCCAAGAATCATCCATTCTTTCACTTTTTCAAAAGAATCGAAGCACTGGCCCGCCAGGCCGTGTGTCATTGACCTAAATAAATGGTAATCAGATGCAGCAACATCTGGAGAGTATGGCGGGTGAGGTAGAATTTCCCATTTCAGTGTTTCGAGGTACGTCTTGACTACTTTCGCCACGTGAGGTCGAGCGTATTGCAAAATTACTTTTTCGTGTCTATCAGCGTATTGCGGCCGTTTTGCTTTTAATGCCCGATTCAAATGCATTAATTGCGTTCGATAAAGTGCACCAGTAATTTTTTCAGAAGGTTTTAGCAGCTCATAATAAATTACGCCAAGCTGATCCCACCAAATACACAACATGACCTTGGATCCGTGAATATTCTGTCGAGGTGTCGGCGTAGGAGTGTGGCCGGGCAATCCCCATGATGTGCGTCGCTTAGGGTTGTCGTAGTGCACCCATTTTTCGTCCCCAGTAACAATACGATGAAGAAATCCTTTTCGTTTTTGTCTTTCAAGCAGTTTTCACAAGCAAATAAACGTCGCTCAACATCTCTTGGTTTCAACTGATACGGTTCCCACTATCCTTGTCTTTGGATCATCCCCAGCTGTTCCAGGCGTTTTGATACTGCTTGCTGAGTTACTCCCAATGATTTTGCTAGCTGGTCTTGAGTTTGACAAGTCTTCATTAAGTAAAGCCTCCAGTTCATCATCTTCAAAAGTTTATTCTCTGCCACCGCTATGCCGATCTTCAACAACAAAATCACCGCTTTTAAAGCGCTGGAACCACTCGCGACACGTTCTTTCACTAATAGTATCATCACCATAAGTACTTGAAATAACCCGATGAGCCTCAGCCACCGATTTTTCATGTTGAAATGAAAAAGTAAAATCTCCCGCAAATGACGTGAATTCGGTTTACAAGTTGACATATTTAGTTAAGGGTAACTTGTGACGCAAACAAAAATTAACTAATATCGATGTAAGGTTATAATTATAGATGTCAAAACTGATGGAAAACAACTGTGATTTATTTATTTGAACTATTACTGGCTACTAGCGCCATCTTTTCGAAAACGGCGGGAGCAAATTTGTAGACCTAATATTATTTGTATAACTCTTCAAATTAGGCCTCTGATAACAATAGATATTATATAATTATTATTATTATAATAGATATTCTTATAAACTTGTTTCTTTTAAGTTTTGGTCTTATTGTTTTTTAATTCCAAATTAATAGCTTTTCAATAAATGCATACGAAGGTATATAAAGTACTTACATCCTTTTTTTCTGTCTGTCCCTTTGTTCCTGCTAAACTCTGAAGCGGCCGAACCTACTTTAATAGGACTTTCACTGGCGCATAGTTCATGTTATAAGGTACTATTTAAAAGTAGTATTAAAAGTAGTCTACGTAGTAACGTAGACATATTTCACGCGAACAAATTCGTAAGCATCGCTACTCTATAGATAATATAGAACGGAACAAAATACAAGTGCAGATATTATTGAAACTATTATTTCCGACATATAATAACTAGGTCCACAAACATATTTCTTATGTTTTATTAAAATATCTATGACGTCATTTACGTTTCACGATAATTGTTATTCGATAGCGTCGTCTATTTTGCGGATCCGCATTTATATAAAGTAATGTTAAAACATACTTTACATCAAAGTGTTATTCAAAAGGTGTTTGGGACATCGATATCAAGATCCTCGGAGAATTTAGAATTCAATATTTTGTTAAATTAATCTTCCTTTTACATACTTTAGGTATAATGTTCATGAAGTTAGACAGAAAAACTATATTATAAAAAAAACATATTTTCGTGTTAAGACCTACAGATTCTCGTTCTATCACGTATAAGCAGTTAATAGCCCACAACGTGTAAAAGAAAATGTCTTTTATTATTAGACCTGAGTGACCTTGACTTGAGTCTTAAGTATTCTAAGGGGAGTGACTAATAATTCTCAACATGTAATTAAGAGGAAAAATAGTCCCAAGGAATGTAATTTACAACTTCCTTATGAAGCTAATAAAGCGTAGAAACAGTAAGTACAGTTCCCTTGATTTCGAAGAGAAAAGACCTCGTAAATGTGATATATTATTTAATTTAAATCTAATTTATGTTTTTTTTTATATCTTTTAGTGTTGTTAAAAACAGTAGGTATATATTATAATACTATAAACTACAGTATTAAACCTGCAACATATTTATCATAAAACATATACATTGTATTTTAAGTACGATCCAAAAAGAAACATCCGTTAAGTTATTTTCTACAAATTTTCAGACACATTGATTTTTTTACAATTTTGATCTTGTTTAGTTATTATTTATTTATTTTTTCTTAACATTAAATATTAAATAGATACATAATTTAAATTACATTTATTTTAAATTCATTGGTTTAATCAAAATTATTATATTTGAAGCTGGACAAATAAATATAAGATGGCATTTTATATATTTTTATCAATAATAACATATTGTAATAATAAGTATCATAATTATCTGAATATCTTCAAAGCAGGCTCGAATAAAAGGCTGACTAACAAAGCTAAACCTAATAATTAGGGTGTGAGTACCAAAGTTGCCAAAATGTTACTGTAACAATATATCTGGGTTAACGAAAGACCTCGTTATCTGTAGCCGGTATATTAACCGAGAGCTGGTACTTTGGGATTACTGGAATCCAAGAGCACTTTGCTTGTAATAGAGATAACTAAAAGAAAAGGAACCCTAAATTACTCTTCTTTGTTTAAAACCAAAAACAAAAAAATTGCTAGCTATTAATAAATCATAAATTGTTTACGCACTTTATTCCAAAAATATTATTAAGACGAAATCAAACTTATTTCAGTAAAGCATTATTATTTTAATATATATTCACCAATACGATAATCAACGTCGGTGTTAACGATGTCGGCGTACTGAAAACATGAAATTGAATTCTGCGAAAAATAATATGTTATAAAACAACCTCACATGACCAAAATAAAATAATAAAACGGATTAATATGTTAACATGTTTCAAAAAAACTAACAGCATATTAAATTTGAAATAATTAGTAATATTTTCAGAACAAAACTAAATAGTGTATTACAATAATAATGAACATTTACTTTTAACAATTTTTGTGTTGTAAAGTTCAAGTTTGTATTGTAATTTTTTTTTTTAATAATAGTAATATTAAAGAATATGTCTGGCATAATTTATTCATGTATTATTTATAAAAATGTTTTTTAATTCAAAAAAGATATTATGTGGAGTTTCATTCTTTTATCGATATTTTGTTTTATAGCAGTGTAGTTATTTGAGACTTATGCTTGATTTTGAGTTGGATAAACCAACGAATTGATGAGTTGGTTTAGATATTATAGTTTCTACTATATAAATAGATACATATATAGATAGATATAAAAAATATCTCGACGTAAATTTGATTTAGATAAAGGTCTGTTTTCAATATTTTTCGGTCTCAAACTTTCTTATTATAGCTGATATTACCTATTTCCTTCTAATACCCTTAACCCACTCAATATTGAGTTTGTTCCTATTTGTGTTTAGTCCCTTTTATTTATGTATATATGTTGTGTAATATATAATTTTACATTTCTTATTTATGAGAAATAATAATGATTATTAAATAATAAATAATAATTTAATACTTCTTCGTCTATATGTATAAAACACTTTATATATTCTCACGGGCATTTTTAGAATTTATTTGTAATATTTAAAGTTTGCTAAACCTCTCTTTCAATTAACATGTATTGAGCTACCATAAAGAATGGAAGTAAAATCTTTAACTTTTAACTAATGTCTATATTTTTTATTAGAACAATAATAAAAAAAGAATCGAGCAAGTAATAATATAAAGTTATAATGCTTACCTTATTTTCATTGTCTTTAATAGATTGCAATCTACCTTTTGCTTATTAGGATTTCCGTGTTAAAGAATCCAGTAGAACAATATTTTTTTACTGTAATATTTTTGAAGAACTTTTTATTATGATAGGAATTAAATGTTTGCCTGTGACATTTTTACAGAAAGTAGAAGATAGTTTATCCTTTTACGAAAGCTAATATTGCAAATATTTTTACTTCGGTCCACATACAAAACATCACTCTGATACGTCATTCATAGACAAATATTATCATTACAAATAAAAGCACTTCGTTGATATAGCTTGTCCGCTATACATCGTTGAGGATATGACAAACCTCACATTCGAATATAGCCTACATTTTCAACTCTTATAATGTTATGGGAACATTGATAATAATAAAATAAAATACAGTTGAAAAAATATTTTTAAAAGGAAAGTAAAAAAGAAAAATTCTAGGCTTTACATTTGCGTTACAATAAAAAATTGCTTAACAAATCAAATAAGTATGAAACAAAATAAAATGTAGTCACAGAAATAAAAAATAACAATGAAATAAATATTTAGAATTGAAAACAATAAGAAACAAAAACAATAAACTACGCCGGCAGTTTTGACACTACACTTGCTTTTTAGAGGTATTATTATTGTCACATTTCTGAATAGGTACTAATTTTAATAGAAATGACAAAGAAAAACATTAAATATGAGATTTCATGTATCTCATATAATATAGATTTAATGTGATGGATATGACATAACATGAAATATCATATTATTTTCAATTGCGAATAGGATTGGCAATTTCTAAATAAATATAGTAGAGCTGAAACAGTATTTAATAATATTAGCAGTACAACAGATGTATGTAAAAACACATCATTTTGATTTTTGGGATTAGACTAGTGCGAAAACTATCAATCATTTGATCTTAACTTACTTTGTTGTTCTTCAGGAAACTATGATATATTAAGAAACTTTTGAGGATAGCAAGCAATAAGGTGTTCAGGTTATTTGTTTGAGTGTCTATATAATTATCATTGTTGGAACAGAGGTGATATCTATTAGGCTTGCTTCGAATTTCCTAATCCTAGTTTATATAAAATCGAAAATATGATATAACACAAATATATGTTTTAAATAGTTTATACACTTGTTTAGTATTTACTAAGACTATTACATTTTGAGAAAATATGGAATTAAATATCATGTACACAGGCTCGACTTGAACCTGAGACCGGTAGGTTACGCAAATGTACTTAAAAATAGTATAATGACTCAAAAGAGACATAAAAAACTAATTGATTAATTACAAAATACCCGCCTTTTATTAATTTCTTCATTACAACAGATAGAGTTGTCATATATCTCTCATTCACGCAAAATTTTAAGAATAGAGCCATTTTTTCTTAGGCGGGTTTAAAAATAAGACGCGGAAACGTGACAAATACTCAATTTCTTTTGTAGTATTGAGTTGTAACAAAGAACAAACGAGCTTTTCTCACCAGATTGACAGCAGAGTAATGTGCGTTTATCTTGTTATTTTATCTTAACTGTGTTTTGTGTTAACCTATCCTTCATAACCTCTTAATTTTTCATAATTTCATAATATCATACCATATATATATCAGCGTCTGATCTATGGGAATCTGATACAAAAAAACCGAGAAAATGTATTAAATTATCACTTAAAAACAAAATAAAAAGGTCTCTATCACTTTTAAATTATTATCAAAGATATATCAAAATTTATCCTTTAGACATTTTTTTAGCATTGATATCTCCTTGCAACCACTTTAAATTTCTATCTCATTAATTTTATATTAATTTAACACAACTTCTATACACTTAAATCTTTACCTCTAATAAAAATGTAGATATAATCTTTTAGATAAAACTTTAAGAAGAATTGTTTACAGAAATAAAGCGCATTATATGATAAATATTGGATTCTTTACCAATTTACTTATTTGTCTCTGAAGGTATGACAAATTTGATTGAAATGAACGTATTCATGAAACGGACAAAGGTAGTTTTTATTTCATTTTTATGTATGTACTCAAACAAAAAATAGTTTTACTTATATTACCATGTTCTAAGTACTGTGTAGCTTACCCCTTCCAACCTAAACGTATATTTATTACTATTTTTATTATTATTATATTAGAGTTTCACCATATTATCTCATAAATATATATTAAAACCCTCTTTTAATACCAAATTAAATACCAACGTTACACTTGTAAAATTATATAAAAAACGATCCATATGTTATTTAATAATAGTAAAAAAACGTTAAAAAATTATATGAGTATTATTTTCTCTTTAATTAGGGCTCTGATAATAATAGTCGAACTATTTTCCTTAGAACCAAATATTTTATTTAAAGTTGGTATAGTTATTATTATTGTTTTTAATTTGAACATAGTTTTGTGCATCAGGTTGTAATAACAAGTTACCTAAATATATAAATAAAATTTAATCTGTTTTGTCATTTAAAGTAATAGCTTGTCACTAAACGCATATCAAAGTATAAATAGTACTTCCTTAAAAGAAAAAAACATTTTTTTTGAGTCTGTCTGTTTGTTTCTGCTATTGTCTAAAAATAATGTGGAAACGTTATTTAAATTAAAGTTATTTTTATTGTTATTCAAAAGATCTTTGTGGACAATAACATCAAGATAATTTTATTTTTTCAGGTATAATGTTCGTAAAGTTAATCAGAAAATTCATATAATATTAAAATCTTATATTCATGCTAAGACGTATATATTCCTGTACATTTACGAATAAGCAATTAAGAGATGAAGCTTCTTAGCAGCCCATGGATTCACCGTGCGGGTGCCGGTCCCATCGCGTTGCAAGGAAAGAAGTGCAAACAATGCCTGGAATTTGCGATCCCGTTGTAGGTTTAAGGGCCCCTTTACTATGCGCATACACGCTCACCTTCACTGTCTATGCTCCTCTCTCTACCTAACCAAATTTTATAACAAGCTACTATGTTCACCTTCGAAATATGTTCTAGAAATGAAACGATACTAGTTCTAGAATATTATGTAAAAAAACAGAAAAAATCTTTTTTTTTTCTTATCAGACCTGACTGACCTTGATTTGAGAGAGGCTAAAGTCCAAAGGAAGTAAGTAATAAGTCTCAACATGTAATTAAAAGGATAAATAGTCCTAAAAAATATAATTCGCAGCTTGCTTGTGGAGCTAAGAAATGTAGAAACAGTACTGTTCCCATAATTTTGAAGAGAAAAGATCTAGTAACAATGATATAATATTTAATGTAAATCTAATTTATAATTTTTTTAAATATATTTAATATAATTTGTTATGGGGAGACATGAGAAAATGGAATAAGGAGAGGTAGTAGTTAAGACATCCTGCTAGAGGATTCATTATGAAAAACGTCTCTGTAATAGCCACTTTACAAGCTATAATTAAATGCCAGAATGGATCGAACTGTGTATATATTGCTACATTTATCAAGGCAAGTTCAAACACCAGTGCTCAGCAGTTACAGATATTTGTAACATCCAGGTTCGATACCTGCTCATGATATATTTTATTTCCAAATAATTTTGTTTATTCAATTTATAAATTCATTTATTATAACATACCTTCAGATCGTAAGAGATCAATATAGTTCCCATGGATTCCGAATACCAATACAAAGAGGAATTTATCAAAATAATACTGTTGTTATGTTTTTGATGATAATTCAAAAAATATAATGATTTACAATGTGTGTACGGAACTGATGAATTCATTAGATTTATTATATTAGATTGATCTACTATAATACTATCAGGGTATTTTATTATTGTCTTATTATTCAATGATTACATATAAGTCTAAACGTGAGGAGTCTGCTGTTTTTGTAATAAAAATTGGTGTGTAAAAATGGGAGATACAAGAAAAATAAACATAAATGTATATAACATTTTTATGTACTTTTATAGGTACATCTTAAAGGTTTTGTAAAACTACCCAAAAGATCTACATTTAGTATTAATAATGTAAATCGTCTCGTATTCAAATTGGACACCTTGCTTCGAGAACTTTATCTCTGATATTATCTTTTCAATGTACAGTTTCAAAATTGCATTTTAAAACCGGAAAGCTATCTCAATCGTTGGTAGTTTTAATTTAAATATATTTGTAGAATAATGTACCAATTCTGAAAATCTTAAGCCCCAATATTAATTAACTTTTAACGATTTATGAGTACATATTATGAATTTATCAGTTCATTTTCATTATCAGTTTCAGTAAAAAATTATAGTGAAAATTTGCTTTACTCATTGTACTACACCTAATATGTAAAAAATTATAATTCATGTTATAATTTTGAGTTGCAACGCAACACAGATTTACGAAATATTTGAATAAATGTAAAAGTATTTGTCATAAAATTTTATTATATAATTAAATTAGTCTAACTTCCTCATTTTTACAACAGGTATCTGGGACTAAAAATCTTATTAAAATCAGCCAGCTAGCGAGCTGTTTCAAAGACGAAACGGCATATACAGACAGATATACAGATAAGAAAATTTATTTTTTATATTCTTTATGTTAGTAGTTATGCATTTATTCAAATCTGTTAATTTGCAATTCCACAGACACTAAAATTTTACTCCTATGGTTTAGTAAATAATTTTAACAAAGGCAGTCTCCAAATTATGGTAATATATACACAATATCTATTCATCTATAAGTAGTATTAAAATAATGATGATTGATAACGCGAGGTGAATTAGCTACAATGGATTTCAATTTAGCCGTTGTTATGGGAATAGATAACAATAATATATACAGGTGGTAATGATAGACGCTAATGACATCATTACAAGGGTCAAAGTATTGCTTCAAATGATTTGATTTTCGAAGCCTGAAGGTACTATAAGCGACATTATTTCCCATCCACGCCCATAAAACTTTAGCGCTATCTGGGATAATATTTTATGCTTCCGAACTGCTTTAATGACTTAAATATGACTTCCTGCAGATGCGGTGTAACTGATGATTATAGTATTTTCCACGGTAATTTAGATAATCATCATCTGATTGATCAGTAATTATGTCCGTATTTTGGAGAACATCTTAATAATACAAAAAAATATTTTAGAATAAAATCGTAGCGGGAGAACAATACATAATTTTTGTATAAGTGTTTTTAACGTTCATTCTTGAATATATGTATACATGGATGTATATATTACTAATACGTATAATACTAATATTTTAAGGCAGCATTACTAATGATAATAAGTTTTTATTGTTAATTTAATTACGAATGTATTTGCGTAACTTTAGCTTATTAAACATAACAATAGACACGAATATAAGCAGAGAGTTCAAACAAGTTAAAGTATTTCGAGCGTATCCGTAATATTAACAAGGCGTTAAAAATGTTCATTTACTTTGTAATATATATGTTACAATGAAATGTATTTATGTTTATATGTTGTAAAAATATATATAAAATTGTACTCAGAGACAGCAAAAATACGAAATTTTTTCTCATCATTGTAATTATTGAAAATATATTATTTAGATTAATCAAATATTATTGCAATATTATGCGGTTCAAAATCTAAATACATAAAATTCAATGGTTTACCGTCCTAAAAATGTTAATTGTATAGGGTTAGGATTTATTTATTTTGCCTGCAATTACTTTTTCTTCATGAATTAAACATAAATTGCACTCAAAACTGACCTTTAATGTTGTAAATAAATTTAGATAATACCGATTAAATGTGCATGTTGGTATTCTTATTGTATACTAATAAATTATAAATTATTGTATTTTTTTCACATTTTTCAGATATCATCAAAATATCAGTAATCTTAAACTGTTATTACTCATTTCTTTCTTATTTTAGAGCCTTAATATTTTTACTATATTGAAATTAAATATAAGTTCAAACAGATTATACAGTTCTCCAGTTAGATAGTTGCATTTAACATGTACAACATTTTTATTACTTATATCTTATGTGCCATATTACATACTCATATAAAGAACATTTGCATATTTATTAGATATATTTTTATTATTCTTTAGCCCCATGAACTAGTATTATTGATTCTAAGTTTAATCCACTTTTCCTTGAACAGTAAAAGCGTGTCTTTGCGTAGGCTATTCCAAGATATTATACATTTTCTTTACCTAGGGATACCCTGTTACAACGAAGAACAAAGTTGTGATTAATATTATTTTATTAATTTAACTCTGACAAAATATTTCATAATATTATTTTAATAATAAATTAGTATTGATTAGATATTTTACGTACTAATGTGACGAACTATTTGCAAAATATAAGTTAGCAATTAAATAAGCTTCAACTTAGACAATATATATTTTTTTATACAATTATACGTATAAAAAAATAATTATTGATCAACATATCAATGAGTACAAAGTGGTAAACTTTTGGTCATACCTGTACCAGTAAACATCATTAACTTGCACAACACACTTGACCAAAGGGACCGCAATATGGTTTGGGATTTGGGACGGCTAGTATTAATAGCCACATTTTTGGATACTCGAGTAGATTTTCGGCATAAATATCAGTGTTTTTAGAGTATAATATAAAAAAGTTACTTTTAACAAAACAAGTATTAATTTAATAAAATATTTTGCACATTTCCTCATTATTTTATTTAAAATAGAAATATTGAAGAGATAAAATTTTTGTGTAATTAATAATAAATCTACAGAACATATAAAATTACTCTTTTAGAAAATCACTAACTAAACTGATTATACATGTCCAAGTTTGAGAGAACAGGAGATAAGCAATTAGATGATCTACTTGGTGATAAGTGTTCGCACTTTTGACATATACAATATTACAAGAACATATAAAGTAAAAGCAGGTATTAATGAGAGAAAACGAATAGGGAGAGCTTACCAGGTCTTTCATCCTTTTCTTGAAGCGATTCGGGTCACTTTGTTTCTAATTTTCTGTAACCTAGAGTGTTCATACAACTAGATATGTTTTCAACATACATATAAATTCAAACAGTTATGTAAAAAAATCTGTAAAAAAAATTCATGTAAAGTCTCGCAACGTCGTAAAAATTTATGAAATCTATACTAAATCTGTTAATTGAGTATACATATATAAAGGAGAAGCTAGCACACTATCATCTAATTATAATTATTGGTATTTTAATACAACTTAATTTAACACAGGTGACAAATTATTGCTGCGATCAAATTAAGTAATTTAATTAATTATCCAATATATTATATAATATACAGTGAATACTTCAATAGTTAAAAATTATTAGCAAAAGCATTCTTTCATTTTATTACCATACAAAAAGGGAACTAAATGAACAATCTCAACACTACTTAAGTCGCACTTTAATGTTCTTATTATTGTTAGTTTAAACATTGGTAACTATTTGAATGTAAAGTTAAATCATGTGCCTCATGAATATGTATAAGGATGTAGGCGTCTTAAATTATGATTCTGTGTAACTTTCAGTAGTTTTCTGCGGTATACAGGGTTTAAACGTCCACTAACCTGAATGCCAAGATAACATATATCAGTATTGTTTCAAAACAATTACCATTTTTTTCTTAAAATGAGTTTTATTGTCATAATGATAAGGAATATTTTTATATCATTATTCTATATCCTAAATAAATTTTGTGTTTGTTTCTTTATTGGCACATTATGGTCTGGAATCGTGATAGGATATGTTTTACAGTCCACAAACAAATCATTAGTATTATGCAAAACTTGTATGTTCACATTATATATGGCAGGGTTATTTATTTTTCTTATCTGAGTTTGTTATATTCTTAAATCAAACAAAATACTAACTTTAAAATGTATCGTAACGTTTACAAAGTTTAGTAACAGTTACTTTGTGTTCATTACTATAAATTGAATATTAGTATAAATAAAATTATTAACAATAATAATATATTATATATTGAATATAAAAATAGCAATAAAAAAATAATGATATCAGTAACAAAAGTACCACTCAGAAATTTGAGCAATTGTTCAATAGGAAAACTAAAGGTGGTCGACAGCGACCTCTAGTGTAACTTCCTGTCAACAAACTCAACCGACACTCTGCACAAGCCGCCGTTTTGTAATCATTGTTCTCATAATGGAAATCATTTTACCAGGAAGGAGTTACAGGGACTTCAGACGTCTCAGGAAATATAATACAAATTTTATTTTCAGGTAAAATTTTTATATTATGTGTTCCGTTTGACGTCCGAAGTCCCTTATGAGAGATCTGTTTGTTATCTCCTGGTGGCTTGTGTAGGTATGAATAAAAGATGCAACAATGTGAATTACTTATATTTATTTATGTAATTATATTTACAAATTACAAGAAAAATCATTGGTATGAAAACGCTTAGCAAAAATATTGTATAATTATGAATTTACTAATCGTTTAAATGTTAAATCACAATCATTTATGTAAACAAATCAATCATCAGATTTTCTAATGGTACAAACAATTTAGATAAAGACTTTTCACTTAAGTTAGAATTTCTTACATTTTCTATACTTCTTTGATAGAATTTGTGAAAAGTGTTTTCATGTTTCCAATTTGCCTTTTCTAAAATTTCATTAATAGGATAATTTTCAATCCAATTTAAAGAAGCTACAGCCGATCTAAAGCTACCCGGAGAAGCTATAATACCTGCTTCTGTTAACAGTTTCTTAACCCAACCACCAATTATTGTTGGAGAAGCGGGCTTTACAGGATTTCTAGCAGTTATAAAAAGGTTTATAAATGACCTCTGGATGAAGATGATTTTTTTTTTAACTTCAACCAATAGACTGGGTCAATATTTCGATCTTGGCATGATAACAACTTCCAAGAAGACTGACGAGTGGATGTCGTGTCTGTTTTAGATCCAAAACAAGAGTGTAAAACTATAAAATTGACATTATCAATAAAGTGATCTGAATCTACGTGCAACAACGATAAATCGTGAACTCTACGACCGGAAGCTAACAAAAGAATAGTTGCTACACGTCTAGACACGTCGTACAAGCTATTTGAGTCAGGGCTATTGCTTTTTAAGTATGTTATAAGCAATCTTGCAACCCATATAGGCGCTTTCGGTGGTAGAGGTTTTGCTATGGATACCACTTTTAAAATATGTCTTACGATATTACTGTTAGATATTTTAACATCAGATAAGGTTTCACAAATCGAAGTAATTACAGATTTATGTACTAAAATGGTTGGATAGGCTAATTTATCACATAAATGTAACTTAGCTAAATACCTGGCAACGTCTGGAGGTGATGGACGACATGAATTTATACTATTTTGATCACACCAAGTCATCCAATTCTTCCAGATAGGAATATAGATCCTTATTGTAGAAAGGAATATAGGTCCTTATTGTCCAAGTCTCTGTTAAGGAGTCCCAACCAAAATGATCCAAGCTTCCAGTTGGAGACTGTCAACATTGTTCGGAGGTTGGCCCGTCCTCACGTCGATTAGATTCGTCTTCAGGTTTTGAATTTTCATGGGTCGTTTCAAAGATCGGGCTTTCAGATCCGGCCGCCAAAATGGTTTCTTCCACTTGGGTGCTACGATCACGAAGCATCCCGACGCCGAGTTGAGATAATAAAGAACTCTGGGTATTAGGCAAGGAGGTGGAAATACCCAGGCTAGTTCGTAATGCCAGGACTTGCTGAAAGCGTCGTGAAATGAGGCGTTCGAGTCTAATAAGTCGAGACTGACATAATTTGGTACAACATGTGCTGTCCGAGACGCGAACAAGTCTATTTCGGGAGTGCCCCACATGTCGAAAATGAGACTTGTTGCCGCAACCTGTATGTGCCATTCGGAGCCTTGCCGGTTTCGTGAGAGGTGATCGGCCTCCGTGCTGTACACTCCCGGAAGGTAGTGAGGGAGAAGTACAACGTTGAGTCTGTCTATTACGTCCAGCAGGTGCGTCGTCAATTCTAGAAGGAGTTTCGAACGTGTTGAAACGTTGAATTAATTTTTTTCGTATACTTGCTATTACTGCGGACATTTCTTTTGCGTTGCAATGCCAAAAAATTTGTTCTCGATTCCATGGATCGGATACTATCTCGTTGTTTACCATGGCTCCTCATTTTATATCTGACGCATCTGTGACAACATAATTTGTAATCATGTTTTCGAGATGAATTTGAATGTTCTGGTCGATATTCTTTAACCACCATATCAGCTCGTGTTTCACTTCGTTGGGATATGGAATAGCTCTGTGGGGCTCCCGACGTAATTGATTGCTGGAACGTTGTATAGCTCGGCAATGCAACCTTCCCCGGTGGGTGATGAAGGTTGCAAAATTGAGATACCCTAAGAGGCGTTGCGCCTGCTTGAAGGACCAACTGCCTGCAGCTAAGCGACTCAACAGGCACTTGCGGACTTTGTTCACTTTTTCTGTTGGGAAGCTCTTTGTATTGTTCAGCGTATTCCAGGTGACGCCTAAAAACTCGATCAACCTTGTCGGTACTATTATAGACTTTTCTATATTGATGCACTATCCTAGACTGGGTCGTAGTGGAAAACGTCGGATTTGGGCAAAATTGACCAACATTTTGGCAGTGATACAGTTTTTAGATTACAAGAATTTTTCCTTAATTCGGCCATTTGACCAAGTTATGCTCAAAATAAAAAATACTTGGATTCTTGGGGGACAACAGCTGGGTACTGGGGTTTTGGGTGGGAAAAATTGGACAAAATGATAAAAATAACCTAAACCTAACCTACCTAAAGCTAAACAAGAAAAAAAAATCTGTTTTTTTTTTTTGTCCTAACCTCATTTTTTTTTTTTTTTTTTTTTTTTTTTTTTCGTTGGGAAATCCAGGACAGATACCCTGCCGCCTCGGGGGAGACGACCTGGTTATGCCGAGCTCTAACCGGCTAAAACCCCACGGTGTCCTACTCGTCGCCATATGCCTCTTTTTGTTGCATGACCCGCTCACAAAATAAACGGACAGCTTCCCATGAATTCTGATTTCGGGTCATAGCTCTAACGACAGCTGGTAACGATAAGTCCAAACCGATTATCGCTTCCAGTTGCACTCTCTCCTCTCCCCATTCGGGGCATGTCTCGAGCACGTGCTGAGCTGACTCGTCAGGACAATTGTCACAATGGTGACAAGCCGTTGTTGGCTCTCTACCCGCAATCTTACATAAATAACCCCCGAAACAGCCATGGCCTGAGAGGACCTGTGCTAATCGGAAGGATAGAGTACCATATCCTCTATTTATCCACTGCCTAAATACGGGCCTTATGGCCTCGATCGTCCGGACACCCGCACCAGGCTGAGCCAATCTTTCTTCCCAGATGATATGGGCGCGATCGATAATGGAAGACCGCGATAACTCTGTCAACATTTCCCCACGGTGCTGATACATCAACGTGAGGACTCTAGCGTCGAGATCCCAGGGCAATAAGCCAGCCAAAACACAGGCCGCCTCGTATGAGATTGTACGGTAACCACGTATCAAACGGATAGCCATCATTCTCTGCGGTTTGCGTAAAAGGGTGATGTTTCGGCTTCTCAGAGATTCAGACCACACTGGGGCTCCATACATGGCCATAGATCTCACAATACCAGCATAAAGATGTCTGTTAGACGAACTTGGTCCTCTTAAGTTTGGCATCAGTTTGCCTAAAGCTGTCGTCGCACGAATCAATCTCGGGACCAACCACTCGAAATGAGCAGTAAAATTCCATTTGCTATCAAGAATAACTCCTAGATACTTCATAGTCGACCCAATGTTAATACGGATACCACCGACAGTAATATGAGCATCTGGTGGTTGTGGTCAGTAATATCAGCTTAGTAACTGCTACACAAAACTCATCTTCACTCACTCTAGGCACTACCATAGCTGATGGCACTTCAATTGCTGAAGTAGCCATCTGCGGTGGCACATGTTCTTCTCTGTGCGGAAAAAGTGTGCTTATGATTTGCTCTAATAATGTGGAATGAAGAGTTTGCGTCAACGGTGGTGACCAAGTGCGGAGCTTACCTCTTACCATCATATATGGACGTCCCCATGGATCCCGTTCCACTGCGTGTATTAAATCTTCTCTCGCCTGGTCTTTTGCTTGTTTTATAGAGGCTTTTAGGGCCTCTTTTGCAGATGTATATGACGAGTAAAGCCTTGCTTCTAGGACCTCATTTCTGCTTCTTCTTCTACGGCTTCTCGTGTATTTGCGTCGGGCCAATACACATAAAACACGTAAATGCGCTATTTCCGCCGACCACCAATATACTTGGTTCCTAGGAGAATAGGTTCTAGCTCTGGACATGGACGAATCACAAATGATCGTCATAGTGTCCTTAAACCATGTTGCCTCATCTTCTATCAAAATGGGCCCTGGTGGCACAGGTACCCACGTTTGTATTGTTGCCGCTTCTGTAACCATATTTTTATCAAGGGATTTTATTCTCCATCTAGGGCATTCACGATTCAAAGTAACTGAAGTGAAGTTTTGTCGGACAGTGGAAGAAGCAACCTTGAAGCGAATATAACGATGATCTGACAATATTTCAACATCTTCAAGCACTCTCCAATATTGTACACGATTTGCCAAAGCCGGACTTGCAAACGAAACATCAACAATTGACGCACCCTGGGCCCTCACGCATGTGTAAACTGTTCCTCTATTAAGTATCACTAATCCGGTTACTGCTAGCCATTCTTCAACAACTCCGCCTCGAGTGTTAATAATAGGCGAGCCCCAAGCAGCTGACTTAGCGTTAAGGTCCCCAATAACTAGGACAGGATAGGGGAAGTAATGGCCCACCAATGCTTCAATTTCTGTAAGAAACCCTTCAAATTCAGAAACTGAACGGTTGGGTGAAAAGTAAACCCCGATGACTACAATTTCACCAATCATTGCGGCTACATGACATCGTCCCTTTCTTATTCCAGTTAGTGGCTGCATATTATTTACACTCAGAGCAAATATAGCAACCAAACCGTCAAGATCGCCAATCCAATTTTTTGAAGATGGAATAAAATATGGTTCTGCGACTACTGCTATTTATATAGACCACTGCGCTATGCTCTGGAGTAACAAGTCCTGAGCTTTAGCACAGTGGTTGATATTGCTTTGAAGAATTTCGAGGGCCATTATCACTGGGCGTCCATAGGAACAATCACATCCCCATACATACCGGTTGGTAATAAGGGGCGAACGGAAGATGTCTGGTTATTTGTACCCGCAATAGTACTCCCAGAGCGAGATCTTTTTGATTGGTTAACAGAGCAGATCTTGCTACCAATTTTGTGATCCGACGACATTTTGTGACTTTCACATACTACACAATGCGGAGACGCCGAGCAAGTGTTAGCCTTGTGGCCTGGCCTTCCGCAGCGAAAGCATAATTCACTCCGGTCAACCTCTGCTAAGCAGCGAGCTTTTACATGACCAACTTCAAGACATCGATAGCAAAGCCTTTTAAGAGGTTCTAGTAATTTCACTCGTGCCGACACCCAACCAACAAGAATTCTACCACTTTCTGCAATTTTTTTCGCAGCCATGACTGGACAGCGCACCCATAAAGTGAACATGCCTACAAAATCTTGTCTTATTTCTCCAGTCTTAATTTGAGCTTCTGAGTATCCTCCAGCCTTAGCAATAGCTGTAGTTACCTCTTCTGCGGATATGGAGTCATCTAACTCTGTAATTCGTAGTTCAGCACATTTGACAGATCTAGAAACTCTAACGTCTTCCTTATTAAGTACAACTCCAAGCTTATTAGCTATCTCGTCCGCTTTTCCTCCGCTATCTAATCCTGGAATTTCCAATATTCTGGCTCCAGTTGCTGCTTTTTTAATACGGAATGACGAGATCCCTATATCAGAAAAGTCGACGGTTTTGGCGTCTCGAAGTATCGAGGCATAGGATACTCCTCTTGTTTCCGCTCCTGGTTGCAGTGTTAGCACAATTGCTGCAGATCGAGGAGGTTGCAGCTTTTGCTTCTTTTTGGTCTTGGCCTTGGGAATATTTTTACCATCATTATCATCGTTTTGAACGACGATTGGTAACTTCTATCCAAGGTTCATCTACAGCATTAGGCGCCGAAGATGTTGAGCGAGCGAGCGTTTAGCCTTACTATTTTCTTTACTCTTCCTGTTTAAGTTTTTTTCGACTGTGTAACAGTTTTCTTCACGGAGACAGATGGTTCCGACCCCTGCGCTGGTATGGCTGTGGTAATACATGACGAAGGCATCAAGCGATCCTTTCTCAGATCTGCAGCAAGAGGTGGACGCATACGCTTCTCTGGCAGCAGTCTATCTTCCATAGCCTGTAGTCTGGCATTTAGCATGGTTCCTACCTGTACCATTATATTGCGAGACAGCTCCTCTATATCCAGCGCTGGACGCTGGGTTGGAGGAGATACTTCTGGCATGGTTTTAGACCGGTACTTTTCGTTTTCAGCTCTCAATAAAGCAAACTCTTTCTTCAACTCCTCCAATTCCGTCTGTAAGCGAGTGTTGACTATATGCATCTTTCTGGTCTCTTCAGAGAGATTTCTGTCTACCAAACTATCTATTGCGATCCTTATTGCAGCGACCGCATCCTTGATTTCACGTTGACAGGTGCCCTTTAGGTTCTTGGATTTTTTAGCAACGTTAAGTACTATGTCAAGGTTTTTCACAACATGTTCTCCTAACGCTTGGGAATCCTCATTTTCCACATTGGGAAGCAAGACATTTGAAGTCTTTTTCTTAGAAACCGTTCTACTCTTACCTTGAGTTTCTTTTCCCATACCTAAAGCAGTTTCTTCTCCTTGAAGTCTGAGGTACTCCTTTCTAGTATTTTCAAGGCCCACACTATGGACTCCACTAGGAAACCGTCCTCTCCCTCTCTTTGCCATTGCCCTAGTAAAAGGCACATTTTCTCCGCTTGACTCACTACCTGAGCCTGATCGACTTCTCTCGTGAGAGCAGGGTCGTTTGTTTGTCGTTGGTGTCGGGGACTCCCTTAAACCCATCGTCACTAAATTGGAGTCTGATTCCGACTCTAACATAAGGCGGTCGTTGCCCCCCCCAGAATACGAGGGGCAGACGGAGCCCGTAGGCTCCGTGAGGGATTCCGCAGCCGCCATGCAGCTGGTACCCTCCTGGGGTAATTCATTCTTTCGATTCGCCATTTCATAAAAGTTCCTTTTTTAAGGGGTTAGGTCCCCTTGTGATACCTTTGCGACGGGGTTCCCCCCCGCCATACATCCCTTGGCCAGGCACCAAAACTTGGGATTAGGATAATTTCATAATGAGGTTGTCTTCCTCAAGGCTTAAATGCGTGAACACGCCATGCGACTATCTAGTTGTTATTGAGAACCACAACATCATGCCCCACAAACGTAGGGTATCATCTTTAGCCATTGTGTCACTCAAACAGTCCACTCTGCTAGTGTTAAGAGTACTAGGAGTGCACAAAATGGTATCCCACTCGCGGCAGCTTAAAAGCCTTCCGCCTCGTTCCACAAACCTGTAGGACACTGAACATTGTACCGATTATTTCGGTCACAATACAAAACTACTCCGCAACTCATTATTGAGCATTTGCCACCATCAACCTGGTTAATCTCCAACATGGAAATCACCTCTCACTCCCCCATTCAGCCAAGAGGTCTCTCCACAGTCCACTCTGCTAATCAGAGAAGTACCAGGAGTGACCCCAAGGCTGACTAACCCCCCCGCCGGACAATCTGCAGCCCACCAACAACAGCCTGATCGGCAGCAATTGGCGGGCTCCCAGGGGCACCGGCCCGACATATACACCCACCAGACGAATCGGGATGGGTATATCTACTGCCGAGCACTCGAGGAGGAATCCGGCTTACCCCCGAACTGTTGTCCTAACCTAACCTAACCTAAACATAAACGTTAAAAAAAAAACTAACGTAACCTAAACCTAACAGGGAAGTTGCGCTCCGATCGCCGTCCGGAACGGTCACAACACATTTGCTCCGCACGTAGAGGACTTTAAAAAAATCAAAGAGGTGGTAGAAAGTTTGTGTGTTTGTGGGCCTACGGGGCGATTAGTCGTCTGACGGGTAATTCTTGGGTGGAGGTTGTCCCTAATCGGAGAAACACTACGTTCGATCCGATTATGTTGGCCAAAATTCACCAAGGCAGCGTCGTGATGTCTGACTAGGCACGCATGTATGTGAACTTAGAAACTCGGTTGCCCTTCAAATCGCATCACATGGATCATGGAATCATTCGATTCAGTTTGTGAACCATTCGGTTGCGTTGACCATGAAAATTTAAATCCGGACATCTCGCAAGCCATTCCTGGATCCACCAAGCGACGTGTGGCGGTCCATACGCAAAAGATTGAGCGTCATTGGCTTGAGTTAAAGGAGTCTATGAAAAACTGTAACTCGCCTGAGAAAGCAGGAAGTTATGTGGGAGAATTCCTTTACCGAAGGAATTATTTACAGCATCTGATCCCGGCTGGCGATTGTAGTGTGCGATACGCTGTTTTCAAGAAACAGTTGGAAAAGTTTCTTGCGGACATTATTCGTATGTATCCAGGAGAAGCCAAATGGTCGAAGCGCGTTTGTCGACCTCTGGCTGAGTGTCCCTGCGAAAAATGTCGGCCTGTGTTAACGGCAGTGCGACGGCGACGTCGCCGGGACGTGTAATTTTATGACGAGGTGTAGGCGGACCGAACACCAAAAACCACAACATTTTATTTTGACCATAACTTGGTCAAATGGCCGAATTAAGGATAAATTCTTGCACCATCGTGATCAGCGTCCAAAACTGTATCACTGCCAAAATTTTGGTAAATTTTGCTCAAATCCGACGTTCTCCATCCGGATCCTAGACTGGTTAGAAAATTTATAGCAATGATTACATGAGAACTGAGAACTTTCTTTGACTGGTGAACTATGAGGTAGTCGTTGAGATAAACAACGATTCTCAGTCCTTTCTTGCGAAGTATTTCGGCAGTCCAATTTGTCACCGACGCGAACATCTTTGGCGCTGCTGCTAAGCCAAATGGTAGGCATGTCATTTGATAAAGCCGTTCTTCGTAACTGACTCGTAGATAGCATCTGTGTTGTTCTTTGATCGCTATATGGTAGTAGGCCTGGCTCAAATCTAATTTCACCATCCAATCTTTTTCTTGCAAAAAGCTTGGCATACGGAAATGATTGAAAAGACGAAAACGAGTTGGTGTCACATATCGATTTAATGGTTTGAGATTGAAAATAACTCGACTTTTTCCGTTGGCTTTCGTCAGCATAAAAAGAGGTGAAATAAAACTTGGGGTTAAAGGTGCAGGTTTCAGTATTCGATCTTTGATCATAATTTGAATCTCTGCGGTAATTAATGAGTTTACCGGTGTTTTTAACTGTGACATAACTTTTGTTCTGGGCATAATCAAGGGAGGCTTTTGATTGAACGGGATTTTGGCAGAGGTTATAATTTTTAAAATTGACTTGGAAGGATTTAAAGTAGTCCAATTTTTTACTTAATTTTTCCAACAGCCCTCCGTAAAATTGCAAGAGTCATTTATGTTTATTATACCTTTTGGAATTTTTATGTTTGAACCCCCCTTTTCTTTTAGAAATAGACTCTTCATTATGCTGTTGTTTTTTGTTTGTCTGTCCTGTTTTAATTGTACTACGTGTCGGATGGAATTTATCTCGAAAGGAAGTTGACGGTCGAGGTGAATTGACGAACGAACGCCCAGGTCGTGATTTTGTAAAGGCTTGTTTTTCTAATTTGTCGGTACCGCCTATTTTTTGTAAATAAATCGATAGCAAATCAGGATCGAACATATATTCAACTGATGGGTGTATTTTCTCTAAATCATCCCGTATATATTTACACTTTAATTTCTTTAAAATTAATCGTCTACGAGTTTCTAAAACTTCAGCCCGTTTGCCACAGATAATTTGTAAAATATCGTGTGAAACAGTTTTGATATGATGAATCGGAGCCAAATAATGTTCTTAACTTTTCATAAATCACGGTAGGAGTCAGCTGAGTATCAGGTTTGGAAGTCCAATCGACAAAATTTTGTAAGGCCTTATTTATGGACTCATTTTGTGCCATAACTGCGTTAGACAATGCAGCAAAACTACGTTCTACGTGATGCAGTTTCAATGGTGAAAAAACATCTTCGAATTTTCTTAATTCTTCGTTTGCCTTCAACTCTATAAAACCTGGACTAGTTACATATTTTTTCTGCGCATCAGTGTATCGAACCCCATTCCAGTCTGCCGAGTTAAACCTTTACATAGCGGAGAGAAGAGAAACTCGTTCTTGCACAGCGTTAGGAATAGACGGTTCTTTTACAGATACACATAAATTCGTTATATCCTCAAACTTATTTAGAACTTGCGGCGGATTTAAGCATTGTTCCAAATTTGAGGGTAGATGAACATTTTGTGCGTTACACGATTGGCTATAATTTGTGATTAAAACATTATTTATATGAATCACCAATTGGTCCAAGAGAATTTCAAATCTCCGATTCAATTCAGAATCTTTCGACGACGAGCGTCTGCTGCGGAAGAGCCGTGCTCGTTTACGCTTCGGAGGCTACGGGCTGTCCTCCCTCGGTTCGGTGGACGAGTCGCTCGAACTCGACTCGCTCGCTGATTCGTAGCGTCTCTGTGTAGTCTTCGATGGTGCGGTTGACTTCTCGTTATCCATCTTTTTACTTTGTGAACTTTTTACTTTTATCTCAAAAATTCACGTTTTACTTTTTTTTACTACATATTTAATGTATTCACTTTACTTAAAAATACGAACTTATAAATTTATAAGCAACGTCCGTGCAGCGTGAAAATCGATGCAACAATGATTACAAAACGGCAGCTTGTGCAGAGTGTCGGTTGAGTTTGTTGACAGGAAGTTACACTAACCTACCAGTCTCAACTTCTACTCGAGCCAATGAACATGATTTTTACTAAACAAGTTTATAGACTATCTAGAACATTTATTTGGATTATGTCATGTTTTCAATGTTATAGATAATATCTTAGACTATTCAAAGAACACATAAGAGATATCACCTCCGTTCGAAATAACGTTAACACCTTATTAATTAGGCCCTTTTATTAATATCTTTAAAAGTTTCTTAATATATCATAGTTTTATGAACAACAATGAAATTTAGAAATATAGATCATATGATTGATAGTTTTCTCATTAATCCAATCACAAAAATCATAATAACATTGTGTTTGTACATAAATCTGTGAAATTCATAGAACAATGTTATTAAATACGGTTTTAGCTAATTAATTTAGAAATTGACATTTCCTTTTACACTTTTCCGAATTAGAAAATATATTTTATTCCATCCGCAATTGGTGTTAATACCAGAATACATTTTTTTGTAATAATATGTTTTATATTCATCAAATTAAATCTACATTATGAAAATATGAGATACACGAAATATGTATATTTTTTATGTTTTCTTTCGTAATTTTTTTAAATTTGTACCTCTTCAGATATGTATGACACATAGAAGACCTCTAAAAGTCAAGTGTCGAACAGTTTCAAAACTGCAGGCGTAACTTATTGTTTATGTTCCCTATTGTTTTTCATTCTAAATATTTTCTTTAATTATTATATTTTATGTGACGAAAAGCTTTTGTCTGATACTGTAAATGGACGGGTCTTTCTGTTTTAGATTTACCCTTTCTATTTGAAATTTAAATCAATCAATCAGGACTTCTTTCCTGTTTTTTTGACTAGAGATAAAAGTAAATTTTAGTATATTAAAAGTAAATATTTATATTTAGTATATATCCAAATAAGTGATAAAACAAATCTTTGTTTACATTAAAACGGAGTGATAGAAAAGCTTGGAAAATACCAAAATAGTGAGTAAAAAAACGCATTAAGAAGCTTGACATTATCTATTAAATATGACGATCGCAAGCCAAATTAGAGTCTTTGTCGAAAAACTTTTGTTGTTATTTTACGGAATTAGAAAACTGAGTGGTACTTTTATTACTGATATCATTATTTTTTTATTGCTATTTTTATATTCAATATATAATGTATTGTTTTTGTTAATAATTTTATTACTACCAATATTCAATTTAGAGTAATGAACACAAAGTAAATGTTATTGAATTTTGTAAACGTTACGATCAATTTTAAAGTTTGTATATTGTTTGATTTAAGAATATAATAAACTCGGATAAGAAAAATAAATAACCCTTCTAAATATATTCTGAATATCCAAGTTTTGCATAACACTAATGATTTGTTTGTGGACTGTAAAACATATCCTATCACGATTACAGACCATAATGTGCCAATAAACAAACAAACACAAAATTTGTTTTGGATATGGAATAATGACATTCTCTTTTATTCAAAAATATTCCTTATCATTCTTACAATAAAACTCATTTTAAGAAAATGTTGGTAATTGTTTTGAAACAATACTGATATATGTTATCTTGGCATTCAGGTTAGTGGACGTTTAAACCCTGCATACCGCAGTAAGCAACTGAAAGTTACACAGAATCATAATTTAAGACGCCTACATCATTATACATATTCATGAGGCACATGATTTAACTTTACATTCAAGTAGTTACCAATGTTTTAACTAACAATAATGAGAACACTAAAGTGCGACTTAAGTAGTGTTGAGATTGTTCATTTAGTTCCCTTTTTGTATGGAAATAAAATGAAAGAATGCTTTTGCTAATAATTTTTAACTGTTGAAGTATTCACTGTTTATTACATAATATATTGAATAATTGATTAAATTACTTAATTTGATCCCAGCAATAATTTGTCACCTGTGTTAAATTAAGTTATATTATAATACCAATTATTATAATTAGATAATAGTGTGCTAGCTTCTCCCTTATAAAGGTATACTCAATTTACAGACTTGGTATAGTTTTCATAAATTTTTACGACGTAGCAACACCTAAAATTATTATTTTTTTGAGATTGTTTTAGATAACTGATTAAATTTATTTGTATGTTGAAAACATATCTAGTTGTATGAACGCTCTAGGTTACAGAAAATTAAAAACAAAATGACCCGAATCGCTTCAAGAATGACAATTTCTAAATAAGTAAGCGAAAACGGTATTTAATAACATTGTTTTACGAATTTACAGATTTGTGTATGAACACAATATCATTTTGATTTTTGTGATTGAATTAGTGAGAAAACTATCAATCATATGATCTATATATGTAAACTTACTTCATTGTTGTTCAGAAAATTATGATATATGAAGAAACTTTGAAGAATGTTAACAAAATAAATTAATAAGGCGTTAACATCTTTTCGTACGGAGGTGATATCTATTAGTTTTCCTTAGAATATTCTAACCATATTATCTATAACATTGAAAAGAAGACACAACTATATAACAAATACAAATAACAAATAGTTCTAGATAGTTTATAAACTTCTTTAGTAAAAGCTCGAGTCGAACCTGTGACAGGTAGGGTATGTAAATGTACTTAAAAAATAATAAATTGACGACAAAGATACATAAGAAAAGCTAAATTCCAAAACTACCCTTCTCTAATTAAATTATTCGTTGACACAAAACGAGTTGACCTATAACATTCATTCACGCAATTTATTTGTTCTCAATAGTAGTTTTTATTTCATCTTTATAGAATCATCAGTTTTTCATCATCAGTTTTTATTTAATCTTTATCAATCAGAAAATATATTTGCTTACATTAATTACCGTGTTCTACGTATTGTGGGCTATCTACTTACAAACTAAACGTATATTTATTACTAATATTATTATTTCAAAATTATTATAACACCATATTATCTCATAACAATATATAACCTTCTCAAATACCAAATTAAATTTTAGTGTTCAATTTGTAAAATTATATAAAATCTTTTTATATTAAAAAAGAAAAAAATCGGACTATAATAAAAAAATATTTATAAATAATATTTTTGTATTGTTATTATTATTTTTAAGTATTGTTATTATTGTTTTTTTATTCTAAATTAATAGCTTTTTTATAAATACATACGAAAGTATATAAAGTACTTACACCATTTTTTTTCCTGTCTGTCCGCTTATTCCTCCTAAACTCTGGAACAAGCGGAGCGACTTTTACAGGACTTTTACTGACGGATAGGTTATGTTATAAGGAACAACGTAGACTACTTTTATTAAAAAAACATATTCCGCGGGAACAAATTCGTAGGCACTCAGCACACACTAGGCAGGTAGCTACTCTATAGATTAAATAGAACGGAACAAAATACAAGTGCAGATATTATTGAAACTATTATTTCCGACATATAATAACTAGGTCCAGAAATATATTTCTTATGTTTTATTAAAATATCTATGACGTCATTTACGTTTCACGATAACTGTTATTTGATAGCGTCGTCTATTTTGCGGATCCGCATTTACATAAAGTAATGTTAAAACGTACTTTACATCAAAGTGTTATTCAAAAGGTGTTTGGACATCAATATCAAGATCCTCGGAGAATTTAGAATTCAATATTTTGTTGAATTCTTTACATACCTTTTACATACTTTAGGTATAATGTTCATAAAGTTAGACAGAAAAACTATATTATAAAAAAATACATATTTTTGTGTTAAGACGTACAGATTCTCGTTTTATCACGTATAAACAATTAGTATTCCAAAACGTGTAAAAGAAAATGTCTTTTATTATCAGTCCTGAGTGACCTTGACTTGGGGCAGTCTTGAGTCTTAAGTAGTCTAAAGGGAGTGACTAATAATTCTCAACATGTAATTAAGAGGAAAAATAGTCCCAAGGAATAAAATTTACAGCTTCCTTATGAAGCTAATAAAGCGTAGAAACAGTAAGTACGGTTCCCTTGATTTCGAAGAGAAAGGACCTCGTAAATGTGATACATTATTTAATTTAAATCTAATTTATTTTTTTTTATATCTTTTAGTATTGTATGTTTGGTTACAGCTCAAAAGTATTATCATTTAAAAGATCTGGAAGTAACTGGTGAATTCATCAGATTAATAAACAGTAGGTATATATTATAATACTAAAACTATAGTATTTAACATGCAACATATTTATCATAAGACACATACATTATATTTTAATTACGATCCAAAAAGAAACATCCGTTAAGTTATTGTAATAATTTACAAACACATTTATTTTTTTACAATTTTGATCTTGTTTAGCTATTTTTTTTTCTAAACATTAAGTATTAAACAGATACATATTTTCAATGACATTTATTTTTAATTCATTTGTTCAATCAAAAATATTATATTTTAAGCTGGACAAATAAATATTAGATGGCACTTTATATATTTTTGTCAACAATAACATATTGTAATAATAAGTATCAAAATTATCTGAATATCGTCAAAGCAGGCTCAAATAAAGGGCTGACTAACAAAGCTAAATCTAATAATTAGGGTGTGAGTACCAAAGTTGCCAAAATGTTACTGTAACAATATATCTGGGTTAACGAAAGACCTCGTTATCTGTTGCCGGTATTAACCGAGTGCTGGTACTTTGGGATTAAAAGAATCCAATAGCACTTTGCTTGTAATAGAGAGAGAGAGAGAGAGAACTAAACGAAAAGGAACCCTGAATTACTTTTCTTTGTTTGAAACCCAAAATAAAAAAAATTCTAGTTCTTAATAAATCATGAACTTATTGTTTACGGACGTTATTCCAAAAATATTCTTTAGACGAAATCAAACTTATTTCGGTAAAGCATTATTATTTTAATATATATTCACCAATACGATAACCAACGTCGGTGTTAATAATGTCAGCGTACAGAAAACATAAAATTGAATTCTGTGAAAAATAATATGTTATAAAACAACCTGACATGACCAAAATAAAATAATAAAACCGATTTATATGTTAACATATTTCAAAAAAATCTAACAGCATATTAAATCTGCAATACTTAGAAATGTTTTCAGAAGAAAACAAAATACTGTATGATATAATAATAATGGATATTTACATTTTAACAATTCTTGTGTTATAAAGTTGTTTTATGTTTTTTTATTTAAATAATAACATACATTCATCTTTTTTCTCATCAGTAATATTAAATAATAAGTCTGGAAAATTTATTCATGTATTATATATTAAAAATTTATTCATGTATTATATATTTTAATTCAAATAAGATATCATCTGGATTTTCATTCTTTAATCAAGATTTTGATTTGTAGCAGTGAAGTTATTTGAGACTTATGCTTGCTTTTGAGTTGGTTAACCCAACGAATTGATGAGTTGGTTTAAATATTATAGTTTATACTATATAAATAGATAGAGATATAGATAGATATAAAAAATATCTGGACGTAAATTTGATTAAGATAAAGGTCTGTTTTCAATCTTTTTCGGTCTCAAACTTTCTTATTATAGAGGATATTACGTATTTCCCTTCTAAAACCCTTCACCCACTCAATATTGTGTTTGTTCATATTTGAGTTTAGTCCCTATTATTTATGCATATACTCGTATGTTGTGTAATGGAGAATTTAACATTTCGTATTTATGAGAAATAATAATGATTATTAAATAATAAATGATAATTTGATACTTTTTTGTCTATATGTATTAAACACTTCATATATTCTCACAGACATTTTTAGAATTTATTTGTAATATTAGCAAACCTCTCTTTTGGTTAATATGTATTGAGCTACCATAAAGAATGGAAGTAAAATTTTCAACTTTTAACTAAATAAATATTTTTTTTATTAGAACAATAATAAAAAAGAGTCGAGCAAGTAATAATATAAAGTTATAATACAAGGTAAGTATTATTACTTTATATTATTACTTGTCAATTTCATTATCTTAAATAGATTGCAATCTACCTTTTGCTTATTAGGATGTAAAAGAAACCAATAGAATACTATTTTTTTACTGTAATATTTTTGAAGAACTTTTTATTATGATAGGAATTAAATGTTTGCCTGTGACATTTTTTACAGAAAGTAGAAGATAGTTTATCCTTTTACGAAAGCTAATATTGCAAATATTTTTACTTCGGTCCACATACAAAACATCACTCTGATACGTCATTCATAGACAAATATTACCATTACAAATTAATGTACTTCGTTGATACAGCTTGTCCGCTATACATCGTTGGGGATATGGCAAACCTTATAATCGATCATACGTTTTCGACTTTTCTAAAGTTATAGAAATATCGATATTAATAAAATAAGATACGGTTGAAAAAATATTTTTATTAAATGGAAAGTAAAAAAGAGAAATTTTAGGCTTTACATTTGCGTTACAATAAAAAATCTCGTAACAAATCAAATAAGTATAAAACAAAATAAAATTGAGTGACAAAAATAAAAAATAATAATAATGAAAGAAATATTTAGAATTAAAAACAATAAGAAACATAAACAATAAACTACGCTGACAGTGTCGACACTACATTTGGTACTAAATTTAAAAGAAGTGACAAAGAAAAACATTAAAAAAAATATGAGATTTCATGTATCTCATATAATATAGATTTAATGTGATGGATATGACATAACACGAAATATCATATTATTTTCAATTGCGAATAGTATTGGCCATTTCTAAATAAATATATTAGAGCTGAAACAGATATAGATACATATCATATATAACATTAGTAGTACAACAGATTTATGCAAAAAAAATACATTACTTACATTTTCGGGAAAACTATCAATCATTTGATCTTAACTTACTTACTTAATATATCATTAAGAAACTTTTGAGGATAGCAAGCAATAAGGTGTTAAGGTTATTTGTTTGAGTCTCTATATAACTATCGTTGTTGGAACGGAGGGGCTCTATTGGGCTTGCTTCAAATTTCCTTATTATAGTTTATATAAAATTGAAAAGATGAAACAATCCAAATTAATGTTTTAGATAGTTTATAAACTTGTTTAGTAAATATATATTTTACGAAAATATGGAATTCAAAATCATGTCCAAAGACTCGACACGAACGTGAGACTGGTAGGTTATGTAAATGTACTTCAAAAATAATATGATGACCAATAACATATATAAGAAAAGATTAATTAATCCCAAAATTACTCTTCTTTTATTAAATTATCCATTCCAACAGAAAGATTTATTTTTCATTCACGCCAACATTTTGAGAATAGGGCTATTTTATCAGGCGGGTTTAAAAGTGAACGTTACAACTACCCAATTTCTTTTGTAGTATTGAGTTGTTACAAAGAACAAACGAGCTTTTCTCACCAGACTTGACAGAGTAATATGCGTTTATTTAGTTATTTTATCTTAACAGTGTTTTATGTGTTAACCTATCCTTCCTTTCCTCTTTAAATATAATATCATACTCTATTTACAGGGTGTTTTGTAGAGGATCCGACAAACGAAGTGAGCGTATTCAGGTATCTATTTAGAGAATACAAGTTGGGCAAAAAAAATCCCTGACCTATTTTTTTAAACATTTTCTTTGTAAATTTTTCGTTTTCCATCAAAATTGTACCTAATCACTTAAATAACATTGCTAAAATCCATTTTAGGCCGGATGTTTTCATGTAATTTTAATCTCAAATGCATGCTTAAGCCACGAAAAGCAAAATTACATACAATCTGAACTATCCAACTGATGTAGAGCTCATAAAGTGAAAAAATAAGTTTAAGTTTGACATCTAAGTTCAACTTTCACAATGATTTAAAAAAAAACCACTAGCGTTTCTGGAGGTAGTAAGCATTAAAAAGTTCTCCATTTATCACTTATTACAATGACATAAAAATGTTATAATACTTCTCGGCTTGAATACATAGATAATATATGGACAATTTCTATTCATCTATTAGTAGTATTCCTAAATAATGATCATTGATAACGCGAGGTGAATTACCTACAACGGAATTCAATTTGGTCGTTGTTATGGGAATAGATAACAATAATACATGCAGGTGGTAATGACAGACGATAATTATAACATTAGGAGGGTCAAAGTATTGCTTCAAATGATTTTCTTTTCAAAGCCCGAAGGTACTATAAGCGACATTATTTCCCATCCACGCCCATAAAACTTTAGCGCTATCTGGGATAATATTTTATACTTCCGAACTGCTTTAATGACTTAAATATGACTTCCTGCAGATGCGGTGTAACTGATAATTATAGTATTTTCCACGGTAACTTAGATAATCATCATCTGATTGTTCCGTAATTATGTCCGTATTTTGGAGAATACCTTAATAATACAAAAAATATGTTAGAATAAAATCGTAACGGGAGAACAAAACATAATATTTGTACAAGTATTTTTACGTTTATTCTTGAATATATGTATACATGGATATTTATATTACTAATACGTATAATACTAATATTTTAAGGCAGCATTACTAACGATAATAAGTTTTTATTGTTAATTTAATTACGAATGTATTTGCATAACTTTAGCTTATTAACCCTGTATAACTAATCATTCGTCGAGGCGACGACGCGCCACTTGATGAAATTCGAAATCACCTACTTCGCTCCGTCCCCTGACCTTGACTTGACTTGACTTTCATTACCTTACTAATTTGAGTAAACAGTGCAGCCCGTGACGCTATTGGGTCCAGGCGCATCTTAGGACGTGCTCTGTGACCTTTTCGTCGTCCGCTGGACGAAGGTTTAGTAATAACAACAACTTTATTGTTACGGTACGTACATTAATAAATTCATATATTTATTGTTTTACATATTGTAGATCTGTCTTTCATCGATAACTATAGAATAGTATTTATTGAATTTCTAATTTAATTTATTAGATTGATATAAATAGAAAGTTTAATGCTAAATTTAGTAGTAAGTAGATTTTTGGTTCGGTTTAGATACACGGTACAGAGAGATGTAGAGATGTTTCACTTTTTTATATTTATTTTAGATGGATTTGAGGTAGTCAGAATATCAGATTCGTCGTTGACTGGAGTAAGCATCGGAAAGCAAACTGGAGGAAAAATCTGACAGCTCAACATCGGAAACGGAAAACATTTTAGAGAAAAATATTAGTTTCATTTAAAGCCAAATCCAACAAAATTATTTTTTTTTGTCAACTATTCATGATCAACCTATTATTAATGAAACGACGTTTTCAAACGGGAAATAATACATTTTTTATAATAGTACAAAAGGTGCAGTTGACACTGTTGATCAAATGTGTGCAAATATAAGCTCTAATCGGAAAACCAAGAGTTGGCCGATGTGTATCTTTTGTAACATTCTCAATATATGTTGTATTCATTCTTACGCTATTCATGTCTGTAACAACATGAGAAATAAGAAAAAGCCAATGAGTCGGCGCGATTTTGTAATGAAGTTAGGAGATCAGCTAATGGAACCCTGGCTTCGGCAACGATAACAGACCGTGAGTTTGAGGCGTAATATAAGGGTCATGATTGAGAATATTCTTGGCGCATCTTCAACAATAGAAGCTTATCTTCCTTCTACGTCGAACACGTGTAAAATTTGCTACCTGTATCCATCAAAAGACCGGAGAATGACCAAGCACCGTTGCACTAGATGTAGAAAGGCTGTTTGTAGTCTACATAATGTTGATATGTGTGGTCACTGTGTAGATTGATATTGTAATATTAATTAGTGCTTAATTTGTTAATTATAATCCTTACTTTTGTGCCATGAAACAAGTTCTTAACTTAATTAAATATTTTTTACTATATTTCATTGTTTTATTCCGTAGTCCGTTGGACGAAGGTGTAGTAATAATGTAACAATGAAAACAGTTTAGTTATCTAGGGTTAAACACAACAATAGACACAAATATAAGCAGATAGTTCAAACAAGTTAAATTATTTCGAGCGTATCCGTAATATAAATAAGGTGTTAAAAATATTCATGTACTTTGTAATATATATGTTACAATAAAATGTATTATATGTTTATATGTTGTAAATATATATATATATATACAGTACAATACTATATATATATATAGTATTGTACTCAGAGAAAGCAATATATTGAAATTATTCTGATCATTGTAATTGTTGAAAATATATTATTTAGATTAACCAAATAATATTGCAATATTATGCAGTTATTGTGTTCAATAGTTCGTCATCCTAAAAATGTAAATTATATAGTATTTATTAATTTTGTCCGCAATTACTTTTTTTTAAACATAAATCGCACTCAAAACTGACCATTTATGTTGTAAATAAATTTAGATAATACCGATTGAATGTGCATTGGTATTCTTATTGTATACTAATAAATTATATTAGTATTCTTTTCAGATTTTTCAGATTTCATCAAAATATTAATAATCTTAAGCTGTTATTGCTTATTTCTTTCTTATCTTAGATCCTTAAAATGTTGACTATAATAATTGAAATTAAATATGAATTCAAACAGATTATACAGTTCTCTAGTTAGATGGTAGCATTTAACATTTACAACATTATTATTACTTATATCTTAGGTGCCATATTACATACTCATATTACGTAAATTTGCATATTTATTAGATATATGTTTTTATTATCCTTTAGCCCCATGAACTAGTATTGTTGATTCTAAGTTGAATCCACTTTTCCTTGAACAGTAAAAGCGTGTCTTTGCGTAGGCTATTCCAAGATATTATACATTTTCTTTACCTGGGGATACCTTGTTACAACGAGCAACAAAGTTGTGATTAATATTATTTTATTACTTTAACTCTGACACAATATTTCATAATATTATTTTAATAATAAATTAGTATTGGTTAGATATTTTACGTACTAATGTGACGAACTATTTGCAAAATATAAGTTAGCAATTAAATAAGCTGCAACTTAGACAATATATATTTTTTTATACAATTATACGTATTATGTAATTTAAATTATTGATCAACATATTAATGATTACAAAGTGGTAAACTTTTGGTCATACCTGTACCAGTAAACATCATTAACTTGCACAACACACTTGACCAAAGGGACCGCAATATGGTTTGGGATTTGGGACGGCTAGTATTAATATGCCACATTTTTGAATACTGGAGTAGATTTTCGGCATAAATATCAGTGTTTTTGGAGTATAATATAAAAAAGTTACTTTTAACAAAACAAGTATTAATTTAATAAAATATTTTGCACATTTCCTCATTATTTTATTTAAAATAGAAATATTGAAGTGATAAAATTTTTGTATAATTAATAATAAATCTACAGAATATATAAAATTACTCTTTTAAAAAATCACTAACTAAACTGATTATACCTGTCCAAGTTTGAGAAAACAGAAGATAAGCAATTAGATGATCTACCTGGTTATAAGTGTTCGCAATGCACTTTTGACATATACAATATTACAAGAACATATAAAGAAAAACCAGGTATTAATGAGACAAATCGAATAGGGAGAGCTTACCAGGTGTTTCATCCTTTTCTTGAAGCGATTCGGGCCATTTTATTTCTAATTTTCTGTAACCTAAAGCGTTCATACAACTAGATATGTTTTCAACATACATATAAATTCAAACAGTTATGTAAAAAATTCCCTAAAAAAAAATTCATGTAAAGTTTCGCAACGTCGTAAAAATTTATGAAATCTATACCAAGTCTGTTAATTGAGTATACCTATATAAAGGAGAAGCTAGGACACTATCATCTAATTAAAATAATTGGTATTTTAATACAACTTAATTTAACAGAGGTGACAAATTATTGCTACGATCAATTTAAATAATTTAATCAATTATCCATTATATTATATAATATACAGTGAATAATTCAATAATTAAAAATTATTAGCAAAAATATTCTTTCATTTTATCACCATACAAAAAGGGAACTAAATGAACAATCTCAACACTACTTAAGTCGCACTTTAATGTTCTCATTATTGTTAGTTTAAACATTGGTAACTATTTGAATGTAAAGTTAAATCATGTGCCTCATGAATATGTATAAGGATGTAGGCGACTTAAATTATGACTCTGTATAACTTTCAGTTGCTTACTGCGGTATGCAGGGTTTAAACGTCCACTAACCTGAATGCCAAGATAACATATATCAGTATTGTTTCAAAACAATTACCAACATTTTCTTAAAATGAGTTTTATTGTAAGAATGATAAGGAATATTTTTGAATAAAAGAGAATATCATTATTCCATATCCAAAACAAATTTTGTGTATGTTTGTTTATTGGCACATTATGGTCTGTAATCGTGATAGGATATGTTTTACAGTCCACAAACAAATCATTAGTGTTATGCAAAACTTGGATACTCACAATATATTTAGAAGGGTTATTTATTTTTCTTATCTGAGTTTACTATATTCTTAAATCAAACAATATACAAACTTTAAAATTGATCCTAACGTTTACAAAATTCAATAACATTTACTTTGTGTTCATTACTCTGAATTGAATATTAGTAGTAATAAAATTATTAACAACAACAATACATTATATATCGAATATAAAAAAGCAAAAAAAATTAATGATATTACTAAGAAAAGTACCACTCAGATATTTGAGCAATTTTCAACAGGAAAACTAAAGGTGGTTGGGAGGTATGTATCTTCAGCATTTTCTAATTCCGTAAAATAACTATAAAAGTTTTTCAACAAAGGCTCTAATTTTGTTTGGGATCGTCATATTTAATAAATAATGTCAAGCTTCTTAATGCGTTTTTTTACTCACTATTTTGGTATTTTCCAAGCTTTTCTATCACTCCGTATTACTGTTATGTAAAGATTTGTTTTATCACTTATTTGGATATATACTAAATAATAATATTGTTTACTTTTTATATACCAAAATTTACTTTTATCTGTAGTCTAAAAAACAGGAAAGAAGTCCTGATTGATTGATTGATTTTAAAATTAAAAAAAAAGAGTAAACCTAACATGGCAAGGCCCGTCCATTTGCAGTATCAGATCAAAGCACTTCGTCACATAAAATATAATAATGAAAGAACAATTTGAATGAAAAACAATAAGAAACTAAACAATAAGTTACGCCTGCCGTTTTGACACTTGAGTTTTAGAGGTCTTAGTTCCATCTCCACTTTTTAGGGTCATCTATATTTAAATAGATACAAATGTAATAAAATTAATGAAGACGAACAAAAAAAAATGAGATTTCATGTATCTCATATTTTTATAATATAGATTTCATGTAATGAATATGATGTAAATTATAAATTCGTATTATATAGTACATATTATTATAAAAAAAATGTATTGTAATATTAATATCAATTGAGGATAAAGTACAAAATAGTTTAAAATTCGGAATAGTAATTCAAATTGGGAATTTCTAAATAAGTAAGCTAACACAGTATTTAATAAAATTGCTCTATGAATTTTACACATATATGTACAAACACAATCATTTTGATTTTTGTGATTAGATTGGTGAGAAAACTATCAATCATATGATCTACATTTCTAAACTTACTTCATTGTTATTCAGAAAACTATGATATATGAAGAAACTTTTAAGGATATCAATAAAAGGTCCAAATTAATAAGGTGTTAACGTTATTTCGAACGGAGGTGATATCTCTTAGGTTTTCTTCGAATATTCTAACGTATTATCTATAACATTGAAAACATGACACAATCCAAATAAATGTTCTAGATAGTTTATAAACTTGTTTAGTAAATATATATTTTAATTATTAATTCAGAATTAAAAATCATGTACTAAGTCTCGACTGGAACCTAACATTGGTAGGTTACGTTAATTTAGATAAAGTATAATAAATTGACCAAAAAGATACGTAACAAAAGGAAAGCTAGATTCCAAAAGTACCCTTCTCTAATTAAATTATTCATTCACACAAAAAGAGTTGTCCCATAATTTCATTCACGCCAACAGTTATTTTTTGTCAGAAGTAGTTTTCATTTTATCTTTATAGAAGTGCTCAATCAGAAAACATATTTGCTTACATTATCATGTTAAAATGCTGTGGGCTATTCCATTATAACCTTAATGTATATTTATCACTAATGATATTATTTCAACATTACTGTGACACCATTATCATCTTCCTGCCCTTATCCTATCCTATTTTGGGGTCGGCACAGTATGTGTTTTCCATCCATACTCTCCTGTTAATTGTCATCTCTGTACACACTCTCTTCTCTTCCATATCGTCTTTCACGCAATCCATCCATCTTTTCTTCGGCCATCCTTTACCTGTCCATCCCTCCAGTACCATACCTAGCACTCTTTTGGTCACGTGCCTTTCATCCCTCCTCATAACATGCCCATACCAAGACAGACGGCTACCTCTAATTTTTTCTGGCACTCGCGCTACTCCTAAACGAGATATTATTGTGACACCATAATATCTCATAAACATATATTAGCATCCTTCAAAAATACCAAGTTAAATATTAATGTTAAATTTGAAAAAAATATATAAAAACATTTTATATTAAAAACGAAGAAAAATGGTCGTTAATAAAAAAATAAATTAATAATATTATTTGTGTAACTCTTCAAATTAGGCCTCTGATAACAATAGACCTTACTTATTTTTATAAACTTGTTTTTTTAAGTTTTTTTACTATTGTTTTTTAATTCCAAATTAATAGCTTTTCAATACATATATGCATACGAAGGTATATAACATAATTTTTTTTCTGTCTGTCCCTTTGTTCCTCCTAAACCCGTAGTACGTACGTAGGTACGTAGGTACGTACGTAGTAACGTAGACATATTTCACGCGAACAATTTCGTAAGCACCGCTACTCTATAGATGAAATAGAACGGAACAAAATACAAGTGCAGATATTATTGAAACTATTATTTCCGACATATAATAACTTGGTCCTCAAACATATTTCTTATGTTTTATTAAAATATCTATGACGTCATTTACGTTTCACGATAACTGTTATTCGATAGCGTCGTCCATTTCGTGGATCCGCATTTACATAAAGTAATGTTAAAACGTACTTTACATGAAAGTGTTATTCAAAAGGTGTTTGGGACATCAATACAAAGATCCTCGGAGAATTTAGAATATAATATTTTGTCGAATTAATCTTCCTTTTACGTACTTTAGGTATAATGTTCATGAAGTTAGACAGAAAAACTATATTATAAAAAAAAACACATTTTCGTGTTAAGACGTACAGATTCTCGTTCTTACGTATCATCACGTATAAGCAGTTAATATTCCACAACGTGTAAAAGAAAATGTCTTTTATTATCAGACCTGATTGACCTTGACTTGAGTCTTATGTATTCTAAGGGGAGTGACTAATAATTCTCAACATGTAATTAAGAGGAAAAATAGTCCCAAGAAATGTAATTTACAACTTCCTTATGAAGCTAATAAAGCGTAGAAACAGTAAGTACAGTTCCCTTGACTTCGAAGAGAAAAGACCTCGTAAATGTGATATATTATTTAATTTAAATCTAATTTATGTTTTTTTTATATCTTTTAGTGTTGTTATAAACAGTAGGTATATATTATAATACTATAAATTACAGTATTAAACCTGCAGCATATTTATCATAAAACATATACATTGTATTTTAAGAACGGTCCAAAAAGAAACATCCGTTAAGTTATTCCATTAATTTTCAGACACATTGATTTTTTTACAATTTTGATCTTGTTTAGTTATTATTTATTTATTTTTTCTTAACATAAAATATTAAATAGATATATAATTTAAATTACATTTATTTTAAATTCATTGGTTTAATCAAAATTATTATATTTGAAGCTGGACAAATAAATATAAGATGGCATTTTATATATTTTTATCAATAATAACATATTGTAATATCATAATTATCTGAATATCTTCTAAGCAGACTCGAATAAACGGCTGACTAACAAAGCTAAACCTAATAATTAGGGTGTGAGTACCAAAGTTGCCAAAACGTTACTGTAACAATATATCTGGGTTAACGAAAGACCTCGTTATCTGTAGCCAGTATAATAACCAAGTGCTGGTACTTTGGGATTAAAGGAATCCAAGAGCACTTTGCTTGTAATAGAGATAACTAAAAGAAAAGGAACCCTGAATTACTCTTCTTTGTTTGAAACCAAAAACAAAAAAAAAACCAAAAATATTATTTAGTCAAAACCACACTTATTTCGGTAAAGCATTATTATTTTAATATATATTTACAAATATGATCACAGACGTCGGTGTTAACGATATCGGCGTACAGTAAACCTATGAAATTGAAATCTGCGAAAAATAATATGTTATAAAACAACTTCACGTGACCAAAATAAAATAATAAAACCGATTTATATGTTAACATATTTCAAAAAATCTAACAGGATATTAAATCTGAAATAATTATAAATATTTTGAGAAGAAAACTAAATAGTGTATGATAATAATAATGGACATTTTTTTTCTAACAATTTTTGTGTTGTAAAGTTCAAGTTTGTATTGTATTTTTTTTTTAATTTTAATAATAGTAATATTAAAGAATATGTCTGGCATAATTTATTCATGTATTATATATTAAAAATGTTTTTTAATTCAAATAAGATATTATGTGGAGTTTCATTTTTTTATCGATATTTTGTTTTGTAGCAGTGTAGTTATTTGAGACTTATGCTTTTGAGTTGGATAAACCAACGAATTGACGAGTTGGTTTAGATATTATGGATTATACTATAACATAAATAAAAATATACACATATAGATAAATATATAAAAAAAACATCTCGACGTAAATTTGATTTAGATAAACGTCAGTTTTCAATCTTTTTTCGGTCTCAAACTTTCTTATTATAGGGTATATTACCTATTTCCTTCTAAAACCCTTCACCCAGTCAATATTGTGTTTGTTCATATTAGAATTTAGTCCCTATTATTTATGCATATATGTTGTGTATTATAGAATTTTACATTTCGTATTTATGTGACTTAATAATGATCATTAAATAATAAATGATAATTTAATACTTTTTTGTCTATATGTATAAAACACTTCATATATTCTCACAGGCATTTTTAGAATTTATTTTCTAATATTAGCAAACCTCTCTTCCGATTAACATGTATTGAGCTACCATAAAGAATGGAAGTAAAATTTTAAACTTTTAACTAATATATATATTTTTTATTAGAACAATAATAAGAAAAGTCTAGCAAGTAATAATATAAAGTTAAAATACTTACCTTATTTTCATTGTCTTACATAGATAGCAATCTACCTTTTGTTTATTAGGATCTCCGTGTGAAAGAATCCAATCGAACAATATTTTTTTATTGTAATATTTTTGTAGAAATTTTTTATTACGATACTAATGAAATGTTTGCCTGTGACATTTTTTACAGAAAGTAGAATACAGTTTATCCGTTTACGAAAGAGCTAAATTGCTAATATTTTTACTTCGGTTCACAAACAAAACATCATTCTGATAGGTCATTCATAGACAAATATTATCATTACAAATAAAAGCACTTCGTTGATATAGCTTGTCCGCTATACATCGTTGAGGATATGACAAACCTCACATTCGAATATAGCCTTCATTTTTGATTTTTATAAAGTTATAGGAACATCGATATTAATAAAATAAAAAACGGTTGAAAAAAATATTTTTTTAAATGGAAAGTAAAAAAGAGAAATTCTTGGGTTTACAATTGTGTTACAATAAAAAATCGCTTAACAAATCAAATAAGTATAAAACAAAATAAAATTGAGTCACAAAAATAAAAAATATATAATGAAAGAAATATTTAGAATTAAAAACAATAAGAAACATAAACAATAAACTACGCCGGCAGTAAGTTTAATGATACTAAGTTTAATGATACTAATTTTAATAGTAAATTAATTTTAAGTGACAAGGAAAAATAAAAAAAAAGAGATTTCATGTATCTCATATAATATAGATTTAATGTGATGGATATGACATAACATGAAATATCATATTATTTTCAATTGCGAATAGGATTGGCAATTTATAAATAAATATAGTACAGTTGAAACAGATATAGATAGATATCATATATAACATTAGTAGTACAACAGATTCATGCAAAAAAAATACATTACTTAGATTTTCCGGATTGGACTAGTGCGAAAACTATCAATCATTTGATCTTAACTTACTTTATTGTTCTTCAGAAAACTATGATATATTAAGAAACTTTTGAGGATAGCAAGCAATAAGGTGTTAAGGTTATTTGTTTGAGTCTCTATATAACTATCGTTGTTGGAACAGAGGGGCTCTATTGGGCTTCCTTCAAATTTCCTTATTATAGTTTATATAAAATTGAAATGATGACACAATCCAAATTATTGTTTTAGATAGTTTATAAACATGCTTAGTAAATATGTATTTTAAGAAACTACGGAATTAAAAATCATGTCCAAACACTCCACACGAACGTGAGACTGGTAGGTTATGTAAATGTACTTAAAAAATAATATGATGACCAATAACATACATAACAAATGATTAATAAATTCCAAAGTTACTCTTCGTTTATTAAATTATTCATTGCAACAAAAAGATTTATCATATAACTGTCATTCATGCCAACATTTTGTGAATAGGGCTATTTTATCAGGCGGGTTTAAAAGTAAACGTGACAAATATCCAATTTCTTCTGTAGTATTGAGTTGCTACAAAGTACAAACGAGCTTTTCTCACCAGACTTGACAAAGTAATGTGCGCTTATTTGGTTATTTTATCTTAACAGTGTTTTATGTGTTAACCTATCCTTCCTTTCCTCTTTAAATATAATATCATACTCTATATATATACTGGTATCCGATGTATGGGACTAAATAATCTAGGGAATATGATATATATATGAATGGGAATAGGAAAAAAGAATCCTTTAAAAAAAACAATTAAAACTTAAAAACAAAATATAAAGATCATTAACAATTTTGAAATAATATCAATGATATATTAAAAATTATACATTCAGAGGTTTTTTTAGCATTGATAATTACTTGTATATTATTTTAACACAAATAATATGAATTTAAATCTTTACTTACAATATAAATGTAAATATAATCTTTTAGATAAACTTCGAGAAGAATTGTTTACATAAATATGATATAGCGCATTTTATGATAGATATTGAAATGTTTACCAATTTATTTGTTTGTCCCTGCAGCTATCACAAATTTGATTAAAAGAAAATTGTTAATGAAACGGACAAAAGTTGTTTTCATTTATTTTTTTATGGATGAACTCAATCGTAAAATAGTTTCACTTGTATTACCATGTTCTAAGCACTGTGCGCTTACCACTTCTAACCTAAACGTATATTTACTCGTATTACTATTTTTATTATTATAATATTAGAGTTTCACCATATTATCTGATAAATATATATTACCCTCTTTTAATACTAAATGAAATACCAATGTTACATTTGTTAAATTATATAAAAAACGATCCATATATTATTTAATAATATTAAAAAATCGTTAAAAATATATAAGTATTGTTTTCTCTTTAATAATAGATCTCTGATAATAATAGTAGGTAGTTTGAAGATGGTTTTGTGCATCATATTGTAATAACTAGTTATCTAAATATATATATACATAGAATTTAAACTGTTTGTAACTTTAATTTAACAACTTTTCTCTGAACGCATAGCAAAGTATAAACAGTATTTACATTTTTTTTCTGTCCCTCTGTTTGTTCCTGCTAATCCCTAAAATGTCTGGAGTGATTTTAACAAGACTTCCTAAGGCGGATAGCTTTTGTTATAAAGAATAACTTGAGCTACTTGTATTTTAAAACACATATTGCGCGCGAATAAATTCCTGGGCACAGCTAATCTATGCATAAAACAGAAAGCCAGTGAAGTTATTGTTACCATTTTTGCTAACGTATAATATGACACTAAATATAGAAATATAATATGATATTAAAACACTAAAATATCTATTACTTAATATACCTTTACGTTTAACGATAACTATTATTTGAAGGCGTCATCTATTTTGCGGATAAAAAGTAATGTCGAAACGTAATTTATATCAAAGTTATTGTTATAGTTATTCAAAAGATGTTTGAGACAATAATATGAAGATCATTTTATTTTAAATTATTCAGGTACAATGTTCGTAAAGTTAGTCTGAAAATCCATATAATATTAAAATATTATTTTCGTGTTAAGACGTACAAATTTCTGTTCATTTACGTATAAGCAATTAAGAGACGAAACTTCTTAGCAGTCCATGGACTCCATGGATTTTTAATGATAGTTCAAAATATATAATAATTTACAATATATACACAAAACTATCGAATTCATTAGATTTATTATAGATTGATCTACTATAATACTATAAAGAGTATTTTATTATTATACTATTTATTCAATCATTATATATAAGTCTAACTGTAACGGGTCCTTGCTGTAGTTGTAATAACAATTGATTTGTAAAAATGAGAGAAACAAGAAAAGTAAACATAAATGTATATAACATTTTTATGTACTTTTATACATCTTAAGGTTTTGTAAAACTATCTAAATCATCTATTTATAGTAATTATAATGTGCGTTATCTCGTATTCAAATTGGATACCTTATTTTAAGAGCTCTATTACTTATATTGTCTTTTCAATGTACAGTTTCATAAATAAACGTTATAAAGTGCGTTGGTAGTTTTAATTGACCGTTGGGGAGATCTTTTTTTTGTGTTTAGTTGTCTCCAGAATGCGACGCGATAATAAGTTAAAAATTTTGTTATGTATGTTTGAGCCAAACGCGGATGTTATAGCGAAAACAGATTGAAAAAATGTTTAGCCATTCAAAGATTATCAAGAAAAGAAAAAGGGGAGGGGCTCAGCTCAACACCCGCCGCGCATTGTTGGCGGATCCTAGTTTAAATATATTTTTTAAATAAAATACCGATTAAAAAATCTATAGCCCCAACATTAATTTGCTTTTATCGATTTACGAGTTCATATTATAAATTTATAATTCATAAATTCAAATCAAATGATACGTTTCAATATAAATTTATAGTGAACATTAGTTCTACTAATTTGAGAACACGTAATAAGTAACAAAAACTATGTATTTAAAGTTTGATGCTATTGTTTAATTATCTATGATAAAATTTTAAATTATAATTTATGCCACGATTTAGACAGTTGCAACGCAACTCAGACTCTGTAATAGTAAGCGTAAATAAAATTTTTATATTTTAAAGCTACTCCTTATTAGAACAGGAACTTGCACTGAAAGAGCTGATAAAATCAATCTTGCTGTTTCAGATATGAAACGGCAGAAACGGATATACAGACAGATAAAAGCTGTTTATTTGAAATTACACAACCATTTTCAGTTTATTTTTATATATAGTTTTAAAAAAGGCAGTTTCCAAATTATGGCAATATATAGACTATATGTGGACAATTTTTATTCATCTATTAGTAGTATTCCTAAATAATGATCATTGATAACGCGAGGTGAATTAACTACAACGTAATTCAATTTAGCCGTTGTTATCGGAATAGATAACAATAATACATACAGGTGGTAATGATAGACGATAATGACATCATTAGGAGGGTCAAAGTATTGCTTCAAATGATTTTCTTTACAAAGCCTGAAGGTACTATAAGCGACATTATTTCCCATCCACGCCCATAAAACTTTAGCGCTTTCTGGGATAATATTTTTTACTTCCGAACTGCTTTAATGACTTAAAAATGACTTCCTGCAGATGCGGTGTAACTGATGATTATAGTATTTTCCGCGGTAACTAAGATAATCATCTTCTAATTGCTCCATAATTATGTCCGTATATTGGAGAATATCGTAATAATACAAAAAATATTTTAGAATAAGATTGTAGCGGGAGAACGAAACATAATTTGTGTACAAGTATTTTTAACTTTCATTCTTGAATATATGTATACATGGATGTTTATATTACTAATACGTATAATACTAATATTTTATATATTTTATATTAAATAATAATAAGTTAAATTAGTTCCAGCGTATCCGTAATATAAATAAGGGGTTAAAAATGTTAATTTACTATGTAATATATATGTTACAATGAAATGTATTTATGTTTATATGTTGTAAAAATATATATAAAATTGTACTCAGAGACAGCAAAAATACGAAATTTTTTCTCATCATTGTAATTATTGAAAATATATTATTTAGATTAAACAAATAATATCGCAATATTATGCTGTTCAAAATCTAAATACATAAAATTCAATGGTTCATCATCCTAAAGATGTTAATTGTATAAGATTAGGATTTATTTATTTTGCCTGTAATTACTTTTACTTAATGAATTAAACATAAATCGCTCTCAAAACTGACCATTTATGTTGTAAATAAATTTAGATAATACCGATTAAATGTGCATGTTGGTATTCTTATTGTATACCAATAAATTATAAATTATGGTATTTTTTTTCGGATTTTTCAGATTTCATCAAAATATCAGTAATCTGTTTTTACTTATTTCTTTCTTATCTAAGATCCTTAAAATTTTGACTAATTATTGATATTAAATATAAATTCAAACAGATTATACAGTTCTCCAGTTAGATAGTTGCATTTAACATGTACAACATTTTTATTACTTATATCTTATGTGCCATATTACAAACTCATATTACGTAAATTTGCATATTTATTTGATATATGTATATATTGTTGTTTAACTCCATGAACTTTTATTACTGGTTCTATGTATAATCCATTTTTCTTTGAATAGTAAAAGCGTGTCTTTGCGTAGGCTGTTCCAGGATATTATAAATTTTCTTTTACTGGGGCTACCTTGATACAACGAGCAACAAAGTTGTGATTAATATTATTTTACTACTTTAACTCTGACAAAATATTTCATAATATTATTTTAATAATAAATTAGTATTGGTTAGATATTTTACGTACTAATGTGACGAACTATTTGCAAAATATAAGTTAGCAATTAAATAAACTTCAACTCAGACAATATATATTTTTTTTTACAATTATACGTATTATGTAATTTAAATTATTGATCAACATATTAATGATTACAAAGTGGTAAACTTTTGGTCATACCTGTACCAGTAAACATCATTAACTTGCACAACACACTTGACCAAAGGGACCGCAATATGGTTTGGGATTTGGGACGGCTAGTATTAATATGCCACATTTTTGGATATTCTAGTAGATTTTCGGCATAAATATCAGTGTTTTTGGAGTATAATATAAAAAATAAAATTTCACAAACAAGTATAAATTTAATAAAATCTTTTGCACATTTCCTCATTATTTTATTTAAAAAAGAAATATTGAAGTGATAAAATTTTTGTGTAATTAATAATAAACCTACAGAATATATACAATTACTCTTTTAAAACTCTTAATTACTAAACTGATTATACCTGTCCAAGTTTGAGAGAACAGAAGATAAGCAATTAGATGATCTACCTGGTGATAAGTGTACGCACTTTTGACATACACAATATTACAAGAACATATAAAGTAAAAGCAGGTATTAATGTGAGAAAACGAATAGGGAGAGCTTACCAGGTCTTTCATTTTCATTTTCTTGAAGCATTTTCTTGAAGCGATTCGGGTCATTTGGTTTTTAATTTTCTGTAACGTAGAGCGTTCATAAAACTAGATATGTTATCAACATACATATAAATTTAATCAGTTATGTAAAACAATCTCAAAAAAAAATAAAAATTTAAGAGTTGCTCATATCATTATCATTGGTCATAAAAATTTATGAAAACTATACCAAGTCTGTTAATTGAGTATACCTATATAAGGGAGAAGCTAGCACACTATTATCTAATTATAATTATTGATATTTTAATATAACTTAATTTAACACAGGTGACAAATTATTGCTGCGATCAAATTAAGTAATTTAATCAATTATCCAATATATTATGTAATCTCAGGTGGTAGAGCTTAGCTGTAGTTATTTGACTGCAGCTCGTATTGGGCTGGCTCGACCGGGGAAGGACCACCCTCTCACAGAAGACCGACGTGTAGTAACCAAATTCATTTGGTTATGTTCCGTCGGTGAGTGAGAGAATCCGGAAGCCCAAACCCCCCCCCTCCCCCCTCGCCAAACATGAACGCGATGCATAAAAGAAAAATACCCCAGGAGGGTACCGGCTTTGATGAAGCCGGGGACCCCCTCCCCGAGCAAAATCGGGGGAATGATCCTCGGATTTTGCTCGGGCTGCCCGTCGTATCTGGGGCGGGCAAAGTATCGCACTTTATGTTTCCTGAGGGCAAACGACGGCAAACAGCGGCACCCCGCTCCACTCTAGATGTGGACTTTTGTAACATCCGGGGGTTTCATTCGAACCTAAACGCCGTCCACTACCACCTTGAGACGGCGCATCCGGCCTTGTTGTTTTTGACGGAGACGCAGATATCTCAACCTAGCGACACAGCGTACCTATCATACCAAACTAGAACATCATTTTATACCACACGCCGGGGTATCTGTGTTCGTAAGGGAGGATATCTGCTACCGTCGCCTTCAGATTTTTGAAGGTCGGGACCTGTCCGTGCTCTGGTTGCGCGTGGACATGGACGATCACGTCAGATTCTAGCGTGCCTCTACAGGTACCATAGTGGTAATTCACAAACAGATCAACTGTTGGGCCACGTTCAAGCGAAGATTGACGACCTGCTTTCTCAGACTCCCTCCGCCGAAGTCGTAGTCCTCGGGGACTTCAACGCGCACAATACCGAATGGTTAGGGTCACGTGCAACCGACTGCGCGGGGAGATCTGTGTTTAACTTTGCTCTGGCAAATGGTCTGTCCCAGCTGGTAAAGACGCACACTCGTCTACCGGATGTGGACAGCCACACGCCCTCTTTGTTGGATCTTCTGCTGACTACACATCCAGAAAAGTACCAGGTCACTATCGAGGCTCCCTTAGGGTCCTCTGATCACTGTCTGGTACGGAGTGTAGTGCCCATTCAACGTCCGGCTCGCACAAGACCAGCGAATCGACGCGTTTGGCACTACAAGTCAGTGGATTGGGATGGAATGCGGTCTTTTTTTTGCATCCTACCCATGGGGGCCGATTTTTTTCCCTTCCAACGATCCTAGTGACTGCGCTGCGGCTGTAGCTGATGTGATACTTCAGGGCATGAAACTTTTTCTACCAAGCTCTGTGGTACCACTTGGTGGCAGATCGCGGCCTTGGTTTGATGCGTCTGTCAGAGCTGCAGCAGCCGGCAAACGGCAGGCTTATCAAGCTTGGGCCAATGCGTTAGTCACTAAGGATCCGAACTCTAGAGTTCTGAAGAGGAAATACAACCGTGCCTCCAGATTCTTCAAACGGCAAATCGCTAGAGCAAAGTTCAAGCATGTCGTCAAAATTGGGGATCAGCTGGCAAAGTACCCGCCTGGCACGCGCAAATTCTGGGCGCTTTCAAAGGCCAGTCTGGGCAACATTAGCCAGCCGTCCCTACCGCCGTTGCACATGGGGAATGACTCTCTGGCCCACACGGCAAAAGAGAAAGCCGATCTCTTGGGCACTCTTTTCGCCTCCAACTCGACTTTGGACGACCAAGGGAAGACACCGCCTATCATCCCGCGGTGTCAGAGCTCAATGCCGGAAATAGTTTTTCGGCAAAAAACTATCAGGCAGACTCTATTTTCCTTGGATGTTCATAAGTCGAGTGGGCCGGATGGCATTTCTCCACTGGTGCTACGAACGTGTGCCCCTGAGTTGACTCCAGGGCTAACGCGTCTATTTCGGCACTCCTACCTTAAAGGCGTAGTCCCGGTCTCATGGAAGTGTGCCCTTGTCCATCCGATCCCTAAAAAAGGTGATAGCTCGGACCCAGCTAACTACAGACCTATCGCCATTACCTCCCTTCTCTCCAAAATAATGGAGATTATCATAAACCGACAGGTCCTAACGTACCTCGAGGATCACCAGTTGATCAATGACCGGCAGTATGGCTTTCGCCATGGTCGATCAGCTGGTGATCTTCTGTTATACCTCACTCACCGTTGGGCAACGGTTATTGAAAGCAAGGGAGAAGGTCTGGCAGTTAGTCTGGATATGGCAAAAGCCTTCGATCGTGTATGGCACAAGGGGCTTCTTTCGAAGCTACCTTCCTATGTGCTTCCCGAGAGTTTATGCAAGTGGATAATCAGCTTCCTCACTGGGCGGAGCATACAGGTCGTTCTCGACGGTTTTTGCTCGGACCCCAAGCCCGTGAACACTGGTGTACCCCAAGGCTGCGTGCTATCCCCAACTCTGTTCCTCCTGCACATCAATGATATGTTGGATATTTCCAACATACATTGTTATGCGGATGACAGCACTGGGGATGCGATATATTCCGGTCGTGCAGGTCTCTCTTGGGAAAACGTCGATGAGTGCCGAAAGAAACTTGTGTCTTCAATACAGACTTCCCTGGGGATGGTCTCTGGGTGGGGTGAACTGAACCACGTTCAGTTCAATCCCCAGAAGACACAGGTTTGCGCGTTTACCACTAAAAAAACCCCATTTGTCGTATCACCGGACGGAATTGGGAGTGATCAATAGAGCGAGGCAGTATTTCAAACCTGGCCAAAGACTTGCGCTCTACAAGGCGCAGGTCCGGCCACACATGGAGTACTGTTCTCATCTCTGGTCCGGATCACCCCAATATCAGCTTCTACCATTTGACCGCGTACAACGGAGAGCCGTTCGGATTGTCGGGGACCCGGTGCTCTGCGAACGGCTGGACTCTTTGGCATTGCGTAGAGACGTGGCTTCTTTATGCGTCTTCTACCGCATTTACAACGGGGAGTGTTCCGAAGAACTATTTGATCTGATGCCTACCGCCGTATTTCACCACCGCACAGCTCGCCATCGCCTCCTTTACCATCCATACCACCTGGATGCGTGGCACTGTGCTGTGCGGTTTTCAAGGACTTTCTTCCCACGTACCACTCAAATGTGGAACGAACTTCCTTCGGCGGTATTTCCAGATCGATACGACATGGGTACCTTCAAAAAAGGCATTTATTCTTTTCTGCAAGGCCGGCAACGCTCTTGTGAATCCTCGACTGTTGCAAGAGTTCATGGGCGGCGGTGATCACACACTAACGGTGACCCGCAAGCTCGTTTGCCCTCCTATAAAATAAAATAAAAAAAATACAGTGAATACTTCAATAGTTAAAAATTATTAGCAAAAGCATTCTTTCATTTTATTACCATACAAAAAGGGAACTAAATAAACAATCTCAACACTACTTAAGTCGCATTTTATTGTTCTTATTATTGTTAGTTTAAACATTGGTAACTATTTGAATGTAAAGTTAAATCATGTGCCTCATGAATATGTATAAGGATGTAGGCGTCTTAAATTATGATTCTGTGTAACTTTCAGTAGTTTACTGCGGTATGCAGGGTTTAAACGTCCACTAACCTGAATGCCAAGATAACATATATCAGTATTGTTTCGAAACAATTACCATTTTTTTCTTAAAATGAGTTTTATTGTCATAATGATAAGGAATATTTTTATATCATTATTCTATATCCTAAATAAATTTTGTGTTTGTTTCTTTATTGGCACATTATGGTCTGGAATCGTGATAGGATATGTTTTACAGTCCACAAGCAAATCATTAGTATTATGCAAAACTTGTATGTTCACAGTATATATGGCAGGGTTATTTATTTTTCTTATCTGAGTATGTTATATTCTTAAATCAAACAATATACTAACTTTAAAATGTATCGTAACGTTTACAAAATTTAGTAACAGTTACTTTGTGTTCATTACTATAAATTGAATATTAGTATAAATAAAATTATTAACAATAATAATATATTATATATTGAATATAAAAATAGCAAAAAAAATAATGATTTCACTTATAAAAGTACCACTCAGAAATTTGAGCAATTGTTCAACAGGAAAACTAAAGGTGGTTGGGAGGTATGTATCTCCAGCATTTTCTAGTTCCGTAAAATAACTATAAAAGTTTTTCAACACAGATTCTAATTTGGTTTGGGATCGTCATATTTAATAAATAATGGCAAGCTTCTTAATGCGTTGTTTTACTCACAATTTTGGTATTTTCCAAGCTTTTTTATCACTCCGTATTAATGAATGGTAAATAAAGATTTGTTTTATCACTTATTTGGATATATACAAAATAATAATATTTACTTTTTATAGACCAAAATTTACTTTTATTTCTAGTCTAAGAAACAAGAAAGAAGTCCTGATTGATTGATTTTAAAATTTCAAAAAGAAAGTTATACCTAAAACACCAAGACCCGTCCATTTACAGTATTAGGTCAAAGCACTTCGTCACATAAAAATAATAATGAAAGAAAATATTTAGAATTAAAAACAATAAGAAACATGAACAATAAGTTACGCCTGCAGTTTTGAAACTATTCGACACTTGTGTTTTAGAGGTCTTCTTAGTGTCATAAATATCTGAAGAGGTACAAATTTAAAAAATTTAAGAAACAAAACAAAAAAATATGTATATTTCGTGTAACTCACATTTTTATAATGTAGATTTAATTTGATTAATATAAAACATATTATTACAAAAAAAATGTATTATGGTATTAATATCAATTGAGGATAGAGTACAATATATTTTCTAATTCGAAATAGTATTCCAAATTGGCAATTTCTAAATAAGTAAGCGAAAACGGTATTTAATAACATTGTTTTACGAATTTCACAGAGTTGTGTACAAACACAATATCGTTTTGATTTTTGTGATTTTTTTAGTGAGAAAACTATCAATCATGTGATCCATATTTCTAAACTTACTTCATTGTTGTTCAGAAAACTATGATATATGAAGAAACTTTTAAGAATATTAACAAAAGAAATTAATAAGGCCTTAACGTTTTTTCCTACGGAGGTAATATCTATTAGTGTTCCTTAGAATATTCTAACCATATTATCTATAACATTGAAAAGAAGACACAACCCAAATAGTTCTAGATAGTTTATAAACTTGTTTAGTAAATATACATTTTAAGTAAATATGGAATTAAAAATCATGTACACAGGCTCGAGTCGAACCTGAGATTGGTAGGTTATATATATATATGTACTTAAAAAATAATAAATTGACGACAAAGATACAAAAGAAAGAAAAGCTGAATTCCAAAACTGCCCTTCTCTAATTAAATTATTCTTTCACACAAAACGAGTTATCCTATAACTTTCATTCACGCCAACAGTTATTTGTTGTCAAAAGTAGTTTTAATTTTATCTTTATATAAGTACTCAATCAGAAAATATATTTCCTTACATTATTATGTTCAAAGTACTGTGGGCTATTCACTTATAAAATGTATATTTATCACTAATGGTATTATTTCAACATTATTGTGACACCATAATATCTCATAAACATATATTAGCATCCTTCAAAAATACCAAATTAAATATTAATGTTAAATTTGAAAAAAATATATAAAAACATTTTATATTAAAAACGAAGAAAAACGGATGTTAATAAAAAAATATATATAAATATTATTTGTGTAACTCTTCAAATTAGGCCTCTGATAACAATAGACCTACTTATTCTTATAAATTTGTTTTTTTAAGTTTTGTTATTATTGTTTTTTAATTCCAAATTAATAGCTTTTCAATATATGCATACGAAGGTATATAAAGTACTTACATCCTTTTTTGCTGTCTGTCCCTTTGTTCCTGCTAAACTCTGAAGCCCACTTTAATAGAACTTTCACTGGCGCATAGTTCATGTTATAAGGTACTCTTTAAAAGTAGTAATAACATTAGTCTACGTAGTAACGTAAACATATTTCACGCGAACAAATTCGTAAGCACCGCTACTCTATAGATAAAATAGAATGGAATAAAATACAAGTGCAGATATTATTGAAACTATTATTTCCGACATATAATGACTAGGTCCTCAAACATATTTCTTATGTTTTAATAAAATATCTATGACGTCATTTACGTTTCACGATAACTGTTATTCGATAGCGTCGTCTATTTCGTGGATCCGCATTTACATAAAGTAATGTTAAAACGTACTTTACATCAAAGTGTTATTCAAAAGGTGTTTGGGACATCAATATCAAGATCCTCGGAGAATTTAGAATTCAATATTTTGTTGAATTAATCTTCCTTTTACATACTTTAGGTATAATGTTCATAAAGTTGGAAAGAAAAACTATATTATAAAAAAAATACATATTTTTGTGTTAAGAGGTACAGATTCTCGTTTTATCACGTATAAACAATTAATATTCCAAAAGGTGTAAAAGAAAATGTCTTTTATTATCAGTCGTGAGTGACTTTGACTTGGGGCAGTCTTGAGTCTTAAGTAGTCTAAAGGGAGTGACTAATAATTCTCAACATGTAATTAAGAGGAAAAATAGTCCCAAGGAATAAAATTTACAGCTTCGTTATGAAGCTAGTAAAGCGTAGAAACAGTAAGTACGGTTCCCTTGATTTCGAAGAGAAAGGACCTCGTAAATGTGATACATTATTTAATTTAAATCTAATTTATGTTTTTTTTATATTTTTTAGTGTTGTTAAAAACAGTAGGTATATTATAAACTACAGTATTTAACCTGCAACATATTTATCACAAAACATATACATTGTATTTTAAGTACGATCCAAAAAGAAACATCCGTTTAGTTATTCCATTAATTTTCAGACACATTGATTTTTTTATAATTTTAATCTTGTTTAGCTATTATTTATTTATTTTTTCTTAACATTAAATATTAAATAGATAAATAATTTTATGTTTGAAGCTGGACAAATAAATATAAGATGGCATTTTATAAACTTTTATCAATAATAATATATTGTAATAATAAGTATCAAAATTATCTGAATATCTTCAAAGCAGGCTTGAATAAAGGGCTGACTAACAAAGCTAAACCTAATAAATAGGGTGTGAGTAGCAAAGTTGCCAAAATGTTACTGTAACAATATATCTGGTTTAACGAAAGACCTCGTTATCTGTAGCCGGTATATTAACCGAGTGCTGGTACTTTGGGATTACTGGAAACCAGGAGCACTTTGCTTGTAATAGAGATAACTAAACGAAAAGGAACCCTGAATTACTCTTTTTTGTTTGAAACCAAAAACAAAAAAATTGCTAGCTATTAATAAATCATAAATTGTTTACGGACTTTATTCCAAAAATATTATTTAGACGAAATCAAACTTATTTCGGTAAGGCATTATTATTTCAATATATATTCACCAATATGATAACCAACGTCGGTGTTAATGATGTCGGCGTACAGAAAACATAAAATTGAATTCTGCGAAAAATAATATGTTATAAATCAACCTCACATGACCAAAATAAAATAATAAAACCGATTTATATGTTAACATATTTAAAAAAATCTAACAGCATATTAAATCTGCAATACTTAGAAATGTTTTCAGAAGAAAACAAAATACTGTATGATACAATAATAATGGATATTTACATTTTAACAATTCTTGTGTTATAAAGTTGTATTCAGATTTTTTATTTAAATAATAAAATACATTCATCTTTTTTCTCATCAGTAATATTAAATAGTAAGTCTGGAAACTTTATTCATGTATTATATATTAAAAATGTATTTTGATCAAAATAAGATATTATCTGGATTTTCATTCTTTTATCAAGATTTTGTTTTGTAGCAGTGTAGTTATTTGACACTTATGCATGCTGTTGAGTTGGTTTACCAACGAATTGATGAGTTGGTTTAGATATTATAGATTATACTATATATGTTAAATAGATACAGATATAGATAGATATTAAAAAAGATCTCGACGTAAATTTGATTTAGATAAAGGTCTGTTTTCAATCTTTTTTCGGTCTCAAACTTTCTTGTTATAGAGGATATTACGTATTCCCTTCTAGAACCCTTCACCCACTCAATATTGTGTTTGTTCATATTTGAGTTTAGTCCCTATTATTTATGCATATATGTTGTATAATATAGAATTTTACATTTCGTATTTATGAGAAATAATAATGTTTAAATAATAAATGTCAGTTTGATACTTTTGTCTGTATTGTCTTAGAAGAGTAAATGTATTAAACACTATTCATATATACTCACAGACATTTTTAGAATTTATTTTGTTCTTATAGGGATATATATTTTGTGTATTCATTACGCTTTTTGCAATATTAGAAAAACCTTTCTTTCGATTACCATGTATTGAGCTAACATAAAGAATGGAAGTAAAATTTTAAACTTTTAACTAATATATTTCGTTAATTAGTAGAATAATAATAAAGATTCGAGCAAGTAATAATATACAGTTATAATATCTATTTTCATTGTCTTAATTTTTTATCGCAATTTTAGATCGCAATGTACCTTTTGCTTATTAGAATATCTATATGAGGGCATTAAGTATAACAAGAGTTTTCTTACTGTCATACGTTTGAAGAAATTTATTTGAAAGTAATTACATATTTGCCTGTGTCATTTTTACAGAAAAGAGTTTATCTGTTTACGAACGAGTTAAAGATGCAAATATTTTTAATTTTGTTCACATACAAAACATGTAACTGTGATAAATCATTCATAGACAAATATTACCATTGTCAAATTGTTTGTTCATTTATATAACTCCTTGGATTCTCTTAACATTCATGTATTCTAACCACATAGCATCAATCGAAATTCAAAGTTTATAAGTAAATTATTCAGGACAAAGCTCATGTCTACGCATACCGCATCTTACAAACCTTATTACGATATGTGTCGCATTGCGTCGTTTTGTAATATTTCACTGCAGCAAAGTAATGTAAAACTCTAAAATATAGCGAGTAATAAGAATTCACTACTCATTTTGTCAACGATTATTGTTATTTATTATTTGTAACTAAGGTTTAGACATTAGTATACAAGTGTTCAAGATTTTTATTATCACTTTAATATAATTTTTAACTTATTATGTAATTCTTCTTTCAGACCATATTTATATCATGATTTGTACTTTAATGTTATATAAATATTTATTCTAAAGCTGCTATTCAGAAACCTAATGACTGCAATATTAAATATATATTTTTTCTTATTAATAAAGAAGAATAATTTGTCATTAGAATGCTTTTATCAGAAAGGTTTTCAAATTGAAGATAGTAGTATAGATATTTAATAATCAAATTTGAAATACTTTAAACATGAAATCTATTCTGTATAATGATCATTAAATCGAACTATCGAACAATAACTCACTTTGAAAAATCCGTTTAGTTGAAATAAGATACTGTTTTCTATGTTAGTAACCCTTCTGAAGTTCGTCGGTGCATAAACTGTAGCTTTATGGTACAATGAAGAAAGTGATTATACCTCAGGTTCCATAACACCATTATTAATGAAAGGGGAAAAAGAAAATAATAAATTGTGCATTAATTTTAATCGATGTACGACATAAAAATTTATCTGTACACTATTATATTTTACTTAAAACTAACAACCAATTCTTGAGGTCAGTCATTTTATTTAAGTAAACTAACTTTATATAATTTTGATATATATGAAGTAGCTATAAATTATGTCTATCAATATTAAATAAAAGAAATAAAATTAAACTCTCTAAGTAATAAATGCTAATTTACTTTTACCAAACCATATTTCTAAATTGCGGCTGGTTTTGACGTTGATTCGTTCAGAAAAAAATACTTGTTATAAGATGAAAGATTTTGTAATTAATTAAAGATTAAACATTTTATTTGAGTTTGTATAAATATCAATCTATGTTTTCAGTAATTAAGATTTTTTAATTCTTAATAATACGACCAAGGTCAAATATCATTTCAGTAAGAAATCATTGGTGTTAGAAAATATAAATAATTATTTAAATCTAAGTTAACATCAACAAATGTTTATATTACATCTATTCATTTAATTTATTTTTTACTAAATAAACATTCATAAATGCAAGTAGGCTACTGAAACTTAATATAAAAAATATAAACATTTCATACCTATATTCTAATTAATACCATTGTAAAGCCTTCTACTATTAAAAAGACGCTGTGTTTTTTTAATATTAAAATATCGTTTTGTTATTTTGTATAAGACACAAAAGAAAATGTAATTAATTTGAAACGACTTTATATAAACATTTCAATAACACGTCAAATAAGAAAATTAAAACATCAAGCAAAGGGAAAATATTATTAAAACGAAATAAATTTTGTAAAAAAGTAAAAAAAAATATTACAAAGTTTTGTGAAAAGTATATAATTAATTATCGAGTTGTCACGAACAAAATAAAACGTTTTTTTTTAACATTTGTCACTTTTATTTTGTTTCATTAAATTATATCATTTGTTTTCGTGTTTTATAGCTATTTTTGATAAGCATAAGATGGTTGATGTGTTAGTATTTCCTGTTCACACATAAATAACTAATACCTATATGACAGAATTCTCCTATAAGTACTTAAACATTCTGAAATAAGAAAATGCTTCATATATAATTTATTGAGAATAAACAAATGTTTAATAATAAGAAAACACAGCTCTTCCAGTATCAATAGCATGAAAACAGTACAATAGGAAAATTTCAATTAATATCACAGTTTCTGTATTTAAAAGTAGGGCATTACAAAGTTCTCCTCACTACACGATTCATCTAGAAACAGTATGTTCTTGATACATCGGAACACTGACCATTATCCTGTTGTCACCCAAAATAATATTGTGCATTTGAATATCGATATAAACTCCTATTGTTCGGATCTGTTTCTGTCTGCATTTGAAGTCTAGGTAGAGTTTTCACCGCAATACCGCGCCCTAAAGTGCCATGAGGCATAGTTCGGAGAGGCATTTCAACGGGGAATTCCGCCACCTGTCCATACATATTAGTACTCACATGAGGATACGTATTAGGCACTGGTCTACCGACGTATCGATTGATTTTTGGACTCATGTTTGCCATGTTTGTAATTTGCATGTCTTGTTTCAGACTGGAGTCGACTGCATCCATCGGGCCTGAGAGACTTGTGATGTTTATGTCATTATCGACTTCCGATATACTGTCATTAAAGCCATTAGGGATATCAGTGGCGCCGGAGACATCTGGTCCTTTGGCTTGGTCTGTGTTGCTTTTGAGCTTAACGCATCGTATAATACCGATTATAAAACATAACAGACACACGCCCGACGTAGCAGCAATCACGTAGATATACATGATATCAAATTGTTCTGTAGAAGAAAAAATAATTAGTAATAGTTTCTTTTATTTTCTATAGAATTATACGCAGAGACTATCAAGAGCAATATTGCAATTATTATTATTTTAAATCTATTGCCACACTTCGTAATTCGAAAGTTGTTCTAATTATCTTCAATGTTGATAATAAAAAAAAAATACCATATAGTTAATAATCATGTATTGAAGGATGTGGTATTAAGTAAAACCTAAAATTAAAACTGTATTTACATTATAAGAAATAATTCTTAAGTTTTGAAAATGTTAGGGAAAATGTTTCATTATTAACCTAAAATTTTGTTATTCTTGTGGTAGTGTGCAAAGTAAACAGGGCGGATAAAACAAAACCACGTGGAATTTTGGTTTATCTTAAACATGTGAGTGTATAAAGTTGTGTTTATTTTGGTGTAAAACTAAAATTAAGAAGTTACATAATTCAGTACAGCGAAATATGCTTTTGGCAAAAAAAATGTTATCGTATTTTTATTAACAAGTAACTTAAACTACATTATTATAAAAACGCAGTGCACTTGCTTGATCTATACAAAGTACAAGTGAACCTTTACTCAAGGAAAAATATTCTTAATTGTCTTTTTAATTTTTTGTGCACTTAGAATAACTTGTTAAAAACATTACATAAGCAGATACTAAAATATAAATTGTCAGTAAAGGCCCATTAAAATCATTTCAAAATCTTAACTAAAATACCACTACTTCTATTGCCTATCAAAAGTTTTAATTAATGTGTAGTAACTATTAACAAATACTTCAAAATCTCACCATCATTAGACATGTGCTGTTTTGGGGGGGATGCTGATGGTTCATCTCTGCTCGAATTAGTTGACAAGGAAGGTCGCTGTGGTGGTACCGCAGCCACTGCTGGCGCTGGTGGGACCGACTCCCCCCACAAACGATCATTAGATTCATCTATAAAAACAATTTAAATGTAGAACATGAAAATAGAAATAAAGCTCATATATTTTATACATAAATTATATGAAAATCATATTGTTATGGTAAAAATAATAGGTACAACTGTTTTTATTTCATGAACTTTTAATTGATGGCTGTAGCAGAAAAATGATAAATTATTTAAAATTAGAACTATAGATGATCGTTAATAAATATAAAACGGAATTATTACATAACCTCTTAATTACTTAAGAATATCACATTTAATATGAACAACGCTTAACTAAATCTCTTCTGATATACAGTTTATTAAGATAAGATTATTAAAGCTCACAACATAAATTATTTTACGATTTCTTAGCGTAATACTAAAATAAAGTAATAAATTATAGATACTATACAAAATTTACTATATTATAAATATTATATGATTTTTACGCGTTACAGCGATTAAGTTATCGTAAAATAAACGACTAATAGATTAAAAACATCACGTTCCATCTTCAAAGGGACGTAATCCGTTTTTACAGCGACTGAGTAAAGAAACCGACATCTGCAAACAAATCCCAGTAAATTGTACCAGTTCAAATTAAGAGTGGATTAAGCTTCCCTTTCTCCGTGTTATACCTTAATAATATTGTCGCTCACGAATTTGAAGTGTGTTCCTCGTAAATTTAATATTCTATCATTTTAGGGGACAACGTTATCTAAATCTTATTTATCTTATTGTAATACTTTAATACACGCTCTCTAAAGATATAATCAATACTTGAACTTTAATTTAAAATCTGTAGACAGGTTGTGTGCTCTTGACATAAAATTAATTAAAAATTTTCATCTAACGCCATTTTTCATTTCAAACTATAAAAAAGTAATAACGATGTATAAACATTTAGAAACCATCAAATATAAAATGATCATAAATATTTTATATCTCACTTTATAGTTTATAAAACTTAACACATTTTATATAAGGATTAATGAGTCTTAAGTTTATATCTCTTAACTATCTTAATAGGTATAAAAAGTTATGAACCTACTTAAATTTATTTACGGTTAAGAGTTGAGTATAATGATAACTTTGCTCATATTTGTTACGACGAGAGCTTGAGTGAAAACGTATAACGGTTAAGTACCTCGATCTATTTAAAGCCTTAGCACGAACAGATCTTCTTAAGTGAAAATATCATCATATTTTGTATTTGCTTTTACACTATTACTGTCAAGTGGATTTTTTTATTGTTACGTTTAGAATTATCTACAGTCATTTAGATAGTCTAGACAACATAAATCTATAATATGATGTTTTTAAATAAATATTCTTACATAATATTATAATACTGTTATTTTAATAAGGTCGTAATAACATTTTGAATATATTATACATTGAGTATATCCAGTTTACTTGCTTAAATAAAATCATATAGAACAATATCCGAATTAAAATGTTATTCGTACAGTGATGGCAGCTATAGGTATGGAAATGATTATAATCGTTTTTAACCTACTAACATTTTCAGAAAAGATTCAAGTTATTTTTTTTTACAAATTACATTTTTAAGTTTGTTCATATTAAAAAAAAATGTTTTTATGTTGGTAACAAAAAAAAAATGATTATGCATCTTGTGTCAATGTGACGTTTATTACTACTTAATATATAAATTTTCCAGCTTTGTTGTTATATTAAATTAAATAAAATAATATATAATATTAATATCAAAATAAAAATAAAGTAACATAAATATCAACAGAACAATATTTTTATAACAGAATTACGTATTAATTATACAAAACATACATTTCATTTTCGAAATGTCATTTGATATCGTTTCATACATTTATAAATAAAGTGTTTAGTCATTCTGCACCAGTTTCCACAAAACTTAATTAAAATTTAAGGAAGTGTAATTGGATAAGGGGATCGTAATTATCACGTGAATATATCGTACACTCATGTCTCATTCATAGAGCTCATTGCGAGGGTGAATAATACTAATCTGGTGTAATTACATGTCCCATACAAAGGCTTGAATGAAAATGTCACGAAGGAATTATTAATATTTGTTTACGTCAGGAGAATTCAAAGAAACGTTTTATTGAATTCGCATGTGTGTGTGTGAACGAAGTGTGTGTATATATCAAACAAATATTTTAATACAAATATTTATTTTGAACATACTTAGTACCATTTTAAATTTATATTTAAAACACTTACCGACTTCTTCGTGTTCAAGATCAGATATATCGTGAGCGACTTCGTCCTCTTCAGGAGCGCTTTCGTATCTCTCTTTCAAGACTGTCCGGGGCACTGCAAGTTAATTACCACTTTAATACAGGGGCTTAAGATTATAAGTCTCTTAAGAGCTATACTTGGGTATGCGGATAATGTATAATGGAATGTTAATTTTAGATTTTAGGGTGATGTAGGTTTTGAAGGGGCTTTTAAATAAGAACATTTTATTTTTATAGAGAAGAAAAAAAACCTACGTGACTTTTATTTTTTCTTTGTTACTTTTTATATATTTTAGGTATTTTTAAACATTGAGATCACTTGCTTAGTTTTCTTGTGTTGTAAATACTAAAAGCACCATGTTGTTTACTGTTTATATTACACATTAATTTGGAATTTAATTGTAAAACATAACCACTTTAATTGAAACTATGGAATCGAGCTATACCCATTGATCACAGTTTCCAAAGAGTAATCAGATGCTATTGTGCAGTCTCTGTCAAACAGATCCCTGACCCAAGGCCCCTATTGAGGTTTTTGCTGGCATTTTAGATCATTAACGCTTCGTTTGCCAAACTCAATCGTATCGTTTAACAGAGAATTGGCATTGAATTGAAATTTCGAGCACAGTATAGGAATTTTGAACACGTTTGTAGCTTAACTCACTCAAATATTAATGTATCACACATTGATAATAGTACGAATAATTGAAATATGCAAAATCAAATGTTATCATAATTTATACAATCGATTGATTATTTCAGTAACTACTTGTCTCTCCTATATATATAATGAAAACATGTAATATATAGATATAAAGCGTTTATGTGACATACAATATATAAAAACATCGAGTCTTTAGTGATATCTCTCTTATTTATATATTTGAAGACGCCAGACAGTCTGGAAATATTTAATATGGAAACTGGAAATTGCTTATTTACGAATCAAGTCAAATAAGTAAAGTTGAAGCAATCCAATTTATTCAAATATTTGTTTTTAAATAAAAAAATGCAATATGTGCTATGTTAAATAAATGAAAGAAAATAGAATAGTAGATTCTATTTTCTTTCATTTATTCAATTTAGGAACACTTATGCCTTATCTTACAATATTATCGTTTACTTAAATTATATTTTTATCTTTTACTTAAATTATATTTTAATCTAGCAAATTAACATAATATAACATAAAGATATAACAAAAAGAATAACAAAATATTTTAAGTATAATTGAATAAAGTAATGTGTTTATTTGCAAATGGTGTTTTAAAAAACAACTATTAGAAATAGATAGAAACAGACAAATACATATATAGATTAATTGAATTATTCTGTAATCAAATATTGAAAAACAAACACAATCACGTATCAAAAACTAAACTTTGTTTCAATTCCGTAAAAACCATGTATTGGTTTTCAATTATAATTTGTTTTTCCCTATACGTCAAAATTGAATAGTCCTTTACTATTTCATGTTATCATTGCGATGTTTAATTGGCTCGTTTTTATTATTTGTAATAAGAGAATGAATTTTAATATATTTTTTTATTTTATTATATTAAAATTGAAAGTTTGCTAGGTTTTTTCATGAGAACTAAGACTAGCAAAAGAAAGTGTTTATTAAATGATACTTATCCAGTCAATTCTTTTTATAATACCTAACAGATTTTAATATGGCTTTTTGTTTCTATTGTATAGATTGAGTAATTTGATTGACTTAGAATCATCGTTAATTTAGATTATGAATAACTTAAAATGCACTCAAGGCATGTGATTAACATTATGATAAATTATGTATGTGTAAATATTTAAGTGCTGGCGTTAAAATATTATATTAAATAGCAAACTACTTTCTAAAATACGAAGCTTAACACAATATTGGTAACTATATAAATAGAAGAGGCAGTAGTTATGGTACATTTTATAAAAATCTAATATACCTATATAACAGCATTAATAATATTATTCATGCTGTTATTTATTTACTGACCAGACCAGATCCGAGAACTTAAACAATAATCATAAAATATTTCCGTTAGTGTCAGGATTTGATGTAGTAATCCAAAATAAGGCAAGCAATACCATACAAGCAAATGTTCCAGAATAGTTAGTCGAACAAGTCGAATAAAACACTAATTGGCAAACAAAGGCAGTATAATAAATAATAGTTTACTAAACAATCATAGTGTCTGCCAACCAATCTTACTAAATATTTTTATAAACTATTTATAAACTTTACTTAGTCGCAATTTAATTGTGAATAATGTGAAGGTTTTTAAAACACATATGTAGTGAAAAGCAAACGCACTAACTTTTGTATGTGTGTGTGTGTGTTGTGTTTGGCTATTGATTAAAAAATATAGCTACTTTTAAAGCCTTAATTTGCCATCTTGAGAATAAAAAAATACACTTTAACTTTTAAATTTTTATAAGCTTCCATCTAACATAAGAGAATTTCTAATTATGTTCTCCAGAAACAAAACTCTCAAGCCTTTGAAGGAAATATTGAAAAGAATAAAACAAAGTAGAACTTTTTGACTGATCGGCCCTAATGCCCCTAGAAACTGAAACAATGAAAAATTGTATACTTCTTCGATGTCAAAACAAGAATGGATTGCTTTGAAATAAATTCTTATACAACATTTAATCAAAGCAACAAAAGGAAAACTTTTGTGAAAGGAACCAACAATTGAATTACAGATTTATGTCTTAATTTAAACTTACTATTACGTATTCGATATGTTGCATTTTTTATATAAGTCTAATTAGCCTGTACTGATACTTCTGTAATTGTTAAATAATAAAAGATATTCTTTTATACGTTAGATTTATTGCTACTTGTTTTTATATCGGCGTACCGCTAGTTTTATGGAACACATTGAATCTTAACTTACTTAATTATTACTTATATTAATAATAATGGAATAATTTCATGTATAAATATATCACTTTGGTTTGTTCCACTTTACGTGTTTTCAAAAGTGAACTGACTATAACCTAAAAGATAAAAGATGGTTAATGACAGTATTTATTTAAGAAATTTACACAAATCTATTAATTTTTTCAGATAACCATATATGGAGTTAAAATTTGTATTAATTTTAATTTAATTATGTAGTTTAAAAGTAGTATAATTTTCTTTACTCATATTATAAAACTTTAAAAAATTATAATATTTTTATTATTATATCTTTATAAATATATTTCTTTCTATTACCAAATTATCGTTAACCGTATTAGCCATATTCTCACTTCTGTTCTCTTGCTTAATAGTTAATCAATTGATGGCAGTATGTATGTATATGAGCCTAGCTCAACCGGAGTACTATCGCCTCCCCACAGAAGAGCGGCGTGAAGTAGGTATTGTTGATGCGTCTCCTTTCGTATCTAATTTGCCCTCTCACCCCTACCTCCCAGTGCGCAAATTCTCTTTATCCCTTCAAATTTATAGTAAGTCATCTTAACATATTTATAGTAACATATATTTGAGGTTCTTATAAAATATTAAAATCAACAATTTTATGGACCCTTGTATGTTTCATATTTTTAGAAATTCGTATATAAGTCAATTCTTATAAAAATAAACAAAACAAAATCCTTAAATCTTCGATTTGGCTTCGGTATCAAAGCATTTTTCGGAAAACATTATGTTAAAACAGTTAGTCTGATAGTCTATTTATAGTTAAAAACAAATATAAATGAATATTTATATAAATATACAACTTACCACAAGTATATACAACCTTCAAGTAAGTTCTACTGCCAGTTCGACACGGTTTTCCAAACATCTTGCTGTCTGCTGATAGCACGCAGCGTCGCTTGCCGTGACATTCTCTCATCGATGTTTCGGTGGCGTAAGGCTCTAAGCATGCTAAAGAAATAATAATAAAAAATATGAGCCAAAGAAATACTACCGTTACAATATTCGATAATTTCCACACGACACATTTAGATCCTAAACAAATCTAAGCTTATACTAGACAATTGATATATATTGAAAACTATAGTTTTCGTTTATAAATATATTATAAATATAAACAACAGAAATATACAAGTTTCTTATCGGTATAACACCCACTAATCCGATTCGTCAATTTATTAATCAAGTATACTTATTTATCTTAAAACGGTCAACGATGTTACGGTTATTTGTATATTTTTGTTCGTATCGGTGAAAGATACACGGATACTTCCGCTTACAATTTTATCTCATTTTCTTTATACCCTTCGTAATAATTCGAGTGATACCCACTTTCCTCTTTCATTCCCCGCGGTTGAGGGCATTGTATTGAGTCGTACTCTGTGCGCCCATACTGCGCCGAATATATCGCAACCCTCGAGTGTGGGTTACAGCTCAAATGAAGCACGTCGTTCTCACAGCCCACTTTACTCCTGAATTCATCTGCCAAACAAAATGTTATCTTACACCGTTGTATTAAGTTTGAAGTTGGGTTGCCATGGATTGTTATTTTTAAAGCTTCCAACGACTAAGCCTTTTCTCTCCGTTTGTAACAATGTTTTGAATTAAAAGTTAGCACTTAGCTATATTGCTCCTGATGAAAAATAGGATCTCCGTATAAAGCCAACAAAATAAATAATAGGAGCACTGGTAATCTTTTGTGTCTTCTTAGAAAATATAACTATAAGTAGTGGTTAAGATTTTGAAATATAATTTATAAAAATAATGAAATTATAAACTCTGTTAGCGATATTACTTAACATTACATGAATTTAATAAATTTTAAAAGCAAAAATACCTAAGTAAACTATTAAAATTCCTGACGAGCATAAAATTTTACAGTCGATTCCCAAAAGTATTTCATGAGTAGAGCTTGCAAGAATACTATAACAGTTCAGTGAATAAAGTTTTGGAAAGAAAGCATTGAGTTAATATATTCATGTGAAGTGTTATAACCAAAAGTATTTTAACAGGAAAACTCTTATACGCTTTTAAGTGAAAATAAGAAGTTAACGGACCAAAACAATCGGTAGCAAGGAAGTGACCTGGGAATTTTGCCAATCACGTTTTCACTAGAAAAAGGGACTTCACAAATATCAAAGAATTCCGCTGGCGTCATCGCTTTTTGTGGGCAGCTTTGCGAATTTCTTTGGTTACAGAGTGGAAACATATTTTCGGTTTACTAGATCGTTGAAAGGATTTATGGATTGAGTGTTCTTTTTAAAATGTATTTTATTTTATGTATCAATCACCAATTGTCAAAAAATACCCTTGACTAAATATTATACTGATTAAAATCAATAACCTCTTCATAATTAAGAAGACAATGCGTGTAATTAGTAACCATTCTATTGAGAGTTAGAAGTATCGATGTGATTGGAGAGTGTGTAATACCAGTTCAATAATAATAGAACCCCTGGAGGCATTCCAAGTTCGAGTATCAACCCAGACCTAACATTATACTATGCTTTACATATCATACAGGTAAGTTAATTCAGTCTGATTCCATTTTTTTTTATAAATATCATGGTATGGTTCATTATAGATAACTATGCTATACACAATTTAGATTTGTTAAAATGTTCCAAGTATTATAATTTATTTTAATAAATAGTTAATTAACTAATTTAAAAAATTATAGAAAAATATCTTACATGGTCGACACTTGTAGGCTACCTCCACGAACCTCCTTGACCCCGGACAGGGGTCAACACCAAAGGCCTTCGGACTTGTGTGGAACTTACACTGCCGTTTCTTCTGACATGCTTCCACCACAGTCTGCAACAAGGAATACTAACGCATATTAGTTAGTATGCCGACTCTGTAACTAATAAATTTGACAGTAACAAATTATTGTATTTTGAATAGCAAAAATATGTTTTGGGTGAAAATAATATTAAAATATGAACAATTAGTAATTAAGGAATTTTTTTACATTCGTTCATGAACAATGCACGAAGTTATTATTATGTGAACAAGTTAATTAAGAAACTTATAAAACACAATTTCTGTATGAAATAGCTATCCGGCTACCTAGGGTCGACCACGTTTTAATTAAAGTCTCTTTGCCCTTTGGCATCAGCTCTTTATTTTTACTCTAGGGCTGGTTTATATAATAGTTAAACTTGTAACTAATATAATGACCTACATAAATAATAAAACAAAGAAGAGAATATCACTGTGTTAAATAAATTCTGTGGTATATTTTTTCATGAATTACATTATACAAAATAAACTATATAAAAACAGCCAGTTATAAAAGTGACATATTTTGTAACGTGCCAGAGCTAGTCATAAAAGTCTTCGAAAACGAAATGGTCCCCGAATAGCGACATGCCAAAAACCACTCAATTGACACTTAAGCCTTCATGAATGAGTCGCTTCTGTTATTTGCTGAGTAGCCAACCGAAAAATTAACAACGTTACTGTTTCTTTACTTAGTTTAATTATTTTTGGCGTACAATATTAATTAATCAGAAGGTTATATTATTAACATTTTAAACTTTGTAGAATGAAAAAAAGTTATAAACATTATCTATACTAATATTTGACTTTAATAATTAACTAAATTATGTATCAAGTTACATAACATAAAAAAAAACCGTTGTGATATGTATATGACCTTATTAAATTTGAAAGCATTATACAAAGGTTTAGTCGAGGCAAATGATATTAGCTTAAGGTAAACAGCAACTAAATGTAGTGTATATTATCTTATTAGTACAATAACGGTTAATTATTTTAAGCCTCCGTTATGACAATAGAATAATTGGATTAGGATTTGGTTAGCAAATATAGTTAAGCTTCTGTTTAGTTAGTGCGGGCAAATTGTTTCCTTGCTTTGGTTTTCTTTTCTATTTCTATATATGTGTAACATACTTTATTTTATTACGTATAAACATGTAAGCTATTTGGCTAACTACTATTTAGTAAAAACACACTTGTTGATGAGTTTTCATTAAAAATATTGAAATAATGAAATAAGTTTAAATACATGTTTATGTTCTATATTAACTTAGATTGTTTCATCTTTTCTAAAGATATTAGGCTTTTCTTGAAAATCCTAACCTATTTTTCTGTGTTCGCGAATAAAGACGATTATAATGACTGCAAATTTCAGAAAAGCTTATCACATTAACACAGTATCTCAATTGGTAGAGGAACTGAACTATACTCCAGTAATCGTAGGATTGAATTGTGCCTATATATATACATTTTTAATTCTATATTATTTAAAATCTTTATTTTGATTAATATGTTTCATTGAGACTTTTTTCATAACACACCTAAGTAAGAGTTTTTCTATAATTCAAGGTACAGACTTTTATTGATGCAATATTTTTGAAAATCCATCTCAAAATACTAAACAAACATTTATAAATTTTGCCAAAGCCATTTTTTGTAGAAGAAAAATATAACTGTCTTAATATTAGAAACAATACTTCATTTCATTATTACCTGTAAAGCACTTGGCCAAGTGCACGACGTGTCCCCTACAACTTCAACAGCCACAGGTTGATATTCAGCTAATTCTGATGCACACGAGCTTTGTGAAGCGGACGCCCCATACTGGGCTACTTGTATACTAATTGTTGTTCCTCGAGGACAAATAAGAGTCACCATCTCTTCATCACATGCTGCCTTTTGATGCGTTCGGAGTGTCCCAAGCAGCAATTCTATAGAAAAAGATAATAATAATAAATCACCGGTTATGTATTAGGATTACTTATGTTTGCCTTACAATCAAAATGTATGGAACTTAGTTTCTTGACAACAAAGAGTAACTGTTGAGATTTTGGTGGGCTCTTCTTAACAGAACTGCTACTCTTTGCGGAATGCAGACTAGGGATAGCTTACTGACGGACTAGTTACACTAACCTTGACAATATTTTGAATTTTGATTTGATTGCTAAATTTTCATATTGCTTTCTGCATAAGTCGGTATAACAACCATAGTTTAGTCATAAATTTAATAACTATCAGTTTTCTCTGAAGTTTTTTGCATAAATGTTTTACAACATATCTTTTTAAATAGAATATATTATACATACTAACAGTCCCTTGATATATGATGCGGGTACCTTATTCGTTACTGGCTAAAATGGAATTTATTAGCGACATTATATTAAATATTTTTTTTTTAGTTCTTCGAGGTTTAAAGAGACTATTTACATTATAATTTATTATCTCTAGTAAGTATTCGTCGTAAAAAATCGAAATGGACTGATAAAATTATTCTATGTATCTGCATGTGGATGGATACATGCTGCTAAGACTGATTTGATACAGGTTAGGTTAGATTAGGTTAGGTTAGGTTAGGTGTTCAATTTGTTCTTGCTATAAACACGGTTGGCAAATATATTAAACAAAGATTATAACAAACAAATCGAGAAATCTTATTTTTAATCTATGCATATTAATAAAAAACTAAGAGTTTGGTTGTAATTCCCAATTACATATTAAAAAAAGCATATAATATATATCTCAATAAAATAAATAAAAAATTTAAACAAAAAATGTATATTTTTAAGACAAAAAAATTGTATAACATATATTTATTTATTTTTGTACATTATTCTCTTTATATTTATGAGACATATCTCTAAGAATGTTGAAATCAATTTGTGTTATTCTTTATTGATTTATGAGTCCGAGGAGACTGCGGACCTGCGATTGATCATTTTAAATTTACGACTATAGCTTCGAATTGCTATGATTACTTGGTAATACCGGGCATCAATGGCTTTTCCGTATTTATTTTATTAAACTGTACACTGTTAGAGCCGTCAATGAAATTAAAATAGTATGTATAATATCTAGCGATATTATTTATACTTATATTCGTATATACAAGCTATTGATTTCGTTCATAAATTATTTAACATCTATTAATTGTTTATATTAACAACGCCATTTATTAGAAACCATTTATAAAATTTTGAATTAAATTAAAAACTTTGTCTAAAAAACTTCAAATTAAAAACATTAATCAAGATAAATTTTAATTTTTTAAGTTGGACTAAACAGTGCATATTTACAAAATTTCTTCAAAATCGGTTTAGTGGTTTTAAAGATTAGCGCAAAAGAAAATCGTGACACGGGATTTAGAAATATGTACAGATATGCATTCTTACATTTTTGTTACCAGTTTATAAGTTTTGTAATTATATTATTAATAAAAAAAAATAATAATAAACACGTACCTAATACATGTATAATTTCTGTCATTAAGATAAAAAGATACAGTTATTATACGAGTGTATCAGGAAAGAGGTCAAGGCATGCTATTTTATCTATCAAAGTATTATTAATATAAATATGTACTAAAAATTTATTAACGCATATAATAGTTAAATGAACATCAATTACAAACTAAAACTCTAGAAACAATCCATCTTAATAAAGTTATGTCTTTAAAGATAACTATCATGATATAATTATATATCTTTATCACATGGTATCGTGACCACACACAAGCATGTGTTGGTTGATAATAAAAGTTCTAAGATAAAAATATTTACAAGAAACAACTGTTCGAACTCTTGAGAGTCATTTAGACAAGGGGTCATTAAGGGATATCTATTTATAGTAAAAATACTCGTATTTCATACTCCAAAAGAGGCGTAATAGAGCGCACGTGGCAAGATACTGGGCTTTTTATATCTGATTTGAGTTATGAGATACTGCGATTTGATAGTTTAAAATTTAGTGTAGACAACATATTATATTTTACTTAAAATAATACAGAATGTATATCCTTACATACATGATATATAATTTGTATATATATATACAAATTGTAAGAAATTTATGAATATTATTTTTATGTTTAATAAAAATATATGCACTTCACATAACAAAGTTACAACTCCAACATTAAACAAGGAATAAAATAATGTTTTGAATAAAGAATACTTTTAAAACCACTTGTACCATACGAGGAGCATCTGTTTCATTGCGGTTACAAGCATCCTACTTAAGGGAGAGCGTCACGAAATAATTAAACTTGAACGAAATGGAGATATTGTTAGCACCTCGTTTATCTTAGTCATGTAGGCACGTTCTACATACATTTTTGAACTATGTTTCACCTTGACAATGGTTTTAGATTTTATCTCATTAAAGCAACACTTAAATATAGTAAATTTTAATAGACTCGCTGCTACCACTACTTCGTTCGAATGAATATGTATTATTAATTAAAAGTAGCAGAAAGTGCTGTTAAAATCGGTCAGAGATTATATATAGAGAGCCGTAACAAAAAGACAGGCAGACCAAAATTTTAAATATTGATATTTTTATATAAGTTCCGTGTATACTTTTATATGCATTTAGTGATTTTTTTTAAATTTGTTATTATAAAAAGGTAATTCAATTTTATAGATACGGAATTTATTGTATACCGATTTAAATAGTTTGAAGTTACATGTTACGATTATTTATGTGATCATATTTGCTAAAATTAAAATGTTCTGGTTATATTTGTTCTAAGGTTTCTTTTTTATTATTTTGTATTGTAACACATAGGTAATAATTTTAATATATTTTAACAGTATGACATTTATAAAATATAAAATAATTTCAATATTAAATAATATTTAATATAAACATACTTTTATTTCAATAAAACATTACATTGAGCAGGCAAATTGAAACAAAATACGGGAACCTTCATAATTTATAATAACCTTCAACTTCTGAGAATTTTAAGCCTCCCACCAACGGAGGGCCAAAACAAAAGCCAAAACATTATGATTAAAAGAAAACAGCTAAGACTCAATTTGGACGACAATCGACCATTGTAAAGAAACAACCATTGTTTATTCATCCTTCATTAAGGATACAAAGTAACATGAAATTATCTTCAAACACTCCACGATCAAAGACCTATAGTTATTAGAACGTCTCACTAAAACTTGTTGGTCTAAATAACACATCGCTTTTGAAGTCGAGCGTGGTGAACCAAATTATTTATGTTCCCAGGAATCACTCAGAAGGGATCGTTTTACGTTCGTCAAAGAAAAAAACCTGACAGCAGAAGGGATGGAGTGACATTAACGTTCGTGGAATGTACGGGCTCCGCCATCAAAACATTTTTACGATGTACACGGTCAATGGTAGATAGAGTAGAGTGATTTAATGCCGTTCCGTTGAAAAACATAAAGTGCACAGCTGTGGACATACGTACATCTAGTTTAATGACTTGTTTGGATTTCGAGTTTCACAAGAAACTTTATGTTCACAATGTATGATCCATTGTATTTTGTTACAAAACATTTTAGAACATTTAAGTGGTTGAATTGAAACCAATATTACAAGTAATATATCTTCTATTTATACGTATTCGAAAAATAAGAAAATACATTTTATTATCCTTTTAGCTTCAAGACTATATTTCTACTTGAATTGTGAAGTCGGTTTATTTTTTTTTAAAGTATATAATATATGAATATTTAAAACAATATTTTTCCAAGTCAAAGTATTTTAAGAAGCAGTATACTTATTTTACTTCATTATGAAATCGCTAATGAGACTACGTAGTTTATAAATTTAAATCCACTAAGTTTGCCCAAAAGTTTAAACTATTACACAAAAATAAACAGCAAGCGAAACTCAAATTTTGTATTTAAACAGCGCAAGTAGGCTTTATTATGAATAAAGGCCACAAAAGCGGTTTTGCTAAGTTTAAAAACTTATTGTTAGATCTTACAACTTAAAGTTAAACCATTAAAATTCAATATATTAACTCCGTTCGTTTCTTAGCTTCTTTGTTAAATATCCCTAAAATATTTACATTTCCATTATGTGTACATGTTTGGAGACCATTCATAATTGAAATTGTTTTGGATATATATTCCTTTTTTTATGCAAAGTAAGTATAAACAATAATGACTATTGTTATATATATAAAAGTGGGGTTTATTTGTTTATATATTTAATGTCACAATTGAGCTAACGATCTACTCTTATTATAAACGGATAATTACATATAATATACATTCCTATCCGTCCAAGTAAATTCGATTTCATTCTACAATATTATAACACAAGCAAAGCTTTAGATAAAAATTGTTATAAGAACATAAATAAATTCAATACTGAGTACTTAACAAGCTAATTATGAACGAGCGGTAATCTTTTAATTTTAGTAAAAACGGCAAAAGATATGGTTTAGTATAAGTCACGTGAATTAAAACTGAATCTAAATAAATTTAGTCACATCCCGTCACATAGATACTTGAATAAATAATACTTAAATTAAATAATTTATGTGTTCTTTATACATAGTAAATCATTTATTCATTGACATGTTAGTTCTGAGTGTTCAAAAATGAAAATAGGTATTGTTTTATAGTACTACTCGTAAGTTGTTAACGGAACTGCTACTTACATTCTTTGTTCTTCACTACCATGTATATTTATTATATACAAACCATACCATATGTTAATCATTTATTATACAACTTTCTTAGTCATTTTTAGATTGGTACTAATTGCATTAATTATGAGTCCCGGGATTGATCCCAGACCATGACGAAATGTTGTATGATGTATACTTATCCGGATATGGCCAGTAAATGAAAATACCGCGATGAAACGTGTATCTTTTAAATAATTCTGTTACTAATCCCCAACCTCCAGCTAAGCTTGATGGTGAAATCCCGAATATTTGTTGTATTATATAGGAGTTTTCTGTCCACTCGTAAGATAAGTATAAATGATAATAAGTTTGTAATATAATTACTTCAGAGAATTGAGCAGTGTATGGAGGCGTTAGGAGACATAATTATTGGTTTATTGTTATATTTTGGGTTTCGTCTATAAATATAGATTTGTAATAAATATATGCAAATATATTAAGTTATTGTCATTTCTAGGACTTATTTTAATATAAGCATAACTTCTTTCAACCTTTTATTTTATGCAGTATTTTAAAACAAAATACATTTTAACTTATAAAACACATTTTTTTGTAAATTTACTTATAAAAAGTGACGGATGGAATTCATTTAAAAAGTGTACTATAAAGATATAACCTTTACATAATATTATATAAAAACCTACATATATTAATAAAAAACAACAATCTTATAACATTTTACATGTATGATTAATTTAAAATATCGTCAGAAATTTTGTTAGGGATGCGATGAATAATAATGAATGTTATTAATCACGGTAGCGCGTCAACTCTTCTAATTGGATAACGAAAATTGGAGTGTGCTCAAGAGTATTTATAAAACCTCGTTTGTTTTTAATCAATATCTTATATATAATATTGTATAATGTTTTTTATTAATATACATATTTATCCAAAGTGAGCAATTGAGTAATTGCAACTTAGATTTTATTGGATCCTTAACGTTGGTGCAGGTATGTGTTGTTAGGAGAAAACACTCGTTCCAAGTCAATATTTTTTTAATTAGTGTAAACTGCACTTATGATAATTCAGAATCTAAATGATTAGGTCCATGAAAATGAACCTAATCCGGTGAGAAACTCCATGGATTATAATTTATTTATTTATTATAGTTTTAGAGTATTTAATGATCGCAGTCACAATTATTTTGTAACTGAAAATTAGAATTCAAGTAACGGAATTATAACGTTAAATATTAAAAATATAATATAATGTATAAGCACTTTTCTGTCCCTTTCATAGTTAGGTTAATTAAGGTTATTGATTATTCGTGATAATGATTTAAGAGCTTACGCCATCGTTTGAGACACCTACACGACGATTAAGATTATTCCTGAATTTACTAAGGATGAAATAATTCGTATCTACTAAGTAATTCCACTTACAAATTGCCTACAGCAAAATATCTAAATACGATTTCTAGCAAGGCCTAGGGCAGTTTATGTATCACGCGTTCCTGAACATTGGATAAGGGTAAAGTTTTGTAATTCTTGAAGGTCAGAAAGTTAGATCACATCACCTTAATACATTCAAAAGCCCTTTCAGCTCTCAAGATGGGCATTTGTAATTTAATTTCATCTCTAAGATAATACCTCTGAAATACTCGGATCTCAGAGCTTGCGGCACTTATCTTTAATCAATATTATTATTAAATATATATAAAAACAAGAAAACGATTGAGTAATTTTTGCATCACCCAAATTAAACCAACTTTAGATAGTTTATATATTTATTCATAAAATACGAAAAAAAAATATCTTTTTTTGTTTTTAAAAGGTTGTATTAAAATATTTTATAATACATTTGCATATATGGAAAATAAAAAATATATATATTTTTTAAAATCTCGATAAATCAGTGATCTCATATTTATAATAAAACTACTCGAATTATTGCATTGAAGATAAAAATTGATTGTTTTTAAATTCAGAATTATAATATTACTAGCTTTTTCCCTCGGCTTCGCTCGTGTTTGAGTCATTAAATAAGTATTAGAGATCATTGCGGTAGAAATGAATCAATACGATAACTATATTTTATTGATTGTAAATTTTTTTAAATTACTACATGCAATTAAATTTCAAAAACTTAAAATATGCTTTATTGAATTACAACAACAAATTAAAGATAAATTTTATTGTGACAAAAATAAACAATTTCAAATTCTAACAATTTAAAAGATAAAATGCAGATATTAATCTAGGATATTTTTATAGACTTTTCATCGGGTGCAAATATGTGTAAATTCCGGGCATTAGATACTCGCGAACAGACTACATACAGTAGACCATGAGAGAAGCATGGCTTTTATAAATGCACTCCCGCTACCTGTACTGTTTGCCCTTGTGCTTTGTTAATAGTAATAGTAAAGCTAAGCTTGATGGGATACTGAACCTAAAAATAAATATATATTTTTTTAATGAAAAGTATTCTACATTACTTCTAATACCTCCAAAAGTACATGTACAAAGTTTCATAATGATCAGTAGAGTGGTTTTCGCGTGAAAGCGTTACAAACAAACTTACATTCGCATTGATAATATTTGTAGTAATATTTGATCTTTCATAAAAGATATCTTTTATAATACGCAAGAAAACGGTAAATAATACGAGAATATTATAAAAAAATTATCTTATGCGTATTTTAGAAATGTTAAAAAAAATTATTACCTTCATGTGTGTCACTGCTAGCTTTTACAAGTAATTAAAAATATATATATATATATTCTTACAATATATATATTCACAAACAAAAAAAAACTATATAAGTTGTATAATATTCAAAATGAACATAAAAACAACTGGAGTTTGTGTCATCGTATAAAATTTACAACCCCTAGAGCAGAACATGGGAGATATTAATGCCGCATACCATGTGTAAAGATGTTAGGAAAATAAAGTTTTATTTGAAAGTTTATAACTTCATTTGTTTATTCTTGCAAGAGCGTGAGAATGGAGAGAGGAATAAAACTTTAGAACTTACGCAAGAAAATAAATAAACAAATTTCAAGTTTCAAAACTTTAAGTAAATCTAAGGCATAATTAATTTCTTTTTGTTGTCACTTATAAACTTTAGTTAAAATAATTTGATTTGAATAAGATTGTTTACGTCAAGATTACTGTATTCGAGATAAAGGAACAATGAATACATCTAGCGAATATAAGAATACAAAGGGATCTTATAATAATAATAATATTGTTTGTATTTATTTGGTACCCAAATGTTACGCAATGCCGGATCAAAGGAGAGAATTTGTTATTTTTAGATTTTCCTTTTCATAAATCAACTATTATCCTGATATATTTTTCACAATAATTGCAGTACTTTTTTGTTTTACAAGTATAAAAAATACCTTTACCAAAATAAAGGACCTATGGATAAAGATACGATATCAAGTATTACTTTAATCAATGAGTTTTTCATTTTCAACACGTTTCTAATTTACTGAGATCAAAAGGTTTTAAGAAGTAATAAATAGGTTAGAGGCTTAATCATGGTATTAATTGTCTAAGAATCAAGTTTTGAAGCGAAATGAATACTATTTATTTCTATTAGAGATATAAATTGATATGCAATAATATCTGACCGCGAGACTTTTACATAATTTTGATATTATAATGAACAAAATATTTTATATAGAACTGAAATGAACGCTTAAAAATTGAACTAGAATATCTTGTAGTGTTGGAAATTTTAAAAGTATATACCGTGTTCCTTAAATGGCACAGACGTAAAACATTTCTAAAGAAAATAAACTTGAGCACGATATTTCAAAAGATAGAACAAAACTTTCCAACTATGGTTTCACTGAGACCTTTAAACAAACAACTAAAATTTACTTAAACCAAGAATAAAAAGTATTTATCCTTTTTAATTTGAACTCAATGTTCCTAAAACATAAAGTCCTTTGATATGCCTATTTTGCATAATTATTATTGTTATAAGTAAAATAAGATAACTTGTTCTTACAAAGTGAGTACATTGGAAATACGATGTTATTACAAAGTTAGAAAAGATTTCATTATGTTTGTTGAACAAAGAATCATTGAAGTCGAGCTATTGTTTGTAAGAGCGAAGTAAACGAAAACTTGAGCCCGTACTAGAAGTTCACCACAGTTTAAAATTAAGATAAAACCATAATGCAATAAAACGTTTTATTTATCTTTGTATATATTTTTATTCTTAAATGTTTACCCATAAGCATTAAAAAATCATTGACATAAAATATAATATGCCTTCAACACATTTTTTTCTGACTTTCTTTTGTAAGGTGTTATATTAAAAAGTAATAACGCACCTTCATCTGATACCATATCTTTCTGGCACTTTCTCACGTCTGTAGACGACGTCTTGAAAGGGGTCGGTGGAAAAAATGATAAAGAAAAATAGTCGTTCAATCAACTTGCAAGTTAATATTTTTCTATTATCGCTTCAAACTCATATGAATTGAACTTTGCATATTAATATCGATAATAACATTTGTCATGTTTAAATATTAAAGTACCTTACATCCTAAAGAAGGGTCAGAAATTGAAAATTGTTGATTCTAGGTTTATTAAATGTAGTAGGCACTGGATGACAAACAAATTATGAAAATAAAACCCAGTTATCTATAAAGGTAGAACTAAGAAAGTTCTCTATAAAATCTCGATTAAAATTAAAGAAACTTGTGTTTTACGTTTTATAGACATCTCAATAAAATTAAATTCCACTCTAATGAAATCGTGACATTTCTGTCAATCATTGAGTCATTTATCATACATATTGAATAAACTACATTTTTATATTATAACAAAATAAGTAATTAAAAAACTAACCTCGGCTTAGTGAAAACTAATATTTTTTACGTGTCATTTTGAAAGAACAAAAGCTCACTACAATAAAAGTAACTCATTTAAAGACATAAGAACTATATTTTTTCTAAGGGAACCTTGTATTTTTTTTAATCAAAAACAGCCTGTATCCTTTTACAGGCAATGACTTATTTACGTACTAGACAAAGATATAACTTATATTTGTAAATGCTAGCAGGAAATTTGTTAAAATATTCATAATTTTTCATCACTGTTTCACTGCTTTTACTGAAATATAACATTACGTAACAAATCTTCACACGCAAGAAAACGGTTCGGTTACATCTATGTTACAAAATGTGATTATATTGTTTTATATATTATAAAGTTATTATAAAAGACAAGAAGATAAAAATACTTTTTTTAATTAATATGGATTGAATAAAATTATAAGATTTCCTTGATGTGATATTTATGAAAGAATTAAAATCAACAAATATAATGACTATTTTTAGAGTATAAATAACTGTGCGATACCTTTAAAAATAGAGTATCAGACGTCTTTTATATATAAAAAAAGCTATATATTTCAAAGATGAATACATTATTTTCGGTTAAAAGATCACAAGCATTTTTATTAGGATATAAAAAAACACTTATAATTTTAATGTAAAAAAAATGCATTAAAATTTAATTGTAACTGCATGTAAATGATAATTACATTTTGCAGAGCGAAGTTTTAAAATTAAAGAAGGGAAGAGAAAGCATCATTTTAAAATGCTAAAATTCCTTTGATATGAAAAACTCAATTAAAATTTAATTTATCGGATATCACAAACACGACCACAGGCTTTATTTAGGTTTATTTGATATTAATAAAATTTATTTTATAAGAAACATATTTTTGTAAGACTTAGACAGCATTAATTTTAAGAGCTATAAATTAATCAACAAATCGTAAATTGACGACACAAGCAAACTTTTTTCCAGTTAGACCGTCTGTTAGTTTCATATTACTTGCCACATAGAACACATTTTTCACATCATATTTTTATCTAAATTCGATATACTTTCATATCATAGGAAAAGATTCCATCTGTGTCGTATAAAGGGTCCAGATATTCGAATCTAAATAATGATAAGCACACTTATCGGCGTCATCTAAGTCCGGGTACGTGGTCGGTCAGATAAATTCCGCCTATTATTTAGTCGAGTGAGCTCTTTGTTCGAAGAGGATTATACCAAGTTCTTGTCACGTACAAGATTCCGGGAAACTGGACCCACTCGACTGTAAGCACTTGTACATTTAGACACATGAAAAGAATGTGAGTTACCATTTAAAATAATTTTGTGGGGAGAGGATTATTTTGTTGTAACTTACTTTTTTTAGTGGAAATGTTTTTATTTAATAAAATTGGCACGTGAGGTATGAAAAACTCTATTATAATAATTTTTAGACTGCATGTTTTACTTTATATAGAATTAGAAATATAGATTTAATTTAAAAATATCTTTACGTGGAAACAATAATAAAAATATTTAACAAAATCTGTTCAATTTCAGATACAGCAGTTAATTTATATTTATTTATAGACAATTTAATTACATAAAATAGGTACTTCAACAATGGAACTTGTGTCCTTTATATGGAGTAGAATTCAAATCCCAAGTTTTCTTTTTTAATCCTAAATAAGTTGCTGAACTTAGCCTTATTTTAAATAATTTCATATAAAAATGGTACCACCAAACTTAAACGGTGAAAAAAGTTATATGGATTGATTCTTTACTGATTTCCAACAAAATATTTTTTATTGAAATAAAAGGTATAGCTTTATAATGATTTTTTATGTAAAATAGTAAAAAAATCAATACATTATACATTTCTAGTAATAATGACGTATATTTCGGTTAAAATATAAAAGAAAAGAATTTTTTTCTCAGTTTAACTGGTTTTTGCTCTAAATTTTATGTGGTAACATATTTTTTAACTAAATTAAAAGAACCAATTACTAATTTCCACAGGAAAATCTAAAAACTGGGTTTCACCATAACTATAATTAAATATATATGAAAAATAAAAAAGACATCGTGATGATATTTAATAATTAACGTTTTAGAAACGATTTCGGTTCGTTAATTTTACTAATTTGGTCCTTATACAAACTAAAATTGCTAGTAATATCAGTTTTTATTGAAAAATATATTAGATCATATATGTATATGAAACGTTGGAGTCTCATTGAGTAAGAAGGTAGCTGGATTTTCTGTACAATAATGTTTAATCATTATTTTCGTTAAAAGGATTGTTTTAAGTTTATTGATATGAATTACAATTAATTATTTTATAAAACAATGAAAAACTTAAACAACTGTTAACAAATGATAAATATAATTGTTTTAGTACAAAGAAATAAAACGAAAGTCTGTATTATTTTATAAAATACCTAAAATCCAATTAAAAGAAAAGCAAAGTCAAAATTTTTATAACAAAATTTAAATATTTAACTTTGTTATATAATGATGATTAAGTAGACGTCAAAAGTAATAAGTCAAAGAATTAAAAAACTTAAGATTTAAAACTTAGTCCTAAGGCATATAATTTAATAAGGATCTTATTCAAATATTAACTAACCTGAATTTAGAAGGGATAACTTAATCAATTTCCTACGCTTCCAATTGTTGATCCGATTAATCGAAAGGATATTAACAATTAAGCTTTGCCTAAATTAACAGACATAGCTTTAGGCTTTTATAATTTTATAGTAATTATTGTATTGTTATCATTATTCAAAGTCAAATAAATTCAGTCAAGTTAGTTGTTATTAATATAATGATATTAATAACAATGTTTTGGGCTTATAAAAAATTAGTTGTATGATGTGATAATTGTTTATTTATCATCATTTCGACTATACGTTATTCAAAATCAATCTTAAATAAATCAAGTGTTAAGCAAGTAAAGGGATTCAAGATAAAAATAGACAAAGAGATCTTGCATCAAATCTCAAGATAGTATCGATTTTGTATGAAGAATATAAATAATTCAGAGGTAACGTTGCACATATGCGTTCACTTTCGCTCCAGGGACTTGTCACTTATTTTGACAATAAAGTCGAGGTGACTAGGAAGTATCAGCTATTTTCAATATCATTCTACGTTTTATTATTATGACTATAATTGTTACTTTTTATGCTGCTCTTAACATAACTCAATAACATTTCCTACATCAAGTTAATGGTAGAGAAGTTACAAGTTTTTTGTGCTTATAATTATAAACGGATATATTTTATATATTTATGGTATTGTATAGTGTGAGAAGTGTAATTTTACCTGAAATTAATAAACCTGTTACTCCAAAAGACTGCCATGCGTTTATATTTCCACCAGGATAGATTCATGAAGCAATTATAATTATAATTGTACATTATAATTGCGGCATTTATAATTATTATCAAATATTAGAACCGCAGTAAGATATTCTGCAATTATATATTAGTAAGATATCAGCATTAAGGATATTGTTACATACTTAAAGTTTAATTACTGAGATTGATTTCTAATAGACGGCATGTAAACCAAAATGGTTCTTGCACCGTTGGAATAGTTAATCCGTACTCCTATCTGGTATTTCCCTAAATGTGTCGCGTACTTCAACAGTCGAACGTATTTTAGAATTTATGATGTATTAATACGAGGTATTATTTGAATATGGGAATAATGGTCTCATTATGGGAAAGAATAATAAATTACATATACCATAATGAAAGGTCTGTTTGAGTTGGCCTAGTTGTTTGAGATAGTTATTAATCTGAATATTTATATTTTATTATTTGTGAACCAAGACTTTTAAATTGTAAAATAATTTTAATTTGGAGACAAGAAATATAGTATGTAACGTTTAAAACTTACCTAAGTTATCAGCTTTATTTAAAGGGATGATTGAAATCCACAACACAAAAATGAAACTGGTTGTCCGAGCCATTTCGCCCACTTCACTTCACTTCAAAAATGAGATATTCACTTTTCACTTTTGTCTGATTTTTTTTTTCCATAATTTTATCTTCATTACAAGTTTTATTGATTCATCAAGTCCCTCAAAGCCGGATCTGTGAAAGGGAATCATAATTAATAAAGCATATTTACCCTAATGAATTTTAAAAGAAGTATAATTTACTGGAAGAATGTAGGTTTTTGAAGATAAATTTTATTATGTCAGATTTATCGTTAATTCAAAAGTTTCAAAGTATGTTTGTCATAACAAGGTTTTTTTCAATATTCATACTCTTAGAGCCAGAGTTATTTGCTTGTCGCAGAGTAGTTGCTTGTTATATTTTTTTAATTAATTTCTACGTTGTATCACAGAAAACTTATAATGTGACAAATACATTTGTGCGTAATTTCTAGGATAATCTTAAGCTATAACTATATAGAAAGTATTAAATTTTCAGTGATTAAAATAACCAAAATGAGTTTTAAGACTAAGCAAGTATTAATGTAATATTTTGGGGACACTTAAATAAATGATTATTGTAGTTATTGTACAAGTTTACTTTCTCCTAGACAATAAAAAAATTAAAATCGGTTATACATATATGCAAAAGATGGTTGTATTTTGTACGACACGTATAATAATTCACATTTAAATTCAAGAAATGTTCTCAAAATTTATTATTTTGTTGAAAATACTGCCATCTTTGCGCGACGAGTACCAAATTTCTGCGACAATGTACTGAATTATTTTTCTAATTAAATATATCATATTTTTATTCATTTCCTACTAAAAGCAAAAATTATTAAAAGGCTTGGTAAGAAGGCAGGCAACATAAAAGTCAAATATTGGTATCCCAAACATCTTATACGGTATTTGTAACACTCAAAATAAACAACAAAAGGATCCAGGATTAGTGGTATTAACGGAAAGCTAAGAGAGAATACGTGCCAATACAAATATCGACAAATAAAACTTTGAAGGACTTTCACTTGGCCATTATAAGAAAAACAAGTTCAGAATTAATAAAAAACATTGTTTACGTATAATATATAACATTAATATTAAACTAGTATGAGTATATAGTTTAGATTTTTATTTGGTATATTCTTGCAATATAACAATATACGAATAAATAATATACAGATAAAAAACTTCTGAAGGAAGGTCGTACCGCATCGACAGCCTTGTTAATATACTAGCACATAAAAGTTATCCAAGGCTTCGTGGTTTGTCATGCAGTGTTAAATTAATTTACACTCACATAAAGGTTATTTAACACTTTGTACTTTTTAACATTAAGTTAAGCTATGTTGGAAAGCTGAGAGGTATTTTTTTAATAAGAAAAGAATAGCGAATTTTATGCGAAAAAAAATCTTTATGTCGTTCAAAATATATTATTAGTGATTACAAATACAATGAATGTAAAATTGTTACCATAAAGTTGAATTTTTAATTGAGGTATTTTATTATGTAAATTCTTTTATAATTGCATAAAATCGACGGTAGAATACTCTAAGAACACAATATAGACAATTATAACTAATTCTGGAGGATAAAAACATCATTTGTACTTTAAAACGGTAAAAACATAAAACGGCGCCAGTTGCCGTGATTACCTTCATTTATTCTCGGGATTTTTAAAGTAAAAAACATGTCTTCATCCGAAAGGAAAAAGAAATTAACGTCTATTTTACTTAAAGAACATCGTTTTCCGCCAAATTAGAAGTATTGGGGTTACTGTTATTTTACCTTAGCTACGATTTTGTAATTTAAATTTATTTACGAGTCTTAATTGACCTTTGCATTAATTAATTTTAAAACTGGTGTTAGCTTTGAAACGTTAAAAATATTTAATTTAAATTTCCTAAGATGAAACATAAATGAATGAACATAACTTAACGTAGTAAGTAGTATTAGTTAACTTGATTACACTTAAACTTGTCATTAAGCTTAGTAAAAGCGACTTCACTACACACAGTGTCATACTAACTTGAATTGAATGTGAGATTCACAAGATGTAATACTAAATTCGATCCATGGAACTAATTTAAGCTCATAAAACGTTGTTATAACTGAAATTATCATTCAGATAAACTATCTGCAACCAAATATTTAAGCAATTTAATTTTTGATGTTGCTTCCTTAATTACATCCTAATTTTGTTCCCCTCTCTTATCTATTGGTAATTTATGAAACATTTCGAGCCATTATCGTTTTGTAATGACCTTATTTATGATCATTACTTTATAGTTTTCCTGTTGTAGTGATAATAATTTTAATTTAAAATATAATTTTAACAGGTTCACAAAGTCTAAACTTTTGGGTAACAGAAATTTATTACAAAATTGATAAAGGTTAAGATGAAAATGAATCCTTTGGGAGCTAAGCTTTACTGAAAAATATATTTTCAAACCAAAAATTGTTCTATATTAATATCAATACAAAATATTTTTACGTTTAAATTCCTTAAAAATGTTTAATAACGGAATATATATATATATGTATATTTAATCTTCATCTTAAACTTATAATCTTAAACATACGATATTTTTTGTTAATTATTAAAATCATATTAAAACATACAAATATATAACGATATATTGTGAGACGAACGTGAGAACTTTCTTCTATTTATTTATTATACTCGTTACATAATATTTAAGTATGTTGAAAATAATTATATTATTTCATCAGTAGTCATTTGAATCATTAGCTTTGAACCAGAAATATGACGTCACTGATCCCCTTCATACTGAAAGTCCGACAAATGCATTCAGTTGTTACATATGGGATTTAAGCTGTACAAATGTACTGTTCTGAATCATGAAATGTCTTGTATGCTCATAGTTTTGGTATTTTTATTAATTTTCTTTATATTTTATCCCTTAAAATACCAAGATAGAATAGTGTCAGTTTTATTATTAAATAAAATGTGAAATGGGTAATATAAATGTTAAATAAACGCGGATGATTTACATTATGTATTAGCAACATGAATAATAATAGTTTTTTTAATCACCTATTATGCTTCACCAATTTTTAAATCAGCTATTATAATTTTTATTTGTAATAAAAATGTAAAGACAATATTCATATAAATTAGATATTACAAAAAAAAAAATAAGGTTTTCTGTTCAAGTTAAATATTATTTTTTCTTTTTGTAAGATTCTGTTTTGTGTGCAAGAAAAGGTTAAGATGCCTTTTCTTAAAATTTATAAAAATATGACTTATTGCCCCAATCAGCGTATAAAATAATTTTCACCCCGATAAATTTTAAACTGTTACCGAAAAGACACAAAATTAGGTGTAAACGTAAAAATTAATGACTTTTATAAATCTTTTAGCAATTTTTTGTTTACTATTAATCTCTAAAATTTTTATGTGACACGAAATACCAAATATAAGTTATTTAATTTATCTACGCTGTAAACACTTAATACATATATCCATACTTAGAGAGAATTTAATCAGCAAAACATATTATAACTACACTCGGCCATAAAGATGAACTCTTTCTAGAAAGGAGAACCTATTTAGGTAATAAGTGTCTTTTTTATTTATTTTATTACAATAGACAGGAGTTGAAAACATATTTTATTTACGTTATGAACTGAAAAATGAAATGTATAAATTATGGGACATTATTATAATACAAATAAACTAAAAACCTTTTGATCATAAAGAAATTACGATCAATATATTTTAAAATATCTTATAATTGTCACTCCATTATGTACTTTTTGTTATTTATTAATTTTCAAATAAACTAATAAGACAAAAAACTACAAAGATAACACTAAAAAGATAAAAAAAACAATATATAAAAGATATCGTTATTAAAATAAAAGTCAGTTTTCTGTGTCGTAACATAGAGCCAACCATTAATTAAAGTGGTACACACTCTGCTTCAATTTACGAAACTAATTACAGTTTTACAACTTCAGAGTGACAACTAACGGTACCAAGATATGTAGGTACTCTGATATCAACGTCATCTTGTCATAATATCAAGATACGTACAGAGGTTAAATCATGATAAAGATTGATTTACATTATCTTAAAATATAAATATAAATTGTAACCTTTTATCAAAAGATTAACTTTATCATTAAAGACTGTAAAAATACAAAGTACAGTTTTAAGTTAAACTGGAATTTGCAAATTTCATTGAAGCTATAAAATACTTATAACTACTCAATGTAAAGAGAGGTTTAAAGAAATTTGAAATCATTTATAAGTAAAAATAACTATATAAATTTTACTGTATGGATGCTGGTTTTCTACGCCAGCGTAATGGAATTAAATCATAATTTCGACTACCAATTATTTTATATAACAATGTAAATGTAGCCTTAGTCTGGAGGCAAGAGAAACGGAGACGTGATTAATCATCTTCACAACTGACAAGCGAGCTAAATTATGTAAATATACAACATTAACATATCACTACGTCATATATATAAGGAGTCAGTTGTGGTTTTTATAACTATCCTATATGTTAATTAATACATAAGTAAAATATTTTTATTTTGTCCGAATTTCGAAACCTATTTTTACTAGAGTTAATTTAAGATCAAAGTTTAATCTGCATCGCTCTTTTTATGCGAGGAAAACTTGGAGCTTGTGATAAAGGCCAATTAGACTATAATTATTAAACTTCAATTTTTGTAGAGTATAATATTAATACTTACTTAAATTTTATTCCGAAAACTGTCACATAACAATAAAATTTAACTTTTGATTTTACATTGTTTTAAAAACATTTAAAAATAAACATATTCACTCCACGCACTATATTTCACAATAAGTTTCTTATTCGATGTTTTGTTATCGTTTGGTAGTGCGACATACGTGCATCTATCACGGAACCGCGCAGAAGACTGGCGCGTTGGGATGAAATTCAGAATCGGAGCTTTCGGAGAAATCGCCCGCCCAAATGCGCAGCGCTGTCAAGCGCTAATATTACTAATACAATCTTATTCTTGTTATAAAATACATCCAGAAATGTCCAGTTTTATTTTGTATGTTAGTAGCCATATACAAATTATTGTCAAATGTAATTATTGTTATATATGAAGAATTTTCCGGGATTCTATTTCAATTAATTGATATAATTATATAATTCATTCGTGTTGTAATAAAATATTATTTTTCATTTCTGATTTTGTAGGATTGACTTTTCTTTTCCAGTTTTACTAATATTTTAATTTAATGTACTTCAAAACATATTGGATTGTGAATAAACACCATTTATAGATTATATATTAAAAATGAAATCATTTTATATCGCTTATCAATTTCCTGTTTCCTTCTATGAATTATTATTTGTTGTTTAAGTATATCTGTTGTTATTTTATAATAGAAATAACACCACAATATAACATTATTTAAATGTCTAAAGAATCTAATTTACAGCAAAATTGCTTTATCATACTGCTATTAAAACATCTGCCGTAATTTTAATAGAATGAAAAATAAAATTTTGTGTAATGGATACTGCTAAAACTTTTCCTCGTTACTGGAATTTTGTAATAAATTCACTTGTTTATATTAAGCCTGTAAAATTGTGCTGTAATGGCTTACAAAACTTTTTTTTTGCTCTAGTTATATCGCGTTACAAGGATTGGTTTTAATACAATTAAACTGGATTTTACTTTATTTACTTAAGAATTTATTTTAAATACAACAGTAATTGTCTCGTGATCCAGATTGTATTAACTGAAATCGGACTCGCATTTCGTGACGGACATATGTCAGATGAAGTCGGTAACCTAATAGAAGAGAGATAAAAATTGAGGTCAACATTCGATCAACCGTTTTCCAGCTATCGATTAACGAATCGAATTAAAATCGTATATATGGAAAATCGATTTTACCTATTACTTCTATCTGCACATCTGTTACGAGTTTTGACAACCAGATTACAAAATATCCTCTTTTGAAAATAGAAGGTAATCCGGCTAAGCCAAATGCTATAAACTGCTATGTGGGGTAACACAATATTATGACTACTGGTTTTAATCGGTATTTTAGTATCGATTTCTCTTAAAACCATTAAATAAATGTCTGTTTACATGTAAAATATATCACATTGTAGAGTATATATGTAATCAGTGTTGCTCATTACAATAAGAGTGGTTTTGTATTCTTAAAATATGTACATTAAATTTATAGAAAA